>CM052549.1:25138872-25185656 GCA_028533065.1 Trachops cirrhosus
CCATGTGCACACACACCCTCACCCAGACACCCCCATGTGCACACGCACCCTCACCTAGGCACCCCCATGTGCACACACACCCTCAGCCAGGCACTCCCATGTGCACACACACCCTTGCCCAGGCACTCCTGATCTCATCCCATGGTTTGCCTATAGGCTGATTCCTAAAAGATCAGAAAGACAAATGATTCAGAAGTGCCTGAAGCTGATTCCTACTTAGAATATGTAATCTCACAATCCGCGCCTGTTTTCTTTTAAGTGCTTATATGCCTCTGATCAAATCTTTACTCTGTTCTCTAACTGTTCCTTTGAAAATAGCAGCAACGCTTTATTTCTGATTACTTAGCAACTTAAGCCAAATAACTTAAAAAAATGCCTACAGCAGTTTTGATTTGACACTGTTTATGTTTCATTTTTGCTATCCTAATCCTAAGATTTTCTGAATATCTTCATAGCCTGGCCAGGACACATTCGCTGAGTTATTGACTGGGCAGAGCTCTGATTTAAACTCTCAGGAAAATTTCCCATGTGACTTACAGAGATTTTCAGTGAGACTCAAGAGCTCACTATTCGTTCCTAATAATTATGTGGTTTCTGTATGTAAACGCATGTCTTTCACATGCATAAGTGCACATAGGACATCAGAGTTCCAGCACTGGCTGAAGCACACACACATGCACACACACACACACATACCACAAACCTCTGGCCTACACCTACTGATTGTTCTCTCATTTCAGGTAACTGCTCCACTCTACCCACAACTATTAAATACCAACAGATACAGAAAGATGCTTAAGCAAAACAACCAAAAGTCCTAACTGTGCAGTTTTAAGAAAGAATGGCATTGCTACTTGACACACACCACCAAGCAGGGATTTTTCTGGCAAAGTGATGAGGTAAATGCATTACAGAACTATAGTAAAGGGTACCTGCTTTATTAGCAAAAGAACAAATAGATAGTCTGACCGTTCCTTTCAAACATAAAGAAATACCACTCAGAAGTTGTTTTTTTCCCCCAAATGCAGTACAGATCTGTGTGTGTGGGCCCATGCCATTCCTCGGTTTCCTGTCATTAAAACAACAACACTGATACTGGCAAGAAGTGATTACAATGGTGCACAGAGTAATGCTGCCGTGATGCTAAATTCACAGAGTGCTCAATACACCTGTGCAGGGGTATATACATGAAATACACAAAAAGATTAAAACAATTTTACATTAGGCTCAAGCACATTCTCTTTTAGAGAAGAAGTTATTGGTTGGCATTGCTGCACCACATTAAAAAATCCCCGTATTGTGTGAGTCTCTGAATAATAATAGCAGATGATCTTTGAGTGCTGACTCTGTTCCATGCCCCATGCGTAGTACTTCACTTGCTTTGTTCCCATTTGAGCCTTATGTTGTTTCTAAGATGAATCTGTTCTTATGCCCATCTTGTATATGCAGGTGTATTTTAAAACCACCGATGTGGAAAAGCCAATTCTTAGAACGTGTGAATTGGAAATTCCCCAAACAGATCTAAGTGGTGTCTCTGGGAGCTGTGTTAGGCCATGTAGAAAGGGTCATTTTTTCTCCTTAATCTCACACCGATGTGCTCCACGGCACCATGATGATGCTTCTGTGCATGTGCACATGTGCAACACACGTTTTCATTTTTGTCACCAGTTGTTCTCCCCTTTCTATTACCTTCATACTTATGATGGACAGATCTTCTCACTTTGAAGTCTCATGTTGCAGAGTCTCTTTTCCAGTAAAACTTCATGGTAGTTCACATTTCCCAGGAAGTCACCTTTAGGATTTTCAAAGGGATATTAACTTTAAGAAAAAACCACAAACACTAAAAGTCTTACACTCACCATGAGAGAACTGTTACGTCTCCCAGTGCCATCTTCCCAGTTACCTCACATGCCATACTAACTAATGTCATTTTAGTCAGGACCCCACCCTGTTCCTTTTCTGTCTTTCTTGTGGCTTGGGGCCTTTGCAGAGTTCGCATCTCTTTGCCTGGCTCTGAGATCAGGCTCCCTGACACTGTACCTCTGTGTTGCTTGGAGAGGCAACTTAAATATACAATTTCCAGACGGGAATGATTTAGCAAAATTAAAAACAGACAGGGGGCAGAGGAGGCGGGAGGTGTCAAATGTTCCTTCTACCCCACTATCAGTTTGATGTGGTGGCCTTGTTCCTACCTCGTCCCCTTCATGCTGTCCACTACCCCAAGTTAAAGTGCCTGAAATGTTAACAGAATACACATGGGTGGAGAGATGCATACCCTTCCTTCTGCCGCCTACCCCAGCACATGGAGTTCTAATTGTGGCTTATTTCAACTTAATTTTGCTTCACCCTTAGGATGAAAGAGACTTATTTCAGTGTCTCAAGAGGTATTGTAAAACATAAGCACTTGCGAGAATCTGCTTAACCACCTCAGAAGAAAATGATTACATTTGGTGGATACTAAGCATTTGTTTTTGGAGTGAGTTTCCTTCCTCTTTCCAAACACATACATGGTCATACTGACGAGTTGATATCAAAGTTGCTGAATGTATAATACACTTTTATTCATTATTTATGCACATATGTAAATAAAATCTCTGCTCTGATTAGAAACTAATGGAGTAGAGAACAGGAAAAAGAGGTATTGATAGAGAAGAAATATCATGCAAAAATATCCTTTTTGCAGGCTTTGTCTGGGGCAAGATAGGGAATCCAGCACCTCAGTAGTGCTGGGTGTCTTATTACAAATGGAGAATTTCCCAGTTTTCTCAGATCTTGCAATCGGTGTAGTTCAACATGACCATGAAGCCATTGCTAGGACCACAAGGGGATGGGCTGGCCATTACTGAATGCAGAAATGGCTGCATTCTCCACAGCATTGCTTCACAGTTTTCAAATCTTATGTTCATTTTAAAATTCAGTAAAAAAGCTGCTATGGGCTAGGCTGCATCCAACTGACCTGTAGCATGCCTCCTGAACATGACCTTAGCATGCATGCACTTACAGCTGTGTTAGGCCATGACCAACTTTCAAATTGGTTTCAAGCAGTTTCTGAGTCAGAGTGGGGATGAAAGCCCAGTGTCATGCTCTTATTTCTTGTTAGTGCCTTGCATGACTTTCTGCGTGACATGGCCCAGGGAGCTCAGCAGCACATACACAAAAACGATAAGATGTTAGGTATCTTTCACTTTCTGCAAATAGTCTGTATTTATAATACTACTCCAGTGGTTTCTGACTACCGCTTAGGGCAATTTTGCTTAGCCTAGCGGAATGTCCTGGAAACTACTGGCAATGATTTAGCCTCCCAAATTGGAACGCATTTAGTAGAGACGGAAAGCCTATGAACAAATAGTGGGCATGTGCCAGAGTAAATAAGTGTGGTTCGTGAGCTGCGGTCAGAAATGTCTCTCCTTCAGTATGCAGGGCAAAGCTTTCGCCAGCATTTGCCATAAAGTCATCACACAAAGCAGTTTTTCCTCTCAGCGAGGCAGACTCAATGAAAGAGGGCTTCTGGTCTCAGAGTCGCTATCTACTGTTGGCGCTATAGTCACGGGTCATGCCAAAGGAGACCTCCGCTGAGGGGTCCTTTCCTCCAGCCGGCCTTCCTTACCCAGACTGCAGCCAAGCTTCTGTTTTTTTTTTTTTTTAAAAAAAGAATGAGACCAATGAGGGAGCAAGGACAAGGCTGGAAGGGTTGGAAGAGGAAAGATTCTTTGTAATGCTCATAGCTCCTCCCAGGATCCCATAACAAACCTCAGAGTCAGTTTGCTTCCTCTCTTTTCCAAACCCAAACTTGGCCTTTACTTTAAAACTCCTTCGAAGCACTTGATGAGGCTAGCGTTACTGAGAGAAGCATTAGGACACCTTCCTCGAAGAGTTCTGTCAGAGCTCAGAGGCTGAAGAAGACAAATACGGTTTCCACTTTGGACTGTTTGCATTTTCCTTTAGAACTTAACTCCTTGACCACACATCACAGAAGGATTTAGTACATTTGGATTGAAGTAGCATGGTTTCTGGTGTAGTGCGCATGCTTGCCCTCTGAGCTTGGAGTCTGGTTTCATGCAGTTTTTTTTTTTTAAATTTCTATGTAGACTGCACAGTCTTAGCAACCACTGAAATCCAAGAAGAAACCGTTTTTCTTTAACTAGAGAAGCCATTAATCAATACTCCCTAAGACTCATTCATTGTGGGGATATTGTTGTAGGGGCATGCATAGTTCACCTTTTTAAAAAAAGCATAATGAGAGACGTCATTATACAAAGCCTTCTTATGATCACCATTGTCATCATACCATAAAAGAGTAAAATATGGATAAATGCTTTAGAAATACCTCAGCCATGAAATCTTTAGGTATAAAGAAATAAGTCTGAAATATTATTTTGGCACTAGGTAACAAATTTCCTAATTCATCTCCATAATTATGGATCTCACAGTTAAAATCAACCAATATTCGCTGGACACCCACTATATGCCAGGCATCGTGCTAGGTACCAAGAATACAGAGATGAAGGACAGAGCAAATATATCAAAAGTTGCTAACTGTCAATTATGAGTGGTGGGACTTAAGACTTTGTACCTGTTCAATTTAGAAAATTATATGTTTTTCTCCCCCCAAAACAAAAGAAATAGTCCCTCATTTCAAAGAGCTCACAGTGAATGGATATGGAAAAGGCTGGCCCAATAATGTGAATGGCATGATAAACAGAATAATAGGGGCTGTGCAGAGATGGCACGGTCTCCTTAGGGCATCAGCATTAAGTAGGATATGAATCTCCTGTTCTACCATGGAGCGATGGGAACTGGGTTAAGAGTCAGAAAAACCTAGCTCTATTTTAGACTCCCGATTCTTGCTTATCCATGTGATCGCAGACAAATTGCTTAACCTCTCAAACTCATAGCTTCTAATTTGTCTTTCTTAGTGATAGGGTTGTTAGAAGGATTAAATGTAAAAATACAGATAAAAGGGCAAAAAGTACTGTACACATAATATACTTGTAGGGTGCTATTTTTATTATTAATGGTCTCAGAGCCTTATTCATCAAACCAAACTACATAGCCAATAGCACTTTGTCACACATATCAAAGATACGACATATCAAGTATATTTGACTACAGAAAGTTAAGCTTCCCTTTTCTTTATCTGGAGATATCTAAGCCCTTTCCCCAAAGTCTCATAACCAAGGACTCTGGGGTTATGAGTCCTTGGTTATGAGTCTATGGGGAAAGGGTTTAGATAACGGAGGGTTTAGACAAAGGTTTCTCTAAACGGAGAAATGACTAGACTCATGTTATTGAGGAAGTCCAGTCCTCAGCTAGGAGGATCGTTAGGCTTTTGCCTCAAGTGAAGCCGGGGAGACAGAATGACCAAGTGGGATGAATGCTGGCTTTGGAGTCGACGGACCTGTGGCATCTTAACATCCCTGCATCTCAATTTCTCCTTCTGCAAAGTGGGATAACAATATCTATCTCAAGGGTCTGTGAGGATTAAATAACTATGTGAAATAGTTGGAATACAATAGCCACTCAATAAATGGAGCCCTTTCCCTAAGCACACTGATCTATAATGATCCCTAATTTAATCTACAATGTCCAAGTCTCCTTATATGAATAGATGCTAGAAAGTAAAATAATCTATGTGGATATTTTGGTATGAGACCTGAAGTGACAATGAATAGAAAAAGGAAGAATCAAAAAATGAAAATGGAAGGACATTCACACTCACTCCCAGGAAGCAGCTGGTCTGGCGGCTCCGGGTCAGCCGGAGCACTAGCTGAATGTTGCAGTAGTGGGGGCTGTCAGGCACCGACTAGGGTTTGATTCCATTTAAAACTGGGCATTACAATCTTGCTTTGCTCATTTTTAGACTCCCAACTTACTCCCCCAAATTTCACTCCAACAAAAGGCAAACACCTGCCCCTTCCAGTGTCCCCGTCCCTTGAATGCTTGGACTTGTGTCCTCTCGTGCTGGCTCTAACAGACGTAGTGATAATTTTGTGGCCAAACTTCAGCAAGAGCCCTGCAATCACGTGGCTTCTTCATCTGCTTTCCTCCTGCCAGTCACAAAAGAACAGGATGACATGTATTCAAAATGCACAGGCCAAAAAATGACAACCAGTTACTGGAAGGACAAAAAATGGTTTCATGGTGTATGTGCCATTTCCATCCAAGGTTCTGAAAAGTGCCACTCGATTGTCTTTGTTGTATTCCCCCCATGGCGCTGTCCTCCCCCACAACGGAGGAGAGATGCATTCCTACCATGAACATTCAGTTCTCTTCAAAGTGTTTTAAGTTTCTGATAATTCTCAGTTTAGTGATTTTACCAGTAGCAATTCCTTTTTCCTTAGAAAACAACTTGTTTTCTAGCAATGTCATTCTAGATTACATATTAGCACATAATTTATAATAGAATCAAAACCTAACCATCATCATTTTGATAATCTCTGTCATAGCCTATGAACCCATTAAAAATATTGACTCAATGAGTCTTTATTCCCTAAAAACCTTCCAAAGGTATAGGAAAAGAAAAAAAAAGAAGGTGGTATAGAACCTGGTGAAAGCAAAGCATGGGATTAAATTGGAACAGGCTGAATGACAGGCTATTGGTTTAGTCAAACTGGAATAAGCAAATGAGATTGTTTTGGTGAAGAAGTCCACGCACACACACACAGGGTTTCTTTACCTGTATTCTTTCCTCTGTCTCTCCTGTCCTTGCCTGAACCTGCATATTCCAATATTTAGAAAATCTTACTCTCTATTTATTTTCGTAAAAAAAACTATTAAGCTATTTCAAAGGCATAAGAGAAAACAATCGAGAAATGGTGTAAATCAAACTAACTGATCCACCTTTCTGACTTGCAACGTGGTCGGGGTGTCTGGACATTGTCAGGGCATTGTAACCCGTATCCCAAAGTGACTTTGTTGTATGAAAGGAGTTTAATTTTTTTCCCTCTTTGTAACCTTGTGAAATTTCCACATTAAAAAGCAATCACATCTTTCAAACTAGAAATGATTGTGTTTGGCACCCCAGCCTCCAGTGTAATGGGTTGAGCTTGTTTTCACTAAAACGAAATCAGCTTTCAAAATAAATCATCTGTAACAACATTCTACTCCCCAAATCGTATAATCCTATTAACAGAGTTTCTTTCTTTTCTTTTCTTTTTTTCCTTTATTTCTTTTTTATCATTGTTAGTGGGCCGACAAGACTGGCCAAATTTCAAGGTGGAGAAACAGAAAGCTTTGGAGGACCGGCCAATGTAAGGGGAGCAACCCAGCTCCTGCCCTGCCAGAGCGTAATGAGCCCTTACATATAATCATCTGTGTTTCACCCCCACCTAACGTGCTAGGTGGGTAACGTGGCTACCCAGTCACTCAGCAATTCAGGCCACTCAAAAAACAGTCCAGTTGGGACAACCAAAGGACAGTGGGTTACCATGGTTATCCCAGTGAATGAGACCTTTATCAAATTTACATAAGAGCGCCAATGTGCTGGATGAAAAGGTATCCCAAGTGGCTGCTGGGAGAATCTTTGCCAGAAGTGTAAATTATGTGGCAATATCTAAAAGAGCACGTTATGACTTCAGATTTCTTGGGAAAGCTTATTTTTCTTTGGTGGGGGTGTAAAAAGAAGAAAAAGAAACATCTTATAATAACCAAGTAGATTGTTTTCTTCTGCCAGCAGGAAGAAAGAGCTCCTAGAAATGCTTAGGGAGTTCCCAGTGAAAACGTACTGTTCAGCTTGGTCCTTCCAAACAGAATGGGACACTATTTGCATTTGAATTTATCAGTCAGGGAACTGACCTTCTGCCAGCATAATGTTCTTATTAAAATAATCTCGAAGTTGGAAGCTGTAATCAGTTTATAGTTTTCCATAGTAAGTGACAGGTCCCAAATGTTGTTAGCCCTAACCAGGCTCTGTCTTGGATGGGCTGCTCCCTTTGGGGCTGAAATTCACAGGCAGTATACCTCGTGCCCCTGGAGACTCCTTCTTCGAGTCAGTCCTTGGAAAGAGTTTTTTTTTTGAGCCTGTATCTTCTGGCACAACATTTACAAGTGGGCTTAAGAGTAACTCAGTTCCTCAGAGACAGTGCAAATTCGACGTTGTTCTGATTTTGTCTTTTAAAAAGCTTTCCCCAGTACAGAGGCTTGCGGGAGACTACTTGGTTTTCAGCTTTTGGTTTACTCTGACTCTAGAATCAGTCTTGGGCTTGGATGTTGTCTTTGCCACTTATTAATAAAGTTGGCCAAAGGAAATATTTAACTTTGTTTAGCCTCAATTTTTCCATCTATTGAAAAGGTATAGCAATATAACCAGGCCTAAAGGACTATTGTGAGGATCAAATATTGAATAATAACTAGAAATTAGCAGTTATCCCCCAATCCTTAGAACAATTGTGAGACCATTTTGCACAAAATTAGTTCACTGTATGAGTGAACAATAAATAGCAAAGAGTAGAAACAAGCAATTTTGTGATCTCAAATCTTTGATAGCATTTCTTTCAAACTTTTATTGTAATAAAAAGGGTAATCAGATGTGAATGGAGCATTTAGATATTCACCATTTGCCTTCTTTGAATTCCCTAGAGTGGTTTTCTTGCATTACAGATTAAATAGTATTTAAGAGTTGATTGATTTTCTAGACCACAAGTAAAGCACAGTTTTCTATGGGAAGTTACTTTTGGGTCTGAACTAGTTTTAGACACCTGGCAAGGATCATAGAACTTGAATGAATGATAATTGGCTTTGTAAGGTCTCCCGCTGCTTAAAATTTTATGGTCATTATTTAAAACCAGTGAAAATAGAGGTTACATGAAAGAAAGGAGATTTCTCTTTTGGCAAAAATTTTAGTAGTTAAGTTAAAATGGATGAACATTTTCCCCCTCTACATAAGGCATCTAGTCATAGGGAAATAGGCCATACAGCTTAAGGAGACTTTACATTTTTTTTTTTAAATTGAAGTACTATCTTCCTATGAGATAGAATATCAGACAATTATACTTAAAGGGATGTTATGACCTTCTTTCTGTTACTGTTTGTGAAGTTATTCTCATTCTTTCCAATTTATGAAATACTTACCGTTACTTAAGCTGTCTAGAGCCAAAACATATTTTGATTTAAAAAAACATTCTGTGTTTAGTTGGAGATATGAGCAAACAAATGTTCATCTTGATTTAAAAATGGTTAATTGTGCCCTGGCCAGGTGGCTCAGTTGGCTGGAGCGCTGTCCCTTATGCCAGAAGACTGTGGGTTCCGTCCCGTCAGGGCTTGTGCCTGGGATGTGGGTTCCGTCCCCCGGCAGGGCGTGAACAGGGAGGCTACTGATCAATGTTTGTCTCTCACATTGATATTTCTCTCTGTCTCCCTCTCTCTTTAAAATCAAGAAATATATCCTCAGGTGAGAATTATTTAAAGGGTTAATTGTACAAAAACCAGGAAAGATTTTGAGGAATCATTTCTTATGACAAATTGGGGCATTTAGGGGTCACATGAATGGCATATTTCTTCATGGTTGAGCTGGGCCTGAAGTTAATTCAAACTAGTTGTCAAAATCTCTGAACACACCAGATTGGCTGTTTATTTATTGTTTAACACTATTTACTGTTTATTATAAGTCCCAATAGTTAATGTTTATTGGGGCATATTTTATATACCATAAAATTCTCCCATTGTGGGTGTACAATTATATTTTAACAGTAAGGTTATAGAGTTGTGCAACCATCATTACAATCCAATTCATAATACATTGACCAATTATTGATCCTAGTTTTAGATTGTTTAGCCAGAACTTCAAGGATGTACAGGCAAAATGGAAAGGTCACGAGACAACTTTGCCTTTCCCAGGTTGCATTCCTGACCTTTATCACACAGTGATAAAATCAGTTGTGTACAACGTCTATGTCCCTGACTAATCCTCTGAGCCTTCTGGGGGTGAGAGTCTGGCACAAAATACTTCAATGCAGTTCTTTAGAATATTAAAATCTCAGAATGTCATTTTGTGGATGGTAGAGCTGGTCCAATGGCTGCCTTCGTGCTCAAGGCACAAAGTCCAGTACCCGGCCTGCTCTCCAGATTCCTTGTGTGCTCTAAGTTTTGGTTTACCTTTCTCCAGTGAGAACATATGCCATACTGGAACTGTTTTTTTTTTTTTTTAAAGTATTTTATTTATTTATTTTCAGAAAGAGGGGCAGGGAAGGAGAAAGAGAGGGAGAGAAACATTGATGTGTGGTTGCCTCTCATGTACCCTGCCTTAGGTACCTGGCCTGCAACCCAGGCATGTTCCTTGATGGGGAATTGAACTGGTGACCCCTTGGTTCACAGCCTACACTCAATCCACTGAGCCACACTAGCCAGGGCTCTCTTTGATGAGTGTGAAATAGGTGGATTTCACAACTTTGGGATATTAATTTAGCATTTTTGAACTACAGTAAACAAGAAGTTTTCTCTGGCCAAAAAAAAAAAAGGAGGTTACCTGAGAAGGTGGACCTGGGCCATTTCCAAATCCCAGGACCGTGGGCAACCTGTGGGTGCACCTGCTTCCCTGGAAATGATTCTGTCAAGGACTTACCCACTGTTGTCTTGGTCAGTATCTTCACAGAGTAAGGGCCATTATACAAAGCCATAGCTAAACGTTGCTACTCCCAGACAGTAATCATTTTGCTCCCATGCAACCAGATGTTGAATATGGCACTGCAGCTGTTGAAACTAACCTCCCTCACTCTGATGACAATAGCATTCAACTTGAGACAGGTCATCTGACCCCTCCCCTTTAGGCTGCCCAAACAATCGGTTGAAAAGTAAAAACTGCAGTCAATCAATTCCCCCTTGTCCGCAGCCCACAAGACCAAAGTCATCTGAATTGGTTTTCTTTGTGAAATGGTCGGCCATTTGGGTGGCTGTGGAGAGCCTCGGGGGAAAATCCTGTGGGGCACTTGCTGGCCTCAGGGAACCTGATGATTTAAACCTTTGCTGCAGTCGTCCTGGTGAAGCAGAGCTGCAGGCAGGCCAGGTACTCTCATAACACAGTGCCTGGTGGGTTGCTCTAAACAAAGGGGAAAAGGCTGGCAGCAGAGACTCTCACTTCTCCGGGTCTCTTTTCATAGGGTGTCTTGGAAAACGGGATGTGTTTGCAGCCTGTTGAAAAGAGGGACAAACACTGCATTAAACAGAAACTCCTCTGGTCCCCTTCAGAACATTAAATTCTGACTCTTACAGACAAAAAACAGAACCTATACCCAGAGTTTACGAAGTTAATTTAGCTCTGAGCCTGAATAAGCAAGAAGGACATTACCCCATTAACCTTGGACAGACAACTGGGCTTATATCATGGTCTGGAATCTTGCCCTTAAAATCCACAATTACTGTGTATTACATGATCTCTTGCCTGCTAACAATTACTCCCATGTGGGAGAATGACATTTTTTTCCTTGCTCATAATAATATGCCAATTTCCTTGGGGCACAGGTGTCATCCAAAGAAGGCCTTATCTTCCACAGGATTTTCTGTTTTTCAGAAGTTTGCCTGGCCAGATGGCTATCAATTACTTCAATGCCTTAATGTTCCCACTAACGTTTTCAGGCCTTAGTATGAATATGTAAAAGAAAAGCAGAAGGAAACATGGAGCATTTAACACTGTGGTAGAGTGGACGGGTCAGCGTAAATAAAACTTTTCCTTTGTGAGAATTTTGGCCAGTTCAAGATGGCAGCCTCTTAATTTGAGCATCTAAAATTTCCCAATCATGAGAAAGGTCCGAAGCGTTATGCTGACTGGCCAAGTTGAAATAGAATAATGGGAAGTTAAAGTAAACTCATCAGTCTTAGAGCCTCAGGTTAAATTTGCAACGCAGATGGCAAAATGTAGAACATTTCTCTTAGCTTCTGTGCCACAGTGCTCTATGACACAGTGATGGAACTTGGGATGCATTTAGACTCTGAGCTTAGCTGTATCAGATGCATCGCTGTGCCCACAATCACACATTTATGTGGCTGTTCATGAGACTGTGGCTCTGTGAGAACAAGGCCTGTATCGTAGGCATTTTTGGATCCCCGTCATCCAGCTCAGGTGCACAATAAGTGTTTTGTGATGAATGAATCATAGCGATATGAAGAAACTGTAGGCGTGAAGGGATACGTCTGGAATGGTGCAGGACTCACATTCTAGGATTGGGGATTTCCCTAAGTCTAGATGATCATATGAAAAATAATTCATCTTCCAATTTTGGATATCTTCAGCCTAGCTTTAAGTTGTCACGTTTGTCTTCTTTTGTGGAACCTGGATCAAATCTAATTTAAGGTCACCTTTAACAGATATTAATGTAAAACCAAATGAGTTAAAAATATGTTCGAAAATCTACTTCTGGGTTTTTTAATCAGCACAAAAGTCTAGAGACCCTATGGTGGAAACTCCTTTTAGGTGAGTCTTTCAAATACTTCAGGGGATTGACTTTCCTGCCCATCTAAGACTAGCGCCCACGGGAGCACCGTTAGGTGCTGCACCTAACACATGACTAGCTAACACCAAACCTAGAGGTTCGTATTTCTATGAAAGAGATAATTATTGCACAGTTAGTTGCTGACTCTTCTTAGTTACTAAGGCATCTCTTAAAGAGGAGTAAAGCTAATTTTACCAGTTTAATATACAGGATAATGCTACTCACATTCACTTGTGTACATTATTGGAGGGTCTTGGGATTCTTGGGTTCTAGATAACTTCAAGTTTTATGTAACCCACCTTCTACTGCTAAGGTAAATTAAAAAAACTAATTGTGTTTATTCTATACTTAATTCACTATACTTTTTACCCCAAGGAGCTCAGAGTGGTATGCCACATATTGTTTTATCCATACTCTATATTTCAGTAAAGTGAAAATATTCTGCTAATCATGGATTTAAGAATTGAAGGTAAAGAGAAATTATATTATATGTTATAGGTCAATCAGGCCAGACACTCATTCAATATATTCAGTAACCTTTCCTAAAATGTCCCCAGTATATACTGGAATAGAGAAAGAAAAAACAGAAAAAGCATTTAAATTCCTGAGCTATCTCTTTAACAACATCCATGAGCCAAATATTTATAACTTGCACTAATTAGGATAATGCTAGTTGTTTTAACAAGCAGGTGCTAAAATGTGTAAGGGCTTCCAAACAATAGAAGTTTAACTCTTGCCCATAAATTGTCCTGAGTTGTTTAAGGCAAATGGGGAGTGGGGAGGAGGGGGTACTCCTAGTCATTCAGGGACCCAGGTTGACGGAGGCTCCGAAATTTTCAGCAGTTAGCTTCCAAGGTCATTAGGGGGTTTTCTTTGTCAGTTGGCTGGAGGAGTACAGCACTGTGAGGCAAGCATAGGAGATTTTATGAGCTGGCCCTGGAAGCAGCATAAATCACTTCTACTCACACCCATTAGCTAAAATTCAGACAAACGGCATTGCCAAAATGCAAAGGGACCTTAGAAGTTACATTCTTGGCTGTGCAACCTATTTTGCCACAACTCTGCACCACAAAGGGGAAACATACATTTTGGGGAATAGTTAACTGTCATTGCCACATAACTTAGGTCATAGGTAGGCTTTCCTTTGTTGTCTCCTTTTGGAGTCACCAAGGTGATGATTTGATGTCAGGGTAAACCTGGGCTCTGATGAACCCCAGCAGCCACACTGAGGGTCATGGTTCTGCATATGCTTGCTACTTGGCCAATTTCTGCTGGTTAAGCCTGGGGTTTCTCAGGCCATTAGCTGTTGTTAATAGCTCCTGGTGTATGTAACTGGGGTTCAAGCTTGCTCTGGTTCTTTCAGTGGTATTCCTAAGGCATCCTCATCAACTCTAAACTGGTTTGCGTCCCTGTCTGTGCTGTGCTTGTGAACCTGATGGTGTTTGTTTAGCATCATTTAAACTCTTTTATAAATTGCTGTCTGTGATGTAAAGTGTAATCATCTCCTACTTTTTGTTGTTTATTGTTGGTAAGTCTCTTGGGAGTTGAAAGGAAGAGCTATTCATTTTGAAAAAATATATATTTTTTACTTTTAACTCTGTTCCCCCTTCCCCTCCTCTTATTATATCTTCTGAGGGCTCAACAGTATATGCTTACAGTCTGTTTTGATTGTACCTATGAGCCATAAAGAAGGAGTTTTGCCAGGATGCTGAATGGTTAGATACATAAATGGTGGAAGAAAAACCCACCTGATTCAGATGTCAATAACTAAGGCTAACATTATCGAACTTGCCAAGCAGAATGCTATAGCATCATTGCATTTCATTCATATAATCACTTTTGGAGGCCAATATAGGATTTGCATTTCATACACAATGAAACTGAGGTAGAAAGAGGTTAAGTAACTTGTCTAGGCTATGTTAGTAATTAATGGCAACGGTATAAATAGAGCAATATTTGCATAACCCCAAATCCAGTGTTATTGTCATTTTAGTGTCTTGCCAATAGACTACATACTCAAAATCTTATTTTCCATGGGTCCTTCATATGTAAAATCTATATATCTTGTTAGTACTCCTGACAAGTAAATGGTACACTAAATAAAAAGTATATTTCAAGACATTTTTCTTGATCATCTTGTTCCTCCCATTAAATTATATGCACTACGGAAGGAACAGGCTTCTTAGAATCCAGAGCACATTTCCCACCAGATGAGTCAAGAGTTGCAGCTCTGCCTGCAGTACCTGACAGCATTGCTTAATAAAAAGATTTTAATCCACCTACTACTTTATACTCATAACAGATCATACCATCCCTTAAAGGTACAAGAGTATGAGAAAAATAGTAATGTAACTATTCCTTGGTGGGTATTCATTGGATGTTAGCATGAGGAGCTCATTAGATTAGTTCATTTAGATCGGGATTACTAACCCAAGTTAAATTCACTTTGGTTCTTCCAAAAAGAATCTGAGGATATGAATGGGAGCAATAATAACTCATAAACCATGAAAACAATTTAAGCCTTGACATATCTTAAAGGTATTTATTTTTATTTACTTATTGTAACATTCATCTGGAGTCAGGGAGCTATGGCACTGTGTATGACTTTGGGCACGTTATATAGCCTTTCTACGCCTCAGTTTTAAAATGGGGGTGAATATGGTGCCTAACTGATGGGGCCATTGTGCAGATTAAGTGAGATAATGCTTCTGAGCACTTGGTGATCACCAAACAAGAGTAGGTGCTTGTCTTAGTCTGCAAATACCACTGACTGATTTAAACAATAGAAACTTATTTCCTCACAGTTCTGGAGGCCAGAAGTCCAAAATCAAGCTGCTGCCAGGCTTGGTTTCGGGTGAGGCCTCCTCTCTTCCTGGCTTGCAGAAGGCTTCCTGCTTGCTGACTGTTCACATGGCCTTTCCTCTCTGCGTGTGTGGAGAGGAAGTTCTCTCATGTCTCTTCTTAAAAGGACATCAGTCTTATTGGATTAAGGCCCTGTTATTACAGCCTTACTTAACCTTAATAACCTCCTTACAGGTCCTATCTCCAAATACGGTCTCATCGGCAGTTAGGGCTTCAACATATGAATTTTGAGAGGATGCAATTCAATCAGTCCATAGCAGTGCTAAAAAATAGTACAACTGTTATTTTTTCATTACTTCATTTTTATCATATGCCCACTCAGTACACAGCTTTATCTTGTATAGAAATAAGACGTTGTAAATGTTTTCAAAGTGAAGCTCAACTTAGATTCCTTGAGGGACTCCCCAGAGCAAAAGTAGTTTAGGAATTGATTGGAGTTACTGGTCAAGTGAGATATTAATCTGATCTCTGGAGATGTGGTGGTAGTGGGGTGTGTGTGTGTGTGTGTGTGTGTGTGTGTGTGTGTGTCACTATTAAGAGAGCATATCGCAAATAAAATCTCAAAAATATTGACTCACTAGAACTGAGATTTTAGGACATCTTGCATGATTAAGGCTCTGATGAAAAACGAATGCTTCTTTCTTTTCCTGGCACCATTTTTCCTCTAGTTCAAGTTGAGCCAGGCCTGTGAGTTCCCATTTTGGCTGAACTGGAAATCTGGAATTGATGCTCAGCTAAATGCCTTTTTCTTTTTTTGTATTTCACATTCTGTACATTGCTGTCTTCCTCCTGCCTCATCCCATTCCAAGCATTTGACAGGTGGTAGGACTCCCTATCTTGAAGAATCAAGCATCTACTCTAAAGTTCAATGCCTGAATTATTCATTTGGATTCTGGCATTTGGGGGTCATTTTGCTGACCACCAAAGATTGACAACACAGAGCAAATGTTAGCAAGACGACAGGCTTTGGCTTCTAAGTCGGAGCAATTTTGAAAGCAAGTCCCAATCTTAAAAGAGCTCTTTCCAAGGCTTAGAAGTGACAGGCAGCCTGGGGGGAAGTCTGCACTGCTGGGCAGAGCCACCTGCATTTCCATGCAGAATAATTTTGAAGGTTTTTTTTCCCCTTCTTCTGTTGGCAGGACATTAGTCATCATAATAAAGATCTGGTATTTACCAGATCCTTTTAAACAAATAATCGGGAAGAAATAGGAGGAAATCTGCAATAACTTACAATCAGCTCTTAATTTAGAGCTGTTTAGGTTTTTCACAGTCCGCCTGAAATGAGCAATGTTTATAATAAAGCTCAAGACTTCCACAAGCAAACCTGCTTTCCTGAAGGTGACAGCTTGCTCCCGACACTCAGCAGCCAAGGCCCAGGGATTCAGGGCATGTTCCCAGAGCAGTACCTGGGCGTTGGGGCTAACGTTGTATGGAGGGCTTATGGGGAAAGAACCACTCTGGGGTAAAAACCCTGTAGTACACAGAGCTAACATTTCTGTTTCACTCACTTCAAGATAAGTGAATCCAGACCTATGTCAGGAGGTTGAGAAAAAAGAAGAGTAGAAAGCCAGGTTTCTAACCCCAGTAGCTTAGAAATGAAGAAAGATGACATGGACCATCAAGACCATCTGATAAAGTGCTGCACAGCCCGAATGCCGAACTTATTTCAAGAGCTCTATCAACCCAGAGGGAAAGATCATTGTGTACTCAAATAGACAAGGTGGGACTTCAGCTGAGCTTTTTCATTCATTCCACAAATATCTGCTGAATACTTTCCACATGCAGTCACTGAGCCGAGTGGAGGATGGTGATAAAGAAGATATGCTCCCTAGTCTAAAAGAGCTTGTGTTCCAAAAGGGGGGAGAGAGGCATTAAACACCTAGAAAAGAATTACAGGTTAAAAAAAGGGCGATGAGGGAAATAAACAGGATATTTACAGAATAAAAGCAAGAGGTAATATTTCAGACAGTGTGGTCAGAAGGTGACATTTTAGCTCCTACTGCATGACAGGAAAGCCTGAGCCAGAAGGACATCAGGGGAGGGGTCTTGCTGGATAGGGGGCCACCACACAAAGGGTGAGGCTGATGGAGCTTGGGATGACTGAGCCTAATGGGGAATTACCAATGCTCGGTGGGGAGACGGGTGATTTTAAGGAAGAAATTGGCTAGTTTAACTCGTCATTCATCCTTCACCTTGGCCCCTTCGCTACACCTTCCCCGCAGAAGTCCACTGAGTAACACGCTCAGAACCCCTGGAAGCACAGCCGATGCAGTGAAACCGAAAGCTGATTGTGTCCATCAACTGATCATTCACAGGCACGTTCAGGTGTGGGAGTCGAGGTTTCTACTCTTTTTTGTTATTTTTAAAAAATTTTTCATGTTTCCCATCTCTATGAGAAGAGGAGACAATTTGCTGCTATAATATTTGCTTATCGTAAAAAATGTAAAATGAGCTTTATTAAAGATAGTGTGTGTGTGCACGTGTGTTTGCGTGCACGTGTGTGTCGGGCCACGGACATCTGAGTCTGACTTGGGGTGGGCCCCGGCTTCCTTCCCTTGCCTCCTGCCATTCACTCACGTGTCAGCTGAGATCTGCCAGAGCCCCTCTCTAATGGTTCCCAGGGCTGTGCTTGGGGCCAGGGAGCCAGGGCAGCCTTTTCCGCAGGAGCTCAGTGCTGGAAGTCCTTTCTCTTCAAGCTCTGTGGAAGTGTGACTTTGTTCTAGTGTTTCTGGCCCCCGTTCTTTGGAAACCATTGTGAAGGGCTTTCATCACGGTACTCAGTCCTGGCCCACCCAACTCGGTGTTGCATCAGCGGAAATTCTGTCCCTGAATCAAGGGTGGTGTATTATTTCAAATAGGCCATTAACCAAAAGACTGTGGTTCCCCTCCCAGTGCTATCTGGGGCAGGATGTCACCTTGGTCTGTATTTATTTGTAAACAGCCTCAGGCCCTGAAGTAAGAGAAAGCCTGTGCCCATTCGATGTGCAGAATTAGATCCATATCCTCCCAACTTAACCTAAAAAGAGATCTTGATACGTGTTTTTGCAGAGACCACTATCTTTGCTCTTGAGCAAATCGCTTCTTGCACTGTCTTCCTACAAATCCCTGTGTTTCTCAGAAGAGAATCCGTTGCTGTTTTCCTAATGAAAAAGGAGGGAGGGGAAAGGCATGCCAGGTTTTTACAAACGTAAAAACTTTGTGATAAAATCTTTAGAATATATTCCCTAAAGATGGAGAGGTGAATCACCTACTCTCTCAAATTCCTACAAGGGGGGACATGCTAATGTTATTAGGATACCAGATACGAATATAAATGTTCTCCTTAGTGTTCAAAAGGGTAAATATAAATATCAAATCCCAATTGTGGACAATCTAAAATATGTAACTAAATTATACATAGTCAATATTTTCAGGAAGGGGAATCTTTCTTAGCTCTATACCTAGAAACATAAGAAAATATTTTTTGATCAAAAGTAAATTGATCATATTATGACTAGATTGTTAAAGATGCAGTAAATCTGCAAATATTTACTTCTACCAGTGCCTTTTAAAGTTCTGAATTTGAAGCTCACAATATTACTTTGACTACCTATAAATTCTTTCTAAGAGAAACTCCCCATATTTTGGGGCACACTAGATCCTTCTGAGAGGGAAGACGGGAGAGAGCATTCTGTTTCTCCTTCCAGGTGAGGTTCAGCGAGGCATTTCTGACGCACCGCCACAATCCTCTGGGTTAGGGACTGAACTGGACCTAACGCTGTCTAGTCCCAGGCACTAGCCATCGGTGGAAGAGAAGGTGAGCAGTAAATCGGTGCAGCAAGCCCCGTGAGAAGAGAGGGATGGGAAAGGTGACCGGCCTGTGACCGGGCTGCCCCGCAAAGCTCTGTGTTGTCGATTATGGCTTCCTGTCGGGCCCCCAGGGCTGGAGGCAGCGTGGTCTGACTGTGCTCAGTGTTGCTGGAGTGTACCAGCTTTGCTCATTACTGGGAGATTACAGGATTACCGGAGATAAAAAAAGGGAAGGTCATCGGATCAGCTGATGCCGGGTCCAATTTAGGCTTTAAAACTATAACAACTTCTTGGCTTTTAAACAAGCCTATCAGCAACTTTTCTTTTTCAAGGCTAAAGCCACCTTTTCAAGGGCTTCTCAGAATTGAAAGGCAATGAACTTACAAGTATCCCAGAGTCCTTAATGGCTAGGTATCCAAGTTTCAGTTTCCTCGTCTGTAAAATCAACACAATATCTACTTAGGGCTGCTGAAGGATTAAATCAGGCAGACCAAGTAAAACTCATACTGCTGGCTAGAATATAGTGACTCCTCAATAAGAACAAATGAGTGTTATACACCAGGAATCTTTGGTGCTTTTTATACATCATCTCCTTTTTCTGGAAACACGTGTTTTCTAAAGAACTTGGTCCCATTTAATTTGTTTCAGACCATGCTATAAACAGATAAACTTATTCATCCATCCATGAACACAACTAATATTTACTGAGTTCCTGTTATGTTTATTCTGTGCCAGGCCCAGTTCCAGGAGCTAAAGCTACAGCAGCGAAAAGGACAGGCAAAGTCCCTGCTCCCGCAGAATGCAAACTCACGTAGAAGATAGACTAAACAGCAAAGATAAATGCTGTGTGAAGTAGCAGGCAATAATAAGTAATAGGAGGGAAAAGGTGAGAGGATAGGGAACAACTGGCAGAGCTGGGGGTGGTCTTGCATGCAGCGGACAGGGACAGTCTCTGTGGAGGTGACATTGAAGTGAAGATAGGAATAAAAGGAGAGAATGAGGCCTTTGATGATCTGCGAAAATAGTGTTCAAGACCAAGGGTACAGGAAGAGCCAAGGTTGTGAGGTAGGACGGAGCTTGAAGTTTTTAAGAAAAAGCAAGAGAGACTCAAGGTCTTCGTTCACTTCTGCCATAGCAGCCTCCTGGCTGGGTTCCCTGCTTCCAAATCTTACTACAGTCAACTCTAAGCAGCAACGAGAGCACTTAAAAAACAAAACAACAACAAAAAACTTAAATCGGATCATTTTATTTTCCAGATCACATCTCTGCAGTGGTTTCCTATCTCACCCAGAAAAAATACCCAAACTCTTCCCCTGGCTTTCAAGGGCCACCCCAAATCATCTGACCCTGCCTATCCTCTGTAGCACCCGCTCAGCTAGCGCCCGCCTCTCCAGAAGGGAGTGAGGTCAGCACCGCAGGACACCGGTCAGAAGCTGCGTAGCCAGGGATGAGAACTGAAGGCTTCGGTGGCAGTGCTGGGGTGGGCGGGGCGGTTTGACCGCGGGTGTGTTTGAGAGGCACGCTGACAGGACTTGCGCGGGACTGGCTGTGTGCTCTGGCTTTGTGTCCCTGGTTTCTCCAAGCTGTCAAGTGTCGTTAATGGCTGCTTCCAGCTTGGACCTCCTGTTTCCCGGGCGTTAGTTTTCTGTAGCAAACTAAAAGGCTACTCATGTAAAACTTGATTTTCAAAATGACCAAAGTTAGCACCCATTAAATTTCATCTCTGCGTGACCTCAGAATTGAAGCCAATTCTCTAGAACTGCAGTGAGACATCAGCAACATGGGTGGACATTCTCTGGGTGGATCATTCAGGGCCCTGACTGAAGGGTGGAAAGGATAAGAGGCAAAAATCAAGTCATATTGTTGTTCTGATACAATTTTCATTGAAACAGATATTGACACTCTTGGCTAAAACAGAGTTTTGAATTATCTGTGAGTCTCTACTATTTTTACTATGAAACTGATTTTACAATGTTGAAGACATTAAATGTGTGAGAATGTATTTTGCAGTCAATCAATGTCCTAGGCCTGGCAATGGCCTCCAAGGCGCCCCCGTAATCTGGCTCTCATTCCTTTTCTCACTCTGCTCCACCCGTATTCCTCTCATTGCCATTTCTAAAACATGCCTGCTTAAGTATTTTTCACTGGCTATTCTTTTTACCTGGAATTCTTCTCCCAGATGCCAAAGTGCTAAGTCACTAAACTTGTTCCAGTCTTGCTCAAATGTTACCCTCTCAGGGAGCCATACCCTGAGCATTCTATTGAAATTGCACCCAGCTCCCCAGCCCCACCCTACTCCCTCACTCCTGATCCTTCTTACCCAGTCTGATGCCTTCCATAGCACTTGTTCTAACCTATGATATAATTTACTTTTGCATTTTGTTTGTTTATTGTTTGTCTCATTAGATGAAGCTCTCTGAGGGCAAAGACCCTTAATCTGCTTTGCTCACTGACATAGCCCAAGCACCTAGAACAGTGCCTGGCTCATATGAGGTATCAATGAATATTTGTCAAATGGGTAAATGGAGGAATGAACTACTATTTTTGTTGTAACATGGTGAGATAGGGAATGGAATGAAAGAAATCTCAGAATGAGGACCTAAGCTACACGCCTATCACAAATTAACTTCCTATGAGTAGGATTCCTTACTATTCCCCCCCACCCCCCACCCCATCCCCCGCCAAAAGCCTTGTGGTAAGGGGAAATGGCTGTACAGAGATACCCACCTGATCCTCACCTCCCTGGCCTTACATCCATGGGGGCTAACGATTTACCCTCAAGGCCTACTCTAAATTATATTAAATGAGGAAGTAACTCATTCTGGGAGAAATTGCTAAAATAAGGGGTTCAACGGAAGTTGGCATCCTCATTGCCTCTGATCCCTCCCTCTTTGGACCAGGGCCAGAGTCCTCAGGAGATGGGGCTGTTAAAAGAGTGGGGCTAATAAAAAGCTAAGTCACAAAGCAGCACTGTTTTGTGGCCTAATAGCAGGGCGTGATGGCTGTGGGGGGAGGATATTTCCCTCCACACCCACTTCAGTTTGGAAACTGTGGGCATGTCAAGGAAAAATGGCCTCATAAGACAGTAGCAGAGAAGTTGCTCCAAGCATGTGATGCATGTCTTCTGGTGGCTGAGTCAGGAGGAGGGCTGCTGGGGACATGTACAATTGCACAACGATTTCCCCCGGGACCATGGTGTGGGGTCCGGAGGACTGCCAGAGGTCGGGGGATTTGGAAGAAGCAGTTCTCTGGCCACCTAACGAAGGTAGGGAAAGGCCCAAGGACTGGTGCATTATTTCTGTTGCTGGGGCTTTGCTCTACCAAGACTGGCGTACTTTGAGAAAATTTCCATCCGGGTCCTGCTTATTGCTAGTGGTCACTGTCAGAAAAAGGAGAAAGTAAGAGTCCTAGATACACTTAAAATCGAGGATTTCCAAGTCAAGGAAGTGTTTCTGGGTCTTCCATCATGCATCCCGGGGTCTCCATCAATGAGCAGCAGGGGAGGAAATGAGCTCCTTCACTGAGGGCTATGGCTAGTACTCCTGGTCACTGTTCGAGAGAAATAATCCGAAATCCTGTGGACTTGGGGATTTGGGGAAGGTGTCAGGGACAGGACCCAGGATCACACTAGCCCGAGCAGATTTCCTGAATAGTGTCATCGGCCCAGGGCCAGGGTGGCGTGGTGGAGACCTTACTACTGAATGCTAGAAATCACACGTGCAGAATGAGGTTGGTAGCACCACAGTGCAGGAAAATAAAAACAACAACGAAGAAGCCCGTTTCACAGGGACTTTGTACCTCTTCCTTTTCCAGACTGCCTGAAAAGAATGCAGAAGGCAGCCCTCTTTCCAGCACTCTGGCATTTTTGTTTCCTCTGGAGAAAATAAAAAAGGCAGCAGGAGAAATTGTTTGGGATTTCCCAAAGCGATACAACCAACGTCAAACTGCGCTTTTCCTTTACCCCCTTAGGGAAAGACCCTGAAAGCAAAATAAAATGAAAATAAAATGAGAAATAGAAAACTGTTGAAATAGAAAATATGTTGAAATGTTTACTCTTTCTTGAGTGCTCACACAGCAAATTAGAGATGATTTCTAGACCGCACGTGGGAGAAACCCCAAACTGGTTTAGTTTTTTTTTTTAAATAAATGTTTACTTTGTGTTGCAATAATTTAAAAGGGGAACCGTGCACCTAGTGTGATGGACATTAAAAAAGACCTCGCTATTCCCTATTAGTTCCAGGACTTTTCCCTCTTCTTGCTACAGTACTTTTGCCCTACTGGTATTGTATCAGTGTAAGTGGTATCATAGCAACACAATCTGGCAGCACAAGGAGCTACTGCATTCCCTCTGAGCATCGTGGCTCTGGAGTCATACAACTTTGTGATGGGTGTCAAGAAAGGGAGATGTGATACTGCAGAAGGATCCTGTCGAAAGTCACAGGAAGCAAATTCTTCACAGTAGGAAGGACTGGGCATCTAATGGGTATGGCGTTTATGAGTTTACACATTTTCCCATTTGTTGATAGGATACCACCATCCCAGGGCACCCTCAACTGTTTGGGATAACACAAGGTACAAATAAGGGCAGCAATGAGACACACCCTTTTTTGTTTTCTCTCCTGGTTGCAGCAGCGTGTCTGCCCAGGGAAAGGAGACGCAGACTGAGTGGTGTTTCCTTTGAGACTGAAACTACAAGTTTGACTTGTGGGCCCTGACAAGTTCTCAACCCTGCCAGATCTTCTGGATTACTCTGGGGAGAACTTTGGAAAACTGTAATCACTGGGTTCCACTCCAGGCTTGCAAGGAGGGTTGGGGCACTGGCATCTGTATTTTAACAAGCTCCTCAGGTGACACTTGGGGAATCCATGGGCCCAATGTCTAGACGGTCCATGGAAGGTCAGATTGGTTCAAAGGTTCTCTCTGAAATGTTAGAGATGTGTGTGTGTGTGTGTGTGTGTGTTTAGGGATGGGAAGTAGGCAGTTGTATCCTGGGATGTATAGGAGGAAGATAAAACTTCACAGTGGTTCCTGCAGAGCCATCGCCATTTCAGAAATCTCTTGATTCTGGGAGAGTAGAAAAGGAAACCAGACTAACCCTCATCGAATACCTACTATGCATTTTCACACTGTGCATTCATTTCTTCATTCACAACCATAGAGCACATCCCACATGCCAAGCCCTGTGCCAGGTGTTGGGATTACAAAGACAGAAACGACAAATTTTATCCTGAAGGAGGCCACAGGTGATCACTACCCAGAGAAACAGATACGAGGATGCAGGGGAGCATGGGGTGGTTTGGGAGACTTTGGGAGGGAGTCTTAATTCAGACTGAGTGGGGTGAAGGGATGAGTGAGGGAAGGTTTTCAAGAGAAAGTGGCACTTGAATGAAATCTTAGATCACTCCAATTCTGATATTAACTACTGCAGAAGTCCAGTGTGGTTGGAGCAGAGTGAGTTGAGGGAGGGATGAGAAGGGGTAGGGTGAGGGGATGTTAGAGTTAGAGGTGAGACTGGAGAGGCAGGTGTACTGGAGCCAGGTAATGAGTTGCCTTGACTTCATCCCGAGTGCAGCAGGGGATGCTGGGGAAATCAAAGCAGGCAAGGACAGGATGACATTCGGGGGTGAGAAACCACAATCTGGCAGCAGCACAGAGAATGCATTAGGAAGGGGGTGGGAGGAGATGGGAGCCGGCTGGCCTGAGATGAAGCGGTGGGAGTATGGGTGGAGAGGTAGGGATGACAGGTTTGGAGAGAGAGGGGGAAGTCAAGGATGATGCCCAAGTTTCTTTTTTGGCAGCTGGATGGATCACGGTGTCTCTCACCATTCACTATTTGCTTTAACATAGCCCTTTGTTTTGCCTTCATAATAATAACCTTGCGTTATTTTTAATAGATAAATATGGGAAAACTCCTAGAGATGAAAAATGGAGGAAAGCTCACGGTGTCTAGCTCGTACGTTGGGATCCAAATTTAGGTCGGCCTGAGTTCTGAAACCAGGCTTCTAATGCCACAGGCAGATGCAAAACTTAACGAGGCTAAAAAAAGAAGAAGGGGGCTTTGAGAGGCTACATTCACAATAGACACAACATGAGCTAAGCTTTGAAAAGTAGAATCCCAGTGCCTGAAATCTATTCTCGAGTGCAGTTCACATGGTGAGATATGACCTCCTTTTTGACAAGGTTGTCAGTGGTGTCTCTCCTGTGCTGTGTAGCCTTTTTATACCTCACTGAAGGCAAATGGGATTGAATCAAGTTTTTAAAGAGGAAAAACACTGTTGTTAAAAACGTCCTTATAAAAAAGGTAAAACGAGCCCTGGCTGGTGTAGCTCAGTGGGTTGAGCGCTGGCCTGTAAATGGAAAGGTCGCCAGTTTGATTCCCAGTCAGGGCACACACCTGGGTTGCAGGCTGGGTCTCCATCTGTGGGCGCGTGAGAAGCAGCTCGTTGATGTTTCTCTCCCTTTTTTTTCTCTCTCCCTTCCCCTGTCTCTAAAAATAAATAAATAAAATCTTTTCAAAAGAGTAAAATGAGATACATCTTAATCTTCATCTCACAGATTTGCTCTTACTGCCTCCCAAAGTAATTTGTTTAAAAACAGTTATCTTGCTGGATGATTTTAATTAAAACGTAAAAGTTTTTTTGATGAAAAAAATAGATCTCCACCCAGAATCTTGTACAGTAGTGATGCAGCAGTACTTTCAAGAGCGCACCGTGAGTGCCTAGGCTCTCTGAGACAAAGGGTTACGCAGAAGTCCTCATGGTGTTGGGCCATTGCCAGGGATGCCACCATTCAGACCTAGCTGGGCAATGTATAGGCCATCAGATACACATCTGGCTGTTCCATGGTGCAGTCTGACCTTGAACTTTTGCTGTTCATTTGGCCAGAATTGAACTTAGTCTGTGTGTCTAATATCCTTGAAATTAATGTTGCCTCTCAGTTTTGATGAAAGCAGTCTCCTTACTAGTGAGGCAGCATATCACTGTACTTAGGACTATTTGTGATGTTTCTAGAATGCACGTTTTCATGCTTTGAGTTAGCTGCACATTAAAGATAGGTTCGATTTAGATTTGCCACCTATATTTTTCCCCATTTTCACCTCTAACTCACTTGTCTCCCTAAATATACTATTGCTCTCCCACTCAAAAACAATGCTCCCCCGTCAGGAGTCAAATTCGTTGGTTGGGACAGTCTGTCGGTTTGTCACTCCCTTTCCTGGGCGTTGACTCGCTGGGGCCTGCATCGGGGCTCCCGACACTTCAGTTTCCCTGTCCATTGGATTACCTTCACTCACCTTGAGAGGTCACTGTGAGGCACAGCTCATAAATGTCATCATAAACTGCTCTGCTAAAGTATGTCTCAGCATCTGTGAGGCCGGATTCAGGAGACTGTGTGTCTCTGGTCAAAGGAAAAACGAGGTGGCCCTTTGATGCTGGGCAGCACGGTGGGAGCTGGCAGTCTTCTTCACCTGCCCTGCGGTGGCCCGGCCGACACTTTCTCCAGCTGTCCTTGTGAGCAGTGAAATGTTCTAGATTTCGTTCCTACCAACAGCAGCCAGCAGGCTTGCAGTTCAATTATTTTTCTTTTTTAAAAAAGATTTTATTTATTTATTTTCAGAGTGAGGGAGAATGACAGGGAGAGGAACACCGATATGAGAAAGAAACATCAGCTGGCTGCCTCTGGCAAGCCCTCAAGCAGGGACCTGGCCCACAACCCAGGCTTGTGCCATGACTGGGAATCGAACCAGCAACCTTTCGGTTCACAGGTGGGTGCTCACTCAGCCGCTAAGCCACACTAGCCAGGGCAAATTATTTTTCTTTAGTTTGTTGGAAAGGCCTCCTTTCTTTAGTTCTTAGGAGCAGGAATTTTGAGACGGTACCCCACCCTTCCATAGCAGGTCACAGAAATGCCTAGACACCACCCTCCCCCCTTGGGCAGTCGGCCCATTATTGCAAGAGAACAATAAGGAGATGGTTCCTTTGCTTCTGCTTCTTTGGCAATATAGGAGAAGGAGGTGGCTGAAGCCAGACACATTGGCTCCATGCACATGCCCAAGCCTTTTTCAAAGTCTCACCCTGTTGAGCAAGAAGGCAACTGTCTCCACATTAACATCACCAGTGACCATGTTATAACTGGATTGGCTAGGTTTTTGCATTGAAACCTGGCTTAAAGGGTGTGTCCGTGTGTCTGCAAAACGTAAGTGGAAAGAACCAAAGGGAAGAGAGGCAAAAGTGAAATCACTCCTTTCTTGGCAAAGAAAGAAAGATTCCATTTTAAAATAAAAGCAATTACCATGATAGCTGAACAAAGAGCTAGTTTGAGACACTAACCAATCACTAAAGTATAGAGGTTTTAGGTCCGTGAAACTCAGTCATGTATAAACTGAACTATCTAGCTAACTGTTAATTTATCATTCAGGCCAAATGTGCTTTCTACCATCATTTTCAAATTCTTCTGCTGAGCTATAACTTTGCCACACCTTCTAACGCATGCATTTTTCCGCCTCCTTGACTTTGTGCCTGAGATTTTCTCTACTTGTAATACCCTTCCAGTATTTTTATAACAGGGAAATTCATATTCATTTTCTAAGTTCCGGCTCAAAGAGCTTCCCTGCCTTCCTGGTGCTCCCAGGCAGAACTGGTTGCTCCTGAGGGGCTCTGCTTAAATCCAGGCTAGCTTTGGCACCTTTCGTTACCCCACTGAGATTAGAGGCTGCTTCTTATTCATATCTGTATCCTCACTGCTCTGTGGAGCTCTACACAGCAGTAAGTGCAGAACTAACTTCGTCTCTCCAGCCATAGGGCGGAAAGCTTTTAGGTGTCCAGATTTAGTTAATGATAGTGGTTTTCTGTTCTATTTTTTTTTACAAGGGATATGATTTTTAACACATGCTCTGGATTTTTGGCTTTATGTAATTTTCCCTTTTTTAAAATACAATCCAAGGGTGAATGCAGGAAATCTATATTTCTCTCAAAAATGTTGTGCTCCAAATCAGCAATATTTTCCTTTTGAGTAGAATCTAAGACTTGGCATTTTGCCACATAGGTGAGGGGAGAGAAGTTCAGACATGGCTGAGAAAGCCAATGTAGGTTGGAAAAAAGGGAAGAATGAGATAAAAAAGGCAGACTGTTGTCTTTGGTATAAAACGATGTTTCTTAAAATCGGGTGTGTCAGCCAAAGCGGCCTTCAGGCAGGTTTTACTTGCATAACCTGCATATATTCAGAATCTAGACTTTGGACTGACCTTAGTTAGCTTCAGAGGCAGGTATTTTTATGTGAAGGAACTCTTTCATCCAATTATTAGACAAATCATCAGTTTTCTAAAGGTTCCAGACACATTTATTCTTTCTGTATTCTTTTAAGTTTAATAGGAGAAAATGAGAGAGGTGAATTTATCTAGCTCTTCTTTAGTCCTTTGCATTTTAAGCATTTCCTTAAATTTAAAGAAATGAATCCATGTAACTTGCAGAAAGTTTTAAAATGTAAATCAGCAACACACACAAAGTCACCCATAATCCTGATACCTGATGATAACCATTGTTAACATATTTAATGGCTCATCCATTGAATAATATTGCCTGGTGCATGAACTTTATTTCCAGAGATTTTGTTGCATCTATATACCCACATCCACACCTTTTTATTTACAGAAGTGGGCTCAGAATGTCTTTATTATATTATTAGCACTTAGTATACTACTTGTACACTTCTCTCATTTCTGTTGTATGGATTACTGTGATTTATTTAACCAGTTCCTTATTGTTAGATATTTAGGCTGTTTCTAAAGTTTTGTTATTATAATCAAGACTGTAAGGAAAATCCTCTAGATACTTCTTTGACTTCTTGTCCTATTGTTGCCTTAGGAAAATCTTTAAAGAAAAATTTCTGGCCAAAAAAGGAATGCAATTTTTAAAGATTTTGGCATATTTCATTAAATTTGACTCAGAAACATTGTATTTCTTCAGAGTACCTGTTTCCCCCATAACTTTATCAATAATGGAGTATTATTAGCACTCTAACAGTTTTGCTAATCTGATATGTTAAAAATGATACATTGTTTTAGTTCTTATTGATATATTCATTGTATGGAACATGTCTTTGTGTTTTGTACATTTGCAATTTTCCTTTCATGGAATGTCTGCATACTTTTCTGCTCTGAAATTGTAGTTATTGCTTTCTTTTATTGATTTGTAAAAGCTCATTATATATTACAGATATTCACCTTGCTATGTAGTAATGGTATCCAAATTAATGGTATATTAATTTTTCTTTTACTTATTATTTTTAGTCTTTTATTGTTGTTTTATTCCTCATCAGATAACTTCCATGAAAAATAGAGAAATTTATAATTGTGTCCTTAATGTTCATTTGTTTTATTTCTAAAGACCTATGATTTGTTATTCCTCTTAAGATGTGTAAATTGAGAGCCAGAAGTGATCAAACTGAAGATCTAGGTATGGAATGCCAAAAGCAATATACCTAAGCTCCTTTCCTAACTAAAGGTTTTCGTTTTTACTTTTGCACCCTACATTCAGCACCACGTAAAGATATTTCTATAAAAGATAAATGTTTATATGCCAAGGAAATGTTCTTATAATTCCAGAGTTGTTTTTTCTTTTTTTTTTTTGACTTCTAAGAAGTGAGTCATGGTGCAAAACAATCAGTAAGTTTGGAAAGAATTTTCCTTGCATCTCTGGATAAGGAATGTGCACTCAAGTGATACTATAACCTGGGCGGGGAGCTGGGCCTTTCCTGGAGAGATGACGCTGGCACAAAACTTTTCTCTATCAGGCTTTGAAATATCACTGGGCCTTCCTTCCTTCCTTCCTTCCTTCCTTCCTTCCTTCCTTCCTTCCTCTCTCTCATCAGGTTATCATGATCAACCTCTTTTATATTACTTTTTCAACCAAGTGAAATATTTTCCTAGCTTAATTTCTCTGTTCTTACTATAATCTTGTTTAAAGTAATAAATATTCTCTTCCATCACAGTTCTTTATTTCCCAGACTTGGATGGCCCTTCAGTTCAATAGAATTATTCACATATTGAGTGTTATTTCAATAGGGATAGAATTATTAATTAAGCATTGCATGTTCTGGCCTCATAAAAAGTTCAACTGCCCCAACCCGAGTGGCTCAGTTGGTTGGGCGCCGTCCCACAAACCAAAAGGTCACCAGTTCGGTTCCCACTCAGGACACATGCCTGGGTTGAGGGTTTGGTCCCTGGTTGGGGAGCATGCAGGAGGCAACCGATTGATGTTTCTCTTTTGCGTCAATGTTTCTCTCCCGTTCTTTTCTCCTTCTCTTCCTCCTCTGTAAAAATGAATAAATAAAATCTTTTTAAAAAAGGCTCAACTTTCCTATCATTCACATTATGTGTGTCAGCAGTACAGCTAAGGGAAGGCTCACTCTGAGCACTGTTTTAAGGTCTTGAAAGTAATCACCAGGAAAAGGTTTTTGTTTCCTCAACCTAGTGGAAGAGCTGACATTCTTTGTGTAGCATTTTGGAAATGGAACCTCCAGAAAAAGTTGGGTCAAAAGAGGTAGCTATAGCAACGAACAGTGAGAGAGCACTCACAGAATGGCTGAGGGGAAAGGAAATAATACTTAGCCATCTGTCTTTCTGCAGGGAGTTTAGATGTCTTAGTGGACTTTGTTTTTTGTTCTTCAAATTATTATATACAATTTTTCAGAAAAGTAGGGTTATAATTAGTGTATTACAAAAAGTCTTTTAATTTTTTCTCCTTATGAGATTTCTAAATTCAAACAATAATCCATACTAGATGGGACTGTATCTCATCCGTGACCCAAGCCTACTGGTTACAAATTTCCATCAGACTGTAAATCTTTTGGATTTAGGAATGAGAGATCAAAATTCCCAGGAATTCTCTGTAATTTTCTCTTTAAAATACCTGAACATTCTCTATATTCTTTACTCATTTTTATGAGCATCTCAAAATTGTAGTTGAGTGAGTAAGAAATATGAAGTTTGGTAGTATCTACATAAAAACAATTTTATTTTGGCCTCTAGCAAATATTCAAATGCTATAATGCCAGCAAACATTATTGGGTAGTATTCAAATGATGTGACATTCAGATCTCTCAACACTACGTGGAATCCTGGCTTGCAGGTGCCAATACAAAAATCTGTATGTCTTCCAAAACTTGTTGTATCTTGGAATACCCTCAGAGGATTTGTTTAAAGTATTCCATGTATATAAATGCACTAATGTTTATTTTATTTGCAAGCATGACTCGTCATTAGCACCAGCCAGCATCGTGAATATTCACTTGACACAGGACGACAGCTTTAAGCCACTCTGACCAACTACATCTTGACAGAGATGCTGGTTGACTTTAACCTTTGCTCTGCGTGTTCACACCCCATGTTCCTGCTTTTGACCTGCTGCCAGTGGAGCTCTTCACGTCAGTAACATCTCTACATCTGATGGCTATATTTTAATTCTTGCAGAAGAATTAGAATGATTTTTACCGTTTTTCTAATTTCTCAACAGGTTTTTCTCGGGATTTAGAAAAACACACCAGTTTCCCAAGAACTACGAGGAGGGTATCCCCACATGGATGTGCTACCGAAACCTGACCTCTCCAGGGCTGACCAGGGCTGCTCCTTGAGGACCCAGGCTGGGTGACATGACAGGGCCACATGGGATGGGGGTTTGGGGACCCCACGTTTTAATCCTGGCTGTTTCAGTGACTGTCACTGCATAACCTGGAGTCAGTTTCCTAACTTCACGGGGCCCCAACTTGCACGTATTTAAAACGAGGAGCTCTTGTTAGTTTAAGAGAAGCTGAATGTGGGTGGGAGAAGAAATAACATTTCTACGAGGTCTTGAGGTCACTGTGAGGGGCAGAGGAGCAAAGGTCGGCCAGAAAGATCTCTCTGGGTGGCAGAGGGGGTTCTGACAAACCCCCCAAGGAGAGGCTGGTGGCTGGGGCTTGTTCTCTTGTATTCCGCCTCGGGTGCCCCAGTCACCTGCGTGACTGGGGCTGTAGGCAGCTTCACACCCCAGCACACTAGTTAATCTCTGACTTGCCTGTTCATTCACACACTTTAGGACTCTATGCTAAATCCGGACTAGAAAGGAAGTGTATTGTTCAGCATATGAAATAATAATGCTAAAATAATAAAAATCTCTATCATTATGGCTAAGTTCCTGACCTAAAGTCAGCAACAACTAGTATTACTTCAAATGCTTTTGTGATTCATCAGACTGGAGTGGGGTGGAGGAACAGTATGTTTTTCCTCATAAAGGTAAAGGGGTTGGCAGTAAGTGTATTTCAGTAAAAATGAATAATAAATATGTTCATTTGCTTCTGGGATCAACAGTGTTCTTTGATGTCATTAGGTACTGTTGCTAATTCTAAGTTTGTCAAGTTAACTAGTTTTGAGTGGGAGAAGCTCTGAACAGTGCAGGAGGAGCTAGATTAAAACATTTGGGAAAGAGTTATCTAGTTATACTACATTTGAATGTTTAAACTGCTATAAACATTCCCCATCCACAGAGGAATTAAAACTTCCTGGGGCACAGTCTCAATTTCACATATATAACTAGAGTAGCTTATATAAACCTAACTCTCTCCCTCCTTCTCCTCTATTCTCTCTCTCTATCTCCCTCCCATGCCCCTCACTGCATTTCTCAACTGGCTTACTCCTTCTCGTGCTTCCAGTCTCTGATGCATGTGCGGAACCTTCAGGTCCACATCAGGAACGTCCTGGGTATTCTTGCACCACCTTGTCCTTTGTACCAGAGCACAAATCCTGATGGACTGGATGGTCTCAGAGCAGAGACCACATGGCTACTTTTTAAGAAAATTCTCACCCAAGGACATTTTTTCATTGCTTTGAGAGAAAGAGAGAAACATTGATGTGAGGGAGAAACATCGATTGGTTGCCTCTTGTAGACTACCAACTCAGGATTGAACACACAACCTAGGTATGTGCCCTGACCGGAAATCAAGCCTGCAACCTTTTGGTGTATGGGGTGACAGTCCAACCAACTGAGCTGTGCTGGCCCGGGGGATCACGTGGCTATCTATTTCATGACTGCAGCCTCACCACCATGCACCGAATACATATTACTGCGGGCCGAGTGCTGCGCCAGACAGATCATTACACACAGAATCTTACTCAATCCTCTCCACCACTTTATAGGATAGAGATTGTCACCCAAAGTTTGCTGATGAATAAACTGAGATTTGGATTAAGTAGTTCACTGAAGATGATGGGGGTAGTAAGTGCCAGGAACCAAGTTTTGAATGTGGCCCATTGGTCATGTGAGTGCCCCAAATGCACTGATTCAAAGACGCAAAGGACATGTTCACTCACCTCAAAGAGTTTTTACTTTTGAGTAAAATAATTATATGTACATATCTGTCGTAGCCAATAATTCTTGGGAATGAAATATAACACCTGCTTTGTTCTTGAGAGTTTTTTACAGAGACACTCATTACAAACATTTTGCATAATAAAATATTTCTGTAGGTTTTGCAGATGGGGTAACAACTATAGCGTTTGTAATTTTGTTATAATTTTTTCAGAAGGATACCATATATGTGAGCTTGGTTCATTGGCTGATTCTTTATAGTTCATTGACATTACTAGTCTTTTCTGAAACTTAGTAGCTTTACATTTAGGTTTTATCAAAACCTGCTCAAACCAACTTAAACTGACAAGCCCAGGATAACCAAATTGTCTAGTTACACAAAAGAACACAGGCCAATTATCACATTCATAGATGAATATTCCATGATTACTTTTTGTAGTAGGTGCTGAAAGTACTTTCTGAAGGTAATATGATAAATTTCAGAAGGATGAAATCAACAGAAAGTTGGAAAAGAGGGTTTATTTTTTAAAGAGCTACTTTAAGCAGGTGGGGAAGTTTATAGACTCAGAAATAAAGACTTGAATGAAAGACAATTTAGAGATATTTTTACTTCTTGGAGAGAGAACACAGTCGGGGGAAAGAATTAAGAGGGCATTTTGAGATAATAATTGGAAATTTTTTTTTTAAAAAAGGGCAGATGTGTGTGCTTTTCAAAGGACCTGCCTCTCGACCTTGGGGGTAGAGTTTCTGATCTTCTAAGCCCTCCTTCATGACAAGTGCTGTGCACCAACTCACCCAGCTGGGCTTTGGCCCTCGCTAATGTGTTTCGCTTCTTGTAGATCCATGTGGCTCTGGATGGGATTTCCGGTTGCAGATTTGTTCTGGGACTCAGCCTAGGCTGTTCGGGGTTGAAGTGTTCTAATGATGTGACCTGACACAGTACAGCTAAGGCTACTTCATTTGATGGACCATGCTTATCACCCATGTGTGATCTTAAGCAGCTGGGTCGGGTTTTTCCTCTACTGCCTTGCAGTAGCTAGCTTTTAGGTATTTCATTCTGCTTTGCTGAGTGAGCAGAGCAGGTGTGAGGAGTGGTGTCAGCTTCTAGAATGGAAAGAAAATGTTGGAAGTGAGGAGTATTCCCATTGCAAACTTAACAGGTTATTGTAACTAATGAGGGGTGGGTGCCGAGGAAGAGTCTGTAAAAAGGTTTTGAACTTAAGAGAGTGAGGAAATGGTGCTACCTATAATACAATGAAAGAAGTAACAAGAAGGACTGAGTTTGGGTTAAAAGATATTGACCTTGAGGCATTCGTGAGACTTCTTGTCAGGTATGCACAGCAGGAATTTGAGGCTTTACAGTGGCAGCATGAAATGCTAAGGTCTTGAGATAGAGACTGATAATTGCTGAAGTTCTAGAATGGAAGAGATTTCAAGTAAACAGAGGAGAAGGTGGCTTAGGATGAAACCTGGAGGCATGCTCACACTATGGGATAGACAGGAGTTATGAGAAAGGAAAGGGGAGAACCAGCTGAGACCTTTGCAAGAGAATCCAAAAAGAAAAGACAGTGTTGAAAAGAAAATGGTCAAACGTCAAGGACTGTGGAAGCTCAAGCAGGAAGAGGACCGTTGTATCTAATGATGAGAAAAGTGCCAATCAGCTGGGGGGGAGGAGTTGCAGAAGAGGGCCTCCTAGTTTATCTTGGTGCGTTGGAGGAATTGGCTCTTACAAAGCTCTTACAAGAGCTTGAAGTGTCCTCTCATTATGAATCCAAAACCAGCACGGGTGGCCAAGGAAAGTGGGGTATCATGTGGGTCAAGGGGGATGATGCCAATACACAGCCTGCCTTGAGATAGAAGGCCCCCATTCTAAAAAGTATTCTTGAACCACTAACCAAAATAAAGAATACAAAGGTTGGAAGCCAAAAGAGACATTGCAATGGCCTTGTAACCACACACAGTTATTGTTATAATTTAATCTGTTTAACTTAACCCAACAAATCAATACATTTCCAAGAATAAGCAAAAGCAGTTACACAAATTGGCATAAACTTAAGACTCAGGGCCAGATAGATTAAGCCCAAAGATTTCAGTTGGAAAGGATAGTAAATTCCAATGTTAATGATGAGTGAAAACTATGCTCTTAGCCTAAGATGCACTCCTTGGCCTTTCCTGTGCTCACAGGGTCAAGGTGAACATGCACCTGCCATGGGCACTAAAGCAGCACACAACATAGTAGCATTTGACTAGAAGTCTATCACGTGCATGGCTGATGACAGGCACGAACATCAGCTGTGGCCTTGCTATGATGCAAGCGAGGGTGGGCAACCATCTCACGGCTACAGAAAAAACACCAACTCTGTCTCTTCATTGGGCGGATGGAGGTTACCTTGGCACTTAACCTCTCTCTCTGGTTTCATTTTCTTCATCAGACAAATGAGGGGGTTGGACGAGATTATCTCCAGTTGCCTTCCAGAAATAAGGTTCTGTAATTCTCTGCACTCTACATTTCTCTGTCTAGTCAACAGCTGCATGAGTGGGAGGCAGCCATGTTTGTGGTAGCAGATACATCAGTAATTTCCTAAAATTTGGTTTACAGCTGACTTTGAATCCGAAGGACCTGAGACAATCCCCTGACTTATGCTTTTCTAGCCTTTCCTATGATTGTGTAATTACCGGGTTTCCCGTATTAAATCCCTTTCTGCTGAAAATACCTATGGTGGTTTCTGTTTCCTGCGTTAAATGCAGAGATGGAGAGAATTTTAACCCTATGCACAGATATTTCTTAAGGCCACCTCTGTGAATTGGAGTGACTTTCTCTTTGGGCACAAATACAAGCTCATTGGTTTTCAGAGCAAAATGTCAGTTTTGCTGCTTCAGACTTTTTGAATGCATTGTCCAGCACTTACTAAAAGCCAATTTCCAAAACACACATCTGAGAAAAATATCTTAGCTCTTCTTTCCTTTGGATCCTTTAACCCTATCCTGCAATAAAATTTTGATGGAAGGTATTGAAAATTAAGTGAGAGTTTCCCAAATGACCCTTATTTAAAAATATGAGTGACCAATTTCTACTAGCATTTATTGCCAGAAAAACATTTGTTTCTCTTGGTAATCTTTTTAAAAAATATATATTTAATTGATTATGCTATTACAGTTGTCCCATTTTTCCTCCCTTTTAGTCCCTCCTACCCTGCACCACCCCCCACCATCATTTCCCCACCTTAGTTCATGTCCATGTGTCGTACATATAAGTTCTTTGGTTTCTCCATTTCTCATAGTGTTCTTAACCTCCCCCTATCTATTTTATACCTATCATTTATGCTTCTTATTCCCTGTACCTTTTTCTCCATTCCCCTCCTGCACCACCTACTGATAACTCTCCATGTGATCTCTATTTCTGTGAATCTGTTCCTGTTCTAGTTGTTTGCTTAGTTTTTTTTTTTTTTTTAGGTTTGGTTGTTGATAGTTGTGAGTTTATTTTCATTTTGCTGTTTGTTTTTTGATATTCGTTTTCTTAGATAAGTCCCTTTAACATTTCATTTAATAAGGGCTTGGTGATGATGAACTCCTTTAACCTGGCCTTATCTGGGAAGCACTTTGTCTGCCCTTCCATTCTAAATGATAGCTTTGCTGGATAGAGCAGTCTTAGATGTAGGTCCTTGCCTTTCATAACTTCAAATACTTCTTTTCAGCCCCTTCTTGTCTGCAAGGTTTCTTTTGAGAAATCAGCTGATAGTCTTATGGGAACTCCTTTGTAAGTAACTGTCCCCTTTTCTATCGCTGCTTTTAAGATTCTCTCCTTATTATTAATCTTGGGTAATGTAATTATGATGTGCCTTGGTATGTGCTTCTTTGGGTCCATCTTCTTTGGGAATCTCTGAGCTTCCTGGACTTCCTGGAAGTCTATTTCCTTTGCCAGATTGGGGAAGCTCTCCTTCATTAATTTTTCAAATAAGTTTTCAATTTCTTGCTCTTCTTCTTCTCCTTCTGGTTCCCCTGTGATTCTGATGTTGGAACATTTAAAGTTGTCCCACAGGTTCCTAAACCTCTCCTTATTTGTTGGAATTCTTGTTTCTTCATTCTTTTCTGGTTGAATGTTTCTTTCTTCTTTCTGGTCCAAACTGTTGATTTGAGTCCCAGTTTCCTTCTCGTCACTGTTGGCTCTCTGTGCATTTTCTTTATTTTACTTTTCATAGCCTTCATTTTTTCCTCTATTTTGCGACCATACTCAACCAGTTCTGTGAGCATCCTGATTCCCAGTGTTTTGAACTGTGCATCTGATAGGTTGGCTATCTCTTCATCACTTAGTTGTATTTTTTTCTGGTCCTTTGACCTGTTCTTTCACTTGGGCCATTTTTTTTGTGTTGGTGCACCTGTTATGTGTCAGGGGCAGAGCCGTAGGTATTTGCTTGGATAGGGCTACACGTTGCTTAGTTGTGATGCTGTTTGTGGGGGAGGGGCCAGAGAGGGAGCAACACCCGCTTGCTTGGCTCTCAGCTGGTTTTCAGTCACTTCCCCCACTTCCCACAAGCAAATTGGGCCCTTCTGGAGCTGATTCCTGTGTGGGTGGGTTTGTGTACATTTTAGGACCCTGTGGGTCTCTCCAAGGAGCTCTCCTGTGAGGCTGGGAGTCTCTCCCGGCACCTCAATCCCCACAGGTGTTTTCAATTGGTGTTTTGAGGCTTTATTTCCCTGAGATGGGGCCCTGGGTTGTGCAGTCTGTCTCGCTCCCTCGTTTTGCCTGGTTTATCTGCGCGTGAATGTGGGATTGCTGGGTCCACCAGCCACCACCTCGCCCACCGGGTCCTCCAGCTGCCGCTTTGCAGTGAGTCTTCCCCACTCCAGCTACCTGTCTCCGCCCCTCCTACTGGTCTGAGCGAATGTTTCTTCTTTAACTCCTTCATTGTTGCACTTCCATACAGTTTGATTTTATGTTAGTTCTGGTTGTTTTTTGTTTTTAAATTTGTTGTTGTCCTTCTTCTGGTTGTGCAAGGAGGCAGTGTGTCTACCTACACCTCCATCTTGGTTGGAAATCTCTATTGGTAATTTTGAAAATAAGAATAATATAACCTGTTTTCCTTCCCTTATTTTGCTGATTTTCAAAAGCTCAAAGTCAAATTAGAAATTAATTGTACCACTCTTCATGGCAAAATTATTTTTATCCTCTTTCTTTTTGGTTTCTGATCACTTATCTCTTAAATTAGGAAATGTATATGTGGAATTGACTAGAAATAAGGACTGAGGGGATATATATAAAATTTCTTCCCTACTCTGTGTAACTGCTATTAGCTTCAGTGCTGTTTTCTACATAAAGTTTAACAATGTTATTTTATATTTCTTAGACACTGATGCAAAAACCTCTTGGTTGGTATGTCTTATACATGAAATAAGAGCTCCAATGAACTTTTTTGAAAAGCAATTATTTTTTTAACATTTTACAATGCTTTCATTCTAAAGCTGATTCATAAAAACATGTGAGCCAAAGCAAAACAAACAAGAGTATTGTAAACAGCAAAGAGTTAACTTTAAAAGTGAGTAAGAAAAAAAAAAGAAACAAAAATCCCTCTCAGCTTTTTTTCTTTCTAATATCCTCCTCACACAATTTCCTGTTAGTCTCTCTTACTTTTCAGAGAGATATTATTTTCCTTTCCAGTACCAATTTCAGCGGTGATGGCCTAAAAGGTTCTGGTGCCCCAAGTGAGACCAGATTATAGGACTCCATATGGGGTCAAAGAAGGAGATTTCTTAAGGATTTTTACCAACAAAATAAAAGCGGTGGGGTTTCACTTCACTTCAAAGTAAAGATACCAATACAAACAAATTCTCCTCATGTCATATTGATAAAGAAGCAGAAAGACCTCTCCAGTTATGCTGGTGGGTGCTCTGGCCACTTGAGTGGGGAACTGAACAATGAATTGGGGTGGTTTGTGAAATTCTCCACTCTGATGTATATACACCGAGTGGAGAATGTATATACACATAGACAAACACAGACACACACAGAGATATTTGAGGTCGAGGAAGATATTTTTATTTATTTAACAATATGTAATCTTTAGTAGATGTCTGGGAAGTACTACATAAGCACCAGCTTCTGGAAAGAGTTTACTTCCCCTGTGACACAGGGGTTAAACGATCAGGAAGGAGCATACTTTCTCCTGCCCACTTTTTCTTCATGAAGAAGTTGTGTTTTCTGGAAGTCCAGGGTCTTGCTGTCTGAGGACCAGTAAGCAAAGGGGCTCATAGGCTTCTTGTATCTTTGTCTTAGTACTTAGGGTCTCGACACATGCAAGCCACTTTTAATGGCTGAATGCTAGTAATCTCACTCGTTGGACCATGGTGATCTTGAAGGAGGAAGAAAACAATTAGCACTTTTCAGGATGTTGGAGAAGTACTACAGGATATTTGTATTCATTTTTCCACCCTCATATCCTGAAAGCTGAATGTGAGTTCCATTAACTAAGAATTGTTCCCCTTCACTTAACAATGTTCTTCTCAATTCCATGACAGGTAGAATCCGTACTAATTCAGAGAAGGTTTGCCTGCTCTAGAAAACTTCTCTTTACTTCCTCAGGACCAGGAGAAAATGATCCTTAGGGCTTTAACTGGAGGCTTTCCTGGCTGTTCTCTTAGCCAGCACACACAGATTTTACAATCAGACAGACCTTGGTTGGCATTCTGGCCACTTCATATCTCTAAAGCTCAGTACCTTTAAATGGGAAATAAGAACCATAACCGACTCTCATCAGGCTGCAAGGATTACATAAAATGATGCAGGTTAAGTGTTTCATCAAAGCCTGGCACATACTAAGACCTCATTAAATATGAGCTTCTGAGGCAGCTTTGGTGACTAACTCCAGCTGCCTCCAATCTCCTCATGCTGTCTTCGGTTCTCCTGTGCACGTGTCTTGCCCTTCTCACTACTGACTGGCTAGTTCTCCTTATATGTTTCTACTGAAAATTCAGGATGGAGCAAATGTGGTTGACTAAGCGAATTACCATCTTTTTCCTGACTGGAGTTCCGACAGAGTGCTTGTCAGATAAGGGTACTCACAAAGGGAAAATACTACAATAACCCTTTCATTACAAGGTACTTCACCATTAAAAATGCCAATCATGCCCTGGCTAAGCTGGTCGTGGTATTGTCCTATACACCAAACGATTGTGGATTCCATTCCTGGTCAGGGCACATACCTAGGCTGTGGGTTCCATCCCCAGTGTACAAGAGGCAAAGAACTGATGATCCTCTCTTTTTCTCTCACCCTCTCCCTTCCTTTCTCTAAACAACCAATTAAAAAAATCCTCATGTGAGGATTTCAAAAACATCTATTAGTTATTATTAATGCTTCCAGAGCCTCCTCAATCAATTAGTCTTGCATATTCAAGATTGAGATTAAAATTATGATTTGGCTACTTGTATTATTTTAAAGACAAGCTGAGAAAATCTTGTTTCTCTAACTTCCATGACAATTCGAATGCCCTATGTTGAGGCTCAAATAGCCGAATTCAAACTGGGGCGCCAGCTCTCATAAGCTGCAACAGCAACTGGGTTTAGAACTAGCTGTAGCCCCACCCTTGAAGAGAAACCAGGCCCGTCTCCGCTTCCTCATCCTGTGCATTTCTAATTAGCTGCACAATTTCTTTTCACTCCAAATGGCCCCAAGCACCAACGATAACAGTAATCCAAACTAGCTTTTAATTTTTTGGAAGTCATGTTAGTGAAGTTCTTGTTATGTCATGTGAAATGTTACCCAGCTGTTTGCCAGAGATGTTTAAAGCCAGCCTGTTACTTTTTGGGTGGTTAATACCTGAGGCAAAATTCAGGAAAGAAACATGAAAGTTCTTGTATTACTTGAGGTTAATTATCTGTGTGGTGAGGCTTATGTATTCAGCTTATGCACTATTCTGATCTGCTCTCCTCTCTGTCTAAATGGGTGTAACTTAAACTGAAGGTACGTTACTGTCAGTGGCGTTTTGGATACAGATGTCTCTGAGTGCTACAGATGAGTGCAATTTTTTAAAAATTGATTTTTAAAACTGTATTTTGTACAACAGAGCAGCCAAGAAACAAACCAGAGTTCAGTGAAATTTCACATATGTGAGAAAATCCAAAGCATCTTCATACTAGGGTCAGGATAATTTCCATTTCTCTGAAAGCAAAAACCTAAATCTCAGTTTTCTTAATGTATCTGCTATCTTTATGTAAAGTATTTAAGTGAATTATGGGGAGAAATGCCAGTCACTTTAATTGTCATTAATTGCTCTTATTTTTTAACATGAAATATGTATTGATGTTGGGGGACACTATTAGTTTTCAAGTTGAAACAGCTCCATTTTAGTTTTAGTATTGGGCCAGAAATAACATGCAGCTGCCTAACTGTGCAATCACTTTCAGAGAATTATCAGGTTGCAGGAAAATTAGGAAATCAATGGATAATTTTTGATCAAATGGATCATCTGAAAGAGATACAGATTATAAACTCCTATAGAAAATTATAGATAAATCTTATCAGGAAGGCTCTGAGTCACCTAGAGACAGTGTTAACCAAATCAGCACAGAAATAGCTAGTTTTTCCTCCTTTTCTTGGTATAAAGAACCAAGCCAGGGATGGAGGCTCTGGAGGCACAGACTGTCTCTGCTTTCCCCCACCCCATGGATAACAATTTGCAGACAATATTATATTCAAATAAAAATTAATATGAATGAGAGCGACTCCCTATTTCATATACATTTACTGAAACTCAGCCAAGGTAGAGGAAAATGGCTCAAACGTCGACAGAGGTCACGGAACTAATGGCAATCAGGGTCATGCCGGGTGTTGAGGGACTTTAGGGAGTCTGTTGGGCCAATGTCACTTTCACAGCAGGGCACGGGATCCCATTTGAGTTGGGTTTAAACACATAGTTTGAAATATGCAGAATCTTTTTTAGCCTGGATATGGGACATGAGAATGCCTCTCATTTTGAGCTGTTCTTTGTTTTTCTGTTTACTGCAGGCAAACAGAGTAGCTTTGCATCCAGGTGGGTGGAGGGCTGACTATAATTTAGGTGATGTTCCATGGCTCATCTCTGAGGACACCGCTGTCACCAAAATGTTAATGCTCAAATGAAGTGACTAGGGAAAATAATCAGTACCAAACAGGGTCCCTGTTGGAAGGGACAGGATAGCACAATTGAATTTGTTCCTGTGGCCTCCAGAAATCTCAGTCACCTTCAGCGTTAACTTTTCCATTTTCTCTTTCAAGAAATGAACCTGAGAGGAACCAATTTAAAGATTCTCCCATTAGTGCTGATCTCTTTGGTGAAATGCATACAGTTTTCTGATATAAAAGAGGCTGCCCAGCATGGAGTTGGTGGAAGGGTAAGGGAGGGCAGGGAAATTATTAGGTATGTTCTTCTGGTCCTTCCTGAGTGTTTTGAAATAGTCATTTGGATAGAAATAGTGACAGGTGAGCTTAGCAGAAAAACCTCAAATAATATACACAAGCACTCAGAACTCAGAATCCATTCGTTTTCTAGTGTGTGTATAAAAGATATAAAATAAGAAGTCGCATAGCCTGCTTGTATTAAAAACAAAACAAAATCCAAAAGCACAAACCTTTAGTTTAGTTTAGAGCAAACTAAACACTAAAATATGTGAGAAACCCACAGGAATTAGCACAGATTTTCCTACTTATCTTTTCTACATGTGTCCCAGCTTCCAGGAGAATGAGGAGTGTCTAGTCTGCGAATCTTGCAGCCAAGCTTAAATGATACCATAACACACAGGCAAGTCCCTCTGGTCTGGCTGCTCACATATTTAAATTCCCTAAGCAGAGAAGGTGCAAAGAAGAGCCGACTGCTGGACACTGTTGGCCATTGTGAACCAGTGATGGTTTTTGAATACCTTCTGTGTGTGTGAAGCTCTACTTAGACTTTGGCAAGGTCAGCTTTGCCTAACTAGAGAGTTTGGGGGGGCGGGGGCAGGGGGTTTGCAGAGTTTACATTCTATTTTTTTATTTTTATGTTTTTATTGTTGTTCAAGTACAGTTGTCTCCATTACCCCACCCTGCTACTCCCCCCCACCCCAGCCATCCCCACTTCCCACCCTCGATCCCACCCCTCTCTGGCTTTGTCCATGTGTCCTTTATACAAGTTCCTTGACAACCCTTCCCCCCATGTCCCCCATTATCAGAATTTACGTTCTAGAACGTGCACATTGACAAGGAATAATATCAGCACGACTCCTGTTTTCCTTCCCTGTTTTTGCTTTCTCCAGCATCTCCCCATCAGTATTCTGGGGCTGTCCCTAGACCTTCCAGTTCCCAAACCAAGCCTCACTGAGGCAGATATTACAGCAGCAGTTCTGCAGTGGAGGAGGAAGCCTTTGCAAGAGTAAACTGCACTTCCAGACCTACGATCCGGGGCTCAGAATGAAGCCTTAGTTGTTACCAACCAAGCTCTCTAGTACCCTGTCCCTCAAAGAGACACACATACAAAGAGACACTGGTCACTAAGCCTCCTCCCTGAAAGTGTGGCCCAGCTTTCGCTCTGCTCAGCCTGAGGCCTTGTCTAAACTGCACCTCAGCTTGCCGTGCTGCTGCTCCAGAGCACGTTCGCTGTTGAAGCCGCCTGCCTTGCCAACCGCTGACTGCAGAGCTCGGAGAACTCCTCTCTCTCCAAACGACCAGGGCGCTTGATCCTGTCCTTTCTGGTGGAATTTATCACATTGGACCTTATAACTATTCACATTTTAGAACATTAGTTTCTTAATGGTAATACCTTTTCATCTTTGATTCCTATGCAGTGCCACAAAGGAAGGAGTGAAAAGTCTCCAGGTCGTCTCTGGGCCTAATCTGTGCCTTGCATGAGCAGAGGTACAAAAAATATTTGCTAACTGAATGATTCTTGTGTCCCAGTGTTCTTTTAGTCTCTGGCTCTCAAGCCTTGCTAGTGGCTGTGAGAAGGTAGTTGATCCCACATGTGGGGTTTTAAGGAAATAATTAGGTATATGAATATATAACATGAAAATGAAATTTGGTATTTTCAAATTCTCCAACCAGGGACCATGGTGGGGGATTTGAGAGTGAGTAGGTGACTGACAGCAGGAAAATGAATGTGTATCCAGGTGCTTTATTGGGACTTTTGCAGGAAAAAAAATGAGGATACTATAGGCACTCACTTATTCACTCATTTGTTCACAGGTTACTCATGAAAAATAATTATTTATTAGTTTAAAGCTTCAAGAAATCTGAGGGTTATTAAGTGATTCAAGGAGTATAACAGTTAATTTTCTTAGAATGGAGCTTCTTCACACTGGTGTATATAAATCACTGTGGGAGGGGGGGTCTAATTAAAATGCAAATTCTGATTCCATTAGATGAGATGGGACTGAGATTCTGCATTTCTGACAGCCCCCAGCTGATGTTGATCCTGTTGGTCCACGAATCACACTACTGAAAGAGAAGGCCTTAAAAGATCGTGTTCTGCTCTGAACAGCTTTGCTTCAAAGTCTAATAGAAAAAAGACCTGAGCATAATCTAGGCAGTTCCTTCCCAGTGTAGTGCTCTGGGCAAAGGAGCTTCAACCCTTTGAGTATCTATAAAATGGGGCAATGACATCAACTCTGCCTATCTTAAATAAGTTACTAAGATCATATGAGATATCTGTGAGTAGACTCTACAAACAAAAAGTGTGATGATCGATATTGATGATGATAATTACTAATTTCACACTTGAGTTGAAAATTCAGTGAAAACTTCAAATGGGAAATGAAACAAGGTTTTAAAACACAAATATCTTACTGGTTTGCTTTTTTTTTTTTTTTAATCCTCACCTGAGGATATGTTTACTGATTTTAGATAGAGAGGAATGGAGAGAGAGAGACATTGATATGAGAGAGAAACATCCCTTGGTTGACTCCCGTGTGTGCCCCAACTGGATTGAACCCAAAGCCTAGGTGTGCGCCCTGACTGGAAATGGAACCCACAGCCTTTTGGTGGGTGGGATAATGCTCCCCCCAACTGAGCCACCAGGTTGCTCTCCTGGCTGACGGGGGAATCAAGCGGCTGCTGATATGCCTGGTTGATATCCAGCATATCAGCCTAGGTGAGAAAGATGTTAAAGACGGTTTTCGGAAAACTTTGCTGTGTGTTGAGTGGGGGATTTCTTCTTTGCTGTCATGTGAATGGGATGTCAGTAAAGAAAGAAATTCCACACAAAGGTTTTGGTGTTGAATTGTGGATCTGCATTTTCATCTCATTTGACTCGCACATTAATATGTGCACTGATATTATTTATTCCCATTTTAAAGAGCAGGAGGACCCTGAGCTCCATGAAGGCAAGGACTATATTTTTTTTTCATCATTCTATCCTTAGCAGTAGCACAATGCTGAAATAGAGTAGGCATCTTAAATCTTTTGTTTAGTGAATCAGACTGATAGAGATGAGGTGTCTTGCCTAAGATCACACCCAGTTAAGTGGTAGAGCAAGGCATTGTCTCAGATCCATTTGGCTTCTAAACCAAATCCCTGGAGTTTCTCACTCAGCAGGTCTAGGCTGAGTCCAATTATTTGTGTTTTTATTAAGTGCCCCACTGAACTTCTTTGATTCATTCATTTTCACACATGTATTTATTAAGTGTATAATATCAGTCGTCACATTCTAGGTGCCAAGGCTTCATCAGCAAATAAAACCGACAAGAATCCCTGACCTCATGGAGCTTAAGGGCTAGTGGGACATCTAGCCCGTTTGAGATACTGCATTATATGGTGACAATGATGGGTTCTCTTTATTCAGTTAAAGTTATTAATAGCATCTGTGGGGGATTTCACTCATCCTTTCATCCAAATTTGTTGGGAGAGCTAAGACTACCCTGAGCAAATGAAAGTAAATGCAAAAGGTCCTCTTTGGCAAGAAGTCAGGGCTTTTGGGGGGACACAAGCTTTTATTTCGTGGGCTTGTTTGGAATCCCTGGCCCTTTGCACTAAATGCCATGAGCACCCTGTCATCCTCACTGGGACAACTAAAAACATCTGGTCTCGGGTCCCTTTTTACTTTTGAGAACCACTGGAGGGACCGAAGTAGGAACGTGCTGGTGGGAGGAGGGAAGCTCTGGCTGAGCTTTAACACAGCCATTTGAAGGCCTTTCAGGCCCTAGAGAGGATTTTTTGATTCCCCCTTCTGATGGTCAGACTCTCTGCTCAGTTATGTGAAGACACCTCATCAGGACAATGTTGTAGTTTAATAACCTGTAAAGCTCCCATGTTAGGTTTTTGGACTATTGCATTGAACGGTCTTGATTGCTCTCATGTAACACTCAGTGCCCCTCCCCACTCCTCTTTTTCAAAAATGTGAATAGACAGTTCAGGCAGGTGAGAGAAGGGTACAC
>CM052549.1:25186156-25411086 GCA_028533065.1 Trachops cirrhosus
CAAGTCCTTTGCCCATTTTTTAATTGGGTTTCTTGTCTTCTTCGAGTGGAGTCGTGTAAGTTCTTTATATATCTTGGAGATTAAACCCTTGTCTGAGGTATCATTGGCAAATATGTTTTCCCATACAGTTGGTTCTCTTTTGATTTTAATACTGTTTTCTTTAGCCATGCAGAAGCTTTTTATTTTGATGAGATCCCACATAATTTTAACAACATATAGAATTCTATATGGTTACTCACCATATGGGAGCGATACAGTGTCATATCGTGGGCGATACAGTGAAGTCACAATCAGTGAACGGCGATATAGCCAGGGACCACTGCATTTCTTTTTTGTGGTGGGAATAATTAAGATCTGGTCTCTTAACAAGTTTGACGATTATATTATAATATTGTAGTCTATATTCACCATATTGTATATTAGATCTCCAGGAGTTATTTATCTAATAGTTGTAAGTTTTGACCAGAGTTATTTTTAAAGGTGCAGTGGATCATTTGTCTTCCCTCAAACTGGTCTTTCTCTGTCTTTGGCTGTTCTGCCCCACCTCTTCCAATAGTAGACAAGTTGGGCAATTGACAGGGTAAAGCTCCAGAAGTCTGGACTCATGAAGTGAATAATAGGAAGTAGTGAAAGATATGTTTGGATAATCCCTCTGAAGTCTCACCCCTTCCATTAATTTCCTTGTCCTTGTTCTACTTGGCAACCACTGTTCATCATGTCAAAGTAATGGTAACTGGATTTAGTGGGACTTTCCTAAATCCCAGTGTCATGGTATCATTAAACATTCATGATTCTATTTCCACTTATACCTACCCTTCATCATCATGCCTAGGATGAAATAAATAAATAACATCAAGATAATCTCTATGTTGAATCAGCTATAGATGATATGAAAAAAAAGATATAAAGGGGGATGCATGACCCTTTTCCATAGGTTGACTTTTGAATTCTGAAATATATATAGAAGAATATATATAATGTAAATGTACAGTAAAAATAATAACACAAACAGCAATGTATCCTCAATCCTGCTTGAGAAATAGAACTTAATACCTCTGAATTTCCCTATGTTGTGGATCTCTTCTTAATCCTACCACCTCCTGCCTTTCAGAGGTAACTTCCATCTTGAATATTGTGGTATAAATTTCCTTGCTTTCTTTATGGTTATGCCACATATGTATATATTCTTAAATAATAAATCGCTTAATTTCATGAGCTTTTAAACTGTATATTAACTGAATCATATCTACATGTATGCTTCTGCAACTTGCCTTTTTTTTTGCCCAACATTTACAGTTTTCAGATTTAATCTGTGTTGTTGTATGTAGCTGAGTTTCATTTATTTTTTATTGTTGTGTAGTATATTGTTTGACTTCAATTTTTATATCTACTCTCCTGGTGATGAATATCTGGGTTGTTAAATTATATATTAATATTACATTAAGATATTACATAGAAAGTTTCTAAAAAAGATATTTTCAAATCGTTTAATAAAATTTCCATATTGTTCAAAATGGCTACATGCTATTCCTAATCAAGACCTTAAATTTTAATCTCTTAAAATTCTTGATAGTCATCATCAACAAGAAACTGTCATAAATTTGTTGATAAAAACTTCAACTTTTTTTGTAACAACATTTTTTAAGAATATAGTAGCTACCATTTTCTTTCACTGACAAATGTAATTTTGAAGTTCTTGTTGTTTTGTATCAGTACAAAGAGATTTCTAATTCAACTGAATTTTCTCATCTGTCAGAATGGCTATTATGAAAAAGTCAAATGACAAGTGTTGGTAAAGATGTGGAGGAAAGGGAACCCTTAGTTACCTGTTGGTGGGATTGTAAATTGGTGCACCCACTATAGAAAACAGTATGAAGATTTCTCAAGAAACTAAAAATAGAACAACCACACAACCCAGCAATTACACTTCTCAGTTTTTATCTGACGAAAATAAAAACACTAATTTGAAGGGATACACATACCCCCATGTTCACTGTGGCATTACTTACAATAGCCAAGATATGGAAGCAACCTCGGTATGAAGTGACAGAAGAACTGATATAGAAGATGTCATATAATATCTGTCCAGAAAGTATCTTGACATATACAATAAAAAATAGAGACATTTATTGAGGAAGATACAAGATAGAAGAAATACAGTACATAGGACAATGATGCCTCAGTACCTTTCAAAGTAGGCACCTTGGGACCTCACACAGTTCTCCCAATCACCATCAGCTGCCCCATTGTATTCTTTTGAATCTCATTGATGGTCTGAAGTCACTTCCCTTTCAAAGGAGATTTTAGTTTTGTGAAAAGCCAAAAGCCACGGGGTGCCAAATCTGGGCAGTAGCAGGGCTGAGTAGCTTGGGTGATTTGATATTTTGTCAAAAAACTCTGGATGAAATGTGATGCATGAGCCGGCGTGTTGTCATGATGAAACTGCCAACCACCAGTTGCCCATAGCTGTGGTCTTCTGAATCATCTGAATAGTTTCTGTGCAAAATTTCATGCAGATTTGTTTTTCTACTCACTCAGTCATCTTGACTGCGAAGGCCACAAAGTGCACATGCTCACTCAACAGCATCTACCACCCTCTCAGACTAGTACAGTGAGGTCGTCATTGTTCACAAATGCACATTTGAATCCACTCTCCTTGGCTGCGAGATTACATTGATGTTATGCAAACCATTCTTGTTATATTAACAATGGCTGGACATTTTTGGGACCAACCTCATATATAAAAAATCTTACTCAGCAATAAAAAAAAAAGAGTAAAATCTTGCCATTTGCAACAACATGGATGGACTTGGAAGGTATTATGCTACATAAAATAAGACAGAGAAAGACAAATATGGTATGATCTCACTTTTATATGGAGTTTAAAAAAGCAAGACAAATGAAAACCAAAAGAAAAAAGGACTCAGAGAAACAGATCAAACTGATGGTTGGCAAAAGAGAGGGAGATAAGCCATAGGTGGAAAGGCGAAGGGAAATAGAGTCAATAATATTGTGGTAACTTCATTGGGTGACAGATGGTTACTAGACAGTGTGGCAATCACTTTGTAAGGTGTATAAATGTCAAACTGCTAAGCTGTACATCTGAAACTAATATAATGTATGCCAACTAAAATAAAGAAATGAAAAATAAAAACAACAACAAAATAACATGCTACAAGGCCTCTGTACTGTGAATTTTTAGGTAGGGAAACTTAGTATCCACAAAACATGAGCAAAGATGAGTTAGAGTATACAAGGGTGACTATATACTATTATTGTTCACATTTTACAGATGAGAAACCTGATGCTTAAAGGCACGTGTATAGTTTGTCTTAGGTCACATAGGTATTCAATAGGAAGGATCTGCATCAGCTCTTTTTAAATAAAGAGATTCCACTTTTACAGACAAAGCTTGTGAGCATAAATTAGTAAGGTATGCATGGGAATCTCAGCATAGCACAAAGCTTAATAGGAAATAAAAGTGTAATAGAAGTCAGAAAGCCTCGAACAATAGAAAATGGGCTTCTAGGAGTTCAGAGGATATTTGAGAAGCTGTTTATTAATATGCTACTAGCAAATAATGTCTTATTAGGTAAGGTCAATTTTGGAACTCCAGAGTGATATAAAAGGAGCTCAGCATCACCACTGAGACCTTGAGCTCCCACAGGGGACTAGAAGAATTTATCTGTTCCTCGCAAAAAAGTATTAGTGGTTAGTGAAGACTCACACTTGTCCTGAAGAAATACATGTATTGTAAACTATTAGCTGTTTGTGTTCATTCTTTCATTCTGTAGTCACCTAGGTAGGTAAGCCAGTGTCCTGCATAGTGTTTCGAATCCAAAGACAATAGAATTGACTTGTGTCTAGTCGACTATCCATAAACCAGATAAGTATCTGCTAAGTTTGTTTATAGTTTACACGTCATCATTCTTTTTTAATTTGATTATAAATTTTTAAAAATTCACTTCCATTGTTGTCAATGAAGAAACATCTGATCTGGTAGCAGATTTGATTTCTTTTAATGTATAAGTTCAGAGTTATCCATGAATGGATCTGCCATTTACAAATATATCTGTCACAGGGAATGTCCCCACTTGTAATATAGCCAGGGAACCTCATTTCATGCAGACAGCTTCCTTTTTTGCTCGTCGGAAATGTAGGTGTTGGCTCTTGCATTCTTTTTGAATGTTATTTCAAAAGCTATTTGTGTGCACCATTGGGTGAACTGTTATTCAGTTGGTTTAACAATAAATAGCAAAGTTGTTGCTAACCTTACAGAAATGAGGGCTGTTGCAACTCCGCTTTTCTGAACTTGAGGAACCAACTTGTTTAAAGAAGGGAAACTAAAGGCTCCACTTCTCTCCCTTCTTATCCCTCATCATAGCTGATCAAAGTCCTCTCACCTATATACCCTGCCAACGGGGACTGGTTTGCATGAAATTGTACAGTGAGCGATTTGAAACTTACTAGCTGTGTTACTGTGGCAGGTTATTTCACTTCTTAAAGCCTAGGTTTCCTCATGTATAAAAGTGGCTTCAGCACTATGTCTTACAGGATTAGAGCAGACATTAAATAGGATAATGCATGAAAAGACATTAATACATTATTTGGCATTAGTTTCGTGTGAAACTTTGATGTGAAGCTGTTATCCACTCTGATAGCAGTGTAGCAGTTAAAGTCTGGAAGTCTGAAAAGAAATCCAATATTCTTAGTTTCTTTACCTATACAGGGTCTGGCACAAATAAAGCCCCCTTTTTATTATAAAATTATAAGCATGTAATTCTGTAACATAACAATATCACACTCAAGCATACCATATGACATTTTAGGTGAAATGTTGGAATTAAAACTATAAATTATTACTCCCCTATTATCACCCTACCAGCCATGCTCAAGCAGGCGTTACCTCTGCTGGGCCCTGTATTTAAGAAGCCCCTTGAAGAGGAGTCGTGAGCAACACTCTTAGTCTCCGTTTCCTCTCACATTCACTCAGTCACTTGACTCCCCCTCCACAAACCCTCCTCAAGCTCCCTCTGCAGTTGTAGGCAAAGAGCCGCTCACATTTTCAGTCTCCCTCCTTCTCCCAATTCTGCATCACGGAATCCCAAGGAAAGACATATTTCTCGGGAGATCTGGGGTGGAAACTGAGTGGGCAAAGTCAAAGTTCTCTTAGTGGTTGCTAACTACTGTTGGATGGTGATAGAACACTATCATACACATACCACTTTCCCCAATCATGCTTTATCAGTCCTGATGCTCTTTCAAAAACCATCACTTATTTACACATTATATAAGGCTCTGCAGCCAGATAATAGAACTAATCAAGTTGAAAGGAATGGCAGTCTGGATTGTCATGGAGGCAGATAAAGTTGGAGCGAGATGCTTCGAGTGCTAAGTAATAATGACAAAAACCGTAATACTATCTAAAGCATGATGTACATTTTTATTGCACTTTACAATTTTATGAGTGTTTTCACCTAAGTTATCTAACTGATTCTCCCCAAAATCTCAGGGGGTTGGTGGAGTGAGCATAATTGTCTCCTTCTTAGTAAATGAGGAGACTGAACCACAGGAGCCTAGTGTTATGTGAGGAGCTGCAGTGGGGGGCTTCAGACAATCAGAGAGCCAGACGAGGAGAGTCCTGGTCACCAGGCAGGGAGATGGACAGAGCAGAGGTGGCAGAGGGGCAGTCTCCCCTGCCACAGAGCCTGGGGAGGAGAGCATCTCATTTCCTACCAGGTATTCTTCCCAGCACTTAGTGTGCACCAGAATAGCACTTACCTGCAAAATGCATTAGTTTAGGAGAGAATATTCTATTAATGCTTGCCTTTCTTCTACTTGGTATAACAACACAAGTTAATCAAAGAAAACTTATATATTTAAAAAAAAACAGGAAAGATTTTCTTAGGTTGATTATTAATAACAAATAACTGTTAAATATGTCTGTTGTGGTTTTAGAGCACAAGGACACCACAGTCAAGTAAGACCTTTTATCCCCCAGGAAAGAGCAGTGGTACATTTCACTCAATTCGTTAAATTACATAGACATTAGCCACAACATGTTGATTCAGCTTCACAGGAAATGAAAATCAATACCATCTGTGTGGATCGCCACTCCACATTACCATAGCACACACTGTAATGTGTTCATTGCAACTCAGCTCCAAAACCTCATTTCATTAGAATGACATTATTGTAAGGTTTTAAAAAGTCACTTTAATATGCATATAAAAAATCCAAATCAAGAAGTCAAGAGATTTTCGAAGCCAGATTTCAGCAGCAACTTTCTCCAGATGCTTTGAATTTGCTTAGTGTTTGATAAATTCTAAAACTGTCATGAGATACATATCTTCAACGACTGTGAGACATGGCCCAAGCACCTAGCACAAAGCCTGGCACATAGTAGGTACTCAGTATTTATTGAAGTAGTGAATCAACACTAGATCTACTATCAATTTAAGGACATTCTAGGAAAAGCAGGTATAAGTACATTAGAATTTTGGAGGACAAAGAATTTATTTTCAGGTAGAGGAACTAGCTAATTTTTTCCTCTAATTATCTGGAGAGACTGGTTAGATGGGCCTTTCTTTGAGAACTACAGAATTCCTGAGTAGGAGGGGCTTGAAGGTGACAATCTGGTTGGAGAGAGAATGAGTGGGCAACTGAGGGACTTGCTCTAAAAAAGCATTTGTTTAGCCAGTACACTGATTATCTTTAGATTGCATGTTTACTTTGGAGGGCTCAGACTGGACTGAGGGTGAGGAGGGGTTGATGGTAATTATGTAGAATTTAAAATTTTTCCATTTTGGAAAGTTTATGAATTCATGTCTAGATCTATGTGTTTGTCTACTCTATTTTTCTGCTTGCCTATCATTTATATTTCTTTTCTTGTAAGTAATAGACTCAAATTGCTGTCTGCTCTTATTGAAAATAACCTCTGTTTGTATTTATTCTATACTATTTTACTTCATTCTCTTCTATATTCAGGGAATTTCCTCAGGGAGCATCTTCGTCTTACCCATCTCCATACCCACAGCATTAGCATAGAGCCTGGCTTCCAGTAGGTATGAATGAAGTTATTTATTTCAGTGAATGCCCTTGAAATTTGTAGATGGTAGGGTTGATTGTTTTCGGCATGCTTATTATCAGGTCATCTTTCATTCTCTAGAGAGAATAATAAAGCAGGATTAGAGGCCCAACCTGGAGTCATAAATAAAAGTCAGAAGAAAACCTGAGCTAGGATCCAGGGGATTCAAATACCAGCAGTGTATTTTGCGTCATATTCTACAAATTCTAGCAGAAGTCACACATACTCTTTTCCTTGCCTCTTTCTCCCAAGCTCCAATGGCTCTTCTTTGCCTCCATAATTTGTTTCCTGAGCCCATTTCTTCTGTGGTTCACTTCTTCTACCACGGTGACTTTCTAAATAACTTTTCTATGTTAACTGTATCTGTCTGCATAGATAGATACAGATATGCAGAGATAGAAGGATAGACATGTCAGACATTGACTTTAAATTGATTTTTTCTGTAGGTTTTGATCTTGCTTTGAGTTACTCACATTCAGCTTGTGACTGCTGCCACCTGCGTGTGCAAGATGGCTGGTGGCAAAGAGTATACTCTTGCCTCCTGGTAATTACATGGGGCCCATCATTTCTGGTTTTTTAATCCAAATTTCTTAACCAACTCCTTTTGAATTGGGTCTTTGGTACAACCATGACAATTCTACAGCTTCAAAACAAAGTCATTTTTAAGCTATTTGAACATGAAAAAAATCTGAACAATTTCTGAAAGCACAAAGATATTTTCTTCAAACTCAAGTAACTGACATAACTGAAAACATTTAGGTCAAATTGCAAATAAATTCACCTTTGGATTGAGACAAGGCAAGAGAAATATCAGACCCAAAGGTCAAAAGGAATGATTTAGAGTAAGTTATAAGCAGAAAATAGGGATTTAGAATGGAAAAGCTGAACTCAACAATAAGATGGGGTCATGATATCTTGGTAAGTATTTTGTATTTTTTAAAGCTCCCTATATTAACCCAGGACTTTATTTTCACTGATTCTGAGATTATTTTAATGATTCTCATTCTCCTCTCCCCTCCCTCCCTCCATCCCTCTCTCCCTCCATCCTCCCTTCCTTCTCTCCCTGTGTGTATGTTTAAAGGACCAGGGAATGATACTTTATACTTTGTTATGTCTTGGGTCAGAGAAATTTAAAGCATATAGAAATCTTGGGTCAGATCTCATCTCTCTATTCCTTGCCTCTCCCTAGAACGTTTATTCCCAAAATTAACATTTCTTGGTGGGATCAGTCTGTGACTGGTATGACCTCAACTTCCCAGGAGAAATTTAGAGGTACTAAATTTCCAAGTGTCCACATTTCTTCAGCCTCAACAGTTTTGATGTAAATCAATCAAAATAGCAAATTTGGAAAGCAGGTAAGATGATTAGATGTGCTTGTCCGTAACTAATTAGCACAGTGCATTTATGATTTATTGGAAAGTGCGAGGGCAATTGGAATGACTTCTGACATTTTGTGGTTGCATGTTGGAGTTAAATTCTGTTTTCTGGACCTGCGATAGTCTGTAGTATGACATCATCATTATTTTAAATATGTTTAAGCGGGAGTCCTCTAACTAGAGATTTGTTCTCATTTCACTTGATGCTGGATTAAAGTGTACTTTTTCACCATCTACTTAAAAAGGGTTTCTAAAGCCAACCATCATGGTAAAAAAAGGTTAATGAGAGCGTTAAAAAATTTGTCGGTCAAGTGAATGGGGAGGCCTGCAAGTTCACCGTTCTTCCTACTTTACCAGTCTACACTCTGCTGGGATGGTACTTTCTCTCTCCTCACTGGGAGCGGGGTAGCGCTTCTCACAGTGCGGTGACCCGACACTCCTGCCTGCCTGGCAGTCTCATCCCCTGGACTTCCCACAGCAGCATTCCAGGCTGTAGCAATATCAAGTGGCTCGCCTTGCTGCAGCCTGTCTCTGCCCGTATCCTTGTCGTTCTTTCTCTGTCAGAAGTGTCCTACCCTTTAATCTCCAGGGAAAATCTTATTCGGGTTTGAGTGAGGACTCAAATGCTACTTCCTGTGTAAGGGCTTACCCGACTGTCTTGGATAATCGGATGCTTTCCTCACTCCCTTACATAGGGATTTAAGGCAATCTCCTGGTTGAACTCACTGATTGGTTCATGTGTCTGGTTCCTCAGTGGGATGCAAGATCCTTGAGGGTAGGGGCCTTGTGTGTCCGCATTTTTGTAACCCTAGGACCTGACCTAGTGCATTATACATGGTGCATGCTTTTGAAGTATTTACGGAGTAAATGAGTGTATTCCTTGGCATAAACCATAAACATAACTCTGTATTGACCCTATATCTGGTTAGATTTCTTGTATTTATCCCTTTCAGGTATAATTTTCTTTTCTTTTTTTTTTTTAAGATTTTGTTTATTTATTTTTTTTTAGAGAGGGGAAGGGAAGGAGAAGGAGAGAGACAGAAACATTAATGTGTGGTTGCCTCTCATGTGGTCCCCACTGGGGACCTGGCCTGCAACCCAGGCATGTGCCATGACTGGGAATCGAACCTGCAATGCTTTGGTTTGCAGCCCGCACTCAATCCACTGAGCTATGCCAGCCAGGGCTTTCAGGTATAATTTTCTTTATGTAAGTGACGTATGCCTAAAAACATTTTTAATTTTGGCAATTTAATCAAATTCTAGATCTGTGCTGCATTGTCCAGTATAGTAGCTCCTAGCCACATGTTGCTATTTAAGTTTAAATCAGTGAAAATTAAATAAAATTAAAAATGTGGGCCCTTGCCAGTGTGGTTCAGTTGGTTGGAACATCATCTCATACACCAAAATGTTGGGGGTTCGATTCCTTCTCAGGGTGTGTATGGAAGGCAACCAACGGATGTTTTTCTCTCATATCGATGTTTCTCTCTCTCTCTCCCTCTCCCTTCCTCTCACTCTAAAATCAATAAATATATTTTTAAAAATTCAGTTCCAGAGTAGCATGAGCCACATTTTAAGTGTTTAGTAGCTACATGAGCCTAGTGGCTATTGTATTGGACAGTGCAGACAGAGAATATTTCCATTATTATCAGCAATTCTATTGGACAGTGCTGCCTTACAGAAACTAACTATCTTTGGTGATGTGTCAAATTCTTCCATAAAGTGACTCATCACATTTAAACTAAATACCTTTGCAAATCTGGATGCTAATATAGCCAAGTTATTTTAATAGTCTTAAAAAAGTGTTATATGCCTTGATATAGCTATTTATTTTAAAATATTTTAAATAGCCCATATTTAAATGTAAAATGTGTTCAGTAGAATGAAATATTGAGACTAATGAATAACATGATAACCCAGGTACACCTCTTATTACCTCCTCCAACAATCTGAGGCACCAACAAAATCATAGCAAAAAATGTTTTAACATGAAAAGAGTGGGACAAGGATCCCTAGTGGGACAAGGATCACCAGTGGGAAAGGGAATTCAAGAAATTTCTGGAATATAAAAAAGTGATGAAGTGAATTGGAGAAAGTGGCAGTATATATACTATATTATGCCTGGAGGGGTGTCATTCTCCAGAGTCCATACTTAGAACCTTTAGATACAAAGGGGATCAGGAATGAATTGTACAATGAGAAGGAAAGATTTATGAAAAGCCTGTTAGTTGGAGAGGGCCTACAGCTTGGCACAATAAAAGAAAAATTATCCATATTTGTTTCATGGAGGCATTTTAGAACACTAGAGTTCATGAGAACATGGGTAGAGACAGAAAGGGGCACCTACAAAAGACAAAAATCAACCTGGAAAGACACTTCTAAGCAGTAACATGGGTTACTGAATGATAATGGAGCAATGCACTTGAGGGTCTTTGTGCATCAGGTATGAGGGCAGAATGAAGACGTTTGCAGACATGTGCCATTCACAAAGTTTATCTACTATACAACCTTTCTTAGGACGTTACCAGAGCATGTTCTCACCAAAACGAGGGAGTAATGAATAAGGAATAGATTTTTATGGTGGATTGGACACTGCTTCCTATTGTCCTCTTCTCTGCCATCAGGATATACATTCATGCTTTTGCCAATGGACTCTGCACTGCCTCCCACCAGCGTAGGTGGGTGACATTTCCCTACTCCTTTGATGTTGGAATCGGCCATGTGATTGGCTTTGGCTAATGGAATATTAGTGGATGCAATCTGAGTGGCAGCTTAAATATGCTTGTTTGGCTTGTCTGGGCCTCTCACTCTCTTCTGCCATCTTCCATGAGAAGAGTATGCCCAGAGCTGCTGGCACCGCATGGAAGGCACATGGAACAGTCCTAAACTCAACCCACAGTCTGAAGCAGAGGGAGAAAAGTTAATATTGTTGCTACTGAGATTTTGGGGTTGCCTGGCATGCAGTGTTATGGTTATGTAGCATTTTTGCAACAAAAACTGATGAAGGTTTCAAGAACAATTAATCCAATCTGTAAGAGCTGTAAGAGTGGAGACATCCTATTATAGAGGGCTAGGTGTGCCACAGACCTAAAAGCAACTGGTCCAGTTTGGAATATGAGGATTAATGACTCTGAGAGGGAAATTGCCAAGAAATAGGAAAAATCAACAGAAGGTATGCTTGAGACCTTGGGAACATAGGAAAGGCAATTGAAAGAGCACAAACATGGGAATCCATTCCAGCTGAAATGCAGGAGCACAGTAGTCATGACATTGGACTCTACAGAAAAGGTATCTCAATCCAATCACATTATTAGCTGTGCAGTGAACCATATTTATGTAGATGAAATTAATTAAGCTCTGTTTATAGTTTTTCCTGCCCAATGGGTATATGTTTATATCCAAATTCACCAAGTTGTGTACAGTAAATATGGACAGCTTTTTGTATGTTAATCATATGCCAATAAAGTGATTTAAATAAAAAGGAGAAAAATTAAAAAAATTTAAAAAAGAAAAAAACAGAGGAGAGACAAAATAGACAAAAAGCCAAAGGGAAAAAGCTAACTGTGGTCAGTGTCCCTCAGGTCACCAAAACCCAGCTTCCCGAGGTGGAAGGACCAAAAAGCAAGGCCCAGCCTAGCTATTTGGAGTTTTGTAGAAATGATTCTTTATGAGCTCATAGCAAGAAATGGATCTGTCACTACTAGGGCTAAAACACAGTGGTTTTCTCACTTTTTGGTTTCAAGAAGCTTTAACTCTTATAAAAAGGGGGTGATCCCAAAGAGCTTTTTGCTTATGTGGATTATAGCAATAAATAGTCATCTTATTAGAAGTTAAAACCTACAGGATGCTTCAGTGGCCTTTTTATTTCTAGTTTGAAACATAATATTTTTTAGAGTTCAGAAAATCTACACTTAAAAGAACAATTTTTGTTCTTTAAATTCTGAATTGATTGGTTTCAAAATGATGCCACAATTTAACTGGCATCATGCTATATGGAAATATTCCATTTTGTGTGAGGCACAATAAAATACCTTATTAACATCCATGAAGTTGAGAGGAAGATAGCTCATGTCATAGTTTAATTTCTTATTTACAGTTTCCCCTAGTTTCTTTTGCTGTACATTCCCCCCTTCCATGAGCCAGAGAGTTCACTATATCCATTTCTGTATCTTTAAATGCAGAGGTTGCAATTGTGAGTTGAGAAAGCAAGTCATTTCCTCTTTTTAAGCCAATAATCCATCATGTCTATAACCCACATTCAGGGTAGGACCTGGGCATGGCTCCATCACATCACAGGAGGGAACCAAGTAGTCCCTTGGTTTATTTGTTCTCTAATACTATTCTTTATGATCTGAGTTTCTGACCTATATCATTTTCCTTCTCTCTAAAGAGTATCTTAAAATGTTTCATTCCAGGCAGACCCACTCGTGACAAATTCCTCCAATTTTCGTCTGTCTGTGAACGTTTTTATCTTTATTTTTTTCACTCTTGAATGATAATTTCACTGGGTACAGAATTCTAGGTTGGTGGTTTTGTTCTTTCCAGCTTGCATAGTTTCTGAAGGGAAGTCTGATGTAATTCATATCCATATTTGTCTACAGATAAGATAAGGTGTTTTTTCCTTTCTCTGGCTTCCTTCTAGATTTTGCTTTTGTGTCTGATTTTCTGCTGTTATAATATGATGTGCTGTTATAATATGATATGCCTAAGTGTTTTGAGTATTTGCCTAGTGTTCTCTGAGCTTCCTCGATCTACGATTTTGCTTCTGTCATTACACTGATATTTAGTAGTAAACTTTTAGTCAGATTTAAGTTTTAAAATCACAATGTGTACAACTCACAGATTTTAAAAATAGAGTATTATAATCCAATAATACTCTATAACATCTCTTCATATTTAGTATTCTTTGCAATATTTTTAATGATACCCTTCATGAAAGTATCTATAAAAACACCTACTTTGCCTTTTTATTTCTTAAAAAAGAGTCCAAACTCTTATACTACTTAGTTCTGAGGCACTATTTCTGTTACAAAACACGCTTTTCACTATTTTGCAACAGAAAAAAAAATACCTCCAGGCTGAAACTTGACTTAAATTTATTTTAGTTGCAAAATAGCAAAGAAAAACCACTATTTTTGTGCTGGCAAAATGCAAAGGAGTCTTTAAAATCAAGTTATTCTTATGGTTTTAAAACCATGATTGTTTTTAATATTGCAATAGTTGAATGGTAGGCAGCCCATAGGAGCAGATATCAGGGTGGAGAAAAGTAGGCTCTTGTTCAGGTCTGTCAAAAGGAAAGTCTCCTCTCTGAGCCTTGGTTTTCCATCTGTAAAATATACATAATGCCTGCTCTGACTGCTTCACAGGAAAAAAAAAGGAAAATCACAGATTTTTGAACCCGAATAATCCTAGGAGATAATTTTGTCCTTTTGACAAGAAGACAGAGGCCGGATGGGGTTGAAAATTTTGCTCAAGGTCAAATATTGAGGAGACACATAGAATCACTGTATTTACATTTGGCATTGACAGTGCAAAGCTAATATTTTTATTTTTATAACCCCAGTAAATTCTGTGTAAACTCATTATAACAGTATGAGCTTTGTGGGCCACTTACATTACAATAACATATTTCTAGGACAGCAATCTCCTGCTGGTATGGAAAATGGCTTTTTTTTTTAAAGTTGGATCAATCCCCATCTCCATAAACCGTCCAGTAACTCCTACGTTTTGTCTTTTCTGATTAGTTACCAAGTTATTTGAATGTATTTTTCATAACATCTATAAGCTGAGTCAGGGTCTATGACCTGAAACTTTTGAAAGATGCAGGAGTTAGCAAAATCAGTAGGAAAGATATTCTGGACATAACAATCCCAATGGATGAAGACACTGAAGTGTGAAAAAAGCGGTGTGTTCATGACATTACAAGTGATTTGCTACTGGGCTCATCCTCTTCCGATAAGCCATCTGTGTGTGCTGTCCTTCTCAGAGGTAAAAGGAAGAATCTGGAGGGTGGGCAGGGTATCGGGGCACCCTTAATTTCTTACCCTTCTCACAGTTAATAGAAGTCCTACTGATTCTGCTAAATGTTTCTGAAATGTCCCCTCCTGTTTTGCCACTGTTGCCACAATCTTAGTTCAGGTCATCATCACTTCTGCTTAGAAAACTAGTTACTCCTAAGCCTCCTAAGTAGCTCGCTGCCCTCACGCAATTCCCTCTCCACACTGGGACTGAGTGATCTTCATGAAACACAAACATCATCATGTTATTCAGCCTCTAAGATGCTTTTGGCCTAAGGATAAAGGCCACATTCTTTAGCATGGCATTTCAGGCTGATTCCTGATTTCTACTCTGGCCTCAGCACCCTCCTTTCACACTGTGCTCTCACCTTCTGAGCTCTGGCACTGAGTTTACTGGCCTTTGCTGAGTCATCGGCTCTTCTGGAGATGCCCTCTGTGTCCCATACCCCTCACCTAGCTAATGACAAATTAACCTTTTCTCTCCTCCCTCCTTCTTCCCTCACTGCTTCACTTTCTTCATTCCACAAATATTTATGGAGGATTTTCTATGTCCATCATTGAAGACGCATTAGTGCGCCACATAGGCAAAGCTCTGCCCTCATAGACTTCACATCCATGTGTTCATGTTGGGGGTGACAGAAAATGAATGTATTTCAGAATCAATAATACAGCATGTTAGACAACGATAAGTGCTGTGGGGGAACATAATAAGCTGTAAATGGAAGAGGGGAATTCAGGGAGAGAGATTTTCAATACAGTGGCCAGAGTAGGTCCCACCCAGAAGATGACATTTCAGCAAAGAGTTGGATGAGGTAATGTAGGAAGCTATTTGGACATTTGGAGGAAGTGCTTTCCAAGCAGAGGGAACAGCTAGTGCCAAAGTCTGACATATTCAAAGAGCAGCAAGAAAGTTAGTGCAGCTGGAGCACAGGGAAGTGAGGAGGACTCATAGAAGAGGACAGCCCTGGATGGTGTGGCTCAGTGGTTGCTTGCAAGCCTGAAAACCAAAGGGTCACCAGTTCCATTCCCAGTCTAGGGCACATGCCTGGGTTGCAGGCCAGGTCCTCAGTAGGGGGCGCTTGAGAGGCAACCACACATTGATGTTTCTCTCCCTCTCTCCCATTCCCTCTCTAAAAAATTAAATAAATACAACCTTAAAAAAAGAAGAGGACAGAGAAGTTCCTGGGGGACCTGACAACTGTCTAGGCCATGGTAAAGCTTCAGGTTTTATGTTGAGAGACATGAGGAGCCAGTGAAGATTTTGGGCAGAGGAGTGACCTTATTTGACTTGTGTTTGAAAAGGACCACTTTTTGTTGAGAATAGAGTATGTGGTGGGAAGACAGGAAGCATGGAGACCAGTTAGAAGGCTATTGTAATAATGCAGGTGAGATGGAGGGACGGTGGTAGCCTGGACCAGGGTGGTAGTAGGGACTGATGAGGACTGGTCAGACTCTGGGAGTGTATACTTTTTTTTTTTGCATTTCAAAGAATTTTAAACAAATTATCATAGAATAAAGTTGAGTCTTTTTGGTGTATGTGTCCAAGAATATTAACACTTGAATAGATTTATGTAGCCACCACCACAATCAGAATAGAGAGTTCTCCAAACTCTCCAAATGTTTTTAACCTAACCCTTGTCAAACCCTTTGCTCTCTGTCATTACAGTCTCATATTTTCAAGAATGTCATATAAGTGGAATCATTTGTAACATTTTGAGACTGGCTTTCTTCACTTGATGCAGTGTCTTTGAGAGCCATCCAAGTTGTTGCTTGTGTCAATGGTTTGTTCTTTTTATCAATGAGTAGTATTCCATTGGATGGTTGTACCACACACTCTTTATATATTTGCCTGGTGAAGAATTGTGGGTTGTTTCCAGTTTGGGGTGATTTTGAATATGGCTGCTATAAAATTAGTGTACAGGTTTTCAAAAAAACATACACTTTTGTTTCTTGGGATAAATGCTCACTAGTATAAACACTGGGTCTTATGGTACTTGCATGTTTAACTTCATGAGAGACTGCCAGGCTAGGCCTCCGAGGGGCTGTACCATGTTGTATTCCCACTAACAATGCATGAAAGTTCCATTCACTTTGCATCCTTTCCAGCCCTTGCTGTTGTCAGTATTTTGTATTTTAACCATTCTAATAGGTGCAGTATTTCATCATGGTTTATGTTTTAATCTTTTAATTTGCATTTCCCTACACACCTATTAGAATGGTTAATCACGTTGAACATCTTTTCTTGTGCTTATTTATATGTTATTTGTATATCTTCTTTGGTGAAGTATCTGTTCAACTTTTCTGCCTATTTGAAAATAATGATTTGCTCCTTTTACTACTGTTGAACTTTGAGAATTTGTTACATATTCTGGATGCAAGTCTTTGTCAAATATATTTTTGCAAATATTTTCTTCCATTCTCTAGCTTGTCTGTTCATTCTCTCAGCTTTCACAGAGCGAGTATTTTTTAAATTAAATTTTAAATTCTAAGATAATTGTGTGTGTGTATATATATAAAACTGTACATATATTTTAAAGGATATTTTTATATATATAATTGAATATATAAAATATATATATATTTATATTTTAAGAATATGGAAGAATCTCATATACCCTTATATAGTTCTCCCAATGATAACAAAGCTTGCAAAACTCTTGTTTAATATAGGATCAGAATATTGACCTTGACCCAGTGAAAACACAGTGATTCCATCACACCAGGCTCTTCAGGCTTTTGTGCTTTTGTAGTCTCACCCGCTTCCTTTCCCATTCTACCTCTTCCTTAATAGAGCAAACACTAATCTGTTCCCTAATTCCATAATTAAAAAGTGACAAAATATCTGTTATATTGACCAGTATGTTTGTTATTATGATTATATCTCCATCTAAAATTATCCTAAATTGGTACTCAGAGAGTCATGCCAATTCCACCATTAATCTATAGGGGAGGGCTGGTATACAATCCTTGCAGCATCATTAGCTACAGCATCACTGGGAATTTAGAATCCAATGTCATTACAGATAATTAATAAAATGATACAGGATGTAAATTCTCAATATTATGGAATAAGGTAAGAGAAGACACAAACATGCAAAGTCCCGGTTTACATGGAGTATGCCCCTTTCTCGGTAGGTACAAGAAATAAGTGTGTGTTTCCTAATGTATACCGGGAAATCGGATTTAACATTACTATAATCGCTATTGTATTGTGAAAAGTTTTTGTTACTTCCTAGCAGTGTTCTCTTGTTAGAAAAAAATGTTTTCTTGGTTTCCTGAAAAATCCAGTTTTATATTAGGCTTCATAGAGGTGGGATTACTGTTCAAGGGAACCAGGTGTGCCAGAGCGAAGCCTTGAGATGCCAGGCTCACCAGTGAGCTCTCGTACATGTGCGGGGGCTGGCTAGTTCTTGACAACTCACAGAAAGCAGATTGAGTAAGGTAGGCAGAACGAGTAACAAATCTCTCCTGCACTTTTCTTTGGACTTATAGAAAATATGGTAGAATGTGCAAACAAGGTTTTTAAAATACAAGTAAATTGGAGAGAGTTCAGAAGAGAACAGAAAATTGATAGAGGTTTTGTACAAGTCAGCCTCTGGGCCAAAAAGTATTGGGCATATTCACTTGAGAGGATAAAAAACTTAAATGAGACATAATAACAGTCTATAAACACATACAAGGATGTAAGTAAAAAAGATTCCAATTAACCTCATTAGTCAGTAATGAGCTCAAGCTTTAAGAAAGTCACAATATGTAAGATATTTGAAAACAATGATATTCTAGAGACTCAAAGACAAAAAATAATGCTGAAGTTCTCCAACTGAATTAGAAGCTATGTGTTCAGGGTTGAATGTTTTCAACACATACAAGATGAAGAATATTTAGGTTTATAACTAAAGCCTAAATTACCTACTTGAATGCACAGACAGTGTGTTGACAAAAACTATAGTTTGAAGGAACGACAAATACAAACTTTCCCCCCTGGGGATGATTTAAAATCTTAGAAAGAGGCATACAGAGTAAAACAGGGGCCAAGCATATTGACATATTAGTACAAACTAATCAGAAAGAAGGTTAAATGAAGAAACTAAACAGCATGGAAACCATTGTGATACTGAGTGTTCCCATAAAGAACAAGGGACGTTTATTCACTGTAGAGAAGAGAAACCTTGTAAATTCATTAAGGCACTTAAAAGTTACAGATACAAAAATCTTAGCCCTTTGAGAGAGTTCTCAAGCCCTATAATGGCTGTGAAAACCACACTGAGAAACAACACTAATCATCCACAGTCGTCTAGATGGTAGGGGATGTTGAGAAAGATGAATAAACCACAGTGTACTGCCAAAATGAGTCCTAGAAGCTGAGCAGAAAGTGTGTCAAAAAATTGATCTTAACAGATGTGTCAATCAGATTGGAAGTATCTAAACAAGTGTAAAATGGAACCATAAGAAAATCACAAAAGAAAAGCTAAAAATCAAAAGGTTTTGAAAACCATACAGGATGCTATAGAAAGTAAAGGATATTAAATACAAACCATTACAAAGGATGAGGCTGTAGAGCTGACCAAGATTTCAAAGAAAATCTCTCTGTAGAGATAATAGTGAGAAGGGACACAAAGATTCGAGGATATGGACTCAGGGTATATAGTCAGGGGATTTCAAGTAAGCTCACCACATGCAGGGAATTAAAGAGAGGGTGGTTGATAGAAAAGAATAAAATGTTATTAGGGAATGTGTCTCTTTGTGCCAAGTGCTATCTTCAGAATCCAAACAAGTGGATGAGTGAAGGGAAGATTTGCAGTTGGATGAAGAGCCTTTAAAAGGTACATGCCTGAAAGACAGAAATCAGACCCTGGCAAAAATGCCTGTTGGGTGTCGGAGTTCACCTTCTATCTCAGTGCGCTGTTGCTCCCAGCAGGTGGTTGGAAAATGCTGTGTCCAGTCGGGTTCCAGGCTGGCAGAAGAGCCTTGTGCACAGCAGGCAACCTTTCAATTACTATATAAAAAACCGGACGTTAATACTCATGTATTAACCATTTTTGACAGATAGAAAAAAGTTTAGGCCCTTTGGAATAATAGTAGAGAGTCTGAGCAAAGTGCTGATGGAGACAGTGTACCTTCACTGTAACTGGAAGGGAAAACAAATAAAAGGCCAGGAGTGGAGGAGGGTCCCTGAGGGAGTGGTTAAGAACCAGGGGAGTGGCCACTTCATAGGCGCCTTGGCGAAACACCAAGTGCGTAGATGTTTAGTACAGCAGAAACCACTGCATCGACATTGACAAGGAACTTCAATGAAAGACTCACCCTTCAGCAAAATAAAATCTAATCCTGAATACTGATGAGTTCTCTATTAGCTGGCCCATGCATATTTAATATTGTCAAAGAGGATTATTATAGTGGGGTGGTATCATAATGTATATTTGTGGAATTTGTTTCGTTCTAGAAACCACTCCCCTGCCCATCTCATGCCAAAGGTACAAAAGAGAACCTCTTCTATTTGACACAGGGAGAAAACAGAGGTAAGTGGTTATAGCAGTACTCAGGGTAAACAGAAGGCAACACAGCAGTGCTCAGAGCAAACAGAAGGGAACAAATAGAGCAGGCATTCCCAACCTGTTATGTCACCAGGACAGAATTGTTCTGAGGAAGTTGAAAAGAAGCAAACATCCGTAAGAATATGATTAATAGATAAGCCCTGCTTCGAGGGAACTTGTAGCCACTGCAGTTTTGATGATGAGCACACTCACCGATAATCACAAGGGCCCAATGGGCAGAGCCCAGAGAAAAAGAGAACTCAGATCCCAGAGTATCCGCTGGGGAAGTTCCACTATTTCTTTGGCGGAGAGGAGCACTGGAATGATCAGAACCTCATTTGAAGTAAAGCATCTGAAAGTTACTATTCACAAATATTGTATGTGTATGCACATATAGGGTGGGGCAAAATAGGTTTACAGTTGTTTGTATGGAAAATAATAACAATAATTAATGATCCTATGAGAATAAACAATTTCATGTGCTCATAACTGTAAGCCTACTTTTGTTCCACCCTGTATATCATAAATATAATAGCATATGCATAGTTCTCATTCATTAGGATGGGCATTTTTTTGTTGTCTTTATAACAAGTCATCTATTGCTGAAAATAAATATTTGAACTGGACAAAGTCCAATTATAACAGTCAAAATTCTTATATGTAAAGATGGAAAAGCTTAGTACTCTGGGTGGAGCTAATGGTTATACTGTGAAAAACTGTAACTAAATTCACAATCTTACCAGTGGGAGGATTTTTTTTTAAACAAAAGCCAGCATATAGGTTTCTTGAGACTTTTATCTGTATTAAAAAAAATCACTGAGATTTGACACTTTTCCGGTCAGACTAGGCCTTGTGGCAGAATTCTTCTGTTGGTCATATCCCCACATTGCTTGGTCCATTAGACTATTGTTGGCCACACCTTCTATGAGGGACATGAGCTCGTGGTCACAGCCAATCGTCTTGAGTCATGTGATCACAGACTTTATTCTTAGCTATACTTTATTCTTGCTGTATAACAGGTGAAAAGCAATCTAAATGTGTACCTTAGGGTATCTATTTGTTAACTAGATATAAGACACTAGACATTCCCCAGCCTTGGAAAGCTTCAATCGAGGCTAATGGGTAAATATAAAGCACTTTTAACTACAATGAAAACAACCATAACGATAACAGAAACGGACAGGTGCCAACAATGGACACAAAACCAAAGAGAGTATTGTAGCATTGTATTTTTCAAAACTATAATAGAGAGGAAAATTTCACTTTGTTTCTTTAATGAAGGAGTATTTCATCCTTAAAACTATTGCTGCTTGCCCAGAGACAGAGTCCATGGCTTGCAGGTTTAAGGGTTTCCTAAGTTACTCTATTAGCAATAGTAACTAAAATGTCAAAACCTGATCTTGGCAAATTAAGTGATTCTACACGTATCTCTGAATATTTTTTCTGAACTGGGCAGTTCAATGGCACTTTAAAAACTCTGCCTTCCAAAATGTGTCACAACACCAAGCTGATTTCTTATGTCATAATAAATGAGCATAATTTACCTGGTCCCTTTAACATTTTTGCTAATGTATGGCAAATGTCGATATGCATCATAAAAATGTAATGAAAACTTCTTGACTTCATTTTCTATACTTGTGTGCATTATTTATTAACTTCAGGTTTCTAGATAGAGTCATACCCACTTAAAATATTTTAAATATAATAAGTATTAGGTAACACAGAATCTAACTGACTTACCTGACTAGAAACTCATCCTCAACTGGGAAATAAAAATCTAACACTAATAATGATAATGTAAGCCTCATATGATCTGATTAGTTGACATTTCTGATCTTAAATATTCTGTCACATTAAGCCATAGTACTATTCATGTCCCTTCAGCAAACTTTGCATTTCGTTAGTTTTCCCATTTATAAGATCCTCTAGAATTTGTAAATGGTGATGGGGAAAAGCATATTTTCACAAGGAATCAGAACATTAATTGTCTTCTTTTGTTCCCAGAAAACTCGAGGAAAGTCACAAAGATAGATACAGCAAGATAACACAATTTAGGGAGAGAGCTACACTGAAAAGATTGAAACAAATAACAAAATGAACTAGAAACCAGAACATTCACTGTTAAACCCTCTTTTATTGTGAAACATGGGTGTAGAGTTAGGTCCCATGTTTGTGAGTGGCCACTGCAAAGAAGGAAATGCCCTCGGCTTGTGCGCCTCAGGGGCCTTAGGATAAATGTAAGTAAATTGTCTCAGAGAAGCACAACTATTTCACATACTAAGACTAGAAAGAAGTTTCTCAAAGAGTCTGCACAGAAATCGTCCTGAACAACATCTCTTTAATAGTCCCAGGAATAAATTTCTCAGAACTGTTTCTTAAAATACCCATTGGTATCAATTTAGTAAAAGCAATTTTATAAGGGAGGTGAGGAATAGGAGTTAGTTTACCAGCATCCACTTCCTCGGTCCTGTGAAGGTTGACAAAAATAATTGCTGTATAAACATAAGGATGTGAATTCTCACTAATGAACATCTCATAAAATAACACCATAATAGCTTCCTATGCATATGAGTTTTACTTACTATTCATTTTAAAATAGTAAGTGCAACCATGATCATTTTTTCTTAAAAAGCCCAAATACAAGTTTTAGCTTTTTCATATATTATCTGATTGTAAAGAATTATTTATAAATGACTTAAAAATAAACAACATAGAGTTCTTGTGACTCTCCTTAATTAAAAAAATTACCCATTTTTCTTAAATGTGAAAAGAATTAGGGTTAGGTTAAATGATCTTTAAGGATTTTTTACTTCAGACATTTAATGGCTTCAATATACGTCATGATGTCACTTTCTTTCTTTCTTTTTTTTAAGCAAAGAATAATTCTTATTTTCTCAGAAGCCTCAAAAGGCAAAGGAAAAATCAGTATATTGATCCCTGCAATGGATTCCAATGTTATCCTAGCTTCAGAAGGTGTCCAGTTACAGAGAAACATTTTAGTAATCGTACGGTTCAGACAGACCTTATGTGACCCTATTCATTCCTGACCAGCAAATAGTTTTTGTTTAACTTCGAAAGAAACCAGACAAACTCTGCAAGGTTACTTGTAATCATGACACCATTCTTAGAATTGCCATGTGCTGGGAACATGCCTTCTCGCTTCCTCCTTCTATCTACAGTATAAATCTGAAGGACTTTGTTATGGCTCTTATACTTGGCACATCTTAGGCCTATTTAGAACATCAACACCATCAATCACAAAATAGGGGGCCGACCAGCTGGATGAACCCTGGCTATCATGCAGGGGTTATTTGTCATCTGGGCATGTCTGTTTGGTATATAACACTCCTTCAGTCCCAGAACAATTTTCTCCCTCCAAAAATATTCTCTTTGATTCAGGAAACACGTGATTAATAAAGGACAAGGGTTTAAAGCCAGAGGTCAAGGCTAAAAGTCTTAACCAAACAAGTGCATTGCTTACTAACGTTTGCATCAGCAGTCAAAAATTTCCTTGAAGAGCTCCTGCACCGGAGAAACACGTCTGTTCTTAAATGCCAGAAATTTCAAGGGACTGCAGCCACTGTGTGCGTCTTGAGGGATTTATTGTAAAATAATGTTGCACATCTGAGAAATGTTTTGCTGCAGAATAATAACACCACATCAAGCATTTAAAAGGCCCATTACAAACATTTACAATTTAATATAAGAAATTAAACTTGAACTCCCATAGTTTAACCAATATAATATATAAAGAAAATTTGTACTATAACATCAGAATGATTTACATTAAAAATAAGCTGTTTTCAAGGATATCTATTTGTACTAAAATGGATTTAAAAGCAACACTCCTTGTTTATACTTGTTGTCGTATTTATATGCCATCTACAATACTCTATGGTAGTTTTCCATTAGACAGTTTTTCTTTCATCCATGTTTCCCTTCCTTCCATGAAAAGAACCTCGTTTCATAGTTATAGAATACTGGGTTTTCTTCTTTCTAGGCAATCATTATAGTTCTATTCTGTAATAATATTTATTTGATATTTATGAATTGTTTTTATGTATGTGAGGACAGGGAAAAAGCAAATTTTAACAACGTAAATAAATAAATTTTTGGCCACTCTTTACAATGATCTTGACACCGACTTAACTGAGAGCGACTCTGTTGTTCCTTTTACTGGGATTCTAAAGGGAGTCACAAACTCCTGTTGGATATCCAAACAGCTTCCCAGAAGAGAAGTGATAAGTAGATTGCATTGCAGCGTTGATGATGTTACAAGGCCTAAGGAGCACGTCAGTCATCACTTTATCCAACTCGTACAAACGTCTAAGTTCTCACACACACACAGCACCTGAGGCAACCAGACTTGCTGGAACTCAGCTTTCTTTACCTCTCTGCCAAATGCCAAAGGAATAAAAATAGAAACTCACTACAAAACATACTGTATTAAAAATATGATTCCGTTGAAATCCACACTGGCAATACATTTATCCAGTAGACCTCCTTAAAATCACAGCCTGGGGGCAGGAAGGGGCTTTTGATATCATCTGGCCTGATTTCTCATCCTATTGCTGTAGAGACTGAGCCTTCAGAGGGGAAGCGGCAGAGGCGAGACTAGAACCCTGGCCTCCCTTTTGCCTGCGCAGTGTCCAGTGCGTCACAGTATAAATCCTTCTTAGGGCTTCTTATCGTGCAACCTTTGGGGCACGATATTTGGGTAAATCTAACTTGCTCACGGCTGGGCCATCTGTTGCTCCGCTGCTTATGCTAATATGATACATTGCGCATCTGACTGTTGATGGGGTCTTCTTGGCACTGTACTTGCATAATGTTCTCAGTTAACTCAGTTGACCCTGTTAAACAATGACAATGTGTGTGAGGCCTGAGTTTGTTAGCATTCATTGTTACAAAAACAGGGTTACTGACCTTGTCATATTTAACAGCGCTGAGCAGACACAGCACCGTGGATCCTGAGGGTGAATAAAGAATTTCCAGTGGTGATGTAAGAACTATGCTAATTAGTTTCTCCCTCCATTCTGCTTTTAGGCACTGAGTAACTGTACGGTTTGGCTAGAAGACTCACTGAGCCCTGAACTAATAAAACCCAAGAATTTTTATAAATAATAATAAAAATGTGTTTCAACACACCACTTCCCTTTAGTTCAAGAGCGGCTTTTGCAGAACCGTGTGCCTGGGGTGATCACTCTATTTTTGCCGTTGCATCCCAGCCCGCAAAAGAATTAAAACAACAGTGTAGATTGACCCCCCCCAAAGCATAAAAATAATCCTTTATTAATTTATATTCCCTTAAAATCATTTTCTTTAGAAGGAGTTTTAAAAAATGCTACCACACTGTGACTAAGATGAGAACTGTATGTGAGGCCTGGTTTATGTATCTAGGCATTTGGATATGGGTATTCTTGCCTCAGTAGAAAAACAAGCTAAGTTAATTTTTAACAATGCAATATTGCCTCGGTACATCTTGTTCTCTCTTTCCCTCGGGGTCTTACACGAATGAATCAGAAAATTGCTCCCTTATGTTAAGCTTGAGCCTGCACCTGTGTTAAATTCACATGGAACTGGAATTGGGGGTGTGGGGGTGGGGATAAATGTCAGCAAAACTAATAGGATGATATATCTGAGTTTGAATTCTCAAATGGACTAGCTAATGCAGAGACCATCAACGGGAACGTTTTTGTAGGCATATTGTTTCACATCTAAAACTGAAATTAGGATATATAATCATGTTGATCAGCTGTCCTCAACTTCTGAGTTTATGATTAGAAGCATCTGGCTTCAGATTTTAGGAAACTCAGATTATCAGGCATTTTGGAAATTTTGGCATGCCAACATTTTTACTTTGCCTTCTTTGGAGATCCTGGATCACTTTCCAAGTATTAAAACAATCCCTAGTTTCAGACATGTTAAGAGAGATCCTGAAAAGTAAGCAAGTCATTGAAGCAAATATAAAAAGCAGTAAAGAGTTGAAAGAAAGGGAGAGATTAATGACCTCTCTGGATTTGCAAAAACAAGCAGAATTTTTGATGTTCTAGACAAGTGGGTGAGTGGGAGGTGGAGAAAGCACAGGTCAGTATAAAAGTGAGGGGAATACAGTGAGGAGAACAGATAGGTGGGCAGAGTTGTGTCCTCATTCTGAGATGGCTCTTCATTCATGAAAGGAAGTGGTTGGAACAGGTCATTCTGCCTCACAGTGAAGCAAACTTGTTTATGAAATTTCACATCTGCTCAATTTATATTGTGCAGTACGACATTGATGTCTTAAGGCAATATTGGCAGACATTCGAGCTGCATTCTGGATGAAGACATCTGTCTCTTTGAAAGATTTTGCTATCAGAAGAAGGAAAAAATGAGAAAGGAGTCTGGGGCTCTGAGACTGAGACACCTCAGTTTTATCAGCCATGAAGCACACACCGAAGGAGGGTGATTATTTGCATATTGCAAAGGAGACTGGTTAGAATCCAATCTATTGAATCCAGATGTGGGTTTCTTCTGAGATTTTTTTTTTAAAGTGAAGGTTGCCAAAACTTCATGGGAGCAGAGACCACAAGCTAACATAAGCCAAAGGACTCTCAAAGTATGAGGAACGTTTTTGGCTTATGAGAAATCTTACTTCTTTAAGCTTAGTGGCTGAAATAATAGAGTACACTGGTCTATGATAAATTAGAGGTTATTTACAAATGGCTGGCCCTTGTCTAAACAAAATCTTCCAGAAATAACTCTACAAGAAGTGCTCCTGATAGGATGTTCAATCACCTATTTGGTGAACACCACAACTGGTAGTTTGTGCTCTCTTATCAGGAAGTAGACTCCAGGAAAGCAATCTGTGAAAATCCTTCTCCTGGCACATGGGTGTGAAGGATAGAATTTGAATACAATGTCAAAGGCGTATTTTTAAAAAGTGTAATTGTTCATAGAAATGTCATACCTTTTAAGAAACTAATAGAAACAGGATGAAAGCTAGGGTGGGGAGAGGTTAGGGGGTGGAGGGATTGAGCAAAAAAGGAAAAAGGACCCATGGACATGGACAACAGCGTGGTGATGGTGGGTGGGGGAGAGGGTAAGAGGGGACTAAATGGTAATGGAAAAAATACAATAAAGATTCAATTAAAAAAGAAACTAACAGGAAAGTCCTTTAATTTTAGAAATTGATTAGCTAAAGAATATTAGAAAATAATTTTATAGGGGAATTCTGTTGTGCTTATGTTTTCTTTTCAAATGAGACTAATTTTGACTAGTCAAAAATCTTACCTTTCCTTTGGGACCAAGATGTTTGAAATAACTACTTAAGAACTAAAGTAAGTAGCAGTATGAGTAAAAACATTTCATCTTAGTTTATTCTGTAAATGTATTGAACACTTGACAGTAAGTAAAAGAAATAATTTTCCACTACCTTATCATTCTGGCAAATCAATGTGTTTTCATATTTCTATGTTCTCTTCAACTACATATGAATACATTTTTAAGGTTATTTCAAGTATACCAGAATAGATATTTTCCCCTAAATAATAACTTAATGGAAGCCTTTCCATTTGACTGTTTAAATATCCTGGAATGTCTTGGATTTATGGAGTTTAACTTATGTATTTATTAATCTGGCTAATTATTATTTGATAAGAAAATTTTTTGTTTGTGTTAGACTTGAGCTTTTTTCCTGAAATCTCAAATAAAACCCAGAATTTGTTTAACCTCCTTTTGGAACTTTGGCTTGTTCCTGTACTTGTTTTAGACCAGTTAGTGCCACTTAAAAAATATATGACCAAATTTGAGAATGAGAAACTCAGAAAAGTGCTAATTTAGAATGAATGGCATCCATTTCAATTCCACTGAATTCAAGTCAACCCTAAACTTACTTTCATTGTGGTAGGTATTGTAAAGGCCACACAGTCAGATGAGACAATCAGTCTCCCCGGGCCTGCTGACATACAGGCGTGTGTCTGTGTTGGACTGAGGCAGTTTAATACAGACACAAGCCAAGTCCTTGGAAAACTTCTACCCAAGGGGATGGCAAACCATTCCAAAAGCAAGGGCTTCTTGGAGTAAGTGGAAATTAAACTGGGCCTCGCAAGATGGGTGGGCATGATTCACTTTTGTTTAGATCCTTTGATAAACTAATCTTGATAAATAAGTCCTCTGAAGGCTTATGAGAAATTTACTAATTAGGCAAGAGTGATTTTAAGCTTCCTTTAATGAGTGGACATAGATACCTCTTTCTGAACGCAGGCTCTGTGCCTCATAAACCTTTCTTAGGCCATTTAGCAGTGCGCAAAGTGGCTTCATGAGCATAGGATCCATGCATTTGCACAGGACACTGTACTCAGAAGAGCCTTGTACTTGTGGTTCAGTGCTCTGCAGTTATCGTCTTGAAATTCTTAATAATTGTTTCTTTGTAGGTAAGGTCCAATAGGACAATGGAGCACGTGCTGGGGGCCTGAAGCCTTGGCTTACCTGCTGTACTATGTCTTGCCACCTCCACACCTCCCTGTTGAGGCTCTCAGTTCCCTTATACTCCCCAGCACCTGGATCTGCACACTCTGCCTGATCTCTCCCTCTCCCTATATCCACCCTGCACATAAAAAATAAGCTACCCTCCTCTTGGTGGGCAACCAAGTTGCATCAACAAGGGGAGGGAGGCCTGTGTTCCATTGTTGACATCTGTCCCTCCTGGGGAGCTAGGCATGAACATGGGGAGGGACAGGGTTAAGTGTGCATCCCTCCAGAGCATCTCAGTGCAGGGCAAGACGGTAAATGGCAGCACTATAGTGCAATTGGGACAGCTGGCTATGATCCTCTCCCCACCTGTGATCCCAGTACGGCATATGTTCCAGTATAGAGGTTACACTCCCTTGCAGGTTGCCCATTTGCCCATAGATTGAAGAGATCGACATCCCCCCACCCCCAGCCAGGTCCCACATTTCCATTTTGCCCTGGGGCTGAAAATTATGTAGTTGGTTCTGACCTTGAGGCAGGTATTACTGTCCTCCTATTGCTGATGGGAAACTGGAGACTAGATGGTAAGTGGCAGAGCAAGTGGTCCCACCCTAAAGCCCATTCTCTCTCCACCCTGTGGGCTGTACCACTTCCCTTGAGGAACAGCTGAGTAAGTGAGAGGGGCCACAATGCACTGACTTCCCCGTGCACACCCTTTGCTTTGGAGTGGCCTGGAGGTGTGCAGGAGCTCTCTCTTAAGAACATAGACCTGTACTTTAAAGGACTGGGTCCCTATGGTTTCTTCTAGTGGATAAGTGACAACTGTACTTGAATAACAATAAAAAAAGAAAATGTTGAGCTCCAGGTTCACTGTTACAACTGAATTCTATCTTTTCTCCCATATTCATATATTATAACCCTAACTCAGTCCCAGTCCCTCAGAATGTGGCTGAATTTGGAGACAGGGCCTTTAAAGAGATAATTATCTTAAACTGAGGCTGTCAGGGTGGGTCCTAATCCATTCTGACTGTTTGTAAGAAGAGAAAATTTGGACACACAAATTGACACCAGAATTGGGCTTACACAGAGGATAGACTGAGAGAGACCTCAGAAGAAACCAAACCAACCAACACCCTGACCTTGGACTTCTAGACTTCATAACTGTGAGAAAATACATTTCTGTTGTTTAAGTCACTCATGCAGTGGTATTTTGTTATGGCAGCTCCAGCAAACCAAAATATCCACCAAGACCCTGACATATTAATACATTAATCTTCTGTTGGTCAAAAAAGTGTAATTTGATTCTACCAAGTGTTACAAAAATGACGAGCTATCTATAAAAACCCATTGGTTGGGACATGAAAATTCTGCAGGACAGAATTCCTACAATGCCAGGTTAGGAGAATGAGAAAAAGAAAATGGAATGACGAAAAAAGAAAGAAATTTAGAACACTGTAGGTAAGGAACCATCTAGCTGTTGTCTCTCACTTTTTTTGTATAAACAAGTAATGGGGGGAGAGGAATAATAAGGGGTAATAGGGGAAGGGCCATCAAGGATCATGTATAAAGGACATGTGGACAAAGCCAAAGGGGGTAGGTTAGAGGGTGGGAGGTGCGGGTGGGGGTGGGGGGGAGTGGGGGGTAAAAATGGAGACAACTGTACTTGAACAACAATAAAAAAATAATAACACATGTTTATTATAAAGACATTTTTTATATAGTAGATCTGCCAGAAGCTTGTTAACTCTTCAGATTTTTAAAAGAGATTTTATTTATTTATTTTTAGAGAGAGGGGAAGGAAGGGAGAAAGAGAAAGAAAGAAACATCAATTAGTTGCCTTTCACATGCGCCCCCACTGGGGACCAAACGTGCAACCCAGGCTTGTGCTCTGACCAGGATTTAAATCCCAGGATTTAAATCCCTGCAGGACGATGCCCAACCAATGGAGCCACACTGGTCCGGGCTGTATCTTTCTTTACCTCTTCATTCCCCATCTCAGTTCCCTTCTCAGAGGTCATTACTGATTGGTATATTGTCTCAGACTATTTTAAAAATACATTTAAGGATATATATATATATAATATTTCCAAATATCCTTAATTTTTATTATAAAATAAATGTGGTTATATAATATGTATGCTTTGTGATGTTTTTCCATTTAGCAATTTGAATTAGGAATGTTTCCATTATCTACCCCATACCTTTATCTTAGGTAATTTATTGTGAGATTGAGGGAACTCCACAGTATGGATGCTGTATAATTTATTTAACCATCTCCTTACTGATATACATGCAGGATGTTTCCAATTGCTTCTGATGATAAAAATTACTGCAATGAACATCTTTGTACACATTTATGACATTTAGATTTCTTATTGCTGTATTTCTTAGTTACTCCTCTTACTCACTTTTACTTCCAGATTCCTTTTTGGAATGTATGGCTAAAACAATCTTCTACCCAGATTAAGTGTGTAAAAACAGGCTGAGATGCTTTTTCTTTAATGCCTATATAACCTGGGTTATATATGATTTCCTGTTTCCTTGGTAGAGCACAAAGAAAGTGCTTTAACTGTTAAAGCCACACAGCACGCCCCACCTGGAGTCAAGAGTATGCAGTCCACAGAGAGAAGCTGAAGTTGCTGGGCTTAATGCATAACCTCTCTGTGGTTTCAGACAATACAGCTTTGAGTGGGGGTCTGACTCAGTGTCCTCCTTATATCCAAGGTGACATTGCCTACTCAGGGTGACACTCATGATTCTTACCGGGATGGACATGCACACATGCTTTTCACTACTGAGGAGGTGTAGGAGTACCCTGATAAAGGCTGGCAGGTCTTCCCCATTTCAGTGTTCCAGTTCAAGGATCCCATCCATTGAATACAGCCAGTGAAAAATGGTGCCTTATGTTATGGCTGCATAGTGCACCTAGTGGGACTTGCTCAGGAATAGCCAAGTTAGTTTTATTGTGATTCTGTAAATATGGTGTTTTGGTTAAAGAACTAAATACCCAGAATGATTTATTCTAATAGCCTAATGGATGAAGAGGCACATAGACTATAGAACAGATTATTTAACATTTTAAGCATTTCAAGATGGGTTATATATATATTTCTACCACTAGACTCCGAGCCTTCCCTCTTAAGCTAAAAGCATTTTGAATCCCTCCTAGTGTCTGAAACCTTCCAGTCTCTGTTCTCTTTGGCAGAACTTCATGCCTCTTGGCTTCAGGCAGCAATTTGTCAAGAAAGCTTGCCATTTTGGCCTACTTCACCTTTATTTCTTGTGTCCTCCATCCACTTGGGCTTCAAAAAACCTCTAATGAGCTGTTTACCTTAATTATTCCAGCTAGGACTTCATCTGGTATCAGGTTCTCCCACATCTGAGGATCCAAAGTGCCTGCATCTTCCCTAGTAGGAGAATCTACCTATTTTTTTGGAAAAACGCATTTCCTCACCTCCAGTCTGTGGCTTCCACAGCTGGGGTTGGGGGTAGGGGTAAACAGAAAACTGGCAGTGGTCTTGAGCATCTGATTCTGAGCCACGTCTATTGCATTTAAAGAAAACTGAAATTTCTTACGTAGCACCCAACAGACCAAAGAGAATTCTCAGGCCAAAATTCACAGACCAGCTACTGAGGCAAACACAAGACCTCAGCACAGGCTGGGCTTAGCTTACCTCTAGAATGCTCAAGACTTTGGAGAAATAGTGGGTTGGCACTCTTTTTCTTTGCCTTTTGTAATTTTGTATCATGTCTTTTAGCTGAGGAATATATGCAGACACATTAAGCTGCCTGAGGGCAATGTATAGTAGCTGTAAATATGGTTTAGGTCAAGGCACTATCATGAATAGATCAGTTCCCTGGGGTGGCCTGGGTTGCTACTTAACCAAATAATTCAACACGGGATTCTGGATTTCCCTAGGCTATCCATGGAAACCAGATTCATTTTAAATGGATGTATTTGTTTACTATGGAACTAACTGTTAGCACCTTAATGAATAGCATTCTTTGCATTTCAATTTTTTACTTATGAAAATGTTTTAGCAAAAGCTACTATCACTAGCTTGGGCCCTGTTTAACCCAAGAACTACCTTTTTCAGTAGGTGCCATCACGAGTTGACACGACCTGGACACTTAAAGTTTGATCTGATAGAAGCAAAAGTTTCTACCACGAAGATATTCAGCACCTTGGTATTAAATTTGAGTTTGGACTTGACTGAGCCATAGGTTTTCCAAGCCTCACAAGATAGTGTATGGAATGCATCACTTAGACCTCCTCAGTCATCATGGGGCAAGAGTCCTATCTGCTACCTTTCAGACAGAGTTACCTTTAAAGTAGACCAAGTCCTTGGTGCATGAGACACTGTCCAGCTTGCACATCCTAAAGGGTGGTCTGCCAATTACACACAAAGCAAAGACTGAAGATTATTTTAAGCATGATGATTTGTTTTACTTGCAAGTGTCCTACCACTATGTTCTTTAAAAATCCTCATGTATTTTTAAATTTATTTAAAATTCAGATTCTCTATTTCTCATTTCTATCACTGCTTTAATTAGGCATAACAGATTGAAATTAGGTATCATAGAATAACTTTGCATGTTGAGACTAACAATACTGCAATTTATTCCACATGATCATTTCCCCCGTACCTGTCTGAGTCACCAGGCATAAATGAATATGCAAAGAATAGAATTTGTGGATTCTTAGATTCTGAAATAAGAAAATTAGTCATCTAATTCCAAGACTTGTGAACTAACCCAAGTGTAGAAGCCTTTATTTTGGGCCTAATGACTGAAAAAGCAAGTTTTGTGTGCTGCCGGAGAAGCACTCCATAAAATAACTGGTGTGGATAAAAAATAAATAAATGAAATGAAAGTTATTTGCCACAAACTATTTGCATATGATAATTTCATAAAACATTCCCCTTGAGAAATACCTGAGTGAAATTAATTCACAATCAGTAGGAACCCAGTGGGAATGTGTTCATCAAAATAAATAATCCAAAATTATTCTTGGGTTGTGAAGTTTGTTTATTGCCTTAACTGAAGTGTGTATCAAACAGAAGTGCATTAGCATGGGCTGCGGGTTGGGGGAGTCAGACATAGCCTTCACCTCCAGCACTTTTCTTCCATTCTGCTGCTTATATTTCTTGGCATAAGGTTCAAGCCACCAAAAGGTTAGTCCCAATGTCACGTGTGTGCACACGCATGCACATGCATGCCAGCGTGTTTTGTGTAGTTGTGGGTATTGCTCCTTTTCGAAAGAAGCCTCACAGGTACAGTTGAAATCTTGAAAGCTGAGTAAGAATTTGTTAATTTTAAAATTTATTTAAAAATTCAATCCCTTTATTGGTGAAGAACAATGAACAGTCTCAGTCACAGAAATAAAGAACATTTCTTCCCACTAAGAAAGTCCCAGGATTGATGACCAACATTCGAATTCCATACCTGTCCAGACCTATATGTAAGAAAGTCTTGTTTATCAAACACCTTATACCTGGTGTTGGGCTACAAAGAACCTGACAGACACTGCTTCATTGAGTTCTCACAACAGTCCTGCAAGGAATGTGTAACTGTTCTCATTTGAGAGCTGAGAAGACAGGCTCAGAAAAGTTAAACTCCTGCCTATGGTCTTGCAGCTAGAAAGTGGCAGAAGCCAGAGTTAAGCGCAGGTGTGTCTGGATTCCAGCGCCAGCGTTCGTAGCCACAATACCCTCTTTCTTTCCTTGCACTCTTCTTGGACTGCATAATTCTCCTTATAGAAATCTTTCTCTCTTACTTATCCTTTCCGCTTCAAAGTTACCTTCGATGTCCATCCTAACCAGATTTTGCCTGTATAAAAAAGTTGCTGGCTGGAGGTTTCGTGGTGCAAATCATGGGGATCTCAGAATTGCATGGTTTCATAGAAGGCTGGATGGAGCATGGGTAACCAGACTTGTTTTCTTGGAACCAAGTTGCCAGGAGTTGCGTACAGATCATGTTACATTCACATGTACTGACTAATCAAAGAACAGTCATGGAAGATAATAAATAGCTCTTTCAAAATGACAGTGGGAAATGCCACCGACAGTGTGTAGTCCCATTAAAAGACCCTGAACTGGAAGAAAGCAATCCCCAGAGAGATGGCATATTGTAATGGTTAAGAGAATGGATTTTGAAGCCCGAATGCTTGGGTTATATCTTAATACTAATGTGTGATCTTGGACAAGTTATTTATCCCTCTGTGCTTTCATTTCCTAATATGTAAAACAGGCATAACTGCACCTACCTCATGGACTGTTGTAAGGCACATGAATATATATACTCAGTGCCTGCCACAAAATATATGCTATTTAAGTATTTGCTAGTATTAGTCATAGTATAATGTTTTACACTTGATCACTCCTTTCTCCTGATATCTGACTGTGGTCCCAGGTACCTGATACTCACTTAATGTATAACTCCTGATACCTCATTAGTAGTTGCTGGGTTAATTTTACCCAGTCACCCTGCTATCAAAACCCAAACATCCCAAACTCAGACTGAATTTTTGGCTGATTTTTAAATATCTGGTAATAAATTCCTTTTCCATATTCAAACTGGAAATAAACACCTGACTTCAAACTATCTTCAAGGGCTAGAATATTTCTCCTCTATAAAAAGTAAAGAAAAACATAATAATTAAGAAAGCAAAGAAGGAAGGAAAGAAGAAATAAAAAGAGCAAGGAAGGGAAGAAGAGAAAAAGAGATTAAGAAAAGAAAGAAGGAAGGAAGGAGAAAGAAAGGGAGAGAGAGAGAGAGAGAGAAAGAAAGAAAGAAAGAAAGAAAGAAAGAAAGAAAGAAAGAAAGAGAAAGAAAGAAAGAGAAAGAAAGAAAGAAAGAAAGAAAAAGAAAGAAAGAAAGAAAGAAAGAAAGAAAGAGAAAGAAAGAAAGAAAGAGAAAGAAAGAAAGAGAAAGAAAGAAAAGGGAGAAAGGAATAGAGATGAAGGAAGGAAAATAAAAAATGCTAGAGGGCAACAAAGCTTGAAAGGGGAGAGGAGAATCTAACGCATGGTCAAGTTTCTGTAACAGCCCTTAATGTAAGATGCTCAGAAACACGCAGCGTTTGTAAGAGAGATTACCTACGTGTTTCCACAATGATGCCTCCTAGTTATCAGAAGGATCTAAAAGGGAAACCAACACCCTCTGATATAAGACATTAATCTCTCTTCCTTGTTATTCCTAGCAAGTTCTTTTCCAAATCATAAACTTGTATTTAATTTATTAAAAGAACTAGAGACTTTATTGAATAAACTCAGCTTCACAAATATAATAAGCCATCTAAATTTGCTATTTAGAAGCCTTGGAGGGATCAGAGAATATATCGTAGGTGCTTTACTCTTATGATAATTTAGTTAAATTCAAACTGTGAAAAACTCTCTAAGGAAATCTCATTAACATATTTTTGTAAATATGATTGTCCACAAATCAATGGAAAACTACATTTAAAACAACTTCACTAAATGGTTCTCTTTTCTTCTAGTGTTTATGGTAAATATAAATAGCAAAAATGTTAAAAAAGATGAAAAATAGTTTCTTTTAAGACAGTTACATGACTAGGATTTACATTTTAATTTCTATAAGACTGCACAAAGAAGCTTCCTCAGTTAATTCATGTCTCTGTATTTCAGCTTTACTCAATCATATAAAAGAGCAACATCATTAATTACACAAGTGAAAGGAGGCATAGAAAAAAAGACTGCATTCTTTCATTAACTTAGAAAAATACAATTAGTAATTATTAGTGATTTCCTGGAGAAAGTCCAGAGCTGAATTAAAAATATCACTAACCACAGAGATCTTCATTGGCTCCTTACAGGAAAAAAATACACTGCTATGAAACTGATCTGTTGTACTTGATTTTAAAACACTAAAGGACTAATTCATAAAGCAGCCATACAACATTGTAAAGCTTTTTAACTTTTTTTTTTGTGATCTCTGGGAAACATGAAGAATGTTCCTCTTTCTAAGTAAAATGGCCTGTAACATTTAGTCTAGAATGAAAATGGTTATTTCTTCATTCAGAAGTCATGGATGTTTTGTTCCCAAAATGAGATAGTTTAAAAAAAAGGGCAGGTCCCCTATTTCAGTTTTGGCTTAACTTACTTTAATGGGCAACATGTTTATACAGATTCCGGAAAGATGGAAACAATTTTCCTAAAAATATGTAGAACTTGTGCCATGGCTGGTGTGGCTCAGTGGATTGATCGCTGGCCTGGAAACCGAAAGGTTGCTGGTTCAATTCCCTGTCAAGGCACATGCCTGGGTTGTGAGCCGGTTGAGGGCATATGAGAGTCAACTGACTGATGTATCTCTTGCACATTGATATTTCGCTCCTTCTCATTCTCCGTCCCTTCCACTCTCTCTGCCAAGAAATAGGTAAAACCTTTAAAAAATATCTGTAGGCCAATTTTACTACTTGTGTCAAATATTCATCATCTTGCCATCTAATTATGTTTAAATTATTAAAATAAGTTGTTAAGTTCAATTTGCTAGGGTTGTAGAGACGGGCTCCTGATACGCAGTAGGTCCTTCCACGTGGATGTTTTGGGACTGCCCGCCCTTGCCTCTGTTTGAAGAGACACACGATGCAGATCTTCCACTGGGTGTGGGTACGGTGAGCGATGAACTTTTCCTGTCAAACATATGGCTCTTTGAAGGCAGGTGTGTTTTGACTGGGAAGAAGCAGGGTCAGCAGAGCTCTGCGGGCACCAGGCAGAAGGGGAAGGAGGCCCAGGTTGGGGAGCATTTGGAGCAGGACCTCAGGGGAATCCTCTTACTCATACTCATCTGCTTGCTATTTATGCACAATTTCAACCTGTTTGATGATTGCTCTCCCTTTTCTCTATTGTTATTTTTTTTTTGGTAAAAACAATAAATTCAGTGTTGGGAGACTGCTGAACAAACTGTGAAATTTGGTCAATTCTTGATTTTTCAGAATGCAGGTGACCTGATTTCCTTTTTGGGTTTTAGTCTCAGGTTATAATCTATTGTCAGCCTGCTTCCCTGTTCCATCTCTTCTGTTGGGGATTAAAAACTTAATGTAAGGTTAGACCAGTCATTGTCAGGAAGTTAGTCTGCTACTCAAAAATAAAAAGAGAGCGAGAGAGAGAAGAATGTGACAGGATGTCCTCTTTATACCCTCCACCCATTTGCTGCCCTCCCCTCTGTGAGGAATCCTTTAGTCGCTCTGCTGAACGTTTCTTCCCAGCCAAGACACACCTGCTTCAAAGAGCTATATGTGTGATAGAAAGAGTTCGCCCCTCACCGTTCCCAGAGAAACATTTGTGCTGAGTGTCTCTTGCAGGGATGCAAGGGGTGGTCAGTCCCGAAACACCAGCTGAAGGGATCTACTGGATACTCAGGAGTCTGTCTCCACAGCCTCAGAAAGTTGAAATTAAGAACCAATTTAATAATTTAAACATATTTAGATAGCCAAATCCTGAATAATATTTGACACAAGTAGAAAAATTATCCATGTAATCCATGGATGTGATCTCTGTGAGAACCCATTAGTTTTAGTAGAATGGTTCATTTTGTAAATCTTTCACTCTGAGTAATTTTAAGCCTCCAGAATGTTAAGGCTCTCAACATTATGTGGTATCATCAACCCCCTCCAGGAAGGAATCAGAAAACTGATCTCTATGGTCTTGAGCATGTGAGGTAGCTGTAGGAAGGAGACAGAAATGATGGACAAATTATGGGCCAAGGCTGAGAGGTAGAAAAGGGAAGAGGGGAGAAGACCGGGGAAGATAGGGCACCTGGGAACCTGTCTGAGGTCAACTTGGTATGAACGAAAAGGTAAACCTGTGGGAGCTTTTGCATTGTCCTGTGGGTCCTTTGTGAACTGAGGCCACACCTTCAGGCACCTACAGACATTGAGGGAATGGGGGGTTCAAAATAAGAGAGTTGGGATTATTAGCTTTTCACTTGCCTATGTTGGCAGGGAATTTAATAATTAAAAGTCAAATCTGTGCTAAGCTGCATTACAAATACCCTGAACAATGAGATGCCACATCGAATGGTCAGGGGTGGGATTCCACAGTCACGGCTGCAAAGCGACAGTACCAGCAACCGCACAGGAACGCCAGCCTCACGGGTCTAGACTGCGGCTGGCAGGCTAACAGGAGAGTTCATTCAGAACAAAGCCCTTTTTGAAACCGCAGGTTTTTTTTTTTAATTCTAGGGACCAAAATTAAAGCTTCCTTAGAGCAGTTTTACAATTCTGAAAAGAACTGATTGTTCTAAAGCCACACCTTGGTTACTTCCTCAGCAATTATTACAATGAAAGATCATTGTCAGATGCATGTTTAGCAGGAGGAAGGATACCATGTGGTAGTTTGCCTGGACTCCCCGGGGCTGGAGCCTTGGGGCAGCATTTTCGCACAGATCGGCACAGTCCTTCGGGCTTGTGGGCACACCTCACAGCCCGGGTCTGTGCCCTGCAGCCTCTAGACACTTAGAGTTGTGAGCAAGAGCTTTTCAGTTTCAGAAATGGGAAGGAAGGTGAGGAGTTCAGCCGTTTTTGTCACATATATGCACACACACACTCCTCCAAATGCTTTTAATGAGGAAAACATTTTCTTTTTATCATGTAGACATGGAGAAAATGTTCTGAACCCATTACAGAACCTGTAAGGAGATGTAACCCCTGCTAAAGAAGCATCGGTTATTGTTATTCTCCAATGGGGATAAGTACACACAAGGGGCCTTGAAATGGTAGGACTTGGATGCAAGTCCCTGCTTGGAGTAAGTACTGGTTTTAAGGAAATGGAAGAAATACTACAAAAGGGAAGCAACTTTAAGCTTTCTATGTGGGTCTTTATGAAAAAAGTGTCTGAAGAAGACATACCTGCTCTAGACAGAAGGGACTTCAGTTTAAGTTCCAGTTCTGCAATGAACTGCCTGCAAATGGTTTTTAAAAATCTCCTTTAAACTATTTCCTTATATGTAAAATGGACATATCAATAATCACTTAGCTACTGCTCAAAGTTGTCGTAAGGGTCACATGCAGATCCCTGAATTAGGATTCTTCAGAGAAGTAGAACCAATAGGAGATAAACACACACAGACATGTATGTACACAAATATACCCATACACACATACGTACATGCATGCATACATGCATACATACGAGGTCTGTGTGGGAAAAGTCCAGCCATTGTTAATATAACAAGAGCAGTTTGTGTGACATCAATGTAAACTGGCAGCCAAGGAGAGTTCCTCAACTCTTCAAGACTGGAATGTGCATGTGTGAACAATGACAGCTTCACAGTACCAGTCAGTGGGGGGTAGATGCCATTGAGTGAGCATGTGTACTGTGTAGCTGTTGCATTCAAAATGACTGAGTAGAGCAACGAATCTGCATCAAACTTTGCCTTAAATTTGAAAATTCCTCCAGGAAACTATTTTGATGACTCAGAGCTCCAGCTATGGGCAACTGGTGACTGGCATCTTCATCACGACAATGTACCACTCATGCATCACATCTCCTGAAGAGATTTTTGACAAAACATCAAATCACCCAAGTGATTCAATCCCTCCACAGCCCAGATTTGGTGCCCTGTGACTTCTGGCTTTTCCCTAAACTAAAATCTCCTTTGAAAGGGAAGAGATTTCAGATCTTCAGTGAGATTCAAGAAAATATAACAGGGCAGCTGATGGCAAATGGGAGAACTGTGTGAGGTCCCAAGGTGCCTACTTTGAAGGGGGTTGAGGCGTCATTGTTTCATGTATAATATTTCTTGTATCTTCTTCAATAAATGTCTCTATTTTTCCTATTACATGGCTGGATACCTTCTGGACAGATCATATATATGGAGGATGGAAAGAGGGAGAGGGAGATTTATCATGACGAATTGGCTCACGTGATTATAGAACCTGATAAATCACATGACCTGCTGTCTGCAGACTGGAGACTCAGAAAAGCCCATGTTGTAATCCAGTCATACTGCAAAGGCCTGATCGCCAGGGGAGCCAGTAGTGTAAATCCCCATCTCAGGGTAGGGAGGACCAGTCAGTGTCCCACCTCGAGTAGGAAGGCAAGACAGAAAAGGGACCTACTCCTTCTTCCTCTGTCTCTTGTCCTATTCAGGCCCTCAAAAATTTGGATATTGCCTAACCACACTGGGGAGGTCAACTTAGTTTATTGCGTGCACTGATTCAAATGCCGATCTCATCCAGAAATGCCCTCACAGACATACCTGAAAATATTATTTCATCCAGGCACCCTATGGTACAGTCAAGTTAACATAAAATTAACCATCATAACTGCTATATCAGGCACATGAAGTAAAATACTGATATTTAAACTAACCAGTTGTCTGTGCCCAGCTGTACCTTAGTAATAGCTGAAAATTGCTGAAAAAGCAAAACTGACATTTTTCTCTGCTGCAACCCGATAAAGCCTTGAACATACACAAACGATTACAGGAAAGAAAACTTTGTACTTTGAGGTGAACAAATAAAATTTCCCCAAACAAACTAGGTTACTCATCTAACACTAGTCTCCAAAGTAGATAAAACCTAAAGATCTTTTTCAGTGAGTTACTGACTCTCTTGTAAAACAACTTTATCTCTGACTTTTGCAATTCTGGTATGTAATAACCCTTATAGATACCTTGGAGAAATCATGAATTTTAAATTCACTGAGCCAGTCCTTGAGAGATATCCCCGCTGAGGAAAGCAGGCTAGACTTTGTACCTTCTGCATTGACGGTCACCACAGATGGACTTCTTCCAGGAAGAAGACGTGGTCTAGGATAAAGCAGCTTTCTTCTGTGGAGGAAAAGGCCTGAAGAGCACAGCTGTGAGCCGCAGCAGGCAGTAGTGCTGGCAGCGGGGGAGCACGGGCCCCACCCTGCAGAGGGACCTAGAGGGCGTATCACACTGTCCACTGTAGTTTCCCCAAAGTTGGATTACTGATTAGAGAGCATGAGTGTATATTTGAACATGTGTTGGCAAATTATTTTCCTTAAAAACTGTTATGATTTTCACTTCCATCAACAATATATGAAAATGTCTATTTCCCTGAATACACATCAGCACTTGGTATGATTATTTTTTCAAATATTTGAAAATGACATATCTTTGTTAAATTTTAAGTGGCATTTCCCTGATAATTACTGAGGTGGGACATCTTTTTATTGGTGTTTTAGTGATATTTTTGTGTTTGTATGTATATGCCATTTATTTTTGTTGCCTATTTCTTTTTTTAATTAAACATTTTTTTCAGTTGCAGTTGACAGGCAATATTATATTAGTTCAAGGTATATAACAGTGATTAGACATTTCAATAACTTATGAAGTGACCACTCCAATAAGTCTAGTGTTTTTTTCTTTCAACTCTCTTCCATGTAATGGCATTAATCCATTGTGGTGTGCTGTGGTGGAGTCTTTTGGCCATCTCTTAAAATCCATTTTCCACGTCTTTGTCTGAGCACATGACTATAGCCTGTTCTCTACTCAGTCCCCTTTGCAGTTGTGTGATTATGTGACTAAGTGACAGGCGGCGAATTATGAGTCAAAATGTCTGTGTTATGCCTCCTTTTTGTATTTTTATCTTTTCTGCTGGGTGCATGCCGACGACAATGGGTGGGGTGGAGCCATGAGATAGAAGGAATCTGGGTCCCTGAATCACCATGTGGGGTAACACAAACTCCCACCCTGAACCGTTGGGTGAGCAAGAAATAAACCTTTATTATGTTTAAGCTACAATACATTTTTAGGATGAACAATCTGTTTTAGCAGGTTTGCCCACACCCGCGTGGGAGTACTGTCTATTTACCTCCCAGCCTATCATTTGCAGCTGACCACACACCCATGGTATGTTTTCAAAGGCTGCTCAGAGAAAGATGTACATGCAAAGACGTCTCAGAAGAGAGGCCAGAAAATCTGGAGTAAAACTAGGACAGTGTGGCATCAAGGAGGCTGAGAGAAACAGTGCTTCAAGAAACTTCTGTCTGACAAACTGGAAGAGGCTGAATTTGCAGAGAGAATGGCTGTAAACTGGAAAAAAGAACTGATGATCTGGAAGAAAAACTTGCCCAGGCCAAAGAAGGGAAGGCTGGCTCACATCAGACACTGGATCAGACACTGAATGCACTCAACTGTATAAAACCAAGACAGAAGAGTCTTGTTCCAACAGAAGCTCCAGATCTCCGCGTCTTTCTCTTTTCTTGTAAGAAGTTTCTTTTGTTTCCGCATCTGCACAAATTATAAATACAAGACCAAATATTTTGCATCAGAGAAACTTTGAGCACTAGTTAAATCCAATGCCTTCCTTTTTTCCAAATGGCAAAAGGAAAAAAAGGAACAAGCCGCAGTCATAGTTCACACTGTTGAGAGGTCTGGTCGAAGGAGGCCTGAAACCTAACAGGCGCTTGATGATTGTTTGATGCAAAGATGTCTCTGGAGGTAGGATTCCGTGAGAGAAATATTAGAACGTTCCCACTGATAAAGACAACTGATCTGGAAAGTGCTGTCCTAAAAGTCCATCTTCTGCCAACAAGTGTGTCAAATCTGTGACAAGTTTTGAAGGTGCCCACCCATGCCCCGAATGACAGAAAAACACAGCTCAGTCCTGAAGTGCTGATCCACACATGTCCATAGGTCTGGACATCTGGGTGACTCCAGCTCAGCCCACAAGAACTCATGAGCGGACAGATCCTACAAACCTCTGTTAGTAAGTCTGGAGCCCAGCTGGTCATTCCCCTCTGAACTAATGGCGCCCTTCCTAAAAGGCACACATTCCCAAGCCCACTAGTCCCTCCTGCCTGACCCTGACATTTTAACTTACCATTTCTCACCTATACCTTATCCAACTTTCCTGTTTATCTCAGGTAAGCCCCTAAAAATTACCTGTATGGACAGAACATTCTGGATTACTGAATATCAGGACAATTAAAGTCTCTTGCTTATAAGAAAAATCATAGTAAAATTCCACTGCACAATCCCAGCTAAAGGATTGAAATAAAAATATATTTTGATTAATCTTTTAAATTAAATGGCCATGGAGATAATTTATCCACCATAAAATTGAGAGATGAAAAGATATTCAGACATGGGAAAAGACATCAATACATGTACTCTTTAAAAGTATAGGGTGCTGTACTTTAAAAACCTGGAACTAACAGTGACTTTTCCAATTACCCATGACATGTGAAGTCAATTGTCCTTAATACGTCGAATGACATGTTCCGAATGAATAGATATTAGAGTTTTCTGCTCTGCTGCTCATAGAAACATCTGATGAAGGACAAGTACTTGGATATGTAATCTTATGTCTTAGGAAAAAGAAGAAGAAAAAGATGATAGGAAAAGCTAGAGCCATTCCGTGCTACTCGCTTTTGGTAATTCTGAGCATAAAATTATTCTTTGAAGAAAAATGTTGTTTCTTAAATTAAAATATATATTAAGCTTAAACTACAGAGTTAAAAACCTTCAGTCTTTCTTGATTCAAAATGCTAATTAGTTCCTGGCAATTAAGCAGCACACATGCTATCCATTTTAAGGTAATTTATGTCTAGTTTCTTCTTATGAGCACATTTAGAAAATCATATAGTATCTAGAATAAAAAGTAGGGTCTACTCCCTTATGCCCATCTATCATATACTATTAAAGCTCTAAGGCATCTGTTTTCTTCCATAGTCATTCTGTAATATTTTCCTATTATTAACAAACAATTAAGGGAATATTCACATTTTGAACAGTGGGCGTTATCCAAAATTCCAAGACTCAATTATTCCACATAATTTTGAATTGATTACATACAAAGTTGCTTTGCTTTTGCATCTACAGTATATCCATATAATAGGAAAACATAGGCAAATATCATAATATCATCAACAATATTTTCTTTCTTTTTTAAAAAAAGATTTCATTTATTTGTTTTTAGATAGAGGGTAAGGGAGAGAGAAAGAGAGGAAGAGAAACATCAATGTGTGGTTGCCCTTCATGCACCTCCAACTGGGGACCTGGCCCGCAACCCAGGCATGTGCCCTGCCTGGGAATCGAACCAGCGACCCTCTGGTTCACAGACCCATGCTCAATCCACTAAGCCACACCAGCCAGGGCGACAGTATTTTCTATCTGTAAAAAAAATAGTACTATCTATGTTTCTAGATTTTATGGATACCCCATACATTTGGTCAGACCTTTTGTATAAAACAGATGCACCACCACACTTCACCTCCCCTTCTCTTGCAGTGATTGTTACTTTCCACTTGTAGTTGTTATTGCCGAAAGTTCTCTCTCCCTCACTGGACAATGGGCTCTTCTAGATAGACCCACATTTCGTTCTTTGCTGCGGCCCCCAAGTGCATCGGTGGGGTTGGTTCTCAGCACAGTTTTTGTTGAATAAGTGACTTCCAAGTGATTTAAAGCATATTTCATTTTGCTTTTAAGAAAGTTAACACATACAAATAGCTTTTTATATGAACATTTTCCAATAATTTCCCTAGATGTATTAAAACAGTTTGTAGCCCTAGTTAATTGGATTAGGAACAAGGCGGGGAAACTTAGTAAATAATGAGACATTACTGGCTTTGACAGCAGAGTGGAGAACAGTTACTGTAGTATTATAGAGGAACCTAACTGATGGAGTTGATTTTGTCAATACTTTTTACGTTTCCACATTGGCCTTTAAAACAATCATGAACATGCATGCCTGGTACGCACAGCTACTCTTTATGATCTGCAGTGGTTTTCTCAAATTCTTTGCTAATCTATTACTGGTGTTTGTATACATGGACTCATGATAAAAATGTAATGTGTTTTTATTTAATTCCTTCATCTTTTCCTACTCTCTTCTGGGTCAGACTATATCTCTGTCTCTATCTCTATATATTTAGCTTTCCTAGCACTCTTCCCCATGAAAAATCCAATACAATTCTCTGTAATTTCTGGAGCTTTTCTAAAAATATTGCAACTAATTGATTTATATATAAAAAGGTTTCCCAGATGTTATTATTCTGAAATTTTAGTTACGCCCCTTATGCCATAATAAATTCTTTGTAATACCCCTTTTGTAAGGACACGTACTATAATAAACTTCTTTCCAGTACTTCTTATAAATTAAGTCCATTGGAGGGGTCCCTATAAAGATGGTATCACATTGCACCAGATTTCATTCTATGACAAATTATGATGCAGTAAAGCTTTGGTTTTTCCATAATAGAACCATTGGGATTTTTTTCGTATGACTGAAACCTTGTGTTGGTGGCCTTGAACTATTTTTCCTCAGCAATATATATAAGTTGTTAGGACACCCTATGGAATTGTGATAATTTTATATGTCAACTTAATTGAACTAAGAGATGCTCAGGTAGTTGGCAAAACATTACTTCTGGGTGTGTCTGTCTGTGAGGGTTCTTCCAGAAGAGATTAGCATTTGAACCCATAGACAGAGTAAAGAGGATCCACCCTCACCACATATAGGCTGGTAACATCTAAACTACTGAGAACCCAAATAGAACAAAAAGGTAGAGGAAGGGCAAATAGGCTCTCTCTCTCTTTTCTTGAACTAGGATGTCCATCTTCTCCTGCCCGTGGACATCAGAGCTCCTGGTTTTTGGGCCTTCAAGCTCCAGAACTTGCACCAGTGATGCCCCTACCTCCAAAGGCCTTTGTAATGGGTCTGGGAGTGATGCTATCAGCTCCGCTAGTTCTCAGGCCTTCAGACTCAGACCAAAGGACACCATCAGCTTTCCTGGGTCTTTAGCTTATAGACAGCATACCATGGCGTATCTCTGCCTCCAAAATCCTGTGAGCCAACTGCCATAATAAATCTCCTTGGACACATCTATAGAAATCCTATTGATTCTTTCTCTGGAGAACGTTGGCCAATACAGGAATTCCGAGTCATATGATTCTACAGTTAAGCCTCTGGGAAGTAAATTGATCAGCTGTGGCTGTGAACTATACTATCCTTTGTGTACCTTTAAAGTCCTCAAAGCTCATACAATTCCAGGACTGAATGGAATCTTGAAGGTCATAGATAAACTCTACCTGATGCTTGAATAATCCAATTTTCATGTGCTGGTCCCATATTGCAAGTATTCAAAGACATCATCATGTTATGCTACCCTCCCCAAAGACTTCTCCAACTCAAATTAAGCAGTTAAAATTAATGACTTTTCCTCATGTGATGTAGTTTCAAATCTTCTCAATTGTCTGAGTTACTGTCTTTGGAAAGTTCTCTAGTTCATGTTAGCACAGCATAGTCTGGACAACTTGTAGTGCCTTCACTTGCTCTTAATACCACATTCATTATTCTGTCCAGTCAATAGCTGTCTAGAGTTTGCTGTATTCCAGGCACTGTGCTGAGCATTGGATAGACACAGGTAAATACAACAGACGCAGTTTCTGCCCTCACGGAGCCCGCCCACTATATATGATCAATCTCTTAATGCAGGGCAAGAGGTAAGTTGAATTTTAGCCACCACACACACACACACAAAGTAGCTGGGAGATTAAATAGTAAATATAATAGAGTAGAAAGAACACAGGCTTTACAGTCAGACAGACAGACATGAGTTTGGATACTAGCTGTATTGTTTATTTATATATCTAAAACTGGATATGCTTTAAAAATACTGTGAACCTCAAAGTATTTTTAGCCTGTAAAATGGGTATAAAAATCTTATCTATAGGGTTGTTAGGAGGACTAATTAAGATAAGCAATGCACACAGCTGGTGCATAGTAAATATTCATTCCCCTCCCCGCCCCGGTTTTTCCAGTGATTTGTAGAATTCTAGTGTTCCCATGAAGAAGGGCGTTGTGGTCAACTTAGTTGGAAAAATAAACAAGATCAGGCAAAGTTACTTAGGTTTTCTTTTTAATTAAAGATTTCTCAGAGCTTTTCACAAGCTAACATGTTTTGTGAATCTCTAAAAGGATATGGTTTGCAGCATTTCCTAAATTTATTTGACCACAGAACACTTTTGGGTTAGTACACGGAATAACATCTCATGGTTGTTTTTTTTTTTTTTGTGAACACGGTGTGAGAAATGCTGTCCTAGTGTGAGCTCTGGATGTGTCTCTCTGCCCCCTGGGCGGGCATGTCTGGAAGTACAATTGTCCCTCTGGGTCCTGGGAGTGGTCCATGCGGGAAAGTTGATTCTGAGCAAGCACAAAGAGGGCCAATATTTTCCCTCTGCTTCAAGTAAGAAAATGGAATCAGCAATGAAGTAAAGCCTTCAGTCTTTGTTTCACCTACGGTGCTGAAGTATAGTCCTCAGGATTGGGAAACCCTGAGGAATTACTCTGATGAAAGTACTATGAGAAACAAATTATCAGGAAGAAGGAAAACTGAAGACATGTGGTGAGCTGGGCAGAGTCAAGCATGCTGTCCCCTTTCATGAAATTAAATATTTCTGTTTATGTGATGGAAAATCTGTGCTGATTCATTCTCATTAAGGCTCTAGCAAGTTCATCAGAAAAACTTTATAGAGACCTTGGGGAAAACTCAACAGGGGGGAATTTCCTGTTGGGGGCTGGAAGTGGGGAGAGAGTTTTTTCCCTTTATTGGGGTTTGCTTTGTTAATTGGTGTTTAAAGAAACCCCATTTCTTTCATAGTTGAAGCTCAGCAGAATTAATGTTAATTAAAAAATCATGTTAGTGTTCCCCGAGCACCTTCGAGCTGTTAGTTGGGAAAAGGCTCGTCCTAAATGCCGTTCTCATAGCTCTGTTTGCACGAGGAGCTGAAGGTGCAGTTTCAGCAGGGCAAGAGAGGGAGCTGCCACTTTATTTCTTAAACACAGCGGGATGTGTTTCAAATGACACTCAAAATAAAGAACACACTAAAAAGTACCAAAAATAATCACTTTTTTTCTTAACTGGGGATAAAGCCAGTCTTGAGACTTGTAAAACAGGATGGTGCAGAGAGAGTGTTGCTATGTGGCAATGGGTGGGGAAAGGTGTGCTTGGATTCTTGATTCGTGATGTACACCCTTTCTAATTAGTTGAGGTAGACTGTATTTTATCTTGCTTGTATAAATCTGTACAGGGGTCTTTCCACTGCATACTCTTTGAAGGACTATTTTACTTCATCCACAGAGGACTTCAGTAAATAGATACATTGCCGTTGACTCCCTGAGGTCTATGGACTTCCTTTGGGTATAATTAACTGGGAGGGCTCACTAGATCTAAACAATTACCTCAGGCAGTATCAGGGGAAAAAGAGAAATACTGTATATATTTTTCTGCAAATTCTGTAGCCCTCTGATTATTTTTTTAAGGTGTGAGTTACATGCTATAGAATAAGAATGTCTAAAATTGAGTTACACTTGGGTACAAGTAAACTATCATTAACAGAAACTCTGAAACATGAAATGACTTTCAAATTCAATAAAAATAATTATTAGGTTATTTATTTATGTATTGGTCATTTCTTTCTTAAAACAAATGAGTGGTATATAACCAAGATCACATATAATATACGTTTGATAAAATAAACCCAGGAATTAGAAATGGGATCCAGGAAGAGAGGCAATAACAAATATGCTAACCTCACAGGCTAGGGTGGCTGCTCCAGCAGAGCATCAGTTTGGATTCTGTGTTTCCTGAAAGGTAGAATTTAAAGGGCGGCATCGTGAATTATTATCATTAGAAATAAAGAAGCATGTGAACAAATTCCTTTTTGAAGGCAAAGTTTTTCTGGCACTAAATTCTAAGGGAAAGAAATTTCTTTGCATGGGATTTTCTTTCAGCACATAATTTCTATTTTCAAAATTATTTAGGTATACAAATGATTCAAGAGTACATTTAAACATTACAGAAGTATGCAGATTAAGAAGTTCAAGTTCTCCTTTATCTTTTTACACTTGCTCTCCCGCCTGGAGGTGACTTCTATCAAAAGTCTCCTGTGTATAATTCCTGACCTTTTTCTAAGACCTCGTTTTTCCCTTCCCTCCTCCATGTATAAGATGAGTTCATATGTATAGATTATTCTTTGGCTCACTTTTATTTATATTTACATCTTGAAGATCATTCATACCAATATCAATTGTTCTATTTTGTTTTGTAAAACTACCGTATAGATGTTCTAGAATTTATTAAAACCTTCTCCTATATTTGAGGTGTTTCCGATTTCTTAAATTACGAACAATGCTATCATAAATGCCATGTGCACGTGTTTAAATATTTTGGTGCAGTGGATACGATCACTACTTAGAAGGGGAAAAACTGGATCTGAGGGAATGTGCTTCGTTCTCAGTTTTGGTGTGAGTGTTACTCCTGGAGGTGTCGGTGCACTTCGGGGAAGCTTCTTATATATTGTTGAAGATAATTTTATCGTTTGAACAGTTTTTCCTGTCATACGATACGACAGCCTCCTATGCAGGTGATCTGATAGCACACCACAATCCCACGTGTCAGAAAAGTGAAGCCGGCACACAAGGACCGTTTCTGAGGACTTTTGTTCCTAATGCTTTGTGACTTGCTCATTTATTTATTTTTTATCGCTTTTACTGAGATATAATTCACATATAGCATTGTGTATATTTAAGGTGCCCAATGTGATGATTTGATACACATATAGTGAAATAATTATGACAATATCTTACATATTACCTTTTTATGTGTGTATGGTGAGAACATTAACAATTTCTCTTAGCAGCCTTCAAGTATACAATACAGTATTAACTGTAGTCACCATGGTGTACATTAGCGCCCCAGAACTCATTCATCCTATAGCTGGAAGTGTGTATCCTTTGACCAAGGTCTCCCCATTTCCCCATTCTACCTCTAACCCCCTGGCAATTCTACTCTCTGTTCCTATGAGTTCATCTTTTTTAGATTCCATATATACCAAACAATATTTGTCTCTGTCTAACTTAATTGCATGTATAATGTCCTCAGGGTCCATTCATGTTACAAATGGCAAGACTTCCTTCTTTCTCATGGCTGAATAATATTACATTGTAAATATAGTATATTTTCTTTATCTAATTCATCTGTTAATATGTTCATTTATTTCTCAACAATCTGTATTCATGAACAGATAAACAATATTAGTAAATAAATAAGGAACAATTTGAGTAATTTTTCATTCAGAATGAAAAGTATGAGTAGAAAAATCGAAGTTCAATGTGTTCCAACAGAAAATAATTTGAGAACCAGTGCTGTAGGTGGCCAATCACAAAAATAAGAAACAATTTGTTATATTCCTATATAATACCATCACCGAAAGACGCACATTACATTTTTGACTAGTGCCCATTTGAAAAGATGTGATGTCTAAAACAAGTTGATAACAATTTTAGATGAATCACTGACTGATGAAATTGTTCATCTTTTTTAAGTTACTTTTCTAGTTCTGAAATTTAGTTCCTGCTTCTAAATCAGTCACCTGCCAGTAATGGTTCTACATAGACAAACTCAACTCTTTGGCTAATATTTCTGGTTTAAAAAGATGCCTGAGAAGCAGAATGATTCCTTCCAGCCAGGGATCTAAACAGTTCTTAAGAAACACCGAATAAAGAGAGAGCCACTGAGGCAGATTGTAGTCTGCTTGAAAAATCCGGAAACGGGTCGTGGCCCAACTAAGGCAGCAATACGTGCTTCCTGCACTCTCTGAGTCTGATATCTTCATAGAGACAGACTCAAAATGGGTCCTCATCTACAGAAATCTTTGAGATTCAATGAGCTCAGCGATTCCACTGATCCAGTTCCCCCTTCTCAGCCAGCTCATACCAGCTCCCTGTATTAGTTAGCCTCATTCACTAATTATTCAGTTCATATTTGGAGTAAAAGAGGAGAAAAGGCAGTGGCAGTCAATCACCTCAGAACCATAGAGGCTTTATGAAGTCGACAAATGATGGTTTTCCCCACAAGCACATTTATTCACAATGCCCATAACCACAGAATAGCTTCAAAAATATGTCCTTGGCCTTTATTTTCTAAATTGGTGTATACCTGATTAGATGCTCTTAAGAATCTTGAATATTAATAGGAATGAGCACATCTCCTCTTTTATACTACCTACATTCCCACAAGATGTTTTCAGAGATTTTTGACTTGAGATATTCAAACTGGGAAAATTCAGAGGCATGTCTGAAAGGTTGGGGTCAGCCCGCAGCAGTACAAGTTACAGGGTGGGCTGGAGAAGTCTTTACTTGGTCTGACAAAAGTGCAGTTTCTAAGACACAACATCCGCCTCGCTGGGCATCCAGTTAGATCCCACAAGATTCTTACCGTCCTCAGTCTTAATGTCTAAGGTGCTCCAGTGAGTTCTGGATTTCATTGGCTAATGCAACAGTCCCTGTGTTACTTCACCAGGATTACATTCCTCAGCATAAGAACTGTGCTTTTTCTGGTAGTTCAAGTCCTGCTGTGTCTGATGACCTAAAGAATCCGTGCCTCTGCCTCATTCTGATTTTACCAACATCTGCATCTATAGATCTGACATTGTAATGCAAGCAACTTTCAATCTTTTTAATGACTTCTTTTCCTATCACTTTATCCTTGAAGTATCGAATGATAAAATGGAAAAATACATTCCTGGCAGCTGAGATCAAATTTGGAGCCTAGCATGGACTGTGCTTAAGATCAACAAACAGCTTAATAGTTTATTTAACGGTTGTTGACTAAGCTGCTCACCCTACTCTGCCTGATTTCACTTTAAGATCTTGTACATCTCAGGCTTTCTTCCATGTCCTTTCATAAGCTTGACTATCTGGGACAATGTGAGTATCATGGGCTAAGCAGAAATGAAGAAAAGATTCCAGGAGCTTCCTGGATCAGGTTTAGGTTTATAAGATCCTATAAAATCAGGGCACATGTTCAACCCAGAGTCACTGTTTAAAGGATTAGACTATTCATTTGACACATTCATTTGATACATAGTTATGGAATATTTACCATGCACAAGGTACGGTATTAAATACCATAGGTACATGGATGAGAAAAACCATACATGAATCCCTGCCTTCATATAGAGTTGGGAACACATATATTACTCAAATACAAATATATAAACATATATGTAGAAATGTGGTAAATGTTTCAAATAAAAGGTATATGTACAATAAAGCTGATGTATTATAGACTTACACCATTGAAACTTAAATAACTTTATTAACCAATGTCACCCCAATAAATTCAATAAAAAAGGTATACGGGGATATGAGAATTAAGACCTTCAATCACTATCAAATATCTAGTGGCAATAGACCAACATTTTCATAGATCTTATCATCCAAGAGCCTTCTTTTCAGTTAGCTCTACATAGATAACTCAAAGATACTTCTTTTGGGGTGTTTAGACAGGTTATAACACATTCACTAAATAATTTATTTCCTACCATGCTAAGCCATATTTCAGGTGATCATAGCTACTTGGAGATTTATAAGAACAAAATTTATTTACATGAAAGTGGTTATTCCTAGGCATGACAGGGTTGTCCAAGCAAATATTCTGATGAAATGAGGAGAGTTCTAGCACACTTGGAATAAAAACCCAAACACACCTGATTTCTGCTGCAGCAAGTAGTAAACCAAGTATTTTCTGTACTAATACCCATCAGTTTTACATTTCTTGACAATAGAATATTTTTCTTTCCCTCCTTAGTTCAGTTTGTCTAAACCAATATCATCCTTTCCTCCAAGCAAAATGTTCTCTTTGTAAGTGCTTTCTCACTCCCATACTCTCAATCTACCTCTCACTTCTTTTAGGCATGGAGCAAAGCTCATGGGTTGATTTATAGTAATCCTTCTGGTAGACAAATGCATTTATTCATTTCTTAGTCTTTTCATTCAGTCACCCAACATTTACTGAGGGTTCATCACATATCAGCTATTGTTCCAGAGGCTAAGATTTCAGAGGCCAGACTCAGAACTTATCTCAAGGATTTCACCACCTAGAAGGTGACTCTGACCTTTAAAAATCATGTTAAGCACTACAGGAAAGGCAATAATAAAAACATATATAAAGCATAGAGGTGATACAATAGAAAAGGGGAGTAGAAGTCAGGAAGATTTTTTGGAGAAGCAATACTAGTATTCCAGGTGGTCAAAAGGCACGTTTAGGGAGGGACCTGCTAGGTAAAGGCAACAACAGTATGTGAATAGATTGAGGCCTGAATATCACTGTGAAGTATAAATGAAGAATAAAATACACGGGATAAGTGGCAACAAGGACAATGGGGAAAGAAGACAAGGACCAGATTGTGGAGAGTTCTGTTGTTATGTAACCAGTCTAGAAATGACTCTGTAAGCAAAAAGGAGTCATTGAGTGGGTTTAAGCAGGAGAGTAATGCATTGACACTTGTATTTTAAAGGATCATTTTGGTGTCTATTAGAGAATGAATTGGAAGTGAGGAAGGCTATATGCAAGAGGTTGAGTTAGGCTGCTATGCAGGAACCCAGGTGGGAAGTTTGGAGAGAAAGGTAGGGCAGTGGCCAAAGGAATGGAGAGGAGAAGATCCATTTGAGAAACATTTAAAAATAGAGTCAGGAAGAACTGGTGATTGATTGGATGTGGGGGGATGAAGGAGGAGAAGTTTGGGGCAAAGCTGGATGTTAGGTCTAAAATCCAAGAGTGTTTATGATGGAACTTTGACAGCCAGGAACCAGGTATAATTATCTATCTAATAATTTAATAACATTCTTTCTATATGACCTAGTAAGAAGTTGGGTGGATTTATCATAGGCCCCTTTCCTATCACCTAGGTCTTCACCTAGTACAAGTTTTCAACTTGGATGAGTACTGGAGAGCTTTAAAAAATACTGATACCTGGGTTGTACTCTTTATTTGGAAATAGGGACTTTGCATGTGTGATCAAGTTAGGTGACGGCATAAATTAGGGTGGGCATTAATCCAATGACAGCTATACAGAGGGGAGAAGGCCAAGTGAAGACAGAGGCAGAGTCTAACCTCTGTGGGTAAGACCTAGACATTGGAGTTTATTAAAACTTCAGTGACTCTAAAAGTACAGCCATTGATCTGATGATCTCCCATATCTCAAAAGGTCTACTAGTTATGTAATATTTACTCTTTTACTTGGCCAAACACCACATATCTACTTCTTATACTAGTAAGATATGAAAGAATTTGAAATACAGGTATATTTGTACTCTTAGCTCTGAAGGAGAAAAATCTTGACCTTCAGAATCTAGAAAAGATGTGGCCCAGAAGACCAAGCCTGAACTCTTCCGTCACACTGGAGGTCTTTCATTACTAGTATGCTCATCAAACCTTGCTCCACCGGGGGATTTCTGGACTGCTGGGATAAAGGGCTGCGCATGAGGGAAGTGTAATGCCAAAGTTTCAGCTGAGGACCCGAATGTGAAGGCTGGCTTTCTCAGTTGACTCATACAATTGGGAAGCACACAGTTGAAAGTCATCTTCAGATAGCAAGGTGCATTAATTTCCTAGGGCTATTGTAACAAAGCACCACAAACTGGGTGGCTCAAAACAACAGGACTTAATTCTCCCACAACAATGGAGTCTAGAAATCCAGAATCGAAGTGTTGGGAGTTCCATATTTCTTCTGAAGATTCTGTGGAAGAATCTTTCTTTGTCTCTTCCTGGCTTTGGTGGAAGTCAATATTCTTTGGTATTCCTTGGTTTGTAGTTGCATAATTCCGATCTCTGTCTCCATCCTCACATGGCCTTCTCCCCTCTGTATAGCTGTGTATCCAATTTCCCTCTTCTTATAAGAACACCAGTCATTGAATCAGGGCCCACCCTAGTCCATTGTGACCTCATCTTAACTTGATTACATCTTCAATAACCCTATTTCCAAATAAGGTCACATTTACAGGTACCATGGTTTAGGTCTTAGACATATTTTGGGGGACAGACTTCAACCCACAACGCAGGGATCACTGGTATGATCTACTTCCTGGGAGAAATCCCTTCTGCTGCTTCTAACTAACCTCTTGACTTTTTGGGTTTTGACCTCTGCTTGTTGACTCTATAATTGCTTTTCCTGTCATCCCTCCATCTCAACTGGTACCTCCATATCTCAGAGAAACAGAGCAACAGATTTTTTTGAAGTAGGAATAATTTTACAGAGGGTATCCTCTGTATATACATGTACAGAGGATATCCTCTGTAAATGCATATCCTCTGTATGCACTTACAATATATGTTATTTTATAAATGAGGATATGGTAGTCTAAAGAAGGACAGGACCCCACCCCTCCCAATCCATGCACTCTAGAGGGAAGTCTCTAACTTTATACTTGTGTTAACTTCTGACCCGAGCATACCACAGATACATCTGTCTTAAAGTCTGCCCCATTTAGCCACCTTTTCTTTTATACGTCATCTTCCATTCCTCCCTTATATACCAATGAGCCAATTTGACATCAGTGCTTTTTACCAATCTAACAACTTCACTTCTGAATACTAATTGGAAAAATTAATTAAACCCTAAGATGGCAAGTTTGGCCCAGTTTAGACTCTGACTTAAATCCTGCTTTTTCCATAAACAATCCAAGCAGAAAGTCCCAAAGATAAAGATTAAACCAGATCCCCTTCTTATTTGGTGACCCTTTATGCTCTCAGCTTATATTTCAGCACAGTCATAAAAAAGGACCCAAAGATGTGGACCCACTTGATAATTTGTGTAGTCCATTTCCTTGAACCTAGACAGATTCCCTCTGAGCCAAACACACTTGTCCTTGACCCGAGGCTCTCTACTCTGGTCGCTGCTTGGAATATGATTAGAGAAGTTGGGACTAACTGCACGAAAGGCAGTCTTCTACTGGGTTGGTCAAAAAGTTCGTTTGGTTTTCTTCATTAAATGGCTCTAGTAGTGCTTAGTTGTCTTTGAATTCATTTGAAACAAGTTTGTTAGATTGTATTGTGACAGCTGTCATATCAGCATACATTAAAAAAATCAAAATTTGTAAATTTTTGTGTAGCTGTTTTAATATTGAAGATGGAAGAAAATATGAAACATTTTTGGCATACTACACTTTATTATTTCAAGAAAGGTAAAAATGCAACTGCAATGCAAAAAAATGTTTGTGTTGTGTATGGAGAAGGTGCTGTGACGGATTGAACATGTCAAAAGTGGTTTGTGAAGTTTTGTGTTGGAGATTTCTCGCTGGACAATGCTCCATGGTCGGGTAGACCAATTGAACTTGATAGTGATCAAATTGAGACACTAATTGAAAACAAATCAATATTATACTACATGAGAGATTACCAACATACTCAAAATATCCAGATCAATGAAGTTTTTGGTGAAAATGAAAAATGTGTCTTTTATTTTATGGAAACAAAATAAATGGACTTTTTAGCCAACCCAATATTTTTATGTTTGTTCTTTTGCATTATAAATCCTAAGAGATGATCTATTCATGCCTCAATGGGCCCATAACTGAAATACCACTGGGAGATTTCCCCATACTTACTGACAGTTAGATTAATAACTGTTGTCTATTTCTGGCTCTGAAATGACTTTTTCTTTCTGTGAACTTGAATAAATAACTGTTGTAACTCTTTGCTTTCCTTATAAAATGATGTGCTTATTACCTGTGGATGCTATTCAGTTTAACAAAGTTGTTACCAAGTGATTACATATCAGGCTAAATTCTAAAGTATTTTATGCTTATTTTTATTAGTTGTGCTACAATACACTTCAATTCAGAAGGCATTTATGTACTTACTGGACACCTACTCTATACTAGCACATTGCTACATGCTATTGGTGAACTATAGCTTCTTAGACAAATAGTACATGTCCAATAATACTTGATGGACTTAGGTATAAGATTGGGTCCCTGTTTTCAAGGAATCTAACACTTCTGTGGTCATAGCACTTTGCTTATTTTGGGCAAAAGGCAATTTACTTAAATAAAATGTTTTCAGGCAAGTCTAAGCATTATCAAGGATAGGAGCAAAGGAAAGGACTAGGAACTAATATTTATTAAGTACTTAATGTATACTAAATACTTTACAACATTATATTTATTTTTTTAATTTTAGTATGGTAAGAACACTTAACATGAGATTTAGCTTCTTAAATTTTTAAGTCTGCAATACTGTTGGCTGTAGGGGTAATGTTGTGAAGCAAATCTCTAGAAGATAATTTCTCTTAACTGAAACTTTAGGCCTCTTGATTACTTACATTTTTCCCTTCTCCCAGCCCCTGGAAACCTCTATGCTATTTTTTGATTCCATTATTTTGGCTATTTTAGATACCTCACACAAGTGGAATCGTAGTATATGAGGGACTCCCCCACCCCCAAAATGGAATTATCTTCTGGGGGGCTGGCCCCTTGTAGTACAGGCTTCCCCCACTAGGTGGATGTTCCAGCAACCCATCTGTATCAGTGTCCCAGCTGGCATTGTTGTGAGAGGCTGTGTTCGGCTTAAGCGAATTTTTTGAAGACTCTTTCAATGTGTTTGCCCATTTCGTGATGGGTGATTTACAAGCACACCTGCCCACACCATGCTGAATGTTCAGCAGTTTTTCACCAAAAATGTCATGACCCCGTGTCCCACCCTCCCTATGCGCCTGATCTCACCCCAAGTGACTTATCTTTTGTTTCCCCAGATTAAAGAAGTCCTCAAAGGGAAATAACTTGCCAATGTGGAAGAGGTAAAACAAAACCAAAAAACAGCAGAAGCACTAAAAGGCATCAAAATTGATGAGTTCAGAAACTGTTTCAGCAGTAGAAAACATGTCTCGATAGGTGTGCTGCATCAAATGGAGAGTACTTTGAAGGTGCCTGAAGTTTAAGCACATAAGAATAAATACACAATTTTTTATAAATAAATTGTTTTTTTGGGGGGGTCCCTCTGTGTATATCCTTTTGTGACTAGCTGATGTCACTTAGCATACTGATCTCAAGGTTTATTAATGTTGTTGCATATTGCAGAGTTACCTTCTTTTTGAAGGCTGAATAGTATTCTATTGTATGTGTATATACCTCATTTTCTTTATTCAGTTGTCAATGACTATTTAAGTTGTTTCCCTATCTTGGCTACTGTGAAAAATGCTCCAATAAGCATGGGTGTGTTAATATTTCTGTGAGATCCTGATTTTAATTCTTTTGGATAAATATCAACTTGTAGGTTCATTGATTTTTTTCTTTTGTTTTTCTATTTTGTTTACTTCTGCTCTGATCTTTGTTCCTTCCTTCTGCTGACTTGGGGCTTAGTTGGTTCTTTTTCTAGTTTTTTGAGGTGTAAAGTTAAAATTGTTTATTTGAGATTTTTTTCTAAAAATGTAGGTGTTTGTTGCAAAAAACTTCCCTCTGTAATGCTTTTGCAGCTTCCCATAAATTTTGGCATGTTGTGGTGTTGTTTTTATTTGCTTGAGAATTTTCTCATTCTCTTTTTGAGTTCTTCTTTGATCCAATGGTTATTCAAAAGTGTATTGTTTCATTTCCACAGATTTGTGAATTTTCCAGTTTTTCTTCTGCTATTGATTTAAAGTTTCATTGCATTGTGGTAAAAAATGTGGAAAAGATACTTGCTATAATTTCAATATCCTTACATTTGTTAAGAATTATTTTGTGATCTAACATGTGATGTACTTTAAAGAAAGTTCTGAGTGCACCTCCCTCATTAAACCAGTCACCAAGTCCTATAGATTCTACCGGTGTCACCCCCTTAACCATCCTGTCTTTGTCCTCATCGCTATTGCCTTGAGCTCTCTCACCATCTTCTCAATGGGTCTCTCTGGTTCAAGTCTCTCCCTGTTCCTCCCACCACCCTCCAACTCCTCCTCCCAACATCGCTGCCCTGGCTTGATTACAGAGCCTGGACTGAGTTGACCGCAATCAGCTGTAACAGCCTGACAGTCCACCTCCACCCTGAGAGTTCTAGGCTCTAAAGAAGCTAATTTGCTTGTAATTCACTAAAGTCACAGAACTCATTTGCACTTTGATCTTTATACAAACTTCTTAGCCTCAAATACATATTCCTTTTTTTTTCTCCTAAGGAAACATCTACACACCCTCAGAGAATGAACTCAAATGCAGTCAGCTAGGGAGGTCTTCTTGACTTCTTGAGACAGAGTTAGCTATACCTTCCTCTGTGCTCACCTTCCTCCTTCACACGTGTCCCTACTGGGACTTTCAATGCACTGTGAAAATTTTGTTGTTTGTACTCATGATGCCCCTTTAATTTCAGGGCTTCTGAACAGCAAGACCATTTCTTAGCATCTGTGTTATTATGAGATATTTAATTATTCACAAAAGTATTGTCAATAATACAATGAACACCACGCACCCACCTTCTGGCTTTGTCATGTTTGCTTCAGATCTTTTTTAATAAAGAGGATACTACAGGTATAGTAAAGACTTCTGTGTACTTCCTCTCATCCCGTTCCCTCTCTTGCTATGGACACCGCCACCCTGAATGTGCTGTCTCCCGTGCCTGCACACGTTTTTATGTTTGCTACATATGTAAGTATCCATAAACAAGAACTTGGCAAGCTTTTTAAAAATGTTTTTCAAAATGATATTATCCTGTGTGTACCCTTCTGCAGCTGAATTTTTCTTTTTACTCACTATTGTGTTTAGGAGATTTAACCACATAGGTAGATGTGGTCCTCCTTCATTAATTTTAACTAGTACATAGTATTGTTTTATGAGCACAGCCTGATTTATCTTTCTTCATTGATCTTTAGGCCTTTTGCATTTTTAATATTGTGTCTCCTTGAGGACATCTGATGGTTTCTCCGGAGTGCAGAAGTGCTAGGTCATAGGATACGAACATCTTTCACCTCAGGACGTGTGGCCACACTGTTGATAACAGTAATTACACTTATTTAGGCTCCCCAGTATAGAGGATTTCTCTTGCTCCCTTTAGTCCCTGTTATCTAGCAGGAGTCTGGCACACAGGAGAGGCACTACCTCTGCTAATAGTCACTGAATGAAAAGTAAATGACGCTTGAATTGATAGAAAGGGAGCTTGAAGAAGCAGAAATACAAGGACAGTACTGTTAAGTGAACCCGAAACAATAGACAGTCTAGCCCTGTGCTATTTAAATGTAAATCAGCTAAAATAAAATAAAAAAAAAATTCACTAGCCACATTTCAAGTGAATGACTGCCACATGTGGCTGGGGGCTACTGGCTACTGTATTTGACAGCACAGATATAGAACCTTTCCACCATGACAGAAAGTTCTATTGGGCAGTGCTGGTCTAGGCAGTAGGTCTTTCTCTCTTCCTGTCTTTCCGACTCCCATTCCCCATCCTCCTCAAGCACCTCGTACTTTCTAAGTACCCTCTGGATGCCTACAATTCTCAGCAAGCATGCCTTCTTGGGTTGGAAGCCTAAAAGTTATGGAAAAATATACAGAACATCAAATTGACCACTTTAACCATTTTCAAGTATACAGTGCAATAGTATCAAGTGCATTCACATTGTTGTACAACCATCACCACCATCTATCTCCAGAACTTTTTCAACTTCCTTACTAAAGCTCTATGATCATTAAACAATCACTACCCACTCCCCCTTCCCTTAGCTCCTGAAAACCACCATTATATTTTATGTCTTGATGAATTTGACTGTTCTAGACACTTCATGTAAGTAGAATCATACAACATTACTCTTTTGTACCTGGTCTATTCCAGTTAGCATAATTTCTTCAGGGTCCATCCATGTTGTAGAAGTGCCAGAATTTAATTCTTTTAAAAGGGAGAGCAATATTCCATTGTATGTAGATATATCTCGTCATCTGATTTCAACTTTGTCTTTGACCCTCAGGTATCAGTTGGGTGCTGCCTAGCCAAACAAATGCAAACCACAGCATTAACAATTGATATAGCTTTATTATGATGGCCCCGAGATTCAAGATTGCAATGTAGTATGTTGGAAAGAATAATGGGCCAGAGGTGAGGTGTCATAGGTTCTGGTTCCCAATCTGCTACATAACAGCCACGTGGCCTTGGAAAATCACTTTAAGTCTTGGAGCATGTAGAAAGGAAGGAAGGAAGGAAGGAAGGAAGGAAGGAAGGAAGGAAGGAAGGAAGGAAGGAAGGAAGGAGAAAGAAAGAAAGAAAGAAAGAAAGAAAGAAAGAAAGAAAGAAAGAAAGAAAGAAAGAAAGAAAGAAAGAAAAGAAAGAAAGAAAGAAAGAAAGAAAGAAAGAAAGAGAAAAGAAAGAAGGAAAGAAGCAAGGAAAGAAGGAAGGAAAGAAGGAAAGAAAGAAAAAGAGAAAGAGAAAGAGAGAAAGAAAGAGACAGAGAAAGAGAGAAAGAGAAAAGAAAGAAAGCCTTTCTGTCATTCTAAAATCCTTTGAGTATTCTTCAATGCACTGACTCAAAATCAATAGTGAAAGTGGATTCAAAGGTATTGTAGCAAAATAGTAAAATGAGTAAGGAAAATATTTTGGGAGAGAGTTGCTTCTAAAACTTTGAGAGAGACAGAGAGAGAGATTACTCTGTGAGTAAGGCCATAATGATTAGATACTTGAGTCTAATGTCTCCCAGTCTAGAATTAAGGGCCGGGTCTTCTTACTTGTTTCACTTAATATTCAACTTCCTATTAGGCCTCTGAGATCTTTTATACCTTGTTGTTATTTTTAAAACTTAACTCTTTAGAATATTTCAGAAGATGAATTAAAGTTCAATATTTTTGCATATTATTGATTTTCTCCTGTATTGTTATTCTTGAGTTTATTTCATTTTACTTTTCCCAATAGTAAATTATTTTGATTCTCTAATCTTTACTCTTGAGAGATACATTTGGTCCCAAGCGCAGTTAAGGTCTAGTCCAGGAAGTAAACAGTAGCAACAAGGCCAAAAAAAGATCAGGGACTGGTTACATTCCCCTTACTGTAATCCAGCTGGGGGGTGACCTGGAAAGGAAGGAAAGGACTTCGTCTTCCCATACTTCCTAAATTTCACCCCCAGTCTTAGTATGTACTTACTTCTGCCACCACTATTGTTGTTTCTCTTTTGTGGACTCTAGGCAAATAAATAAATAAATAAATAAATAAATAAATTTAAATATATATTTTTATTATGCCCATTTTCTTTATGTATGTGTTTTGAGGATTTAGTCATGTGCACACACATGGCACTAATTAATTAATTTTAACTGCTGCATGGCATTATGTTTTATGAACATAGCACAATTTACTTATCTGTTCTTCCGCTGATGCTTAGGCTGTTTTCAATTTGTCAGTGTACATTTCTCCATGAATGCCTGTGAGGTACTCTCAAAACCTGGCTGCTGACTCAGGCTTAGGATATTTGCTTTCCTTATTTTTTGATACAAAATTTCCATGCGTCCCAAAGAGTTTATTCATTCAACAGAAATAAACTGAATGCCTGTTGAGTGCAAAGATACCAAGAAAAGCCAAAACAAAGTTCCTACTCTCAAAGAGAGGCTATTGGAATGGGATAATAATCAAATAATAATGTAAATAAATATTACAAATGTAATAAATAATTGGAAGGAAAAGTTCCTTCTCCTGTAAGCATAGAACAGGGAGACCACGTCTGGGTTCAGGGGATCTGTGTTGGTTTTCCTGAAGTGGCGATGCTTGGTCCGACGCAGGGAAGAGGGATGAGGGAGAACAAGCCTGGTAAGGACCATGGGATCTGGGCTGGGGTGGGGATAGGAAACCATCACAAGCAGAGGGAGCAGCGGGTATACAGACTTTAGGATGGAAGAGAAAGGGGTCAATTCAAAGAGAGGGACTGTGTGGCTGGAGCAGAGTGACAGGGAAGAAGGTATGAGAAAAACTGAAGAACTAGGTAGGCCAGAGCACACAGAACCTTTGGCTTTCACTCAAAGGTAAAGGAACACCGTGGACTGCTTTTAAGCTGGGAAGTGATACTATCAAATTTGGGGTGTAAAACAATAAACTCTCCCATGTGGTGAAGGCTTAGTTGGGATCCCTACTTCAGTTTCTGTTAAATCAATGTGGCTGAAGTGAGACATCTTGTCCCTGGTGACTCGGTCATTCTCCCGAAGAGTGATCTGAAATGAGGAAATGTTCTTGGGTAGCAGCATCTTCTTTCAGGTCAGGGTGCACAGCAGAGAGAGGAAGAGGGTCGATATCTTTCATGAAGTGGCAAGAATCTGTAGGGAAACATTTTAGAGTCAAGGTACAGGAGAATCTGTCTTCAGAAGAGAAAAAAAGATGGGAGCAGAGAGAAGAGAGCTGGGCTTCATGAGATGCCTCTTGCTCAATCAGTAGGTACAGAGATCAGGGTGAACCAGGCAAATTGCAGGGGCCAGTCATTAGTGGAGACTCTAGTTGAAATTTGGAAGGAAAACATAGCTCTCTAGGCAATCTAAAGTGAACCAAATAGCTACAAATTGCACCACAGAGCAACTAAAATCCTATAGCTTCTGGAAGGTCTGAGCATCCCTAGACTCAGTCCATGATTAATCTCTCCTCCTTAGAAAAAGCAAAGTCATGATCTGTGGCTTTTGGTACCAGCATTATATGGATCCTGGTGGGTACCTAGTATGTACCACTCCATGCTCTCCGGATCTGGCCCATCTCAGCTTGGAAAACATACTTGATAACACTACTAGGACTCTTGAAGAACCAACTTTCACTGCCCCTATTATTTAGCAGTGTGTTTTTCTTTCTCACACACAGAGTAGCAACTTCATTTCCAAGACAAGGGGGAAAAAAGAATTCTGAGACTCAGTCTGCAGGAGGGGAAATGCTCTGCAATCAGAGTGGGGGTGGAGAGGAACTTTTCTGTAAAACAATGATTCTATTTGTTTTTTTTAAAAAGCACATATTACCATAATAAGAATAACTCAGCTGCTCACAAAAATACAGTTGCAGAGAAGAATCTGATTGAAGCATAATTGATTATATTGGACAATTACAAATGCCCTTATTAAATAATTGCATTTAAACCACATGATAATTTTATAACCGATTTATAAAAACAAAATTGTGAAAGTTTAAGTGACATAATTGTTCTCAGTATCACTACAATTTTCAAATGAAGCAATTTAGCTTTAGAAGCAATTTCACTTTTCATTGTGATGTTATTTTGGTGTCAGGCTGCGAGCTTTTGTTCCACTCCAGGGTTCTAGGAATGATGATTAACCCTTCCCACTCCTCCGGTGAGGCAACGATGCATTTTTCTAATGTAACAATCCTTCGCATTTTGCTACAGACCCAGTAGATTATAAAACGAGTGATTTGCAGGCCTCCAACCATTTTTATGATTTCCATTTAATGAGAATGTGGTAGTTTCTATATGGATGTAAGAAATAAAAATCTTTCTGAGATTAGGGGTATTTGTGAACTCAGAAGAAAAATGCAAAGACAAAGTATCTACTATTTGAAGGTATCAAATAATGGTAAGACTCTGGGCAGTTTTCTCTAAAAATTATGTCCCACCGGAAACAATATGGAAAATGGCCCAGTATCTCTGGTACATCTCCTAGAAAGTTAATTAAAGGTCTGTGGTTTTAGCTGCATGAATGAAGGACCTCAGGACATTTTACAGATAAAAGCTAATACCATTAACATTCTTTTATTTAGTTTCTGTGAATTAGTTTTATGCAACCACTGTCTCCATATCACACACGTAACTCCCAAGGCATGTTCTACACTGGTAATAAGAGCTAAACTTGCTGTATTTCATTTCAGTCTCGCTGATAGCACTTATCAGCAAAATCGGGCTAAAAACGGAATATGCAACTTAAGCCTGATCATAACTGGGCTGCAGAGGAGGAAAGTGGGGGATTATCTGGAGACTGGGAGCACAAATATAAGATTGTATTGCCATTGTGTGCAATAGGCCTTTTGGCAAACTGTAGTGTAAGCCCCAGCTGACAGGCCTTTTCACAACTGACAGAGGAAAATATGGAACTTAAATTCTTCATGACAGATAGATCTGCTGAATGAAAGGAAGACCAATAGGATAACGGTGGGACAAAAAAACATATTGCTTTTGGGTAACTCCCTTAAATCTACCTCTTTTGTAAATATACAAAATAGGCATTCAATGAATATCTTCTAAACTCCTACCTATCAGCTTTGCTAAGCAAGCTGTTAAGTTGGAATGATAAAATAAGCATCTTTTCTTCAGCAGATGAATACAAAGTCTTACAAAACAGGGGTGGCAGATTAAATTTAATATGTGGGCATGAAAGACATTTCCTGAATGACTATCAACTATAGTGGATTTCTTGAACCAAAGTTGACATGTTACTATTGTAGAAGGCTTATTAATTGAGATATTAAATGTACCTAATCCACCATGATTGGGATCTTTGTCAAATTTTAAAAAAATATATGACTATAAGTAATTGCTCTTTTCTTTCAGTGGGTCCTAAGTCCATGAAATGTAACCAGAGACCATCTCTTCGGATTAATATCATTGGTCCTTCTATTGGTGATACATATCTTTTACCCTTGTCAAGGGCCCTGGGGCCTCCCGGGGGTTAGGGTTTTTTGCCTTTCCCATGCTGATTTAGCACTGGCATTCTTCCCTAGGAAAATTCATTCTGATTCATTATACTAGTTCTGTCCAATTCCAGTGGCAGCCTCAAACCATGAGAGGCCCTATGAAACTAAGGTTTCTTGAATAGTTTTTTTTAATCCTTGCAGCTATTTAGCAATTTATTATGTAATCTCACTATTCTTTGGCATCTCCTGGAGGAAGCCTTCTGAGCAGCACTGCTGCTAGGGGGGATGGGGGATTAATACAGGCTTTCTAATGCAGCCTGTCTCCTTTGTTAATGAATGGCTGGACTGCCTTGGCAACTCTCTGGTCCAGTTGATCAATAAGGTCTTGTTAAGATAGCCCAAATCAAGTGTCAGGTCCTAAGAGCAGATCTGCCTTGAACTGTCAGTTTCCCTGGTTGCCATGTAGTTCATAGTTAATCTCCAGCACAAAAATCAAGGTGAGAATGACAGAGAGTGAGGGCGGGAGTTTGGGGAGAAAGAAGGAAGAAGGAAGAGAAGAAGGTGGAGGAGGAGGAAAAGGGAAGGGAAGGAAAGGACAGGGTTAAGGGAGGGTGGGAAAGTGGGAAAGAAGGCGGAGAGAGAATGCATGGGTGAAAGGAAAGATGGAACAGGTAAGTCTGCTGAGGGTCCTTTTTCTCTGAGACTTCACCCCCTGCACTGGTTCTTCCCCCCAGCCAGACAGTCCCAGAATGACTGGCCGCAGGACCAGGGCACAGACTCAGGCCCTGGGAATCTCCCACCAGTCACAGGAGGAAGAAAGGCAGTGAGAGACCCCGTGTTAGAGAGACTCTGAAAAGGAAGAGGAAAATGAGGAGGAAGGGGGGGAGGAGGAGGAGGAGGAGGAGGAGAGGAGCCAGCCTGGAGTCTGAGAGAAGAATCCAGGCGCCACGGTGTAACAGCTGCCTCAGGTATGCTAGCCAGTCTCAGCTCGTTCCCAGCTCTTTCTGGCAAGCCCCAGGCTCAGGCGTGCACAGCACACACACACTGTGTCGGTTGTGAGGAAGTTTTTGGCCTGTCCGCAACAGTGTCTTTCAGATACTCGCTGAGAGAGCTGGGCTTGCTGGGCACTGCTTTTCATAATTGTGGTAAAATTGCCTAAGACTTTGGTAAATAACAAAATCTACTCAAATACGAAGGGATTAAACTTACTCTAAAGATCATTATGTTTTGTCTGCTGGATTAAAATTGTTTCCAAAGTTATTAGAGGAACTCAACATTAGCACTTGCCTTTCTATAAAGAATCAAACCACACACACACACAAAGGTGCAGCATTATACGGTGATTATCCAAAATGCTACCGCTTGGAATAATAAGGATGCTGTGTGTTTACACACAGCATCTTTCTTTTCCAAGGAATTCAAATAGCCTCACCACCCATATTCCATTATTCCTATCAACAGCCTTCCACGAGCTATGCGCTATGCGGGTGGCAAGGATAATTATCTACACTACAGAGGAGGAGTAACTGAGGCACAGGGACACGTTCAGTAAGGATAAAACAATTCTGGATTTAGTACATAAAACATCAATTATCAAGTGTTTTGCTATTTAAATATAGTATATGTTCCTCTTTTCCATCATGCCTCTCTAGAAACAATGTACAGAATTCCTCTTTAGGGACTTATGTCTGGCCCCTATTTCTTACAATGTCTACCTGAGCACTTTCAATGGGCTGTAATACTTCATTTATTTACCTGTCTCTTTCTCAAGGTCTGGGACTTGCTCATCTCTGCATTTCCTGTGCTTGGAACATGGCTGATGCTGCTCGAATGTCGGTTGGTTGAACGAATGAAAGAAAAAGAATAAATGAAAGAACTGACAATCTCTAACTACTTCTGACAAGATAACAATAAATGTAAATTTTGTCTTAAACTAAATATGTCTCATCTGATTTTATCTTTGCTGTGACATATATATCCACCTTACAAGACTTCTTTTAAAAATCCAGGGAACACACTCAGAGCTAAATCCTTCCCTGCTTGGGCTGTTGGGTTTATTGTTTGGAACAATAAACTAAGACTTGTGGAAATACTAGAGCTCCAGAAGGTCTTTTGTAATTATTTCCCTCATAGCATTATTATTATTATTATTATTATTATTATTATTATTATCTAAAGGAAAGCATTCAGGTGTGAAGATTTTGGGAAGTGTTAATATATAGTTAAGTTTGGGGACTATGCTGTCCCCCAAATCCTTTCCTCTGTACATTGAGTCTTAAAGCCATGTTGTTATTTTGGGGGGAAGAGGGGTATAGACCCCAAAATAACAATAGAAACAATGATTATTCTTCAAGGAAACTACAAATTTAACTCTCTTTTATACATTTTTTTCAGTGATCAATACAAAAAAGGCACAGTAATGTATGTTAATCTTTACCAGATGTACTTTCTGTATCCCCTTACATTGGAAGCCTGGCAGGAGTGGAATGTCACAACAGACATTTACTGAAATATCTGGGGAAATGTAACAAAAAGTGTTAGAGGAAAATGGTCTTTCAGCTAAATTACCTAATATATTTGCTAATGGTATCTGATTTAAAAGCCATAAAAATACTAAGTTAAAAGCACATTAGAAGATGTGTTATATTTATAAGTGTTTGTCACCTTGGCAACAAAAGCTATATTCCAAATCTAACACTAGCTATGATGGGCCAAGACCTTTTAAAATTGGTAAATACTTCTTTATGGCAACGATCTGCTTTCAGCTACTGAATGTGAGAACTAGAAAAGGCTAGTTCTTCATGGCATAGTAAGTTTTTTGCTAGCTTTGTACTATAGATAAGCCTTTTCTTTCTATTAGTAACTATGGTTGATTCTTAACAAGAACGGCAATACATTTTCAAATAAAGCATTACTCTTAATTATTCTCTTTGTGCACTCCAAAATGTAGATATAATAGCTGGAAGATTTCTAAAGATAGAGTTTATTTATCAGCCTTACACTTCAACTTAACAACAATAGCCTGGCCTTTGTTCATGGACGAAAGACCACAGGTACATACTATAAAATCAGCCATATGCTACAAAAATTCATTCTACTAAGCCTCTAAGTGGAATATGTATAGTGAACTAGGGATCATGCAGAAGCTAAATTTCCACATATATTTATCTCCCAACTGAGATGCGTAAGGACTGAAAAATTATCTTTTACTATGTCTCACTAGAAGTCTGCTTCCTTCCGTTACGTTTAGTAAACATGGATGATCCAATAACGAGAACCCATAATTCAAAAGGTGGATTTCAGGTGCGCTCGAAAGAGCTTTAGATTTGAACTCTTACTATTTTCCCTCATTTTTTGGTGTTCCAATCTGATTCCAAATCCTATATAAAAAAGTTTGGGTTACATGCCATTCAAAGATGTTAATTCTCAGAGTCTAACTAGATTCCCATGTGTGTGGTTGAACCAATTTTCAGAAGGAAACCATGGAAAAGGTCTGGGTAAACAGACATTCTCTGTGGGCTGTGGCTGTTCACTGGGAGCCTAGACAGCTTGCCTTTGCAGCCAGCTCGAGGAAACCCAAGCCCCAACTCGTGACTTGTAATTACGCTCTGCAGGTTCTCAGGTAGATGGGCCACTAGAAGGGCCTAAGACCACCCCCCCCCCAAGTAACTTTCTCCAACACAAGGAGAGTATGTCCCTTTTCTACCCAGAGGAAATTAGTAAGAATTCCCTACCACATCAGTCCACACTGAATATTGCCAAGAAGTGTGTCATTTCTTCCTTTTTATATCTAAGAAAATAAAGTAGTGCACAAGGAGAATGTTTGACTAGAGTTTAGGATTAGCCTGCAGCCTAGAACTAACAAACCAAAGTATTAGCTTTGAGTTTGAATATAAACCACGTGAACAAAATGGACAAAATGTATTCAAATGTAGTTAACCAGATTTACCTTCCATTGACTGAAGGCCAAAAATTACATGGACTAACATGTATTCTAGTACTTAAACATATTCTTCACTTGATTGAAAAATGTAACTCCCCTTTTGAGATTGTGTTCTAGTTATACCACCTTACCACTAAGCCCTTTCCTTAACTCCTAATGAATCAAATTACCAAGCCATAATTTGTTGGCAAACAAAAGATCATTTTGGTCTTAATATGAATTTAAATAGTTAGATGAAAAATTATTGCATCTTGTTTTAAAATCATCACATAGCATTCTATTTAAAGCATTGACTACATAATGTCATCTTACTATCCAGAAAATACAAGCCAAATGCCATCTATGGCCTGAATTTCACCAAATACGAAGACACAAAATAACTTTATAATTATCTTAGCTGAATAAAAAGAAATACAACATGCATCATCACTCAAATTTCTTCCTAAGGTAATAATGAGTCCATGAAGAAAGAGATTGATTTTTCTCAACTTTTTATCCTCTGCATAGTAGGTAAGCAATAAATATTTGTAGAATTGAAAATGTTACATAGATGAACTTCAGTAAGTCTATTTTATGCATTCCACATGAAACCCACAAGTTAAGGAATGACTGCCTACATAAATATGCAGCCAAGAAAAGATATTAGAAGCAGGAATAAAACAAAGTAATATCCATTTCTGTTTTCTTGGTGCTTATGTGTGGACTTCTTTGCCTTTCAGGCTGAGAAGATGAGTAGAAATTAGGCAGGGAGTAGGGCCACAGTACATACCCAATGACTTGCCTTGCTGGAGTGAAAGCTGTGGTTTAGTGAGTAGGAAGCAGGTTAGGTAGGTAGGGTGGGACCAGCTGTAGACAAAGAAAGGAAACGAACATTTGAGGAGTACCAGGCCTTGCACACAGCTTCCCTCAGGTTATTCCTCCTGAAAGACCAGTCACACCCATGAGTGGGTGTGGTCATCCTAGTACAGATGAGCAAGAGTCTCAGAGAGTTCAGAAGCCTGACTCAGTGGCTCTCAGCAAGTATGCAGCAAAGATGAGACATAAGCCAACATTCTTTTTCCTTCACTGTATTGTATTGAAAACAAGGCGGGGGGACAGAGAGATTAGCTCATATAGTAGCAACAGCATATAAGCCAAGCACAGAAAAAATCGAATCTAAATAAACAATTTTAAAATACGAATGGCTCAACAAGACCCCTAACATCCCAGGAACTTTTCCGTGTGTGAAATGAGCAACACTATCACATAATCATGTTCTTAAACTCAACAGGGTGACCTGATTAATTTTCGGTTACACATTTCAAGGTAGTACAGATTAAGACTTTGCTGCCTGGCGTGTTACTGTTCATCATTCCAGAAAACCCCAGGTCTGATTTGTAAAACCTAATATATTCTAAAGGCAGATCTACTTACAGGAATTCACACATTGTCTTTTACTGGCGACCTGACAAATATGCTGCTACCCTCCTCCCTTTGTGGTTTACATGCTGCTTCCGTACAAGGCCCTGGCATCCCATTTGGAAGTTGATTGTTGTGTTTGGGTTTATGTTTCATACAACAACTGCCCTGAGCCACTTCTAAGAGAGGATAATAATGACAAATTTGAAATTTTCTCCCCAGGAAAGGGGAGACTGTGGTGAAAAATGTGAGATGGCATTTAAGCAACTACCATTAAAGGCATTTTAATTTTCTGTTGACAAACAGGATTTTGCAAATGATTTACAGTGAAGTTTCTGGGCTGACGGCCATGCAGCCTGTCTAGGACTAGGTTTTCTGGTTCTACAAAAGTGCTAATGAAATCTTTACTCTTCTGTTGGTTCCTTTTCAGTGACAAGCTTCACGCCTTGAAAACCGCAGTGCTCTTTGGGTTCCTGGTTCCACAGGTTCTACTCTCACCTTCCTCTTGAGTTCCTTGCCCCACCTGAGACCAGGCTCTCCTGATCTGAAACACCAATGTTGGGCTGCAGACAGGCGTGCTTTAAGGAGCATGGTTTCCCCGCTCTGCAGCTTATGTGCCATTTCAGTGAAAGCAGCCTAGTCCCCAGGCTCATGTTCTGCAAGCTGGACTTTTACCTTGTTCAGGAGATTCAGTCTCCACTAAACATTAGTTAACGTTTTCCCATGGATGCCGCCTGTCTTTTTAGCTTGTTAGGTAGCCTGCCTCTCAAGAGTGAAGCTCTGTTGTGTTCTTGTTCACTTTTTTTCTCTGGCCTCCTGTTATACTCCAGGTCTGGAACTTTCCTCATGCTTAATGCCTGCCTTTCTGCTTGTCTAGATTTTTAGTTTTGTTTTCAGCATCACTTGGTACAATACCTTCAGTTTCCAGACAAGAAAATCAGCGTGTAAGAAAGCTGGGAGATTTGTCTAAGATCTCAGCACAGATTATTGGAACTCAGGTGTACTAATTTTGAGACCTATATGCTTTTATATGGTTGGTTAAGGATATTATATTCCTCCTTTGAGATCATTCCCCTTTATCTGCATTTTTATCTAATATGTCAAGAAGTCTTTTAGAAAGTTGTCCCCCAACATATTAAAAATGTTAAATAAAAACCAAAATACCTATTCTTGTTCAAAGGTATTGGTCTATGAGAGGTTTTGTTTATGGTTTTAAGAAATACAGTTTTAAAAAAGACATGACCTAATTTTATCAGTCATCCCATTTCTAAATTTTTCTGATAGACCTCTATTTTATTAAAATGGTCTCTTTTCCTTTAGAAGAACTTTTGCTACAGAAGAAAAATAATGATTTTTTCCATTTCAAATACTTGGGTTTTGCCGTTCTGGTTTATGAGTTCTAGCTCAGAGTTTGGGCATTTTATTTCTCAGCTTCTATGTCTCACCTCCATCCCACTTGTAATAGTTCTTTAATTCCCAGGAAAGGATTTTTCACAAACTTCTCCCCTAGGCCCTTAAAATATCAATTGGGATTGATTGATTGATTTAAAACCTTTTCCTCTTTTATTGATTATAGAAGGAAGGGCAGGGAGGGAGAAAGGGAGGGAAAGAATCATCAATGTGAGAGAGAAACATCAATCAGTTTACTGCATTATCGGTAGTCTCCTGCATGCTCCCCGACTGGGGACCGAACCCACAACCCGGGCATGTGCTGCTCTGCACAACGCCTTTTAGTTTTTCACTCTGCATCCCTTCTATGTCCCAGTCATTTGGGCATGACTCTGTTGCCACGTGTGCAGCACCGGGAACAACCACTCTCAGAGGCTTCTGACTTTTATCTGACTATAACTGTCTCTTAGGAAGTAACTACAGTCAAAGACAAGGCCAATCTTTTATCTTTTTGAAAGTCGTTGTGCCTTGTTTAAGAATGTCTTCCCTACTCAACCCTATCCCAGAGTCTTAAAGCTATTCTATTTCTTCTCAGTTTTAAAATTTTGAAGTTTTGCCATTCATAGCTACATCACCAAACCATCATGAAGTGTGTGTGAGTGTGAAAATAAAGGGAAACAGGACTTTTTTTCTTCCTATAACCAGTTCCTCAGCATATTGAAAAGACAAGTCCACTGTTTCCTCACTGGCCCTCATTGCCAACCCAGTTACACGTGAAGTTTCCACATTGTATGAGTCCCTTCCTGGACATTCCATTCCATTCCCTTGGTTTCCCACAGTAACAATATTACTTCACCTTCTTTTTTTCTTTTTAATCCTCATCCAAGATATGTTTCTGATTTTAGAGAGAGAGGTAAGGAGAGAGAGAGAGAGAAAGACAGACAGACAGAGACATTGATGTGAAAGAGAAACATTCATCAGTTGCCTCCTGTATGAACCCTGACCGAGGACTGAACCCACAACCGAGAAATGTGCCCTGAATGGGGACCGAACCTATGTCCTTTGGTGTATGGGGTGACACTCCAACCAAGTCACCTGGCCAGGACTACTTTATCTTCTTTATTGTTGATTTAGAATAAATTGATATCTGGTAAGGCAAATCCCCTTGTCTTTTTCTACTTCAGGAGTATCGTGGCTTTTCTTAGTTCTTTATTCTTCCAAGTATATTTTAGTCAACTTTTCAATAAAAAACCTGTTTGCTATATTAATATCAGACAAAAATTATGATAAGGAAATCTCTTTGATTCTCTCTAAAATGTAAATTCTTATGACAAATTTTATAGCTCCTGTATTCTTGATGATATCAGTACATATCTATTGATGATGATATAAGAAAAATTCAAGTACAAAATTAATTTGACTATCCTTGTCCTACATTACTTTTATTTGCACACTTCTACCCAGTTGGTTCACATGATCCTTTTCAGATCATTTACATATTTGTTATAAGTTAGGGATAGATATAACCCTGCCAGTGACAGCTCAGCTCCCTCTGATTTATGTCTGTCCACAGAATTCCATCCCTGGGTATCACTGCTTCAGATACTGATTTCCAGGAGAGAAGGTCTCATTGCCCCAGGGAGGGTCCAATGGTCTCTTCGGCGAGGGTGGTAGTGGTGGGGGGACATGGTCCCCTGACTGGCTTTCCCCAGAAGCTCCTACAGTAGAGAAGCAATAGACGTCCAAAGGAAAGAGTGCTGGGTGAACCAAAAGTATCAACTGTCTGTTCCAGTGCACTGGTCTGATCCTGACACTGCTTCGAAGTCATGTATCTTTTGGAATGAATATTTATGCACAAAGCTTTTGTAAACCCCTAAAACACATTTAGTTTTGTCAAATTATAGATCTTTCCATTATACAGGCAAATTTCGCTACATGCTTTAAATATCTCATTTTGTAGGTATGGAAAATGAAGTTCTTCAAGGAGTATAAAGGGTTTCCTTTGCATTATGTCACACAAATGAAAATAGAACCATATATGTAGGCCAGTCTTCTCGAAGTGGTTTTATGCATGCTTTAATAATTAAAGTGTTCTTTGTCTTTAGCTGGCTTTCTTATATAGGAAGTATATTTTGGATCCTCATCCATATATAGCACTTATTCGCAGCACGTCTCAGAGAGCAACCTGACTTACACCTACCTGCCTTATCTGATGTTTGCATCTGTAAGGCCCCTGAGCTGTCACAATGACAACGTTATTTAAAATTAATGACAAATGGAAATTCACAGGCCCCCAGAAAAGAAACTTTCTCCCACACTGCTCAGAAAAAAAAAATTCATGCCAATGCACTGGAAAGAAAGTTGCTGCCAAGGTGAGATTGCGACTCACAACAGATGTGCTCCTCAAAGTCACCCCGTTATTAGCAACAATCCTTCAAAATAAATTTTAATGAAGCACCCAGTACCTTGAAGGGTTGACACCATTACCGATATGAATTCCTCCTTTGCTTGGCCAGGATTTGGAGATGATCTGAAGGAAGTTCTTTACTTCTAGGTCTCTCTCTCTCTGTCTCCCTTCCCCTTTCACCCCTGTTATGATGGAGTTACTGACTACAGTTCTTTACTCTCTCCAGGGTCTCCGATTTCCCTGGCCCACTAATGCCCGGGCTATGTGACTTCCTTTGACCAACTGGATGTTTACAGATGTCATGGCCACTTAGGCTTGAAGTATGTCAGTGAAGTGGAGTTTGCTTTCTTGTGGGCCTCTGTCTCTGCTGTAAGAAAACCATGTTCGTTAGCCAGCTGGCCTGAGGAAGATGGGGAGCAGAGCTGCACCTTGAAGAGAAACCCAGGTGATCTCAGCCAGGCTAGAGCAACTGACCTCCCCCTGACTTGCATATGCTTGGATAAGCCTAGCTGAGAAGAGCAGAGCTGATTCACAGATGCATGATAAATGCATGCTTATCTTTGTATGCCACTGAGATTTTGTGATTATTATTCAGTATCATTAGAGCAGTGGCTAATGAATTCACTCTGAAATCCCTCAGTCCTCTCTCTCTTTTTCTCCCTATCTTTCTTCAAGTTCCTTATCTTTGAGAAGTCTCCCTGCTCAGCTGATGCTGGTCCCTTACCTACATCAGTTGTCTGCTAGATAGTAACATAATTCTCAGGTAATCTACTTTTGAAGTTTATCAAAACAAAGAAAAGAAGTCCATATAAAAGGATTTGAATAGGCAATTCTTGTTAGCAATGCCTCTTCTCTAACAGGCATTTCCGAAACACTATTGTTATTCACTTATGCATGTCACTATTGTTGTGAGCAATTTTCATTATAACACTATGTATGACAAATCAAGGCATATAATAAACGTGGTTTTGCGGGTGACTCTGACTTGAGAGGCATTCATCATCCCATATTATGGGATTTCCTGGGAGATAATCAATAGTGAGAGCAATCCCAAATAACCTAAGCCCCAACATAGAACATATAATATTTCTCTTCCCCTGATGTCTCATTTATTCTTTTCTTTCTCTCTCCTCCTCCACCCAGCTCCCAGCCTGTCTGTTATGGAGCAGTTTGCCATCCAGAGTTACCATTCCTTTTTCTCCTTCACCATGTAAATGTCAGTTGAAAATATTCCAACTTCCAGATACAACATAATCATAATACTACCACTGTGTTTCTGAATTAATTAATCAAAATGAATGAAATTTTTCTTGATTTTTGTATCCCAAGCCTGGAGCATAATTCAATTTCATCTTTGACTTCTGTAGCCTGAAGCAGCCACTTAAAACTCAGCTGTCGTAAAGCTTTTGGAGGGAGATCAAAACACATTAAATAAAAAAGATCCAATTTATAAAAAGGAATGAGAGGAAGTAGAAAAATTCTTTAAACATATCAAAAGAAGAGCACATATGTATGTGTGTATAGAAGAAGGGCACAATAAAATATTGTTTGTTTGTAAATATGAAAATAAAATGTGATAATACTGCCTTAAAATTTTTTCCCTCCCAGACCATCTGGAAATAGTGTTAGACATAGACAAAACACACATTGAGACACTGAATGGGAACATTGAAAGCCTCAATGAAAACAAAACTAATTTGCAATCTATCAGAACTTGTTTTCGCCCTGAGAACCAGCAAGTCATTATGAAAACTTCTGACATACTCCTTTTGAAATCATATAGCTCTACCATGAACTTTTTTGTTCTGTTTGTTTATTTCTAATGCCAGTCTTTCCCCCTTGGGGGCCCTCCATGTATGAAGTCAAATTGCTTATGGTTTAATTTATAATATATGTTTATTGTTTATATTCATTGTGAAAATAGAGATAACCATAAAGAAAAATATAAGAATCCTCTGTAATCCAAGCACTTAGAGATGTCCCAGCTAATGTTTTGGAGTACAAGGTCTGTCCAGGAAAGGACAACCATTGTTAATATAATGAGAACAGTTTGTGCGACACTGATGTAACCTGGTAGCCAAGAGTGGACTGGAATGCACATGTATGAACAATGATAACTTCACTGTACTAGTCAGTGGGGGCAGTAGACACTGTTGAGTGAGCATGTGTACTGTGTGGCCCTCGCATTCAAAATGACTGAGTGAGTAGAGCAGAGAATCTGTATCACATTTTGTGTTAAGCTTGAACATTCCTCTGGGAAACTGGGTGATTCAGAAGGCCACAGCTGTGGACAACTGGTAATTGGCAGCTTCATCTCAACAAGAGATTTTCGGCAAAATATCAAATCACCCAGGTGACGCAGCCCCTACAGCCCAGACGTGGTGCCCTGTACTTCTGGCTTTTCCAAATACTAAAATCCCCTCTAAAAGGAAGAGAGTTCAGTCTATCAGTGAGATTCAGGAAAATATGACAAGGCAGTTGATGGTGATCGGGAGAACTGTGTGATGTCCCAAGGTGCCTACTTTGAAGGCAACTGAGTTGTCATCATCTTGTGTACATTTCTTATATCTTGTATCTTCTTCAATCAATGTCCTTTTTTTTAATATTACATGGCTGGATACTTTCTGGACAGACCCATATATAATTTTGTTCTTTGTTACCTGGGTTGTGTGTGTGTGACAAAATTGGATCACATAATACATACACACTGTGTGAGGGGGAGCCCCCAGAATGGAATTAGTTTCTGGAGGGTGGGCCCCTTGTAGTACAGGCTTTCCCCACCAGGTGAGTGTTCTAGAAGCCCATCGGTATCACTATACCGACTGGCGTTGTTGTGAGAGCTTCAGGGAATTTGTTTTGAAAAGTCTTTCTGTGTGTTTGACCATTTCATGATGGTTGATTTATAAGCTCACCTGCCCACACGGTGCTGAGTGTTCAGCAGTTTTTGACCAAAAATGGCATGACCCCCGTGCCCCACTCTCCCTATTCACTTGATCTCTCTCCAAGCAACTTTTTTTTGTTTCCCTGGATGAAAAACATCCTCAAAGGGAAACATTTTGCTCATGTGGAAGAGGTGAAACAAACAAACAAAAAATGGCAGAAGAACTAAAAGGCATCAAAATCAATGAGTCAGAAACTATTTTGAGCAGTAGAAAAAATGTCTCAATGTATTGCATGAAAAGGAGAGTACTTTGCACTTTGGCTGAGAATGTGCCTTGGATCTCCAATATCATTTGAACGACAGCTATGGAATTTTAAACTTTAAGCTCATTCACCATGATTACAAGTCTCTGGACACTAGACATTGGTAAGCCTGGTTTTTCTGGGAACATGGTTCCACTCTAGAGAGGCTTTTTTTGTATCCTCTGAAGAGGGTATTTCTGTATTCTTTGCCACTTTGCTGCTGACAGAGTTAGACATAGCTTTCAGTATTACTCAAAGCATCCACCCAGTGTTAGGCATCCATTCCATCGTGACGTGACAGGAACCCAGTGACTTCAATGGATATCTCCCTGTTTTTTTAGGCAAAAACTGGAGAAAGGCAGCAATAAAGCAGTTGGCAATGCACAAGAAACATTAAATATTCAAATACCTTCTTTTCACCCACAGACTAATTCCTAGGAGAGAATGGTAAGGAAGAGACAAGAGGGAGTACATACAAGTGTAAATCCACAACAAAGGAGATGATGCAAAGGAGCATGAGCAAGAGGGATGGGAATAATTATTTGATCGGAACCATGAAAATATAACACAAAAGTCACAGGAATCTATTGAGGTTGAAGGGGAAAAAGTGTAAAAGAACCAAATGAGTTACACTACAGGAATAGGCCTCAATCCAGAGATTAAAGATCCTTTGTTGGTAACTGAGGACCCCCAGTGAAGCAAATCCACTTAGTCTTTGGTTACCTCCTCTAGCCACAGTAGACTAACTTTAGATTTAATTTTAGGTTGAATCTACAACTTCAGTAAAGTATTTGGTTTACATGTTCATCCCACATAGATTTTTAATGATTATTTTTATAAAATGGTATCAACATTGCCCAAACCCATTCTCTACTGATGCTAGGCACACAAAGCACTGTGTATAGTAGACATTTACTCTTACTTCTTTAAAAATGGAAAACTAAGCATCAGAGTAGTTATAGCTACATATGTGTCCAATTTTCCGAGGAAAAAATGCCTACTGGTTTGTAAATTGGGAAACAACCATTGTGATGACATTTCCCACCCATCCACCCCAGAGTAGCTGTAAACCAACTTATTGTTCATCTGATGTAGCAATTTTCACAATACAGAATCCTGTGGCAATCTGGAACTGATTTCCAGTGATACCCACCTTATGACTCCATGAAACTCTAAACAAGTCCCTAAAGACACCACTAAGAATTAGAAAAGTCTCCCTCTGCTTCAGGGTATCATCATCTACTTACACCAAGGCTTCAATCTGTTCCCGACAGAAAGTAGCAGCCAACAGTGCTGTTGACTGACAGTGTTGCTGTCCCATTCAAGGTCTTTCTGCTCCAGCACTTCTGTAAGTATTTCTGAGAGATTACACTCATAATGGAACAGAAAACTCAGGATAATATTTCTCACCATGACAAATGTTTGGTAGCAACTCTAGCTGTGAGATCCTTCCAGAAGACTCAGCAACAATGTCAGCTGACAGAAATCTGCTCCGGTCTAGTACATGGTTGCAGGCACCACTGCTCCTTCCTCAGGAATAAATCCACAGAATGCTCCCTTTTTGGACTTTCTACAGAATTGCACTTTTTGTATTATTCCCTTTGAAATGGAATTTCACCTGTCTAAGTTCTTCAAGGACAGGTGCCATAGCATAAGCTTTGCAGCTACAATACAATGGTTGGCGTGGGCCGACTTACTTACAATGCACTCATTGTGATTACTCAGTGATGCTAAGACTCACTGCAAAGCCTCCCTTCAGCATCCCTTTCTCTGCCCATCCTGGGAAAAGTAATGCTTGTTAGATGCGAGATAAGTTGCTCTTTACTGTTTCTGTCAGACGTCATTCACTGGGGACAGTAATGTGCCTCATGGAGATTTGGTGAATTGCCTGTTTCATGGCACTAATCTGAAAGCATCTTTGAATTCAGTTCAACAGCCTGACTGCCAGATGGCTCTTGAAACCATGTTAAAAAAAAAAAGGAAGAAAGAATAGGATTCTTATCTGGAAAGTGCCATACAGTGAAACTGTATGCACGACGCGTTGACTGACTGACTGACTGACTGCTGGATGGATACTGTTGAAACCTGAAAAGCAGAAACAGATTTGTTGGGAGGAAAAAAATCACTTTGTTTATTAAATTTGCCTACTGGTATGCTTCCTAGTTTTTTTTAACAGATTTTTTCCACTTTCATTAAAAAGATAAATGATCTTACCCAAACATAATTCCAAAGTGGTTGAATCTGTCACTCATCCCCTTTTTACGCACTTTCCCACTCAGAGACCACACTTGTCCACATCGTGTTTCTTGTGGTCCCCTCACTTTATCTGGCCTCCTCCCAGTTAAATATCATCTGAGAGAAGAATCTGATACTTTCATTCACATGGGATGTAAAAAAACCCCACTAGAATGTGAGCTTTACAGGACAGATAGTTTTTGTCTATTTTGTTCATCAGTGGATCCCAAGCACCTAGACAGGGCCTGGAACATAGTAAATAATAAATACTTGTTGTTGAAAATAAAAGCCATTATTCTTTCTGATCTAGAAGTAAATGCAGTTTTTATTATATATTCTTGTGTTGTGCATGCATGTACGGGCACAGGTGGGAGCAGGAGTAGAGAGATCAAGTAGGCCACAGAAGCGGAAGGATCGAGATATCATGAATCTCCTACCCCTAGAGGTAAGGGTAAGTTGCACAAGAGGAAACTGTGGAAATCCTCTCTTCTGTACCCTCTCCCCCTGCTACTCTTGAGGTGGGAAGAGAAGGCTGCCATCGGGGTATCCTGTGAGAAGGACAGGCTATGGTGTGAGACGCTACAAGGCAACCATGTTAGGGGCTGGTTCACAGCCAATAAAGATGATGCCTGGCACTACGTCAAAGGTCGAACTTCATCTTTAGGATTCCATGGCCCAGGAAAGCAGGAAGCCCAACACAAATCACCTAGAGAATAAAGAAAAGTTTTCTGGAAAAACTCGTTGGTACCACCTAGCACTTTAACTTCTGACGTTGCCTATTGTTTCTTGGTTCCTGACCCAGTTTCCTCTGAACTATGGATTTCTAGAACAACACTGGACAGAGGAAAACAACAGACCAATCTCCATTGACTCCCCTCTCTCCTCCTACATCTTTCTTCCCAGATTACAAACGTAACCTGAGCCTGGTCAGGCAGGTGTGATGATGGGGAGCACACTGTAGGGCCTGGGCTCCACACCCCCTCAGTGTGGGGGCAGCAGGTATTTCTAGAAATGTGGGCCTCTTAGCTCTAATTCCTAAGGATATTTTAAAATATTTTATAATTTTATTTTCTTATAACTATTTGTAAAATTAGTAATGATTTCAATGTAAAAGGAAAAGAAGTGTAAACAAAAGCTACTACGATAAAAATTAATGTGACAGAAAATTTATGAAAGACTAGTAAGAACAATTGATAGTATATCCTCTTTTGTAAAATCCTCCCCAACTCCCAAAGCAGAGTGGGGCTTTGTCTACCCAGTATCACTGCTCTTGGGTAACGGAACAATCCTCGGCCCTTCTTTTGGGGGAGCTGCCCCTCTCATATGGAAGACTCAGAATAATGCATATAGGTACTGCTTAAGTACCTCATGTGACCCCAGCAAACCTCAACCCAGCACTTTCCAGGGGGATTCTGTTTGTTTACTCTTTAGTTTCCCTTCATAGGAGCTTCCCTACAGGCTGCACATTCATTTTATCTTTGTTGCCTTAGTGTTTAATGTAGTGCTTGGCACACAGTAGGTACTCACTAAACATTTGCTAAATGAATGAATGAATTCAGAAAGAGTCCTATTACTTAGAAAAGATGGTATGATGTTGTTAAGTTCTAGGGAGAAAGCAGAATAACTTCATAATTTTTCCTTTATCTTTCTTGGCACGAAGAGTGATTTCCAAACAAAGTGGTAGATACACATTCTGGAGCAGTGGTTCCCAAAATGTGATCCCTGGACTAGCAGCATCAGCTTTCCCTAGGAACTTGTTAGAAATGCAAATTCGTGGGCTCCAACTCATTTTACTGAGTCAGAAACTTGGGAGTGGAGCCCAGGAAAGTGTGCCTTAAAAAGCATTATCGATTATTCTGATGATGCTAATTTGGTGACTACTGTTCTAGAGAGTTAACAGAAGCAGTAAGACAAAATAGTCTCTCTCCACTTTAACAAGCAAATATTTCTGCTCCTAGATACTTTATATCCCAAGGTAGGGAAAGAACTTGAAGGTGTATCTTTCAAGCCAGCATTAATTCTTTTTGGGACACAGAAAATAAGTGAGAGCCCGTAAAGGTATTGATTTTAAAAGAAGGGTGGAGAAATCATTTTCCGAAATTACATAAAATCTGAGGCTGATTTCTGGCAAAATTTTGAAGTTGTTTGCTAAAGGATGATGTGTGAGCATTTGGAAAATGATGCAGTGATCAGTAGAACTCAACCTGGATTAACCAGGAAAATTGATGCCTCAGTCATTATTTATCCCTTTTTTATAGGGTTAAATACGTTGTTAGTCTGCAGACCCATTTTTTAAGCAGTAGATATGTCAAATAATAAGATGACTATTGTTCCTCTTATCACTTTATTTTAATCTTATTTTGTTTTTTCTGCACATCTATCCTCCCTGTCAGACTCTAAGCTTCTTTCTAGCCCCAACACCAGTACGATTTCTGGCATGTAATTTCACATTCAAAATGTCTGTGTAAATTGAACCAACAGATATCCTTGGGCAGAAGATAAAGAATATGGGGTGGGTAATAATAAATGTAACTGGATTCGAGGCTGCTTGAATAATAATAGCCAAGAGCATTAATAAATTTAATTTTATGTTTGGCACCTAGTTAGTGTTTGATAAATAATTGTTGAATAAAATTATGTCAACCTGAAGCTACTTGAGTGTCACAGCAATTTTTGTTCAGGTATTACTCAATATTTATACAGTAACCTGGATACCGATGATCAACTTCTCTAGTAGCTTAATGCAGGTTATTTGCAAGTTGACAGAATAACAATTCAAATTTATCTCAACATCCTGAATGATAGCAGAAAACCCAGCAAGTGAAACTGAATAAAGATATATGTATAATAAAAGATAGAAACTGTACTGAATAATCTAAAATAAAAAATTTAAAAAAAAAAGATATATGTAAATAGGCTTTCAGGGCCACTTGACTCAGTAACGAACAGAAAATTCCAGGTGGCAGATACAGACATTGGTCATTTTGCCCTCTGTTATCGATTCTCTGTGGGAACTATCCCTTTCCGCTCTTACTCCATGTGGTTAAGGTGGGGCTGAGTCCATCCCTGAGTTTGGGATGGACTAAAATTTGGGCCTGGTCCATCATCATATTCCAGCATCCCAGCTTCTACATTTGGATCAGGAATAAGCACATGACCTAAGCCAGGCCAGTGAAAATTAGGATGGGGTTTTAAGTGAAACTGTAAATGCATTAACCATTGTGATGTCCCAGGTTGAAAACAATCATCTCAGGACAAAAGTTCAATTTTTCATATAATTCACCACGATCTGCTATGAATTGTATATTCTTTTATTGTGGGAAGATGTGCTCAGGAATGCTCATCTAACAAAGTGGCAGAGGTTCTTAAGCTCATTTCTTAATAAAACCATCCCTTAGGCCTTTTTTGATACGCATATGTGTGACTCTAAGGTAGAGGGGAAAAGTATTGGGAGGGGTGTGTGTGTGTGTGTGTGTGTGTGCGCGCGTGCGCGCAGAAAGAGAGAGAGGCTGACAGATTGCTTATGCCCTCACAGGACCACCTGAAACCAGGCATGTCTGAAATCTTCTCCTGGACATCTCCTTTACACATGGAGCCACCATATAGTGAATTGCACAGGCTGTGTACTAGCTCACACAATCATATACTGCTATTTGTATAAAACAATGAACTGTCCTTCTTTCTTTGACATTATGTAAAGTTTTATGTGTGTCTAAGAAATGAGGCCCATTACAACTCCTTGCTAAACAGCATCACATTGACGTCCGTAAAGACATTGGTAGAAGAGTTCTAGTCAAGATGGCAGAAAAATAATATTGAATGTCAACTGTAATTTAAAAAGTAGAAAGAAAAGGACATGGTAGAAGCCCTGAAATTGGAGTTTTGTCTTTTTCAGTTTTATCTTTGCATTGGGTTCAATTCTGGAGCAAAGGTTCTCCTCTCCCCTCCCCTAACCCTCATCCATCCCCATGTCTCTAAGAGAAGGGGGGCAGTAAAATAATAGATAATTCTCTGTGCAGAGCCAATTTCCAGAGTGAAGCAAAGAGCAAAGTGCTATCTTAGTAACCCCCTGAAAGATTCATAGCTTGGAAGCTATTCATATTTATAGGCCTGAAAAAGAAACGACTGAACACCGGAGTGGAGAGAGGTGACGAGCCTATTCATCTGACATTTAAGTCAACTCCAAGCTTATAAAGGATATCTGAAGATTTAAAATAAGTGGCTGCTAAGCTTCAGCACAGAACAGCGTATAGGCCATTGTGATTTGGTCTGTCATTTGAGTGACTTCTTCACCCTAGGGAAAGACAAAGGTGAAAGAGAAAAAACAAGTACCATCTGCCTGGTAAACTCCATCCCTTCTCATTCTTAATCTAATTCCCTACAAATATGACTCTCATATCTGAAAATTCCAAAACCCAAATTCCAGTTCTCCTGCCATCAAAAAATCATCCAATTGGACTTTTCCAGACTCTCCCTATTTTAGTGAACAATGAAAGCAAACTTCTGAGGTTACACTCCTTAATGTGGGGGTAGGGAGGCCCAAAGATGTTTACCTTTGCATCTTTCCCCTCATCCCAGTTCCCTGTCCATAACAGGAACTCAGTAAATGTGTGGCAGTTGCAGGAAAACACTTTCCATTTGGCTACACAGCCCCTTGCATCGCCAATGATTTCTTGAAACATTTTAACTATCATCACCGTTTTTCTTATTTTTACAGTCTTAATACATTTATTTCATCACAAAGCCAGCTAACTTCGGGGAGTCTAGGCCCCAATACGTTACAGAAAAGGAATGATCTGTCTCTGCCAGATACAGAAACCAGGGGTTTTGCAGTTACAAATGAATACAAGTCTCTTGGTGTTGAAATGCATTTACACTGGCAAATCATTGCTTCTTGTTTTTAGAATAAAAGTCTCTTTAAAAGGCTCAAAAAGTTTCTTGGACATCAACTAGCTTGTAAAAAAACACCATTTTGATTATTTAAATTTAAATGAATAAAAAAACACATGGGTTAAATTTCCCTTAAAATATATATGGTTTTTAAAATGAGAGAAAAATGTACTTGGCAAAAAGCAGTTTGGGTTTTATTGAACCCCAAACTTTTCAAAAATAGTTTAAGCTGCTTGATGGGTCCAAACCATGGTTATTAAAAATATTATTTAAAAAAATGAAAGGCAAAAAAGATATTTAATAGAAATGCTCAAATTATGACCTATAAAATATTGTTAACTGTTTTGACTTTGAGAAGGTTTACTTAATGGATTCCACAGACTTAGAGAATTTTTGAAATTTTAACCTAGGAAAACTGCATATGGCCTCATCTCTTCAGACCTGTTCTCTTTGTGAGCTATACGTCATCTTTAGCCTCTTTAAAGCAGGGCAACATGCATCATTATAAGCAATGTCCCCAGACAATCTTGACACTTAGGTATACTGTAATGTTAGCTGGTATGTTTTGTTGTCATCTTTTTTTTTCCCAAAAAAGACAATTAATCCATATTGCTTGGCTGATAGCATCCAATTCTCCTCATCCTGCCTCACCTTTCCCTGTTCCATCCCATTTTGTCCCCTCTCCCTGAAGAGGCTGTTAGAATATTTTCTCTGGGAAAATATGCATGTTGTTAATTTCATGGATATATTACAATTCAGGGAGGAAAAACGCCTCTGCTTTCTCTGGCCAGTACCAGTATCAGTCATTCATTTGTCCAGGCCAAATTAATTAAATATATACTATTTTCAGTATTGGGCTAGGCCTATCAGTGGTACACAGGTAAAATCATTCAATTTCTTACAGGGTTTACTAAATGAAATTTGAATGAACCATGGGCTCTTAAAAATGGTAAAAAGTTAATCTGGAAGTAGACTCCGAGTTCTAATCATTTCCACCTACCAACAGCATCCTCTTTCTTACTTTTCCTGCCTTTCACCCTCCTGTTTGAAGTTACTGTTGAGGAGAGAAGAAGTATATTTTTCCTTTGAGACCAATATCCCTGGTAATGGACAACAAGAGCCCCATATTTTGGAGAGCATCACTGTGTGTGTGTGTGATGTGTATGTGTCTGTGTGTACTGGCTTAGTTTAAGTTATGCTGCAATGAAAAGCAACTTTAAATCTGAGTGACTAAGTCTCCCACAAAAAAGACTTCTTTCTTCCTTATATTCAATACTATTCATCTGTCACTGGCTATGTGTGACTCTGAACCCTATTGTCTTTATCAGGGGACCCCAACCTGAGATGTTACATAGTTTGTGACACAGAGGAGAGAAAGAGGGCAAAGCCACATGATGGCTCTTAAAGTTCTTCTTCTTCTTCTCCTCCTCCTCCCCCTCCCCTTCCCTCCCCCCTCCCCCCCCCCTTGCTCTTCTTCCCTTCAGAAATGGCACCTATCATTTTTGCCCATGTTTCATTTGCCAAAGTAAGTCACCTGGCCAGGTTTGATATCAGACTCCATAGGGCAGGGATATTTCAAATAATGATGTACCTTCTATGCCACATGGAGACATGGAGACCCAGGTGTCAGAGTTAAAATTTGACCAATAGTGTATCTTAGGTCTGTTCTTCCAAAGGTTTGTTAATGTATATTTTAAAACTAAATCAAAATCTCCTTTTGGGGTTAGGTGAATGAAGTACCATTGAGCTGTTTACTGGATACTTCTGCACAAAGAAGAGTGTCCTTTTGGACAGCTGCTTTCCCACTAGTGTATTAATTATTCCATAATGCAATGTTGCTGCATGAGAATATTTTTCTGCTCGTCATCTACAGTATGCCATTTTAACACTATTTTTTCCTTCAAGAAGCTTAAATTTAATTAATTTAGAGTCAACAAAATGCTAGATTCAGAACATTTCTATTTTTCCAAGGTTCTATTTAAATCTTCTCCTTGAGAATCATTATTAGGCCCAAACTGAACATACTTTATGCTCACATTATTTTAGACAATTTTCTGAGTTTCTTTATCTAAAGCAGTGAAAAATATTCTTTTTTTCCCTTTCCCATAACTCAATCAGGAATAACCAGTTCTATTCATTTGCCTTGAAAAAAACCCATCATTTGTCTTAAACCGAGCATGGAAAATGTTTGCCCCAAAGGAATATTTGGAAAGACAGTAGTATACCAAAAGAAGAAAGGACTTAGATTGGAAAGGCTTTTCACACTTAACTACAACAATGCCAGCTAATTTAGGTCCATAGAATAAATGCAGGTAATATTAATTTGTTCTTAGCAATAATAATAAAAATAGCAATAATATATATAACAGTGCGAATAACAGTAGCTAACTTTTATTGCACACTTACTTTGTGCCAATACTAGCAAGTTATATCATTTAATCACACATCAATCATATGATGCAGGTACAATTATTGTCCCTATTTAACAAGAGAGGAAGCCAAAGCTTTGAGAGGTCAACAAATGTGACCAACATCTCAAAGTTAGTATATAGCCGAGGGATCTAATGTACTCTAAAATCTAAAACTAACCGCTATCCATCAGTTCTCTAGTGTGGTCCCTGAAGCAGCAGCACCTGGGAACTTACTAGAAATTCACACACTCAGGCTCCATAATTGGCCTAGCTATAAAGGATTCTAGATGTTGGTCCAGTGATTGGTGTTTTAACAATACAAGCCTTCCAGGTAATTCTGAAAGTTTGATATACAATGCATTATCCTAAGCTTCCTCCTGTAATATATTTTACCAAAACTTTTGTCTTCCTTCTTGTAACTTTTTTATTGAGTTTTAACATACATTCAGTAAAGAGTATAAAGTACACTATGTCTTAATTTTGGCATGTCCAAGAGTTTTTGCTGATTATTGTGGATGCATTGTTTTTTAGTGTTATTTACAATAGCCAAAGTATGCAAGCAATCCAAGTGCCCATCAGTAAATGAGTGGACAAAAAGTTATGGTACATTTACAGTGTTGGATTTTGCTGCTTTTATTTTTTTAGGCAAACATAGTGATAAACTTATATTTTTACTTTTTTAATAGTTATTGGGGTGACATTGGTTAATAAATTATATAGGCTTTAAGTGTATGCCTCTGTAACACATCAACTGTATATTATATTGTGTATTCATCATCCAAAGTCAAGTCTCTTTCTGTTACCGTTTATCCTCCCTTTACCTTCTTCTACCTCCCCCCATTCCTTTTGTAACCACCATACTGTTAACAGTGTCTACAAGGGCTTTTTTTTTTTTTTGCTTAATCCCTTCACCTTTTTCACCCAGACTCCAAATGCCCTTCCCCTCTGACAGCTGTCAGTCTGTTTTCTGTATGTATGAGTCTATTTCTATTTTGTTAGTTTATTTTGTTCATTAGATTCCGGATATAAGTGAACTAATATGGTATTTGTCTTTCTCTGATTGGCTTATTTTACTTAGCATAATACTCTCCATGTTGATCCATGCTGTAGCAAGAGGAAAGATTTGCTTCTTTTTTATGAACAAATAGTATTCCATTGTAAATGTACCATAACTTTTTATCCACTCATTTACTGATGGGCACTTGGATTGCTTGCATACTTTGGCTATTGTAAATAACGCTGCAATGAACATAGGGGTGCACATATCCTTTTGAATTAGTGTTTTGTATTTCTTCAGATATATTCCCAGAAGTAGAATCATTGGATCATAAGACATTTTCATTGTTAATTTTTGAACTAACTCCATACTGCTTTCCACATCCTCACCAACACTTGTTGTGTGGTGATTTATTGATGATAGCTATTCTGACAGGTGCGAGCTGATATCTCATTGTGGTTTTAATTGTTGCCTTTCTTTAAAGAGAGTTGGATTGGTTCTGATAGACTGTTGTTACTTTGGTTTGATTGTTTTAAAGAATGTTTAGAGTGGGTCTGGAGCAGCTGTTACAGTAGGAACGGTTCAGTTCCAGTACAGAAAGGCCCACTTCTGGGATCTCTACTGAATGCTCTGATTATCCAAAGAGAAATCTCCAACTTGGCTAGTGGGAACTCAAAAAATTCCAAGTCCTGTGTGAATGCTGAGCAGTTTAGCTCATGTTTTTGGCACTCTTTGCCTGAGCTCAGGGAGTTTTATTCGATGTGTGCAGATCTTAGTGTTCAGAAAAAGCCCAAGGGGGACTCTATGCAGATTTATGAAGCTCTTTTTCTGTTCAGCTGCCTCTCTTCTGGAACTTCCAGCCACCTCAGATTCCCTAAACTCTCATCACTATCTCTTCAACTCAGCCAAGTTGCTGTGTTGTCTTTGACAACCTTCTTCCTGTCCCACAATTCAAAATGTGCCTCAGAGCAGTAAGCTGAGGTGATCATATACCTTAGTTTATTTATTTCCCTTCTCTTGAGGAAAATAACAGGCCTGTGCTGTATGTTGTCCATTGTCTGAAAGAAAATATGTATGTATCTTGTAGAATTTTTTCCGTGTGCTTTAGATGGAAAGGTGAATCTAGTCCCTATTACTCCATCATGGCCAGAGGTGGAATTTCACCATGTATTTTTAGGAAGTAATTGGCAAGCTAATTCTAAAATTTATTGTAAAAGCAAAGGCTGTAGAATAGCCAATACAATTTGGAGGATTTATACTACATCATTTCAAGGGGGACTCTAAAGCTGCAGTGTGGTATGGTATAAGAATAAACTATGCATTCTCATTGAGAGTGATGTTATCCCCAAGGGGGTGAAAATTGGTTTTTGGAGGAAAACATTTTATACTCTTTTAATGTATAAAGCACATTTATACATGTAGTACATAAGCAGCTATATAATATACCTTTGATATGAAAAGTTTATGGGGGAAATGAGTAATTAGGAATAAAAATATTTAGAGAGGCTCTGTAGGAGTGTGATCACAAAAGATGTCAAAAAACACTGGAATAGACGTTTGGATAAACAGATAAAAACAGAAAAGAAAAGTCCAGCAATAAACACACATCCCAGTCAACTCAGTTTCAGTCAAGCCACCAATGAGGAAAGTCTTATTAACAAATAGTTATGTTACAACTAAATGTTCATAAGCAAGGAAATGAACCTCAACTTCTCTCTTACTCCACTCACAATGACTCATGGTTCAAAATATAAAACCTAGAAATCCAGAGTTTCTCTAAGAAAACACTGGAGAATATCTTCACAAACTTGGGAAAATAAAAACAAGGATTTTTTTAGAACACAAATGTACTAACCATAAAGGAAAACACTGATATATCAAAGACTTAATATCCTCAAAGCCACCACTAAGAGAGTGAATAAAGAGGCCATGGCAGTCCGCAAGAATGAATGTCTTATAGAATGTGGCAGAAAGGGAGCCAAGAAGAAAGTGGTTGATCCATTTTCTAAGGAAGACTGGTGTGCTGTGAAGGCACCGGTTATGTACAATATGAGAACTATTGGGAAAACACTAGTCACAAGAACTCAGGAACCAAAATCGCATCTGATGGTCTCAAGGGTCATGTTTTCGAAGTGAGCCTAGGTGGTCTGCAGAATGATGAAGTTGCATTTAGAAAATTCAAGCTAATTACTGAGGATGTTCAGGGCAAAAACTGCCTGACTGCAAGGCATAAAAAGAGCATGTCTGTTTGGTTGTGTGTGTGTGTGTATATATATATATATATATATATGAAAGGTAAAACAGATCAGTGACTTCTTAGAATAGAAGGCAAAGAGTGGCAACCAATTGCAAAGGGACAGAAGGAAATTTTTTGGAATGATGGAAATATCTTGATTGTATTGTGGATACATTGGAGCATACCTTTGTCAAAATTTATTGAAATGTGCCTTTAAAGTATATGCACATTATTGCATGTTAATTTTGTTTCCATAAAGTTGATTTTAAAAATTTCTGCAAAGATTGTATTGTGTCTGTAGATCAATTCAAGAAGAATGGATATCTCAAAAATATTGAGTCTTCTAATCCATAGGCATGGTTTATTTTTCCATTTGTTTAGTTCTGCTTTAATTTATCTCAGCAGGGTTTTGTAATTTTTAGGAAAGTTTCATATACATATCTTTGTTAGATTTGTTACTAGATATTTAATGATTACTAGATATTTAGCATTTTAATGCTATCATAAGTATTTTTAAAATTTTATTTTCCAATCGCTTATTGCTATGTCTGTTTGCTTTTAACTTACAAAGCTTGGAGAATGACTTACATGAAAAGAAATATGTATGGCAGCACCATTTCAAAAACACTGATGAAGAGATCTGGCTTTATTAAAGGAAGAGTTCCAGCAAACATAATGCATTGTATTCTCTACAATGTCTGCTATGTTTCCAGCACATTTACTACCATAGTATCTTAGGCCACAACATTTACAGTGAGAGGGCCTCACTATGACCATGACATCTTGTGTGACAGCCGTGGGGGTTCCCTACTTATATCTCCCTTCAAGAAACAGCTTCCCATTCATCTTCAGGGAACACAGTTCATTAAGAGAGTCTGGCGGTTCCTGTGGAGATTCTGCCCTTTTAATTTTTTTCCAAGAAGGGAGGTGTGAAGGGTCCTTATGCATGGATTACAAACCTCATCGAATGGGTCTGTGTTGCACCTGGACTCTCAGCCTTTCTCCCATGACTACATTTTATTTTACCTGTGAGCCAATTTACAGCTGCATAGCCCCGAAGTTAATATCTTAGCCCATCATGCTACAAAATCACTCCTGCTGGCAGGGTACACTGTTGCAGCTTCAATCTCTCACCATAGGAGGGTTTTAATTTTCTGTTTTTTACCAAAAAAAAAAAAAAAAAGAAAAAGAAAGAAAAGTACTGCCAATTCCTTATATTTGATTTGAGTTGTAAGGCTGAGATTAAGAAAGAAAAAAATAGTATTTTTTTCTTCAAAAGTCCTTTTTTTTAATGTTGTTTGAAGGCTTTTTTTCCTAGTCTCTGGGCTCTTTGGACATTAAGGATTTCTGGACTTCTCACCTCTCATTGATTTTCTGAAAATGCCCAAGACGTACAGTGCTTCTTGTTTAGACTCTAACAACATTGCCACGCTCTCTCCTCCCATTCCTGTGTGGTCTTTTCAGGAAAGGGTAATTGCCCTGTGGCTTCCCCACTACCATTCATTCACTCAACAAATATTTATTCAATGTGTACCGTGTGCCAGACGTTTTAATGCATATTTCATTTTATTAGACAAAAAGAAAAACCTAAAGAGCAAAATTAAAGTGAAGCAGAATCGTCGTGTGAATTTTTAAAACTTGGAATAAGAGAGATTTTTGTTTTGTTTTATAGAAATAGGTCAATGGAAGGTTGTATGAAGTGGGTGGTAAGAAAAGGGAGTAAAACTGTTGTGCTCTTGATGCTCCGTAATATAGTAGAAGCATCTGTGCTAAGCTGCATCTCAATGTCAAGTCCATTCTTTCAGTTGCTTAGGGGAACTCAAAGTCCTTGACTCTCCTCTTTTACAATCCATATCCAGTCTATCAAATAATCTTATTGACTTAACCTTCAAAAACATCCAGAATCTAACCACTGATTGATGTCCCATGACACTGTAGTCCAGGGGTTCCCAACCACCGGGCCATGGACCGGTACTAGTCTGTGGCCTGTTAGGAACCAGGCTGAACAGCAGGAGGTGAGTGGCAGGTGAGCAAGAAGAAGCTTTGTCTGTATTTACAGGTGCTCCCCAGCTCTGGCATTACCACCTGAGTTCCGCCTCTGGTCAGATCATCAGCGGCATTACATTCTCATAGAAGGGCAAACCCAACTGTTGTGAACTGCACTTGAATCATCCTAAAACCAACCCCTCCCCAATCTGGTCCACAGAAAAATTGTCTTCCACAAAACCGGTCCCCGGGGCCAAAATGATTGGGGACCGCTGCTATAGTCACTATCATTTCTCCCTAGAGTATTGCCATACCCTTCTGATTTTCCTGCTTCTGCTCCTACAGTCTCCTCTTAGGGGTACAGAGTGCTACAGGGTTACCCCTCTGCTTAAAGTTCTTTGTCTCCCTATCTCTAAATAAAAACTGAAAATAAAGTCCTTCAAATGATTTTCAAGACCTTACATGATCTGCCCTCATTTTCTGTCTGACCTTCCTTCCTATTCTATTCATTCATTCCCCTCTACCCCACTGACCTCCTCAGTCACAAAGCATGGTCCTACCTCAGGGCCCTTGCACTTGCTAATCCCTCTGCCTGGACCAATCTTTCCCAGAGATTCACATGGCTTTCTCCCTTACCTTTTAGGGCTTACTCAAATTTCACCTTTTCAAGGAGGCCTTCTTTGGCCACTCTGTCTAAACAAACACACCCTTTTCCTTCCCCTCAGACATATATATCTGCTCTGTTTCTCCTTCACATTGACATCTATCTAAAAACCTGTATTTTTACTAATTTATCTCACTGATGAACAAGATTGTAAGCTTAGTGTTGCATGAATTTTAATCTATTTTATTCAGCCCTGTATCCCTGGCACCTAGAACAGTTTTTAGTATAGTTCGCACTCAAAATACATTTGTTGAGTGAATGAATCTAAGACAATATTAACAAAATTTCAGAGTAAAACATTTTTTGTTATTTCTGTACTGCAAGTTCAAAAATCATATTTTTGTTTTTGTTTATAAACAAAATGAAAATCAATGATGTATTAAGTTTATATGCATAGCATTTTAATTTATATATGTATCTTTTAAAGGGCCTCACTTCAACCATATACAAGAAGTTCTACTTATAAAGGTCTCTATAGAGGGAGATTCCACAATTATCTTAGGAATTTCAATTCCTAAGGTAATTTAACTCTCATCATCAAAACCTCCTTTTTATTCCAGCCCAGCTACGGTCTTAATATTCGCCTCAAAACTCATATGTTGGAATCCTAATGCCCAATGTGATGGTCTTAGGAGGGAGGGCCCTTGGGAAATGCTTAGGTCATGAGGGTAGAACCCTTAAGAATGAGATTAGTGCTCTGTGAAGAAGACCCGCAGAACGTCTGCACTCTCCTCCATCCTGTGAGGATACAACAGGAAGTCTGTGACCCAGAACAGGGCCCTTACCCAATCGTTCTGGCACCCTGACCTCAGACTTTCAGCCTTCAGAACTGTGAGAAATAAATTCCTGCTGTTTAGAAGCCATCCACTGTGGTATTTTGTGTCCAAATAGACTAAGATGCTAATACCTATAGGCCTTTATCTAGACCTATTTCTTTCTGTCTATTTTCAGTGGAAATGGGTAGAATTGACATCTGTGTGAATTGCTCTCTTCTCCACATCAATTCATTCCATTCCCCCTAACTCTTCCTCCAAAGTTGGATTCACCGAGTCTTTAGTCAGCAACTCTTTGGCTCTTCTGTCAATCACGCTTAAGATCAGTATCCGTTTTAGAGAGGAATTCTCTCTTGGGCCCTTCAGTGAAATGAATGGAGAAAAACTCACAGTCCTTATTTGCCACGAAAATATGGCCTCATAATTAATACAATGAATGGGAGTTTGCTTTATATCAATTAGGAACAAAATTTAAAATTTATGTCAAAAGCACATGCATAAATATTATAAAACAGCTCCATCTAGGCCACCACTGTCCTTGCTCAGGCCCTGGGCTCCCCTGCCCTGACTTCTAAAGCAGTCACTCTTATAGTCTTGTCTCATCAAACTTGCTGAATTCTCTCACACTTCTAATATTTTAATATTTTGTCTGCTATTCCCCTTGAATTTTTTAATTTTTATTTTTTAAAGATTTTATTTATTTATTTTTAGAGAGAGGGGAAGGGAAGGAGAAAGAGAGGGAGAGAACTATCAATATGTGGTTGCCTCTCGTGCACCCCCTACTGGGGACCTGGCTCGAAACCCAGGCATATGCCCTGACTGGGAATCGAACCAGTGATCCTTTGGTTCGCAGCCCACACTCAATCCACTGAGCTATACCAGCCAGGGCTCCTTTTGAATTTTTTATGTAAATTTGAAAAATGGCAGTTTGTAGCACTCTAATCTTATACCTCTTAATTTGTTTTCTAGTAGTTTGGCCAGAACTTCTGGTATCATATCAAATATTATGACATAGCAGCCAACCTTCAAAATTTCTCTATAAAGTATAGTATTGGCTATAAATTTTTAGTAGATAGGACTTATCTAGAGGAAAAATTTCTTTTAGTAACAGTTTTTAAAAATTGTCTTTTATACATTAGTTTTTCCACAGCTATTGGAATAACAGACTTTTTTTTCTTTTAGTCCTTTCACGTATACATTGATTGATTCCATCAAATAATTTTATTCAGAAATTTCTCATTTATATTTAAGTTAGGTGGACCTACATATTTTTCTTACACTGTTTTCATCTGGGTTGGAAATCAAGATTTTGCTGACTTTATAAAGTTATGTAGGCAGCTTTCCTTTTTTTCTGTTTTTCTGGGATAACATATAAAGTTCAACAGTTCTTGAATAATTTAGGAAAACTCAACCATAACACTGTAAAAATGCTTTGATTACTATAAAAATTTAATTGTATTAGTCTATTAAACTTTTCTATTCCCTCCTGGGGCAATTATACATTTTTTCCCTCAGAATTTATATATTTTACCTAGGTTATTTTGTTATTCCCTTTTTCATTGTTTTATTTTAACTTTATCTTTAATACCCTACTTCCCTTTTTTTCTTTATGCTTACTCTGTTGCCCCTTTTATAATTTTCTTGGTTGAAATCTTAGCTCATTTCTTTTCAGACATTCTCATTTTTTGGGATGTATATATCTTTATTTTGAGTTTTCTCTATATTCCACATTAGCTGTGTGTTGATTGCCTTTTAGTCCCCCCTACTTGGTGTGGGAGGGGTTCTCCGACCTAAATACTATGAGATGGCTGAGTATAGGACATCTGACATTGGACAGATGAGACTGACAGCAGTGTATTAGTCACATATACTCAAAGTCCAGGGGAGGAGACACCACACACCATGGAGGGGCTCTAGAGCTGTACTTGGGAAGAGAATGAATAAGCAGAGTCTACCAGAGGCTGGCTTTGTAGTAGCAAGAGGGTAAAGTGACCCCTGGCTCTGGAAGGAAGATATAGAATTGGTTTCCTTAAAAAATTTCATGAGCTGTTAAGGGAGAAACCCATTTGGATGAGGACCAGGTGAGAAGCAGCTAGTCCAGCAGGTAAGGGAACAAGCCAGGTGGGGAACCTTGCCCACTGCATCTTATCTGGTGAGTGCAGGGAACTCGTGGTTCGGACTTCTGAGATCCTCTCCCTTTCAGACATCAAGGCAGCACATATTAGTGAATGTTAATTGCAGGCCTCACACCACAAGCTAAATCCCAGAAATTCTGATATATAATGCTTTCTGTATATTTTATACACTTTCCTATAACTGCCTTTTTAACCTAAAAGTTATTTAGTAATCTATCTTCCTTCCTTCCTTCTTTCCTTCTTTCCTTCCTTCCTTTCCTTCCTTTCTCTTCTTTCTTTCTTTCTTTCTTTCTTTCTTTCTTTCTTTCTTTCTTTCTTTCTTTCTTTCTTTCTTTCTTTCTTTCTCTACACATATAGCATTTTAATTTTTAATTTAAAAACTTTTTAATTAATTCCCCCAGTCCCCCAGCCCTCCTCCACTGTGACAACTATCAGTCTGCTCTCTGTATCTATGAGTCTGTTTCTGTTTCCTTTGTTCATTTATATTATTCTTTAGATTCCACATATAAGTGAAAGCATATGGTATTTGTCTTTCTCTGACTTATTTCACTTAGCACAATCCTCTAGTTCCATCCATGCTGTTGTAAATTTTGTTCTTTCTTCTGGCTGAGTAATATTCTATTGTGTATATGTACAACCATGGTTTTATCCACTTGTCTGTTGATGGGCACTTGGGTTGCTTCCATAGTTTGGTTGTTGTAAATAATCCTGCAATGAACACAGGGCTGCATACATTTTATTTATTTATTAATTTATATTTTTATTGTATTTTTTATTGCTATTTATGCCCCTTATACCTCCCTCCCCCCTGAATCACCACACTGTTGTCCATGTCCATGAATCCTTTTTACTTTTTGCTCAATCCCTGTGCCCCCTAGTCCTCCATAGCTGTCAATCTACTCTCTATCTGTAAGTCTGTCTCTATTTTACTGTGAGTTCAGCTTATTCACTAGAGTTCACATATGAGTGAGATCATATGATATTTGTCTTTCCCTGGCTGGCTTATTTCACTCAGCATAATGTTCTCCAGGTCCATCCATGCTGTCACAAATGTAAAATTTCCTCTTTTTTATGGTTGAGTAGTATTCCACGTGTAAATGTCCCATAATTGTTTTATCCCTTCATCTACTGATGGACACCTGGGCTGTTTCCATGTCTTGGTGATTGTAAGTAATGTTGCAATGAACATAGTGGTGCATGTATATTTCTGAATTAGTGTTTTGGGTTCATTTGGATGTATCCCCGGAAGTGGAATTGCTAGGTCATAAAGCAGTTCCATTTATAAGTTTTTAAGGAAACTCCATATTGTTTCCCACAGTGGCTGAAACTACCTGCATTCCCACCAACAGTGTACTCTTTTCTCTTTTCTCCACATTCTCACCAGCACTTGTTTGTCAATATATTGACAATAACCTTTCTGACAGGTGTGAGATGATATCTCATTGTGGTTTTAATTTGCATCTCTTTGATGATCAGTGATGATGAGCATCTTTTTATTTGTGTATTGGCCATCTGTATGTCCTCTTTGGATAAGTTTCTATTTAGATCTTTTGCCTGTTTTTTAAAATTGGGTTGCTTGGGTTTTTTTTGTTGGTGTTGAATTGTATAAGTTATTTATAAATTTTGAATATTAACCCCTTATCAGATGTATCATTGAGGAATATGTTCTCCCATTCAGTGGGTTGTCTTTTTATTTCATTGATGGTTTCCTTTGCTGTGCGAAACCTTTTTTGTTTGATGTATTCCCATTTTTAATTTTTCCTTTTGTTTCCCTTGCCTGAGGAGATATATGAAAAGAAATATTGCTATAAGGAAGGTCTGAGATTTTACTACTTATGTTTTCCTCTAGAATTTTAATGGTATTGAGTCTTACATTTAAGATTTTAATCCATTTTGAGTTTATTCTTGTACATGGTGTAAAAACGTGGTCTAGTTTCCTTTTTTTCTTTTTGCATGTCTCTGTCCAATTTTCCCAACAGCATTTATTGAATAGACTGCTTTTACCCCATTGCATGTTCTTGCCACCTTTGTCAAATATTAATTGACCATATAGAGATGGGTTTATTTCTGGGACCTCTATTCTATTCCATTGGTCTATATGTCCGTTTTTTATACCAGTACCATGTTGTTCTGATTGCTATGGCCTTGTAGTGCGTGTATAGTTTGATATTAAGTAGCATGATTCCTACCATTTTGTTCTTCTTTCTCAAGACTGCTGTGGCTATTTGGGGTCTTTTGTGTTTCATATAAATTTTTTATTATTTTTTCTGGTTCTATGAAATACATCATTGGTATTTTGATAGGAATTGCAGTAGTGTGGACATTTTAACCATGTTAATTCTTCCTATCCATGAGCATGGTACATGCTTCCATTTATTTGTGTCTTCTTCAGTTTCTTTCTTCAGTGTCATATAATTTTCTGAGTACAACAGGTATTTTACCTCCTTGGTTAAATTTATTCCCAGGTATCTTTTGATGCAATTGTAAATGAGATTGTCTTCTACACACAGCATTTTTAAGGCTATTCTTTTACATTTTTGAACATCTAAATTTATTTCATATGGTCAGAAAATGTAGTCTGTGTGATGTTGAAATTTCATAACTTGTTGAGAAATTTTCTCCCTTTATGGCGTAGTCATTTTTTGTCATTGTTCCCTTTGCTCTTTAAAGGAATATGCATGTTTTATTTGCTGGCTATAAACCTCCATACATATCTCTTACTTCAAGCATATTAGGCTATTTCAATCTTTTAAATTGTTACTTATATTTGACCTTTGGTAGATAAATTATTAAAAGTTATATATGGAAGTCTCCAGCTTGCTAACCCTGTTTTCAATTGTTTGATATTTGACTGATAGGTACTATTCTAATCTTTTATTTTTAACTTTTTTGAATCTTTCCATTATAAATCTCTCATGAAACACATTTTGCTCAAATTTTGTTCTGTTATCAAATCTGAATATTCATGTCTTTTGATTGGTGAGTTTACTCATATTTATTGTAGTTATTTTTCCACTAGGACTTATTTCTACTGTATAATTTTGTGTGTCCATTTTCCATTATATTTGTGTTTTTTTTCGTCTTTATTCTCTACTCTTTCAGGTAGCTCTTATCCCCACATTATATAGTACTCTCACCGTACCTCCTACTCCAGGCTTTCCTGCAGTAATCGGTTTTACATGAGTATGACCTAATGGCACCTCGCCTCACCTACATCTCATATCTCTTGCTTCTCGATTCCTGCCCCAAGGGTTATCTGATGCAGAATGATTTTTATTCATGGGCAGCCTCGAACTATGAGTTTGCATCCCATGGGACAGTGGACTTCCTTTTTCCAATCTTTGGATGGATGAGTGAGGAATATTTCCACAGCTCCTTAAAGGGTTTCGTGGTGACCACACTTGTTTGTCCACAGCACCGTAATACATCCTTGTGTTGGTTTTCCCTCCTTTTCTTTCATTTCATTCTCCCAGTTCCTCGCTCCTGCTCACTGCAATCAGTTCCCAAATAAACAATCTACAAGCCCTTGTCTCAGATTCTTCTTTCTTAGGGATATCCAGACTAAGACTCCTAACTTGCTTAAAAATATGGAATTTTCTTCAGCTGGTTTGAGAGTTACATATCATATAGCTTAATGTTTTCACTGATACTTATTAAAACTAATGCTTTTCTCATCAATTTAATGAACTAATGATATCTATAAATGCCATTTTTTCCATCCACAAAAGAAAAGTACCAGATATAATTTAGTATGTTCTCACTTTTCTCTGGTCAACCTGTTCCTGGCCATTTTTCTAGCACATAGAACTTTCATTTGGAATTATTACAGCTATATGTGTCTTGTTGCTTTTCCTAATTCTTGCATTTTAACATGAAATCAATCTTTACTCCCTATATATCTATAGTGTCCTCCAAGATCTAGTTTTTTCCAACTGGAAATATTTGTCCAAGACTTTATTTTATGATAATCTTACATTATAGTTTTTTTTCAGCTTTACATCACTGAGAATATTATAAAACCCTAAGTTTGACTATATTTTCCTTTAATACTTTGTGTTAGTCAGCAACACAAATATTACTCCATTGTCTTCTTCCATCTAGGGTTGCTGTTGAGAAGTTTGATAAAATGAATAGCTTTTATTTACAGAATGCTTACTACAAGCAAGGGAGTATTCTACACAATTCATACACACACACACATGCATATATATAAACTAATTGAATATTGATGATAGCGATCTCATTTTTGTTCCTTTGTAGGTATAACCTGTCCCAACCCCTCACTCACACTTTGAAAGCTTGTAAAATTGGATAGCTGGGGTTTTTTTTGTTTGATGGTATTAAATGTTAATATATTGTACCTAGTTTGTGATTTGCTTTTTAATTTATTCTACCCACCAAAATCCAGGGGGCTTTAAAAAATCTAAGGTCTTAAATATTACTTTAGTTCTAAAATATTTTTGTTTATTATCTCTTCAAACATTTCCTTTCTTTCATTTATTTGGTTTTGGTTTTGTTTTTTCCCAACTTTATTAAGATATAGTGGCATATAACATTGTGTAAGCTTAAGGTATACAATATGATACACTTTATAAATTGTGAAACAATTACCATGGTGAGGTTAGTTAACACATCCATCACCTCACATAATTACTATGATTGTTTGTAATAGAACATTTGGGACCTACTCTCTTAGAGACTTTTGAGCACACAGTATAGTATAGTTAATCACTATATTTTTCATGCTGCACATCAGATCCCCAAACTTATTCATCTTCTAATTGGAACTGTGTACACTTTGACCAGCATCTCCTCATTTTCCGCACCCACACCCCTCTGCCACCCCCAGGCCCTGGAAACCACCATTCTACTCTCTATACCTCTGAGATCAGCTTTTTTATGTTTCACGTATAAGTGATATCATACAATATTTGTATTTCTCTTTATAGCTTACTTAGCTATAGCCAGCACCCAGAGATAGTTCACTCTCTTGACAGAACCAGCCAAGCACTTTCTGCATACTCCTAACTGTATCCAGGGCTTCACTTATACAATGTATCTAAACCATGTCTGCTCAGGACTATTTGTTACGGCTGAGTCTCTCACCCAGAAAGTTTGAGCTCTACAATGACAGAAGAGGGTATTGCACAGACTTGAGGTGGCAGTTTTGCACCATGGTGCACAGCTTTTAGAAAGAAGATAGCCAGGGCAAGCTGGTGTGATGTGTCTTGACAAGTACATATACCTCAGCCGTATTTATTGGCTTCCAGTAACCCTACAGAGAATTTTTCATTCAATTCCTTCTTTCTTTTCTTTACTTTCCCTCTCACTCTCCCTCTCTTTCCCACCTGCCCTCCCTCTCCCTCCCTGCATGTAAAGGGATAAGAAGCTGCTTGCCCGTGATAATGTGAATCCACACAGTGGGGCTCAGGTGAAATCAGATTTGCAGTAGTAAGTTTGGTGGAAGGGCAAAGATGAACACTTTCCTCCATCGTCAGAGGATTATGTCTAGACGAGAATGACTGATTTGACTGCAAAACTAAAATTTTGCAATGTAATTTTTTCAACAACAGTGGGCAATTCTTATAAGCAAAGAATTATATGGTTCATCTTTGCTCTTCTGTTTGTAATGTCCCCTCTGCTTTCTACCATCAATGTGCTTCTCGCCAGAAACAAGCCAGATAATTGAGTAAAGACAGCTGGATCAGTCACTGCAAATTATGGATAGTCTACAAAAGAAAAGAATTACCAGAAAGCTGCAGTCAATTTTTATTTTCTCCCAAAGTGAAAATGTGCAGGGGGCTATTCACAAAATGTTATTTTATTTGCATTGTACATTTATGTAAATCCACAAGAATAAATGGTTTCCAATGACATCATCCTCCCTCCTTTGTAAGTAGATAATTAACTGACTGGTACACTTTCCAAAGAAGGATTTCACCAAATAAGGACCTTTGTGAATGCAAATGCACAAAGCATTACACTTGCTGAACAGAAGAATAAATCCACCCCCAAAAGAGAAAGAATATACCTAAGTAACTGCTTCTTAGGAATAATAATGTTATTGATTTACTTTAGATTTTCTTGTCCACATATGCTCAATTTATTCAATAAAAATCATTTTTAAAGCTATTCTTTCACATTTTTAACATCTAAATTTCATTATGACCAGAACATGTTTCAGCTTATTAATTTTTCCTTCTAAGTATGTCCTAATCATTCCTTCCCTCCTTTCTATACCACTATCACATCCTTGTCTTCTGTATCAGTTCCTGTCATTGCCTAAGAAAGCATCTCACAACTCAGTGGCTTAAAACAATTATTTTTTTTTTACTTATCATATGTTTGTGGGCTAGCTGCCCCCCAGCTCTCTTTCCCTAGGCTATGCAGGACATGTCCTTCTCTTGGTGATGGCAGAAGCAAGTCCAATCACAAGTGTTTCTCAAGTTCCACTAACATTCTATCAGCCAAAGCAAGTCACATAGTCAAGTCCCGAGCCAATGGATGGGCGATGACACGTGGGAGAGAAAGGGAGTAAATATTTGGAATGGGAATTTAACCTACCACATCTTTTTCATATTATGGCTCATCAGCCTCTTGGTTGCTTTTGGTGACTGGAATTATCCCTATCCAGTGTTTCCTGTATACGTTTCCCACAGTAGTCTTCCTTAAAATCATCAGTGGGTCACAATTTCCAGCTATACTGTGTCTAGGGACTTCTTCATAATTTGGCCATTCTTCATTTTCTCAACATACATCCTCCACTCTAATGAATCCAGACCCTTAAATATTTCATGAACATCCTTTACCTATTCTCACCTAAGCACCTTTGCTCATACAGTTCCCCTCACCACAAATGCCACCTTCTCTGGGCAGTCCTAATTATATTTCCTTTGCCAAGTTCCCCAGGTAATTTTCCCTAACTTATCTCCCTTTTATGGGGTTGAATCAATGTGTTACTTCTCCCATGGAAAGATTCACTATTTATTTACTGATTCCATAAAGTTTTACTTTGTATTCACTGGGTGCCAAGCACTGAAGGACGTGTTGGAGATAACAGTGAGAAAGACCCTAGTCCCTGTCCATCGTGCGGGTTGACAGTCTCTCAGAAATATCAGGGTGTGACAGAGCTGCAGAGAGGTGAACATGGGAGAGACATGGAAGTATACAGGAGGGGCATTTAATCCGGTCTTGGGGGACTAAGGGAAGGTATTTGAAGAACAAATCATCTATGATTAAATTTGTATGATGAGAAGAGTTATTCTGATAAAATAGGAGAATTAGAAAGCATTAAGGGCACAAGGAACTAAGGCAAGGAAGAAAAAGCGAGCATATTTGGAGAGCTGTCTCTAATCCAGTGTGACTGGGGCACTGAATATGAATGAGACAGAGAGGAGGGAGCTATAAGGCTGGGGAGGAATTCTGTGTGTGAGGAATCCAAAGCTCATATTAAGGGCCATAGGGAAGTAGGTAGTATATTTAAGCAGGGGCATGACATGATTAGATTAATGTTCAGATTTTTAAAAACTAAGATATAGTTGAGATATAACATTATATTAGTTTTGGGTATACAACGTGACTCAGTATTTATGTATACTGTAAAATGATTACCGCAGTGTAGTTAACATCTGTCACCACACACAGTCGGGATTTTTTTCTTGTGATGAGAACTTTCCAGCTCTACTCCCTGAGTAACTTTGACTACTGCTGTATTTTACACCCCCAGGACTTATTTATTTTTATAACTGAAAGTTTGTGCTCTTTGCCTATTTTGTCAACCTCCACACCCTGCCTCTGGCAACCACCAATCTGTTCTCTGTATCTATGAGTTTGGGCATTTTTTTTTAGATTATGTTTCACATAAAAGTGCAATCATATGGTTTTGGCTTTGTCTATTTGACTTATTTCACTTAGTATAGTGCCTTTAAGCTTCATCCATGTTGTCACCAATGACATGATTTCCTTTTTTATTGCTGAGTAGTATTTCAGTACCTCTATCTCTGTCTTTCTCTCTCTTTCACACGCATGCCCCCACGTTTTTTTTATCCATTCACCTGGCACTTAGGTTGTTTCTATATCTTGACTATTGTAAATAATGCTGCAATGAACATGGGGATGCAGATTTTTTTCCAGTTAGCATTTTTGTTTCCTTTGGATAAACCTCCAGAAGCAGACTGCTGAATCATATGGTAGTTCTAGTTTAATTTTTTGAGGAACCTCTATACTATTTTCAATAGTGGCTGCACCATTCCTGCCAACACTGCACAAGGGTTCTCTTGTCTCCACATACTCTCCTTTTTAAATCTTTTTAAAAAGAGTAGTATTTTAAAAGATCACCTTAGCTGCTCTGTGGACCATAAGGGAAAGGGAGGCAAGAAGAGGAGCAAGGAGGCCAGTTCAGGAGGCTGTTATAATAATCTGGGAGATAGGTGATGGAGAAAAGTAAATGATTTCAGAGGTATCTAGAAGCGGATTTAACAGGACTTGGCCATTAAGGGAAATGAGGGTACAAAGCAAATAGTGGAAACTAAAAATAATGTTTATCTTTTATATCTTGAGTAATAAATTTCCTTTGCTGGAAGAATAATCTACCTATCTATCTAATCTTACAATAAGATGAGATTTACAGAGTTTTTATGTTAATATCAGTGGTATTAGAAAGTTGCTCCAAAAGAAATAGTGTCTATAGAAATGACAGCTACACACTCAAGGGAAGGAACTGTGTACTTGATGGTTTGCAATGCATTCAATTACTGGGGAGCTTAGCGACTCAGGGCCCTTGGCAGTGAAAAAAGCTGTTAGATCACCCCACCCTATACCGGGGCGGGATTCTTCTCTCTGGTATGCTCACAGGACTCTGTTCTGTCTCATTTTAAAGGTCTTAAGCTTGGAGTTTTTAATCACCTCCTTTAGAAGACTCTTCCCTCCTATCATAGGAACAATGTCCTTAAGGGAAATTCACTGATACTTAACCCATATTTTACTTGTTATAATTTCCTATTACCCTAATTAATACCTTCCTCTAAGTCTTTCCTTGTGACTCACCCACAAAGTATCACCTCTTCCTCTGCGGTGTTTTCACCGTTCAGATCCCTAGCATGTGGACAGTTATCCTGATTCTCTAGTCGGTCTTAATAGTTAGGAAATGTTTAAGCCTGTAGTACTAATAAATCAGCTCAAGGTATAATTAGAGGCTTAGCTCTGTGAAGAGAAGATGTAACCCATTTGTTAATAACATCACTCAGGTCTTTTGAAAATACTCTTGCCTAAAATAACTGAGGCAAATTAAGAACTAGCCTTAAACAAAATGTCAAAATAATGGCCTTCTAGGATATTATAAGGCCAATTCCATCACTGAAAGTATAGCTAAGAATGCTCTGTAGCTTTCTGCTAGTTGTTCCAAAGTCATATTGATTCCCAGCTTCTCCAAAGTTGGTTAAAATTCAGATATAATTAATATTCACTGATGTGCTAGATGCTGTTATGTAATTCCCACAATAAACTCATTTCAGAGGCAACTACACTAAGGCTAAGAGGTCTTAAGTACCCAAGGCCACACAATAGAAAGTGACAGACTCAGGATACGGACTCAGGTCTGTTGACTCCAAATTCTGAGCTCTTGAAATTTCATTCATCTGATTGTCAGATGGTAAGATGGTTACTTAATGGGCATGTGTCTCTCCACTACACTGAAAAACCTTAGCCAGATATCTGCTTCCTATTTTCTGTTGTGCCACAAGGTATATAGGCAACAAGAATAAACATGCTTAACCCTAGCCAGGTAGCTCAGTTGGTTAGAGCATTGTCCTGATATGCCATGGTTGTGGGTTTGATCCCCAGTCAGGGCACACACAAGAATCAACCAATGAATGCATAAATAAGTGGAACAACAAATTGCTGTTTCTCTCTCTCCTGTTCTTCCTCTCTCTCTAAAATCAATTAAAAAATAAAATAAAGCAGTGTTATTCTGTGTAGTCTATTTTTTTAAAAAAGAACAAACATGTTTATAGAGCCATGAAATTCATATCTCCACCTTGTACTAATCCATACCTCCTTATCCAACCTACTTCACATTACTCTTTTCTGTTCTTGGATATTTTGGCCACTGCCCACTTTTATAGATGAAGTGCTCCAAAAAATTTTTCAAAGGAGAATTTTTGAATAGGAGAAAGTGGCCAAGCTCAAAACCACAGTCTTTGACTCCCAAGCCCTTCCTTTGTTGAAAGTGAACCAAGGAAACTCTCTATTTTGCTTCCTCATAAGGATGTTGCAGGGGGTGGGTGGAAATAACCAGTGATTGCAACATGTTTTGCAAAGTAAAATATGCTAAGGAAGAGCTGATAGTATCGACTTGCTTCATAGGAACTGTACTCATGAGGAATTTTAAGGCTCACTAAACCAGTTTTTCTATTGTGTAATTCCTCTTCCTATCACTCTCCTAAATACGCAATGTCATGTCGTATGTATTGTAACCTGTTCAATGATAGCTAGTGCTAATTCTACTCCCACTTGAATACATTTATTTAAAATTAAGGTTTATATTTTTAATGAAGAGATCATTCTGTATAATTAAATAAAATTTCAGGAAAGCATGAAACCTGACAAACACTACCTTAGCCAGGTCAAGGTCAACATCAACAGTGGTAACTTATGTTGATAGCACCCTTAGTATCATGGGATGAAAATGGGATGAAAACTACTTTATCTCCATGGTTTTGCTCCCTCCTGATCATAACCCCAGCCTAATCATGAGAAAAACATTAGAAAAATCTCAATAGAATTCTACAAAACACCTGATAGAGATAGAGATAGAGATGGAGATGGAGATGGAGATGGAGATGGAGATGGAGATGGAGATAGAGAGAACCAAAGCCAAAATACTGAAGTGCTTCTCAAAACTGTCAAGGTCATCAAATATCAAGGAAGTCTAAGAAACTGTCACTGTCACGGAAGACCATGGAGACATAATGGCAAATGTAATATATCCTCAATGGAATCCTGGAATCCTGACACAGGACAAAGACATCACGTAAAAGCTATGAAATCTGAATAAAGTATAAGCTTTAATTAACAGTATATAGATATTCGTTCACTAATGGTGACAAATATACCATACTAAGTGACAGGGAAAGTGAAGTACAGGGTATATTGGACTTTCCATACTAGCCTCATAATTTTTCTATAAAACTTCTAAAAAAAATTAAGTTTACTAAAAAATAAAAGAGCTTGTAAATAAAATTTTGTTTTGAATATAGTTCTTAAAATGTGTATTTTCATCTTCCTGGTCCCATATTTCCTTGAAAATCTGAAGGATGCATAAAGAACAGCATTTAAAAAAACCCACAGGAGATGTGTTTATCATGGAAGTGTAATAAATTATGACTTTTCCAATCCTGCCACCATAAATAGAGATTAAAATATTTAGGATTATTTTTCTTTAACTTTATTAATAGGATCTTAAAAAGTAATTTTTCCATTTGTAAAATAGATAAAAGTTGACTTTGTGGGAGACTTATAAAGTTTAATGAATGAAATAGAGAAATAGATAAATAGATAATACATAAAAAGATTTATTTTAGGACTAACATTCTAATATCAGAGGTTTTTAGAATAATCAATTTTTATCCATTTTACCCACTGGCCAGAAGTTTTGACTTTCCTGTCGATGAAGAAGCATATAATAATTGTGCTTTTTTTGTTGGAGTTTCTTCAGACAAATGAGTATGCACACGGACTATACTTAAATACCAGGACAAGCTGACACAGGCCGGGCGCCGAACTGCATAGATGGTGCACACCCTGGCTCCAGCTCAGTGTTTAAAATCCAGGACACGGTGTAACCCAGCAAGTCACCGTTTTATGAATCAGCCCCTCCACGTGAGGGGAAAAGTCCTTGGCAACCTGGCGGTGCTGTTCTAAGGTAAGAAAAGTGATTGCCTAGGGAGAAGACATCAAGGCTACCACACGTACAGGCTTGCTCTGCCCGGGACGCGGGGAATTTTGCTTTGCTTGGAATCAGCCCCAGAATTCAGAATTAAGCTAACTACAGCTTGCTTTTTAATATCCTAAAAATGCACGCTTTTTCATAAGACCCTAGGTGCTAGCTTTCATATTTGTGCTGGCTTTGCCTCCGCTTGTATTCCCGAGCCCTTGGGGTTAACACACCATTGCTTGATCTCATCAGGTAACGTGAGGTAGAGTGAGGCAATCAGCTATGCAATTCAGTCAAAGGTGTGCATGTAGCAACAACCCCGTGTGTAATCAGAAGTCACAAGACAGTAAGGGCAACTGCAGGTTCTGGAAGAAGACCTGATTAGGTCAATGCCAGAAACTAAGCAGCCCGGGTAGGGTACTGTCATCACCGCTGTGGTGTCTGTTCCTATGTTTTCTGCCATCAGTGCCTAACTCAAGAAAATTTCACCTGGTGGGACCAACAGGAGACAAGCAAGATATTCTTCAGTGGAACTGCTGGGTCCAGTCCCTGGCCCGAGGTAATTTTCAAGTGCTCCTTTTCTTCTCTCAAATAGGCCCATGGAATCCACGGTAATAAAGACTGATGACTCACGGTAGCTACTGACAAGAATTTTATGGAACATAAATTCACCAGGATCTGTGGCTTGACTTTTAATATTATATGACTTGAAAGTTGTATAGCTGAAATCCTAGCCTGCATTCCTTTTCTCTTTAATGCCGTTCCTATTGCATTTATCCCTGGACATTCCCCCCTCTTCTCATCTCCAAGACCGCCGTGAATGGATCGTGTACTCCCTAGCCCTTTCCCATGAGCTGCATAGGCATGCACACCGCTTCTACTTTAGAAGTTTAGACAATATATTATAGGAATGTTGACACCAGAAAAGAATGTAACAAGCACGGGGGAAGTTGTTAAACTAATACATTATTTTAAAATCTTCTAGTCTTAATCCCTAATTTGAAGTTGTATGATGATATCCTTTGGCTTTCAGTTCTTATTTGGAAGAAATAAAAAATGTTGATCAGATTCCTATGTGTGACTAATATTTATTTTCCAGGAACTTTCAGATTTGTATAACCTAATTCAGTGGGCATTTTCACAACACAAGAATCATCCCCTGTGAATATATTATTAGGATATATGTATTTCCCTACCTAGAATTCTCTGAGTGCTAAGGAGCCAGTTAACATGGTAAAAAAAAAAAAAAAAGAATATTGGGCTTCAAATTTTATTTCTACCCTTTGGCTCATGAGAGTAACTAACAAGAAGCTTATTGAATAAAAATGGGATTCTGGAACAAATGCACAAGGCTCTGTGGCTTGGTTTCCAATTGCATCATCACTCTACTCACCAATGTTGCTTGGACTCAAAGCTAGCCTAGGATTTTCTTCCTTACTTAGTCCTTATGTGCAGAACTTCTAAACGTCAACAGAGTTTCTAGGCTTATGTTCTATAAGGTTACCAGAAAAGTTTATTAATTTATAATGCAAAGTATTTACATTAAGCAAGTTAATTATTTTCTTTTCTAGGTATCAACCTCAGAAATGAACTAAAGACAGCCATAAGCTTAATGACTGTGCAACCAGGGAATAAAACAAAGACAATGTTTCTAAGCTGAGACAGCTTGCTAAATCTTCCTCTTACAATTATGTACCACCGAGTTATATCTACCCAGGACCCTGAATATTCCCATCATTAATCTGGGAGTCCTTGGTCCAGAGACATACCCAAAATTCCTTACTTTACAATTCTTGTGTTTCTGGGTGCCATATGCACCCATACCTTTGCAATTCTACATATTCACCCCCCACTGCACCCCTCTTCCTACATCTGGACAATGTGTTTGATGTTCTACTTAACCGACTTCCTATGGAAAGGAAATATCTATGCATATTAACTGCTGCAAGTCCCACAGTAGGGTGTGCATTTTTAAAATCTTTTTTGTTTATTTTCTAGCATTCATCTTATTTTCCTCTGTTTTATATATATCCAATTACTACAATAGCATATAAGAATAATTCGCCACATTTCAAATTTGTATTTGTATCATCAGTTGAATGGGTACCATAAGCACAAACAAGAACAAAATAGTATCGTAAGATCACAAAGGAGCATCATATAAGATAAACATTCCTTTGTCCCTCATCCTGTAGGTGTGAATGAGAGAATTAATATACAATGACATAATGGTGGAGATCTAGGTATTTTAATGTGTAACAGTAAATGAGAGAGTACAATCGAAAAAACCTATCTGTTTTGTTCTAAATACAGTGCTTACAAAGTTTTGATAGAATAACAGGAAAGCACTCAAGGAGAAAAAACTATTGTAGTTAATATAAAGAAATATATTGTAATTAATACAGCCTTTGAAGTATTTTTACCTAAATTTTAAAAAGATCTTATAATCAACAAAGGGTGGTGGGATAACTGAATATCCCCATGAAAGTGAAGTTGGAACCTTATTTCACACAACATACAAGAATTAACTAAAAGTGGGCCATAGACCTAAATCTTCATGACCTTGGATTATGCAATGATTGCTAGATGTGACCCAAAAGCACAAGTGATAAAACGGAAAATAGATATGGATTTCATTAACATTAAAAGCTTTTTTAATGGTAATTAGGTGAGGAGATATGTTAACTAGATTATAGTAATCAATTCACAAGGCATATGTATATCAAATCATGTCATATGCCTTAAATATATATATAATTTATTTAAAAGATACATAAAATGATTTAAAACTTTTTGTTTGAATGGACACTATGAAAAAAGTGAGAAAACCACCCACAGAATGGGAGAAATTGCAAATCATGTATACACACACACGTATATATATTGATAAGGGAGTTGTAACCAGAATATGCAAAGAATCTGTAACTCAACAATAGAAAATAACCCAATTTAAAGATAAGCAAGAAATTTGAATAGACATTTCTCCAAAGAAGATATACAAATGGCCGATAAGCACTTGAAAAGATGATCATTAGTCATTAGGCAAATGCAAATCAAAACTGCAATGAAATATTCTGAAAGCCAATGAAATGTACCTAATCCATTAAAAAAACACAATGAAATACCACTTTACACACACTAAGGCGGCTATAATCAAAATGACAGACAATGTCATTTTGTTGTTGGCAAGGTCGTGGGGAAACTGGAATCTCATAATATTGCTAATGGGAATGTAAAATGGTCCAGTGCATTGGAAACAGTTTGATACCTTCTCAAAAAGTTAAACAGAGTTACCATGAGTCAGCAGCCCACTCCAACTGGATCTACACCTAGTTACATCCCAAGAAAATGAAAACATACATCCATACAAATTCATAATATCCAAAAACTAGACTCAAACCAAATAAATGTTCCTCAGTTGAAGGATAAATAAAATGCAGAGTGCCCACACAATTTTACATTTTTTGACCATAAAATGGAATGAAGTATTGACACATGTTATAACATGGATGAACCTTGACACCATTTTGCTAAGGGTAAGAAATCAGAAACAAAGGACCACATATTATATGACTATTTGTATGAAATATCCAAAACAGGCAAATCCACAGAAAAAGAAAGTATTGTAGATTAGAGGTCACCAGGACCTGGGGGAAGGAAAAATGGGGAGTGACTGCTAATGGGTATTGGGTTTCTTTCTGGAGTGGTGGAAATTTCTATAATTAGACAGTGATGATAAGTTGCAAAACTGTGAATATACAAAAAACCTGTGAGCTGTGTACTTTGAAATGTTAAATTTTATGGTATGTGAGGTAGGTTTGTGAAATATTCACACTTTAAGGTAAAGAACCTATGGATCAAAAGGGTGAGGACTTTATTAAGATTGGAGGTAGGTGGTATTAGACCAATAGTTCTCAAATGCGGTTTGCAAATCAGCAGGCATCAACATCACCTGGAAACTTGTTAGAGATGCACATTCTCAGGTTACACCCCAGATCCAATGAGTCAGAACCTCTGGAGGTAGAGGTTGGCAATATGTGTTTTAACAAGCCCTGCAGGTGATAGAACACAGGTTTGAGAGCCACTGGGTTAGTTAGTTGTAAAGCCTCCTTGCTCTGTGTAGCCTTTGGCAAGTTTCTTGACCTTTCTGTGCCTCAAATTATTCATCTGGAGAAATGGTTCCTTACAAGGTTATTACAAGGATTACATGTTTAAACACAAGTAACATGCTTAGAAGAGAGATTTCCATTAATAGGTTGAATATTCAATAAGAGTCAGCCATTATGCAATAGCACAGAGTTGATCTGGGAATCAAATGCACATCCCCTCACTTGGCAGAATTTGTAGTACATATATGTTACATTTCCTAGTAGACACATAAAAAAGTAAAAATAAACAAGATAGATTAATATTAGCATTTCAACATGCAGTCAATATAAATTTTTTTTAAGTAGTTTACATTTCTGTTTCATACTGAGTCATCAAAATCCAGCACACTTTATACTTAGAGTGCATGTCAGTTTGGATTAACTGCATTTCAGCTGCTCGATAGTCACCTGTGACTGGCAGTTGTAATACTGGGCAATGCACCTATTACTCAAATGCTGTGCTCTTTTCCCTCTTCAGCTTGCAGTCTCTGCCTGAGGATTTTCAAAGAGTGGATGACCAGATGGGGACAGGTCATGAGGCATCCTTTCCTGACCATGTCCCATCTTAACAGGTAATGCTGGGTTGCAGATGGACCCTCCAACCCATATCCTCAACCACATATTGTTACATGGGGGTGATCTGGTAAACTGTTTGAGGTGAACCTTAATGGGGTAACATATTAGATTGCAGGTTCTCATATGTTGTTCACCATCCTATCTACTGGGTCCAGAAAACTTGCCTGGCACATAACGGGCACTCAACCTACTTTTTTCAATTAATTAATGAACATTAACAGGGGTTTTCTAACTTAACCTTTAATTTTTATAATAATTTGTTCAAAATATCTTAAAAATCTAATAATTCCTTTAATATTGCCTTTACTTCTCACAAGCAGTTCCATTTTTGTCTTTGAAATTGGGTTTTAAGCTCCTTCTTGACCTTAAATATTTATCAAGCCCCTAGTAAAGATTAGGTTTTGTAGAGTGTGAGCTCATAATAGGATTGCTGATATTTAGGTGTTTATTTTCTGTGACAAAACACATATTTAATATATGTACAAACATTATACAAAGATCACAAATTAATTTTGTTTGGATTTCTTTATTGCTGATATGAGAATAAATACAAGTAAATATCCGTATTTCCAAAATTGATGGTTCTTCCTCATTCCCAGTAGCAGTAACTATAGGACACATTGACACATTAAGGGACACACAGCTTGTGCTGGATGATGCTGACATTATTAAAACTTACCACCTGAACAGTGTAAAGGAGCACCCAGAAACTCTGTTGATGTGTGAGTGGAACAGTTTCCCAGGAAGGTTGACATCTGGTGTGAATTAGTTTCTTCACTGAGTTCCTGGGATTCTTGATTCGAGATGTGGGCAGTTTACTCAGATGGAGCAAAAGATGAGGTCTTCGTGGCATACAAGGCCCCTCTGACAGTACTTGTAATAGTCGTCCTTGTGCTCACTCTCCTCCAGCCACACTGGCCTCCTGCCTGTTCCTCAGACACGTCAGGTTTGTTCCAATCTTCCTGTTGCACTGGATGATTCCCTCAGCCTGGAATTCTCTTCCTCCAACATCCCACTGGGCCACCTCCTTTCACCTCCTTCAAGACTTGCTCAGGTGTCTCTTCTCCATGAGTCCCCCCCTGAATGCACTACTAAACACAACTAACTGCCTAGATTCCACCCCTACTACATCTTCCTTACCCTGTCTTTTTATCTCCCTTAGCACTTTCTACTCCTTAACTTGGCGATAAATTATCCTGTCTTGCTTATTGTTCTTCACACTAAAATGTGTCACAAGAGCAGATACCTTGACTGTTTTGATCACCCATGTACCCTGCCCTAGAGTACTGCTGACCTACAGTAGGTGCTCCATAAACCCGTGTGGAATGAATAAATAAACTAGTTCAGTCATAGATCAGGCTCTTTCATAGATTTCTGTTTCACTCTGGAGCCTACTCTAGTATTAAGATCAGCTGGGAGGTTTTGTAAACTTATCTGAGAAGCTGAAATATCCCAACCTGTTTGTTGGGCTTTATCACTGAAGGGTCTTGTCTCTGGAATTTATTCCTCTAGGCCAGCTGCCAGAGCCTGAATTTGTTGTCTTTGGGGTATGATGCAAGATTTAGGGTGTTTTTTTCTTTTTAGAGGGGAGTGTTTCAATTTTGGCTGACATTATTGTTTTGTCTGGGGTTTTAGTCTTGTGTCTGCATTGATCAAGCAACTTAGCAACTATTCTTCACAGAGCTATGGGATGCCAGAAATTAGAGCTGGGAAAGACCTCATGGTTGAGCCTTGCCATTGAAATGTTGCACTCCACAATGCAATGTCCACGGCTTTGCTCAATGAGGCTTAAATGTCTTCCTTTGGCACCCCTTCAGCTAACCTAATACTTTAACAATTAATGAGAATTCCCAATGTTTGTCTAAGCTTTTCTTTCATATTTTCATTTTATTTGTCCTATTTGTAGTCCAAGGTAGCAAGCCCCTTCTGTTTGGGGATTGTATACCTTTTCTACTCTACTGGTTCTTTAGTCAAACTATACACACATTCCTACTTTAATTCCCTTTGTTTAATTTGGGTCTTGGTTTATTAAATTCCTTCCAATTCGTCACTTTGATTTTTTTTAGTATATGTAGTTTCACTAGTGATCCATTGAATGACTAAATATAATGCTCTTCCTTCTGAAACTTTAAGACAAAGCACTGCCATCTGAAACAGCAAATATGGTACAGCCAATTGGTTGCAATAATCAACCTAGGGTGTTTTTATTTTGTTCATCAGAATACCAAATATGCAAGCTTCTCACTTGACTTTAAAATTTTGATGGTAATTGTGTAATATCAGACATCTCACTTAAGCACCATTGTTTTTATATCTGCAATGGAGAAAATACCCACTTCAGCCTCTTTTGCTGTAATTTAATGAAAATAAGTATGTTTTTCTAGGGCTAGAAAGAGATCTTTCGGAGATAAAAATCCTTCACTCCCCAGCTTTCAGATAGAGTCACATGGGATGTTATTTTCAATACTATGAAGTTCAAATGGCACTCTTCCTTCCTGACTTACTGTAATTTATGCTAGATCACTACATCTCAAACTAATTGTAGTAAAGGACAAATTTTTTAAATTCCCAAATGCCATGGACTGATTTCTGTAAAATACAAAATCACAGAGTCAGATGAAGTGGCCATGTCAAGTTAAAGTTTTCCAAATGCTAATGCTCATTTTTTAATTTATCTTGTCTCAGCTGGGTACTGGCCATGGACTCCACTTGGAGCAGTCCTGATGGATAATCACATTCCTCACCTTCAGATTCAGATACTTTGGGAGGTAAATTTTCTCTTCTGAAGATTAACATACTACTTGCCTTTACTTTTCAGCTTGTTTTCTGCTTCACTTCAAAATCAACTTGTATACACCATAAGGAATATAATTAATAATATTTTAATAACTCTGCTAGTGCCAGTTTGGTACTTGAAGTATCGGGTGATCACTTCGTAAACTGTATAATTATCTAACCACTATGCTGTCCACCCGAAACTGATACAAAGTAATATTAAATGTAAATTGTAATTAAAAATAAAATTTAAAGGGAAATTAAAATAAATTTTTAAAAACCAAAAGAGCAAAACTGAGTTTTCAGAAATAGAAGAGCTAATCAATTCATCATTTCCCCAAAACATTTGGTTACGTATTTCCCACAAGTACTTATCTTCCCACTTTTCAAAGTATAGTAATCACTAATTTATTTCACAGAGAAACAATAAGATCTTGAAGTTTATCCAGGTCAGTGAGTTACAGGATAGTCTCTTGGTCACGCAATGCCAGCAGCTTCGCTTCTCAAACTGTCATCATCAGTCTCACACAACCCTGACCTCGGCCAGGGCCACACGGATCGCGGGCAGAAATCCGCCAACTCGAGAAAGGTAAAAAAACCACTCGCTTATTCCACGCTGCCTGGCAGTCTGCCACCAACCTGTACTTTCTGGATTTAAGACCCAGATTACATGTCAGCAATAACTGGAGTAGCTATTACATAAGCTGGTTATGGGATGCCATGTGCTTTCAACCAGCATCTTTAACAGTTTGGATATAACCAAAATTTAGGTTTAGGACTCTTTTTTGAAATAGGCTTCTCTTATTTTTAGTGGGTTTTAATTACTTTGAGAAGGAATTAAATAAAAATACACTGAAATATCATTTCTCCATGGAATTAAAAAAATAAATTTTATGAGAAAACATGAAATTTGGGAAATATTAAATATAGTAAACTGCACAAAAGTAATACATAAGTTACAAGTTGGGGCTTTTTTATGATCTAAAAATCTATTCCAAGAAAAAGAAAAACTGAAATGTGAAGACTTATGAGCTTGTTTCAAAAATAGTAAAAAATAAGTTCCAGCTGGTGAGAACATGGTAAAGGTACAACACAGCATGAGTGTAAATAATAGCACAGTGTGCGTGAGGCAAGGGCAGAGGATTACTTTAAATGCAGAACATTTTGCAGTACTTTTTAAATGGATTTTTACAAAAGTAAGAAAACATAAATATATGTGATATATATATGTGTGCATATATATATATATATATATAGAGAGAGAGAGAGAGAGATACAGTGAACACAGTGGAAAATTTATTGAAACAATATATCAGATGAAGTTTTTTACACAATTTTCCAGGCTCAAGCACATGGCCAATGTGAATTAATCACTAATGAATTCTAAAAGTGAACAGATTACTAGCTCCTAAAGCTTGTTATTTTGTTTTCAAATGTTTCAATGTGCCAGATGTTTCATAAAAATAGCTTTTATTATTTCAAATGAATTATGTAGCTAGAATACCCAACTTTTATTTCTGTATTAAAATTTAAGAGTTAAAAAAACGGTAACAGACAAATAGACTTTGCAGTTCAGTTAGCAGTCCCTGAATGTGAAAAGAGTTCTTAAAAAACGCTCTTCTTCAGAGCCATTCTTGTTCCCATAGAAACCAATGTGAGGTTCTGGAAAACAAGGTAAGTTCTAAAATAATCACCATTATAAATACCCATTATATAAATGTAAATACAGGCAATTGAAATGATTTAGATGATTTTGAAATTGCATATCATTTCCCAAACCATAATGATTCCTTCAGAGTGGTTCTTGTCTGTCATATAAATACAGCATTTACAAAATTTTTAAAATTCTTATGATTTACTTGTGAGACCATAATCGCCTTTTCAAACAAGTCTTGGGCATGCAAATATCGATTTTCAACACATATTCTGGTGCAAGATGGGTCTTTCTCGACTGTGCTTTTACTTTGCGGCAGATTCAGTACTTACCATTAGCCTTTGGATTTTATATAACTGTCTCTGTATTCATTATTAATTGTTCTACAGTGAGATCTAGATAGTTTAGAGAATTATTTTACAATTATAATTTTTCACATTTCTATTTGTCCAAGGATTTTGTCGTGATAAAAGAGCCAAGAGATCTTCTTTTATTGGATTTGTAATTCTTCCCAAATTCCAGAGTCAATTACTTAGTATAGATATTCATAATACTGATGAAGATGTGAGTGTTCACTGAGATATATCCCCCTAAGAAGAGCTAAGCCTCCTATTGTTTAAGAAGCAGAAACATATCCTAGGAAGATCCAAAGGTGAAAAGCAACTTTTGAATTTAGTATAAATGTTGAAGGAATTCTGGACATGTCATCCCAAAATATGCTGCTTTAGTATATTGATTATTTTGAGCTGAACATACTTGAAAAACATCAAATGCCAAGAGAGGTTTTCTCTGGACTCCTCCTATCTGCCTAAAGACAGATCCCCCAAGGGAAACTCAACTTTTTCATAAATCCCCTCCCCAGGATTGACTGACTCATCACCAGGAAGGAGATTAGAAGTTGACTCCATATCCATACAATTTTTTCTCACAAACTCGCATCTCTCATCTCTTCTCCTAAAAGCCCATTCATTTTTCCTAAAAATGATCTACTCTCCCCTAAATTGCCTAATGCCCCCTTCCCTTATTAAGACAGTATATAAGCTGTCAAATCTCATTGCTTTTGGCGATATTCATGTTTTTCTCCTGTGATTCCCCATTATTAATGTTAAAAATTAATACATTTGTTTACCTTTTCTCCTATTAATCATCCTGTTGTCAATTTATTTTCTAGACCCAGCTATTGAACCTAGGACAGTAGGGACTAGTACTAGACAAGGACTTTGCCTTCCCTAGTAAGGACTAGTAGTAGATAAGACTTTGCCTTCCCTACACAGTTCAAGGAGCTACAACGAGTTGTACATTAGTTATGCAGTACTGTGAGCTGCATCAACTTTCAGAAATTCAGATATTTTCTCTCACTGCCATTTCATCTAAACTACAGCTTCTTAAAATGTGCTCAGCAATATTGATGTCACCTGGGAGCTTGGTAAAAATGTAGAATTTCAGGCCTTAGGTAGACCAACTGAATCAGAATTTGCATTTTAATAATATTGTGCCAGAGATATGAACGCACATTAAAGTTTAGAAACATAACTAGTTTCAAATATTTGCTCCAGGAAAATGTAGAAGTTTTATTCCAGGTGCACTGGTGGAAGCTAAAGCACCCACTAGGACATGAACTCTGAGAGGGGAGGAGCCTCGCCTACAGGGGACATCGGCACAGCATGCACTTCAGAGCAAAATCCATGAACACTGTGAAATCATTTTGAGAGTGGAGAATGAAAACTATCTCTTTATATCAAAAGTGACATATTTTTGAGTTGTATATTTTTAAAGAATATGTTCTTATATATATTTTATTTTTACCACTACCCTATAAGCCAAACCATTAAAAATATGTTACCTATAAAAATAAACACAAAATGGGTTAAAAATTTAGATATAAAACCTGAAGCTTTAGAACTCCTAGGAAAAACCATAGGAAAGAATTTCATTAGCCACTGATTTCTGGGATATGACACAAAAGCACAAGCAACTAAAGCAAAAACAGGCAAATGGAACTGCAGCAAACGAAAGAATTCTGCACAGCAAAATACACAATCAATTGAGTGAAAAGGCAACACATAGAAAGGAGGAAATATGTGCAAACTATGCATAATTGATAAGGGGATAATCTCCAAAATATATTAGGAAATCCTACAACTCAATAGCAAAAAACCAAATAACTCAATTAAAAAATGGGCAAAGAACTTGAATAGGTATTTCTCCAAAGAAGACAGACAAATGTCCAACATGTATGTGAAAGATACACGACATCAGAAATAATCAGGGAAATGCAAATCAAAACCATAATGAGATATCACCTCACATCTATCAGGATCACTATTATGAAAAAACAAACAAAACCCCCAAAGGTAACATGCATTGGCAAAGCAGAGGAGAAGCTGTAACCCTTATATACTGTTGGGAATGCAAAATAGTGTGGCCAGTATGGAAAACAGCACAAAAGTGTCTCAAAAAATACCACTTGAATGACTACATGATCCAGCAATCCCACTTGTGGGCATTTACCCAAAAGAATTGAAGATAAGATCGTGAAGAGGTATTTGCACACCCATGTTCATTGCAGCATTATTCACAATAGCCAAGATATGGAAATAACCAGAATGGACAAAGAAAATGTGGAACATACATATGATAGAATATCGTTCAGCTTTTAAAAAGAAGAAAATTCTGTGCTATTCAACAACATGAATGAACCTATAGAGCATTATGTTAAGTGAAATAACCTGGTCACAGAAGGACATAAGTAGAGCCTAAGCTTTTTACCTACTTTGAAAAGACATCATAGATTTGCCTCCTCACTTTTTCATGGCTGGCTAATTAGCTGTGTCCTCCATAAGTCAAAATGAAGATGCCTTTGAAATCGGTCCTTCCTCCAGATATGGGTCATTTAACAGCCCCTCACCATTTTTTCCTGGATAGAGATAGATACAGGAAGTTCAACCTTGTATGATCCATTCTGCCTACTTACTAAATGGTTACTCCATAGAAAACATAAGAATTCTTCTGGTTATATGTGATTTAACTAAGACCATGTTGATCTGAAATGGAACTTTTAGGGGAAAAAAAGAGTTTGCTTGAGATAGATGGAATCATCTGCTATAAAATCTGCTAATTAACTTGATTTCCTATGAAGTTAAATATAATCGACCAATGACAAACATACTATGATATGTATGTACGTAAGGGCATTGTTTTGACTACAGTGCTTCTCTCTGGAGATGCAGAGGGATCCTAGCTATCGAGAACTAAGTCAACCCCAAGGTTCTATTTTCTCCTTTATTTGATTTTCTCCTTCATGTCTACATTTATGTGTTTTGCCATTTTCCCAAATGTGTATGTGTTTAGAAATGATTCTGGGGATTTGTGTGTTAATATCTGCCTGTCCACACATTGAGATGGTTTGTTTCCCATCTTTAAGAAGACTGAGGCTATAATAGCTCCATCGTGCCTTAGTGCTGTGACTTCTGCCACATTACAACCTCTCTGTGTCTCAGTTCACTCAAGTATAAAATGGACTTAAAAACCTCACTTAATAGAGCTATTGTGAGGAGGATTCAATAAGTAAATACACAGAAAGGCCTTCAAACAGTGCCTGATACAAAGTAAGCACTACATGCATGTTAGTTACTGTTATTTATATTATTATTAACTTGTGGAGGGGCTGATTTCCTCACAAAGTATCAGCAAGATATCTAAGAAACAAAATCCACATTTAGAGACTTTTAGAATTAGTGTGCAAGGTCTGATATTTTAAAATTTAAGTCTCATAGTTTATAATAGCTAACATATTAATCACTTATTACATGCCAGGTATACAAGGTCTGTCTAGAAGGTATCCAGTTATGTAACATGAAAAATAGAGACATTTATTGAAGAAGATATAAGATACAAGAAACATTGTACATAGGACAATGACCCGTCGTCCCCCTCAAAGTAGGCACCTTGGGACCTCACAAAGTTCTCCCAATTGCCATCAGCTGCCCCATTGTATTTTCCTGAATCTCATTGACAGTGTAAAATCACTTCCCTTTCAAAGGTGATTTTAGTTTTAGGAACAGCCAGAAGTTGCAAGGCACCAAATCTTGGCTGTAGGCAGCTGAGTTACCTGGGTGATTTGATGTTTCACAAAAAAACTCTGTATGAGACATGATGCATGAGCAGGCACATTGTTGTGATGAAGCTGCCAATCACCAGTTTCCCATAGCTGTGGCCTTCTGAATCATCTGAATGATTTCCATGGAGGAATGTTCAAGCTTAATGCAAAATTTGATGCAGGTTCCTTGCTCTACTCCCTCACTCATTTTGAATGCCACAGCCACACAGTGCACATGCTCACTCAGGAGCATCTACCACCCCCACTGCCTAGTACAGTGAAGTCATTGTTCATGCTTGCACACTCCAGGCCACTCTCTTTGGCCGCCAGGTAACACTGATGTCATGCAAACCTCTCTTGTTATATTAACAATGGCTGGACTTTTCCAGACAGTCCTCATAAACTATGTACATTATATAATCTCATTTGATCTTCACTGTAACTCTGCAAGTAACTAAAATATACTGTAGAGAAATTAAGTAATTTGCCAAAAATCCATGTTCAGTAGGAATTCAGCATGGATTTATATCCTGGTCCATCAAATATGTATTCTTATATGTGTAATTTACTTAAGCAATAATGCCTCTAATGCTTCTTACACTTTAATGCCATCACTTTCGAAGGTTTTTCTCTGTGTCATGACCATTAAAATGAGAAGCTGCTCATTGGGCCATGTGCCATGATGACTGAAATGAGAAGTTATCCAGTGATTCCAGCATTCTGGATTTAAGGAATCAATAAAATTTTTCAAACTAGGCACTTAACATAAGGTTGTTTCTCAATTATTCCTTTAAATTGAATACATTCAGTTTTAGGGAGAAAATCACTATATTGCTGTTGATTGTTTTTTAAACTAAGAATTGATAAAATGTCATCATATAGCAAATAAGTCAAATAATAGGTCCAGGAAGTAGAATTTTGGAATCTTGCTCCTGGGCCAAAATTTTAATAACATTTAAAAAATAAAGGTGTATTTCACATAAGATAAAACTCATCAGTTTGAAGAGTACATTTTGGTGGTGTTCAGTATATTCATTGTGTTTTGTGACCATCATCACTATCTGCCATTACTATCTTCAATCATCATCACTACCAATATCAGAGTATTTTTATCACCTCACAAAGAAACCCTAGATTAGCAGTAAGTACCGTCTCCTAGCAGCCATTAATCTTACTGTCTCTATAAACTTGTCCTTGGGCAAATCGTTCTCTCTGTATGAAATGGCTGCTCAGACCTGTGATTTGTTTTCTATTCTTCAATGTCTATATCAAACGGCCTTCACAAAGTTTCATCTTGGTGTGTGGTTCCCAGCAGTATATGTGACAGGTATGATAGAAGGCATTATCAAGAGGATAAAACTCTAAGATATCCCATCAAGGTGATCAAATGCTTGCCATACACATGGACTTTAATATGAAGAAATAGACTTCGTACTTTCTGCATTTCTAATGTCTGCATTCACTTCTAATTTATTTCCTCACGTTTTCTCTTCTTTCAATTAATTTGGTGCTTATTTATATAACATACCAAATTACATATACTTGGAACTTCCTTTGAAGACTGCTAATGTTTTCAGTCATCGAATCAAAATAGTATTATACGGATCATCTTAGTTTTTAAAAAAGTTACATCTAATTGTGGGTTCCCGAATTCTGGTCCAATTGGGTGTTCTATTTAGTTGCTCCATTTGCTGTACTCCCATACACTGCTCAATTCTCAGATAATTTTATTTTAAAATAAACATTCAAATGTATTATTGTGTCATTGTGATCTATCGATTTACACGTCTCTGCATGGACTAGGAGTGCCTTGAGGGGAAGGATCTTGTCTCTATGTTTGACTTTCCCGCACGGTGCCTGGTATGTGTATAAACTAATGTTGAAGAAACGGAAGTTAAACACATACACCCAAACACATAAGAAAATTTACAATTATTGCCCTGGTCCAGTGGCTCCGTTGCCTGGAGCGTCCTCCCATGCACCCAAAGGTTGCAAGTTCAATCCCCACCAGGGTCCATAGGGGAGGCACCCGATCAATGTTTCTCTCTCTCACGGATGTCTCGCTCTCTCTCTCTGTCTTTCTCTCTAAAATCAATAAACCTATCCTCCGGTGAGGATTTAAAAAAATTCACAATGATTTACAGTTAATTATATAACACAACATTCAACTATAATACGTATACGTCTGACAGTTTTATATAGTTCACAACTACATTTCCAATGATATTAGATATTTTAAGAACTCAAAATGATGTATTTTGAACACCATAAAATATTAGAAGCACACTCCATTTAAAAGGGCAATCACCACGGTGGAGCTACAAGATAGAGGAACACTGAACGGAAAAGCTTGGAGATTAAAGTAAGGTGAAGAGATCTGTATTTGGATTGTCTAGCACGACCTGAGTGATTTTGGCTATTTCTGAATCTGAATTTTCTGTGATGTGGAGATATTTAATACAGTCCTTAGAGAATTGGTTTAACGATGTAGCTAATCTGTTTATTTTAGGGCCTGGCCTAAATGAATTCATTAAACAGGCCTTAATGAATCTTAGTGGCCACGTCATTCCTCAAGTTTTAATTTTTCTACACATTATGACTCTTTTCCAGCCTGGGAAACCTACTCTAAAGTCCAGTTGCTCAACTCAGAGACTCTAGACAGGACCGCAGAAGCACAACAAAACCTTCCTCAGTCTTAACGACTTCTAAGCCCGCAGGAAGCGCTGGGCGGACCTCCAGTATCCCAGCATTCCTCGCGCCGCTCAGGCCGCTCTCCCCTCGCGTCTCTATGGCAGAGCGGCTTCGGAGGCGGCGGCGGTGGTAGCGACCGTGGTGGGGGCGACTGGTCCCGACTCTCCTATTGGACTGAGAGGTTTGGGGCGCGAAGAGTTGCGATGTCAGAGAAGAAGCAGCCGGTAGACTTGGGTCTCCTGGAGGAGGACGACGAGTTCGAGGAGTTCCCTGCGGAAGGTAGGCGGCCGGGCCTCGGCCTCCGGGCCGCGCGGACGGTGACTCAGGCCTCGGGTTGAAGGAGGCGCGGCACCCGGGGCGGGTCCCAGAGGCGCCCGCGGGGACTGTGGACCCCTCGGCCGGCCCAGGAGGCTCTACTAGTGCGACCCTCCGTGCTACAGGCTTCGGGTTCGGAGTGTCCCGGTGGGCCTCTCGGGTGAGGCGGAATGTCTTCTGCTTCCTCATTGGGAGGAGCCACGGGCCCCTGGGGCCCCTACTCCCTGAGCCAGGGTGCCGGGGAGGGGTTGGTACTTTCACGCTTCCTCCAGGTTACCTCGTTCGTGACTACGTAACCTCTTTTTCCTTTATTTTCTTTCGATTCAGCAGCCTTCCTTGGCCTTTAATTCTTCCAGAATTGTTGTTTCTGATTTGGCCAGGGCTGCTTACTCTTAGGACTTCACAAATGAAGCCTGTTGAATACGATGGGAGGGTCAGGTATTGGTGCTTAATACACGTTATTGTTTTAATCTTGTTCCTCACTCATTTTTTATTACTTTACTTTGAACTAACATACGTTTAAGGATTTATAAGACGCTAAAAATTCTCTATTTTTATTAGCTTTATGGTTACAAAGAGGACCTAATTTATTTTCACAAATCCAAGTAGGTACCGGTATTACCATTTCTCAGATAAAGAAACTGAAGCTTGGCCTGGCTGGCGTGGCTCAGTGGATTGAGCACAGACCTGCAAATCAGAGGGTCGCTGGTTCGATTCCCAGTTAGGGCACATGCCTGGGTGCAGGCCAGGTCCCCAGTGGGGGGGGCACGTGAGAAGCAACCCCACATTGATGTTTCTGTCCCTCTCTTTCTCCTTCCCTTCCCCTTTCTCTAAAAAATAAATAAATAAAATCTTTAAAAAAAAAAGAAATTGAAGCTTGGAATAGTGAACAAACTCCCCGGAGTCACATAACTGGCTTGAATTGATGGGCAGCTGGCCCAGTTGACCCTAGAGTTCTTAAACTCTTTATCTGTTTGTCAGATTTGGTTAGACTTGGTTCTGTTTATCTGTTAGATCGTTGTGGCTACTTAACATTTTTCACCGTTACTTGCTTTATTGGCTAAATGTTATACCTAAGATAAATATTTATCTCATAAGAAAAGGAGATTACTATTGGGTGGTCTTTTTGAAGGTGGTAGAAAGAGTTGTGATAAGTGGTGTACAAATTTGTTACATTAAGCAATTATTTGCATCACTAAAATTGTCCTAAGGTGTAATGATTCTATTACGTCATAAAACCACACAGCTGGAACACTTGTTCTTTCTATTTATAATATACCCTTTTTTAAAATAAATGGACGTAGACATTAGTGTGCATATTACATAAACTCAAACTAACAAGCACATTTCTTTTGATTTCTGAGATGCATTGTATATTGTGGGGATTGTTGGTTTTCTGTTTTGATAGTAGAGTTATCTGCCAGCCGTGTTTTCTTGACCTCACTTGGAAGTTGGTTCGTGATCTTCCAGTTTTGAACTATGCAGTAGAAAACTGACTTCTTAAGGGCAGGATCCACTTCTGACTCCACTTCAAAATAGCATTTGTTCATTGTTTATCACATACAAAGTACAATGGTAGGCACTTTATTTACATTACTATTGACATTACATAGTCTAATTATCACCACAATGCTGAGGAAACTGAGGCTTAGATTTAAAAAAGCTTGCCATTAAGTGGTTGGTCCCCCAGCCCAAGTTTCTTAATAACATTTAGGGAAGTGCCTGGCACGATGTAGGTGTCAATGAATGCTTGGTGAATGAATGAATCTGTAGTTCAAGTAAGTAGTTGAGAATTGACTGCTTAAAAAGTATCTAGAAATAACTGTGTACTCGATGATACATATGATTTTTCTCGGCAGCTTTTCCTCTTACCAGCTTTTGCAGAATATGTAATTTATTCTTGTTCTAAGTTTATGCTGTGAGCAGCAATTTATTCAAAATGTTTATAGTTACATAGTAAAACTCATTAAAGCTAAGAGGTAAAGAAAAGAATTTTTTTGTGTGTGAAGACAGAGGCCTTTATAACGAACTGGTTTATTAGCCTTAAGTAGTTCATCATTTATTGGTCCTTACAGAACATTGGTTATCTTCAGATTGGAATGTGTAGAACGTACTTCATTCAGGAAACTTTCTACTTAGAATGAGAAATAACATTTGAAATTACTTTGTTCAGGTTTCTGTATGTTTCTTTGGTTTATAATTCAGACAGTTTTCCCTTTCATGTTAATTTGAATTACTAAGATTTTGTTGGATACAAAATTAGTCTAAGAGATTAAATCAGTATATACTAATAAAACTGCTCTGATAAGAAACAAAGCTAAATATCCATCCAGAATATATATGCATACACATATACACATACACACATATAAAATTATATGTGTTTGTATGTAATTTTTACATACATACAGAGGGCTGTATTATATATACTAGTCTCTTCTTATATTTTATATCTTAGACACGTGTTTGCATTAATATAAAAGTCTACCTCATGCTTTTTAACAGTGGTGCACTACTAGTCTGTTGTATGCATGTTAAATCTATTTAGGTTTTGTGCTTATCTATTAGATAAACTCTTAGGGAAGAGTTTGCCAAATCAAATTGGCAGGTGCGTTTTAATTTTTTAGTATAATTTTTTACTTTGAAATAATTGCAAATTTACAGAGTAATTGAAAGTACAACCTTTTTTTCCTGAACCATTTTAGAGTTAAGTTGCCAACCTGATGCACATCACCCTTTAATATTTTAATGTGAAATTTCTAGAGAGACATAATCACAGTACAAACATAAAAATTGGAAATTAATATACTGCTACATTATTGTCATCTAATCCACAAATCTCAGATTTTCTCCGGTTGTCTCAATAATAATCTTGACTCAGAATCATGGATTTCTATATTCATTGTCACGTCCCTTTAGTCTTCGGTCTAGAGCGCTTACCAGTTTGTCTTTTGTGATTTTGACACTTTTGAATTTTATAGACCAGTTATTTTATAGAATGTACCTTAGCTTTGATTTTTCTCATTGTTTCTACATAATTAGATTCAGGTTCGGCACGTTGGCAGGAATATCCTGGTCATGGTGCTGTGTCTTATTGCATCCTCTCAGGAAGAACATGATTTTCATTTGTTCCATTAGTGATAATGATCGCTTTGAACACTTTATTAAGGTAGTGTCTGAGAGTTTTCTGTTGTTAGATTAACTCATTTTCCCTTCATAATTAATAGGTATTTTGTAAAGAGGGATTTTGAAACCATGTACATACGAGGGGGAGACCCAAAAACACCCCCAGAATTTATTTATAAAAAATTGTGTACTTATTCTTACATGTTTAAACTTCAGTCACCTTCAAGTTACTCTCTATTTGATGCAATACACATATCGAGACATTTTTTTCACTGCTCAAAACAGTTTTTGAACTTGTCGATTCTGGTGTATTTTAGTGCTTCTGCTGCCTTTGTTTCCCCCTTCCACATCGGCAAAATGTTTTCCTTGGAGGACTTTTTTCATCTGGGGAAACAAAAAAAGTGAGTCACCTAGGGCTAGATATGGAGGGCCTTTTGGTCAAAAACTGCTGAACATTCAGTGCAGTGTGGGCAGGTGGGTTCCTAAATCACCCATCATGAAATGGACAGATGCATTGAAAGAGTCTTCAAAAAATTTGATGAAGCTGAACACACCCTCTCATAACAATGCCAGCTGGTGCACTGATACAGATGGGCTTCTAGAACACTCACCTAGTGAGGGAAGCCTGTACTACAAGGGGCTTGCCCGCCCTCCAGAAGATAATTCTGGTTTTTGGGGGTCCCCCCTTGTACAGTATTCCATTCATCATCAGACTTTCAGTTTGTTCATTTGCTTATTTATATCCATATGAACTGAAGGATTCTCATTTGATGTTATTATTTATTGCTGTTATTTACTTAGATCCTCAAATTGTCCCATATTTGAACATTGAGAAGCCCTTCAGGCTATCTTTTGTGAACTTTTGACATGTCACCACAAATACACCAAATACCTTTTGTGTATTTCCTAACATTCTGGCACAAGAAAGTGTTACAAGCTGATCTTGTACTTTTCCCTACTCCAGTTCTGGAATCAGGCATTTCTCCAAGGGCATTATTTTTCATGGAGAATGAGAGTTAGAAGGTAAGTTCTTAACTCCAGTTGTGCTAATTGCATTTGGGACCATCTGAGTGGAAGGAACTAGGAAATATATAAGTGTGTGTATATATATATACACATACAGTTTTACATGTGTGTGTGTGTGTGTGTGTAAAATCATGAGTTCACATAGCACCAATATCTGTTCATCACAGGGTTTATTCTATTTTTTTTCTTTCCATATTTGTAATACCCTTCCCCAACAGTGAGAAGCCTGGTGTTGTTATCATAAATATATTGTCTTTTTGCTCATACTCTTCCCTAACCAGTCTTTGTTACCCCCTCCACCCACAGTTGACCTTCCTTATCTCACTTGGCCTTCAGCATTCTATGTCAGGGCATCCTCTCCTGTCCTCACTCAGTATTGCATGACTTCTTCACTCTGTTCAGGCTCTGACACACCACCCATCCAGTGCTCCCCCTCTACAGGAATGCCCTTGTGGCTCTGCTTGGGTGTGGACACCTCATCTGGGACCAGGTGCCTGTTGAAATTTGACATACATTTTCAAGTTTCCTTTGAGAAGGGTTACATTAATTAACAGTCTTATTTATAGTGTACCTTTTCCCTCATTAGGTTGCCTATACTCCATGTTAAACATTTTAGTCATCGTCAGTATGAAGGATGAAAAATATAATTGCATCATTTTGATTTGATTTCTTTGAGTGAGATTGACCATTATATTTTTCCTTGAACTGTTACCTTTTTTTCAATTTTATTTTTTAATACTTATCCAAGGATATGTTTTTATTGATTTGAGAGAGAGGAAGGGAGGCAGAGAGAGAGAAACATTGATGTGAGAGAGAAACATCAATCTGTTGCCTCCTGTATGCCCACCAGCCGGGGTATATGCCCTGACCAGGGTTAAAACTGCAGCTATTTGGTGTGCGGGATGATGCTCCGACCAACTGAGCCACCCAGCCAGGGTGAACTGTTACCTTCTCAGTTACCTTTCTTAATATGTAATTTGTGGATAATAATTAAAGTCATATAAAAATTATGTGATACTATTAGTTTGCTAGAACTGCTGTAACAAAATACCGTATACTAAGTGGCTTGAACAACAGGAATTTACTTTCTTACGGTTCTGGAACCTGGGAAGTCCACAATGAAGGTATTAGCTGATTAATTTCCTGGTCAGGGCTCTCTTCCTGTCTTAGAGACTATTGCCTTTTTTACTATGTCTTTACAAGGTGGAGAAGAGAAAGCTCTCTAGTGTCTTTCCCTGTAATGTAGGGGTGTCCAACCTGTGGCCTGCAGCCCAGGATGGCTATGAATGTGGCCCAACACAAAAGTATAAATTTACTTAAAACATTACTTAGTTTTATTACTTAGATATGTACATTTTCTATATTAGTGATCACAAACTTGGGACCTGCTTGACAATTTTAAAAGATTATCGTAAGAGCAGCTGCATGATTGGGGTTATTATGTGAGGTCTTTTTTGCATATCTGTGGTGGGTGGCAGATATCACAAAAATTGTGCGTGGACCTTTTTTTTTTTGCTCATCAGTTTTCTTTAGTGTTTGTGTATTTAATGTGTGACCCAAGACAACTCTTCTTCTGGTGTGGCCCAGAGATGCCAAAAGGTTGGACACCCCTGCAAATGGCACTGATAATTTAATCACAAGGATTCCACTCTCATGAGTTCATGCAACCTAATTACCTTCAAAAGCCCTCATCTTCAAACGCCATCCCATTAGGGGTTAGGGCTTCAACATAAGGATTTTGGGGTTTGGAGGACATTCAGTCCATAGCAATGGTACATGTAAAGTGCATAGCACAGAGTTTGACATAAAGTTGGTTTTCAGTGAATATTAGAGCTCTTTCTTCTCTCCTAATCTATGTAGGGATTTGGATTTTGTATGATGCTTGATAATTAATTTACTTGGAACTACTTTTGATGAATATTTTGTCATTTTAAGTATATCCAAAATTAAGCTTAAGTTTGTGAGTTTGATAATTATTTTCTAGTATTAAAAACTTTTAAATTAAAAAATACTATTTTTTTCCAAAAATACTTTTTAAAAATGTGGTTATTCATACAAAATATGAAAGTACAAAGAACAATAGCATACATTGTTTAAGTATGCATACAGATGGATGAGAGCTATAAAAAAATACAGAAAAACCCCAAAATCAAGATGTCTGTGCTTGGGAGGGTATAGTGAGAGGTGTGACTCAGGATATCACACAGTAAAAACTACTTTGTAAGATTGCTTGATTAGCTATTTCACTTATTCTATGGAACGAATAAGCAGTAAGAATTGTGACAGTGTTACTACTCAGTTGTTAAACATTACTCATTGAAAAATGTGACGCACTGAAAACATTTAGGAAAAAATAAGTTTCAAAATTACACTTTCCTTCTGAAGTTTTGAAGATTCAAATATCTGCCCCCGCTCCCCACCCAGTTTTGTATTCTGTTGTATATGTAATGCTTGGTAGAAGTGGTATTGTTGTCTTTTGTTGTTTTTGTCATGGAACAAGTTTCTTTTCTTACATCCATCACCCTTCGAGTTCCCTAGCAGTAATTAGCACATAATAAATGATGTGTTCATTGGAAATAGATTTGTTGAGTGCTTCCTATAAATGGCACTGAATGGTGCAGAGAGAGAATGCTATTAACTGCCATTTGTCAATACTAAGTGCTTTAGATACATAGTCTCATTTACCCCTTGTAGCAGCCTTATGGTTTTTTTCTTGGGGCTCAGGAAAAGACCAAGGTCACAGTTAACTAGAACAGGGGTGTCAGACTCATTTTCACTGGGAGCCACATCATCCTCACGGTTGCCTTCAAAGGGCTGGATGTAATTTTAGGACTGTATAAATGTAACTACTCCTAACAGTTAAGTGAGAGAGAGCTTGGTGCTGCTGCTACAGGCTGGATAAAAGTGGAGGGCTGCCTGTGGGCCTTGTGTTTGCCACCTGTGAACTAGAGGCTGCACTGAGCCAAATTTGACTCCTTAGGGTGGTAGGTATTTGTCTTTGGACTCAGTGGAAATAATGGGCCAGTAGTTTTCAAACCAAGTTTGAGCTTTTTAGTATTGGGTTAGTCAAAATTTCATTTTTTTTCTGTAGGATGGCTCTAGTAGCGCTTAGTTGTCTTGAACTTCATTTAAAACAATTTTGTTAGATTGTATTGTGACAGCTGTCCTATCAGTGTGCATTTAAAAAAACTTAATCAAAATTGGTGAATTTTTGTGTAGCCATTTTAATATTGGAGATGGAAGAAAATATGCAACATTTTCAGCTTATTATGCTTTATCATTTCAAGAAAGGTTAAAACCTAACTGAAATGCAAAAAGAGATTTGTGCAGTGTGTGGAGAAGTTGCTGTGACTGAGTGAACATGTCAAAAGTGGTCTGTGAAGTTTCGTGCTGGAAATGTCCTGTTGGACGATGCTCCATGTTGAAGTTGATAACGATCAAATCAAGACATTAAGTGGGGACAGTCAATGTTATGCCACTGGAAGATAGCTGACATGTTCAAAATATCCAAATCAGTAAAATTATTGCTGAAAATGAAAAAATGTATCTTTTATTTATAGAAAAAAACTAAGCAGACTTTTTGGGCAGCCCATTGTTTTGCAGGTGCTTACCCTGGCATGTGGGGCTGTAAGTCCTTCCCTTCTGACCCCTCACCCCCAGTTACACCAGAGCTTCTTCCCTTTTGACTCTGGCTTCTGGATAAGAGTTTATTTTGTTTCCTTCCAATTACTGCTGCTGCTGGTGGTGGTGGGGTAAGGATTAATCAACTGATAAAGTGCAACAGCAGTTGAAAAAAAGGGGAAAATTATTTCCAGTTGTGTACAGTATGAGATAGCAACATTTGAGTAGGATTTTCCAAAGATAGAAATGTAGAAAAGGGGTTTCCAACAGAAGGGGAAAGAAGTAGATGTTTGGAGGTGGACAAATTCAATGTGTATAATTTGTGAAATAGTGGTTGCAAATGCAGGTGTTTTGGGGCCTGCCTAATCATGGAAGGCTTTAAGCCAAATGACGAGTTTGGACTTTATCCTTAGATAGGTGAGGCGTGGATTTGTTTGTTTGTTTGTTTGATACATGTGAGTTTTCCTTTAGATAGGCAGTTTGGGAAAAATTAACCCAGCAGAATTAATTTGAAAGGATAAAAAGAAAGAGACAGAGTCAATTATTGAAATTAGCAATTATTTAATTAGCAAATTATTGAAATAACTTAGATGAGGACTAAGGGCCTGAAATAAGTTGTTACTAGAAAAGAAGTGAAAAGGGATAACAAGAATAACAAGGGAGTTTTGGCAACTACTTTGATAATGGAGTGTTGGGAGTAAGAAGAAACCAGAAGTTGTGATTTTGCACTTGACATGTCTAATGTATGACAGATGGCGGAATTCATGTTGGATACCCTTGACTTAGAAGTATGGAAGATCAGAATGAGGGAATTGAGATGAATGTAGGGCATGAGGACTGGGAAAAGGTGAGAATAGTAATGACTTTGGAGAATTTTATAAGAGAGAATTATGACCATCGATTAACAAAGGGAACCAAAGTCAACATGACTTCGTAGTGGAACCGTTCTGCCAGGTACGTAGTTTTAAAAATAATTGATGAAGAGAATTGAGTCTCCTTTTTTAAGAGTAAGAAAAATTATAAATGGTTATATAAATTATTTTGAGCCTCTGTCGTACTTCTGCCAACAAATAACTAAGAGTTCACCAGTAGTTGGCGGCAACATCATTTATAACTTGCTTTAGGTTGGTGCTATGAAGTTCCTTACTGACATTTTTGGTCCTTGTTGGAGAAAATATGGGAATACAATGGTGCTTTGCTTGATACTGGTTTCTTAGTCACTGGATATAGACATTAGATCTCTAGAATAAATATTTTTGTATCATGATAATCTACAGAAATGAAATTTTATTTGCAAAGTTTTAATCTATTTTATACAGCTTAAGCAGGTGCACATAAATGTCAGTTGATCTCAGAATGACTAGGTTTAGTGTGGCTTCATTATCATATTCATGAGCACAATGATGCTCTTTGCTATTATTGCTGTTCTCTTTTCACTCACCTGTGATGATGAGTATACAATTTAGAACTTTTTTGAAGTTTCATCTGTCTCTTTTGTATTTTTCTTTATGTTCTCCGTATATAAGCCCAATTTTTATTTGAAGAAACTTTGTTGGAGATTAGTTTTATATTTAGAGTAGTTTCACTATTAAGGAATGAGTGAGAATTTGATGCTCTTGAAAATCAGTATAGACTATAAGATTTACAACCCTATTTGGTATAAATTGAGTTTCCTCTTTTCCAAAATGGTATCCTTAATACTTTTAAGAAATTTTGGAATGTATGTTGGAGGGTGGGGAGAGTGATTTTAAAAACATTGAGAGAAAATTCTTTTGACACTTAAATGTCAAGGTGATACTTAGATAAAATACAAGGGATCTTTGATAGCGCAGATTTTTGAAATTTAAAGCTAGTCATAGGTATAATTTTCACTGACAAATGTGAACAAAGCCATATTTGGAGGCAAAATCCTAGATAGTTTAGAATTGATAGAAAGTTATGTTTTAGGCATCTGTTATTGGTTATTTCTAATTCTGACTTTTAAAATATGGTAAATTATTATTTTTTTACCAGCACACATCTGGAGGCCTGCACACTGAAGTCAACACAGATGTCATTAGTTAAACGATTAATCACAATATTCCCAGTGCATTTAGTGTTGAAGATAAAAGCGTACAGTTTATAAAGTCATCCACACATTGAAGAAGTGCATTAGATGTGAACTGGGTATATTTGTTTGATTTATTATTTTACCCTTTAAAAAAGGTATTTCTGGGTTTAAGTCTTTAAAACTGAGTGATTAAATGAAATTGAATAGTTATCAGTGTATATTATAACTGAAAATTAAAGCACAGTTTAGTCAGAGATATATTGCAGGAGATACCAGCCAAACCCTAGAGATTACAACAGTCACAGCTTGTTTATGTTACATATTCACTTAGTAGAGTTGACATATATTATAATTTACATATATTTTAACATAGTTCAGTATGGAGAATTTGTAAGTGTTGGAAATAATATATGGGGCTATTATACTCTTATCATTTAAACTTTTTGCATAATATAGTTTAGAACATTTCTAATTAATGAAGAAAATCTTTTAAAGTTTCTACCTAAAATAGATTATAGATTCTGGTTTGTCAGTGTGAACACTAGGTTTCTTAATGATACGCTTATTAAATAATTTAAAATACTTAAGTTGTAATTCAGATGGTTAATTATTGTCTTTATTTCATCTATGGTGATTGGAAGGATAGCATAGCATAGGGGCTTTGGATAAGAAATTAAGGTTAAAGAGTATATTCACATTTTATGTAATGATTAATGAAGAATTTAACCAACTCTTCCATTTCTGTATTTTTGTATACTCTAAAGTGTCATAATTATAAAGTGCTTTATAATAATACCAAGAAAATAATAGAGCTATTATCAAGTCTTTTTTTTTTGTATATTCTTCCCCAAATTTTGCTCACAGTGGAGTTTTTCCCCCTTTCATGAGGTTTAAATGTTCTTAGCCATGTTTCTGATAGGCGTCTACTAAAATGAAGCTAATAGCTAGAACATACTTAAGAGAGTATGTAAGTCTGATTACTGATTTGGAGAGAAGAGGATCAAACAAATATTTACAAGGTCTGATTTAGAGTTGCGTGTTTCACAGCTACTTACTGTGCATATGCTAGGTACTATTTGAATTTAAGAATACAAAGATAAAATATAGTTGTTACTTTTGAGCTAAACACTAGTAGTGAACATAGAAACAAGCTGATAATATGATTGTACAGTATGTAAGTGTTGTGATAGAGCTATACACAAAAGAGGGGACCTAATCTCTGAAGGTAAGGAGGAGGAGAAGGGAATGTGGGAGGCTTCTGGAGGTAATCTGCAAACTGATTTTTTAAAAATTATTTTGAAACTTTCAACCCTGTAGGAAAGTTTAAAACAGAGAATAGGTTGGGTGAAAGAAAGGGTCAGAAGATACAGACTTCAATTATAAATAAGTCATGAGAATATAATACACAGCATGGTGACTATCTGTACTGTGTATTTGAAAGTTTCCGAGAGAGCAGATCTTAAAAGTTCTCATCACAAGAAAAAAATTAACTGTGCAATAATGATGTTAACTAGGTTTATCATGGTGATCACTTTGCAATATACACAAATATCAAATCATTTTGTTGTCCACTTAAAACTAATATAATACTATATGTTAATTATACCTCAGTCTTAAGAGGGCCCCAAACACCTAAGTGTCATCAGTTAACATGTTTATTTCTGTCACGTATGCCATATATACAATATATACCAAATATAGAGAGAGAACCATTTGTAAGTAAACTATCAACAAAACACTTGACTCAGATATTTCAGCATGCATGCCTTGAATAAAGACATTCTCAAACAATTTTACAATCAAGTTTAAGAAAATATTTGGTTGAGGCTGAGGCGGTGAAAGACAAATACCATACAATCTTACCTTTAACAAGAACCTAATCAACAAAACAAACAAATGAACAAGCAAGCAAAATAAAACCTGAGACACTGAAATAGAGAACAGGCTGACAGTGACCAGAGGGGAGGGAATTTCAGGGGAAAGGGGGAAGGGGTTGCAGGAACTAGTATAAAGGACACATGGAAACAAGGGAGGAGGTGGAAACGGAAGGGAGGTGGGGAAGACTGGGGGGTGGGCTGGGATGGGAGTTAAAGGCAGAAAACTGTACTTGAACAACAATTAAAATAAAAAATTATTAAAAAATTGGTCGACTTTTAAAATTTTTTCCTTTTTTTTGAAAAAAAAAATTGATTCTAGACAGAAGGGAAGGGAGGTATAAAGAAGGGGAGAGACACATGGATGTGAGGGAGAAACATCCATCAGTTGCTCCTTGCACATACCAGGACTGGGGACTGAACCTGCAACCCAGGCCTGTGCTGCACTGGGAATCAAGCCCATGACCTTTTGCTTTGCGGGATGAAGCCCACACTGACCAGGGCTGGTCTTCTTTTTATTATCTGTTTATGAGTTACCTTTTTTATGCTTAGCAATTCTGAATTTCAGGCTGGTACATTCCTGCTACTCAGCTTGCCTTTGTGTTATTCGTGCTGTGTTTTGAAAAATTATGAAATAGACCTTATAAAAATTAGCTCAAGTAAAATTAGGGAAGTAAGTATCCTCCTGAAATTATAAGAAATTTTCATGGCCAGTAGAATTTTTTATATTAACTTCTGTTTTAGATTATCTGCAAATTCAAGAATTGAGAACATACGTGACAGCATAAATTGAGATTTAAAGTGTATGATTACCATTTATCATATATTTTTTACCATATATTTTATACCATATATTTGGTATTAGATGTTTTGAATTGTTAGAGTCTTCAGTGGCAAACTTTCTGAAGTTTTTGTGTTTATAGAAATAATATATGAGAACTATTTAGACAGCACCTGTTTCTGTTTTCAGACTGGACTGGTTTAGATGAAGATGAAGATGCACATGTCTGGGAGGATAATTGGGATGATGACAATGTAGAGGATGACTTCTCCAATCAGTTACGGTAAGCTTTAAGCCAGATTTTTATATCACTTAGTATTAATTGTAAGCACAGAGTATGTCATGTACATATGATAATTGGGCTCTTAAAAAGATAATTAATCTTTGAAATATGTTTTTGGATTATGAAAAGTAAGACATATTGCCTTCATCTCCTGTGTTTCTAAACATGAATACTTTGTGTAATTGCCTAGAACTTTTGTTCTTTCTAGGCTCTTTACAAAAGTAGTTAAATGGAAGCATATTTGCTGTTTTTTATCCTGTTTTTCTGTTGAAGTTAATTTTCTGCCAATATTGAATAACTCAGCAAAAATTAGAATTGTAAGTGCTAGGACCCAATAGATTGGTTTTCTCAACCTGGAATGGAGATGGGGGTGATAGGAGTGTATTTTTCACATTCTTGTACGTATCTACCTAATAAGATTGATTGGCCAAAGTAAAATTCATATAATATAAAATTAACCATTTTAAAGTGTACAGTTAGTTTAGTGGCATTTTGTATATTCACAGTGTCGTGCAACCATTATCTCTTTTTAATTCCAAAACATTTTCAGCACCCCAAAAGCAGCTGGGTACTGTGTACCCAGTAAGCAGTCTGAATTCCTCTTTTGTGGCCAGCTCCTGGCAACCACTAAGTTGCTTTCTTAGGGATTTGCATGTTCTAGATATTTCATATGAATGAATTATACAATAAGCGATCCTGTGTGGCTAGCTTCCTTCATTTAGCATAACATTTTCAAGTTATATCCAGGTTGTAGCATGTATCAGTGCTTCATTCGTTTTTATGCGTGAATAATATTCCATTGTATGGGTATGTCACAATTTGTTTATCCATATATCAGTTGAGGGACATTAGAGTTGTTTCCAGCTTATGACTTTTTTTAAATTAATTTTTTAAAGAGAGGGGAAAGGAGAGAGAAAGAGAGGGAAAGAAACATCAATCAGTTGCCTATCATACACGCTCTGGTAGCGGACCGAACCCGTAGCCTAGGCATATGCCCTGACCAGGAATGGAACTGGTGACCTTCTGCTTTGTGGGACAACACCCAGCCAATTGAGCCACTCCCCTCAGAGCCCAGCTTATGACTGTGGTGAACAGTGCTGCTGTGAACTTTCATGTGCAAGTTTTGTTTGAATACCTGTTTTCAATTTGGGGGGATGTAATTGTAGAGGTAGAATTGCTGGGTCATGTCATAAAACTTTTTTGAGGAACTGCCAAACTTTTCCAGAGCAGCTGTACAATTTTATATTACTACCAGCAATGTGTGATGTTTCTAATCTTTCTTATGTTCTCACCAAACCTCATTAGCTTTCATTTTTTTATTATAATCATCCTAGTCAGTGTAAATTGGTATCTCATTATGGTTTTGAGTTTACATTTACCTAATGATGAGCTATTATATTTGTTGGTCATTTGTGTATCTTGGAGCAGTATCTGTTCAAGTCCTTGCCTATTTTTAAGTTGGGTTGTTTGTCTTTTGTCTTTTTGTTGTTGAGTTGTACATGTTCTTTATATATTCTGTTTACTGGGTCCTTATCAGATACATATTTAGAAATATTTCCTCCCATTCTGTTAGGTTGTCTTTCTACTTTTCTTCATAGTGTTCTTTGCACAAAAGTTTTTAATTCTGGTGAAGTCCAGTTTACCTACTTCTAAAGAATTATTGACAAATTCAAGGTTATAAAAATTCATCTCTGTGTTCTGTTTTAGCTCTTTAGAATTTTAGCTCTTACATGTAGGTCTTCTGTCCGTTTTGACTTAAGTTTTGTGTATGTTGTGAAAGTAAGGTCCAGCTTTACTCTTCGCATGTGAACATTCAGTTGCACCAGCACCATTCGTTGTAGAGACAGTTCTTTCCTCCTTGATTTTATTTTGATTCACCTATACATATCTGTCTTCACAATGATACCTAAGTAGACTGTCATATATTTTGCTCACATCAAGATAGGAAGTTCTATTGCAGTCCTCTACTTTTCTAGTCTAGTAGTACATTTCTTCAAAATGGAAGTGAGACGATTTATAACAAAATTTTACAATTTTTTAAAATCATGTTACAGCTTGTGTTCTTTACTGCATTTTTTATAGGCTCAAAAATCATACATTCTAAAGACTCTACTATTTTGGAGACTAATGACAATTTTAGTATTATTCTGGAAACTAATAACAATTTTACCCATCTCCTTTCTCCCCTTTTTTGAAATACACAATTTACCTTTCACTGTTAATTCTGGTACTTTTATAATTTCCGTGATTTCTCAAAATTTCTGACTCTTAACTTTTGACTGTATCTTTTCGTTCTTTCAGTACCCAAGATGTAATTATTCAGAGCCTTGAGACTTTAAACTATGTTAATGCATTATGGAGTTATCTCACCTGTCTTAGTTTTCAATTTTGTTTTAATGATGATGTTTTTCATTTGTGGTTTTATGGACAAGATAGGAACAATAGCTGTTGATTTATTTTGCCTACATACAGTTAATGCACAGTAATTCTTACACAACTTTAAATTGGATTTATAATTTGTCTTAGTTCAATAGATAAGTATAAATAGAGAAAGTAATTTGTTTTTTAAAAAATTTTTGTATATATTGATTTTAGAGAGAGGGAAAGGGACAGAGGGAGAAACATTGATTTCTTCCACTTACTTATACATTTATTGGTTGATTCTTGTACGCGTCCTGACCAGGGATTGAACCTGCAGCCTTGGCATATGGGGACGATGCTCTGTCCAACTGAGCTGCCTGGCTAGGGCCTGTCTATTCTTTATGTGTAAATAAAAGTAATTCTTATTGTGATAATTATGAAATTCCAAAAAGTTTGTTACTACTACTTTGTGTTTTTAACCATGTGGTTAGTGATACTTAAAATTTGTTTAAATATTTATTAACAGAACTTTTGTATGATATTTGGATGGTATTTGAAAGATAGCAGTAAATTTCTTACATTTCTTCCATAAATAATCAGAAAATTAAGGAATATGAAATATGTTTACTAATGGGAAAGTAAAATTTTATTATCATTATGTTGATTCACATCCAATTTCTGTTTTAAATAGGTTTCTTTTTAAGGACTAATGTAAAGCTGTTTGATAGTATTTTAAATTGGTGCCTAGGTGTAGCTCATTGTTTCTCTAATTTATCATGAAGAATGTCTAGTAATGTTGTATTTTTGTGTTTTATTATAGAGCTGAACTAGAGAAACATGGGTATAAGATGGAGACCTCTTAGTATCCAGAAGAAGTGTTGAAACAACCTAAACTTGAACTGTTTACTAAATTCTAAGACAGAATCCAGGATGGGACTCTTTAAAAATGCTTGTTTCATTACCTGCTTGGCTTTACTTTTGCTTTTGTAACACACAAAAATAAATGTTTTGATCTAATTTTGGTTTGGTTCAGAAGTCATTTTTGCCTCTAATAGTTAATTTTCTCGTACTGTTCATGATTTTCCAGGACTTATTTGTATAGTGACAGTAAAATTTCCTATTACGATTATTTTTAATGTTAATTGAGTCTCAGAGAGGTTAAATGATTTAAGGCTGAAATTCATATGATCTCCAGTTCAGTACTTTCTTAAACCACATCGATTAAATATTGGTCTTATTTATAAGGTTCTTTTAAGTTACATTTAAACTTAATCTGCATTTTGAAAGCTTACACAAACATTTATGGACATTTTTAAGATGACTTCAAAACTTGTGTTTCTGATGATTAATATTTAAAATGATTAATATTTTAAAACACAGGCTTTAAAGGGTAATATATTAATCATTTTAAATTGCTAATTAGTTAGTGAGTAATTGTATTAATAATACTAGTTGATAGAGTATTATTATTTAAAATCCAGAGTGATTTGGTTGCAGTTTTATGAAAGGTTTCCTCTATGAAAACTGGGGAAGTAGGCTCAAGATAATTTGTTAACATGTGCGTATCCTCCAGTACTGCATACCATTCATTTAGTACTGTTGCCCCATCTACTTTTTGAGTGGGAGATTTAATTTGTTTGGTAAATGCTTCTTTCTGGTAAGACTTAGAAAGAGGCTATTGTACAGTTTCTATTATGAAAATTTTTAAACTTGAAATGTGTTACTCGTTTAGAAACAGAATCACTGGTACTGTTGAGTAATTTAAAAGGTAAAATTTATTTAACATGGTGTATTGACACCTAAATAGGGGTTGGGCACCTGAAATATATTTTGTTGTGCCTCAAAATGATTTTGAACATAGTTTTCTTCTCCTGAGATAAGCATAAATCTGCCTTGTCTACCTGACAGAACTACTAGATGATCAGATGAAATAATAAGTAACAAAGAACTTTGGAAAAGTGTAAAAGGACCTCATATTTTTGCCAGCATATAGTAAAGCACAGGTAGACATGTTAATGTAGCATGTGAAGAAATATTTTGATGTATATGTTCTCAATATTCTGGTTAGTGGATATAAGGTCATCTTTAGACCCTACATCATGGGTCACCTTGACTGTGTCAGATAAGTACCCAGAGGGATGGCCACTTCATGTGACATAAATTGGTGAGATACAATTTTGAAACCTCATAGGAATTGGGCTGGGACTTTAATGGGTTATCTTTACTCAAAGCCAGTGTTTTGTCCTTAAAGAAATTTCAAAATTTACTTTAGATGGTTTTCTCTGCTAAGGATTGAGTACCAAAAAAATGGTATCTGGTATCAGGATGATGAAGCACATCAGTGCTAGAAAGTGAGACTAGTCAGGCAGCCGTCTTTATGGGATTATGCAGTTAATGGATTTCTTTAACTTTTGATATTCACAATGACCCTGTGAAGCGGGCAGGAAAGACATGTCTAATAAATATTTCATCAAAAGAAAATTGAGTCTCAGAGACACTAAGTTAGAAAGTAGAAGGGTCCAAGGTTGCATAGCTAACAGGTGTCAGATATAGATTTGAATCCAGGTTTTTTTCCCTTGTAATTTTCTGTAATCAATTCCATTTGAAATAGTTTTGAATTCAAATTGTGGATGTAATAATGTTCAGCATTTTTCATCATGCCTTGGACTGGAATTGTTGCCATTGGATGCCATGTCCTTTCATCCTATTCCCACTAAATGTTTAACTTAGAGGACTATGATAATGAGCCAACTTTCTTGCGAAAGATTGGTGTATTAATAATGCCTTTTTATGGCATGTCATGATCTATCCTGTGTTTTTCAAAAATACTCATATCCTTTCTGTCCCACACTTACCGAGTTGAAAGAGCGAACATCTACCCTTTGGCTGAGAGTTCAGGCTTTGTAGTGCTCAGTCTACCCGTCAGGATCCTGGGGAGTTGCACTTGAGTTTCCTAGCTACCTTAATGGCTCCTCTTGTACTCCACCTCTAAATCTTGGCATGCTTTGGGTCTCATTCTTGCTCTATCCATGATTCTCTTTATCTAGTCTCTGATGCTTTATTTAGAAAATCTTATTACTACCTATGTGTATAGAAATATGTATTTATTTCATTCTCTATTCTCAGTCTTGGCCTCTCCCTGAAACCTCATACTCCTGTACCTAACAACTCCCATTACCTTTCCAGGGTCTAATGGCTATATTAAAGTTAACTTGTAAACAGAAGCCTTGATTATTCTCAAGCCTGATCTTTCCTCCAGTCTTCCCCATTTTAGCAAATGCCTCACCTTCTTAATTGCCGAAGCCAACAATTTTAAGAACTGTTCTTGGATCCTCTTCTCTCAGTATTCATTCCATTGGCAAGCCCTATCAACTCTACCTCCAGAGCATGTGGCTGGTAATACTGCTTGTCTAACTTAGCATTCACTCCCTTCCTGTTTTCTTACAAATACTCACTCCACCCCACTCAGATATCCATTCTTTCACATTGGTCATATGACTCAAGGCAAGCCAACTCCATTCCCACCTTAGGGTGTGCTGTGCTTGATCTTTAACCAATCATAACTCCATTTCCCGTACAAATGAATGGATAAGGAATGGATGACTTAAAGTGTCGGTCAATGAAACAATGCGTTAGAGACATCTGTAAAGCAAGCCTCTGCACGTGAGTGAAGAAGTGTCTAGTCTCGACTGCTACTGGCAGTCATCTAATAACCGTTTCAGTTTGAGGGGTAAGATGATTGGAAAGTGGAAGAACGTGGTTCTTTCGATGACATCATTAAGCCTGATCTATCACTACATCTATCACTGGGATTCCTGTAATTCTACAAATTTCCGTATTTAAGACATCTTAGGTTGGGTATGTGGTTACTTGCACCCAGAAACATTTTACTTAATATATCCAGAATCTGTCTACTCCCATTGACTATTACTGAGTCTAAACCACCACCATCATTCTCTAGGATTGTCTGCAATGATCACCTAACTGGTCTCCCTGTGTCGACTTTTTCTAGCTTACAATCTATTTTGGAAAAAGCAGAGGGATCTTAAAATTTAGATCAAGTCAGCCCTTAATGGCCATCAGGGGCTTCTTAAAGCAGCGTAACATCTGAATTGCTTATCGAAGCCCAACATGATTTTGGCTTCTGCCTAACCCAATTTGCATCACTTGATTTTCAATGATGTATTTTGTCACTTCTGGAGAGTAAATCAAAGATAAATTACCTAAGCAGAAAGTGAGTACACTCAGTTGCCTGATCATGCCATGGGCTTTGCACAAGTAGTTAGTTCCCTGGAATGCTTACCCTCCTCATCCTCACAAGTCCAGACCTCCCCTGATGACTCGGTCTAAGGTGTCCATTCAGTCGCTTCACAACATGTTAGCTTCTAAAAACTCTCCAAAAATACTGCATTTTTAAAAATTAATGTTGCGCTGCAAATGATCACCTCTCTGCATATCAGAAACTAATTGTGACTGATGGCCAGAATATTGATTTGGTTTTGCTCTATATAGTTGCCTTGGGAATTGATGGACTGTCAGAAGGTTAATGTAAGGGTACAATTAACTTTACAGGAGCTACGGTTTGAATTCACTTGATAAATAGTATCATTACTTTGTTATTCTGGTTTTCATTTTGTTCCATAGCTGTCATGGTTTAATAAAGCTTATACTCCTACCCTCTCTGTTACACTTTGGCTACAGTCTGTTATCCACAAAGTATTAGAACAATATCAGTGAAGGCAACAAGGTAGGATGACAGAAGAAGGAGACTATTAGAGACAGTCTTGCAGCTTTTTACCGCTGAAGGTAGTATTTAGAGTTACAGGAAAGACCATTAGCTAACATTCCAGTGGTGCACAGAACTGTTTAAAGCTCCAGACTGTTATCTTCACCTGGGCCAGTGCGCCTTTATTTACAATATAATACTGTATATTTTTCTTTCTGCTTATTGTTTTGGTTAGTTTGTTTTTTTAATGGTCTCTTGTTTTAGACTGTGAATTCTTTGATGATAAAATCCCTATTATATTCATCTATATACCCCTTCTCTTAGGGTTCCCTCAGCACACCTCGAGATAAGAATTTGAGTGTGAGTAGTTTATTATAGATGAGGTAGGGGAGTGGGGAAGTGAGGCAAGAAATACAGGGAAGCTAGTGAAGAGTATATGAGGTCTGTCCAGAAGGTATCCAGTCATGTAATGTGAAAAACAAGAGACACTGAACATAAGACAAAGTTGCTTCTTCCCCTTCAAAGGAGGCACCTTGGGACCTCTCACAGTTCTCCCAGTTGCCATCAGCTGCCCCATCGTATTTTCCTGAATCTCATTGACAGTGTGAAACCTCTTCCCTTTCAAAGGTGATTTTAGTTTGGGGAAAAGCCAGAAGTTGCAGTGCACCAAATCTGGGCTGTAGGGGGGCTGAGTCACCTGGGTGATTGGATGTTTTGCCAAAAACGGCACAAGACATGATGCACGAGCAGGCACGTTGCCATGATGAAGCTGCCAATCACCAGCTGCCCATAGCTGCGGCTGTCTGAATCACTGAAATAGTTTCTTGGAGGAATATTCAAGCTTAATGCAAAATTTGATGCAGATTCATTGCTCTACTCAAGTCAGTTTGAATGGGATGGCCACACAGTACACATGCTCACTCAACTGCATCTACCACCCCCACTAAGTACAGTGAAATTGTTACTGTTCATGCATGTGCATTCCAGTCCACTGTCCTTGGCTGCCAGTTTACATCAATGTTGTGCAAACAATTCTCATATTAATAATGGTTGGGCTTTTTCCAGACCTTGTGCGTCAAGCAAATTTCCACTGGGCAATTAGACCTTAGTTTCACCTGGGAACTCTGGGAGACCATGTACAACATACCTCAGAGTTATCTGTACCAAGGTGCTGGGGGCCATGGTATCCAGTCAATTACTGGTTGAGAGTCTAAGAGAGGGAAAGTGTCAATTCCCCAGTAACTTGGTCTGGCCCATGTGCATGCAGAGTAGGTTCTGGCTGCCAGAGAAAGTCTTCAAGTTGCTGGGAGTTGGAAGTGAGGCTGTCCTGCCTGGAAATGGTAAGTCATGAAGTGATAGGGCCAGGCACCAACAGCATCCACACATCCCTAGGCTATATACTTAGTATGTCTTAAATATTTATAATAAAGTGAATCTCGAAACCACTGATCAGGAGATCAGAAGATGGATTGGCAGAATCAGACTAGGAAGTAGAGACTTTTTTTTTTAATAATTAGAGATAACTTGATTTCTTTTTTGTTTATAAGGCACAAATCTGCCTAAAGGCCATATCATGTAATTGGTTGTACCTAAATAATTTAAATCTTATATCTTGCCAAGAGAGGTCCATATGATAACTAATGACTGTGAAATATACTTTTTAATTGTTGCCTGTGGTAAAAATGTCTTACAGAGGTATCTTCAGAACTTTTTGCTTTGATATGGCATTGAAGTTCAATAACTTCAATAAGTTTATCACATGAATATTGTCTGTATTTTCAAGATTAATCCATTATTTAAGGTCAAATGATGTGCTATTATCTACATGAGTGCTAGTGAATAAAGATCACTTCAATAAGGATGTTTGAATTTTACAAACATCACACTCAAACATTCATGGTTGCCATTTAGTGGGTAGAAATCTATGGTCCAAGATAATAGGATGTGTCTTAATGATTTTTATGATATTTCCAACATTGATTTTATGAGAAGAGCAATTGCTTCTCCTTGTAAGTGCCCCAGACTCCTCTTGGTGGCCCGTTTTGTTTGTGTGATGCATCAATCTACCGAAACTGTCATGGGGCTGTTTGTAATTTTACTCATGCCACCTTTGGGGACAAAAAGTTCTGCAAATGTGTCTGAGTCGGGAGAGCTAGGCTCTCTTTCATGCATCCGCGTGGTAGCTCTGTGGCTCACACAGCGCGGACAATCTGAGATGCTGGCAAAGCCCTGGACCATCTTGTCCTTATTGTGAAGGACAGAATGGTACTTGAATGAACAAGGGAAAGAAGCATCCAGAGGCAGGATGCCCGAGATTCTACATTTGGGTGTTAAACACTATTTCAAAGGCGACAGTTTGTTTTTATGGCATTTAATATGTTTTCAGTAATCTCCCTTTTGGTGATTATAAAAGGAGCACTTGCTAAATTACTTTAGCTTTGGTGACATACGTATCTTTCATCTGTAAGAGGACTGTAGGAAAAATTATATATGAGATGTCTTGCTAAAATTATAAGCAAAATTTTAAATGGTACTGATTTATACATTAGAGAGTCTTCATATTTTATTATTTAGCTGTTAAATAAGTGTAGAAAATGAAGCTAAATTTTCAGTTTGATATAATAGCCCTAGACTATATATTACTAGTTATTAATAGTATAGGGGATTAATTAGTAGCTGTTAGATTTTTTCAAAGTAAAATTAATTGTTGGTAGACTAACAAATAGACTGTCTTTTTAATGCCTCTGGAAGAGAATATATACATTTCCTTTTCCATGGAAAGAAGTTTTTGAAATTTTTCTCGTCTGAATAAAATTGCTAACCTCATTTTACAACCATCAGAATGTACAGAAAAATCTAGGGATATTCAGTCAGGAATTAGATGATTAATGTCAAATGGTATTTCTAGGAGCCTGTGGGAGATTGCGAGGATGGGGATCCACGCATCACTCTTTGTTTCAGAGTTTTTTGACCTTTTATTTGTTTTAGACATTGAGATTCAATGTAAGATTTCATTTGAAAGATTGATTCTGCTGTATTTCTTTTAAAGTTTGATAACAGTGATCTAGATTTTCTACAATATTGGCAATTTCTCCTAAATACTACAAAGTAAGTTAGGTTTTACTTTCTGCCCAGATTCTGGGTAAAGCCACTTCATACTGTGAAAATTATAAACCTTTTTTTCTAAGTTAGCTGAGTCTCTGTTATCTATACATTTGTGACCATAATGTTAGACTTAGAGAACTGGACAGATTCTTAAAGAGCATCTACCTCTACCACTTCATTTTACAGGTGAAGAAATAAATCCAAAGCAGTTGTGACCTGTAAGATTCTATTCCAGTATTCCTTTTTTTAAAATGTATTTATTTTTTAAATATATTTTATTGATTATGTTATTACATTTGTCCAATTTTCTCCCCTTTAGTCCCCTCTGCCCTGCACCCCCACTCCCACCCAAATTGCCCTCCTCCACCTTTAGTTTATGTCTATGGATCATACATGTAAGCTTTTTGGCTTCTACAAAGTAGTTTCCTATACTATTCTTAACCTCCCCCTGTCTATTTTGTACCTATTATTTATGCTACTTATTCCCTGTACCTTTTCCCCCATTCCCCAACTCTCCCCACTGATAGTCCTCCATGTGATTTCGATTACTGTGATTCTGTTCCTGTTCTAGTTGTTTGTTTAATTTGTTTTTGTTTTCTTTTTAGGTTCGGTTGTTGATAGTAGTGAGTTTGTTATCATTTTACTGTTCATAGCTTTTGACCTTCTTCTATTTCTTAGATAAGTCACTTTAACATTTCATATAATAAGGGCTTAGTGATGATGAACTCCTTTAACTTGACCTTATCTGGGAAGCACTTTGTCCGCCCTTCCATTCTAAATGATAGCTTTGCTGGATAGAGTAATCTTGGATGTAGGTCCTTGCCTTTCATGACTGAATATTTCTTTTCAGCCCCTGCTTGCCTGTAAGTTTTCTTTTGAGAAATCAGCTAATAGTATTATGGGCACTCCTTTGTAGGTAACTGTCTCCATTTTTCTTGCTGCTTTTGAGATTCTCTCCTTATCACTAATCTTGGGTGATGTAATTCTGATGTGCCTTGGTGTGAGCTTCCTTGGGTCCACCTTCTTTGGGAATCTCTGAGCTTCCTGGACTTCCTGGAAGTCTATTTCCTTTGCCAGATTAGGGAAGTTCTCCATTATTTTTTCAAATAAGTTGAAATTTTCAATTTCTTGCTCTTCTTATTCTCCTTCTGGCTCCCCTATGATTTGGATGTTAGAACATTTAAAGTTGTCCCAGAGGTTCCTAAGCATCTCCTCATTTTTTGGAATTCTTATTTCTTCATTCTGTTCTGGCTGGGAGTTTATTTCTTCCTTCTGGTCCACACCATTGATTTGAGTTCAGTTTCCTTCCTGTCACTGTTGGTTCCCTGTACATTTTCCTTTATTTCACTTTTCATTGCCTTTACTTTTTCTTCTATTTTGAGACCATAGTCAACCATTTCTGTGAGCATCCTGATTACCAGTGTTTTGAACTGTGCATCTAATAAGTTGGCTATCTCTTCGTCTCTTAGTTCTATTTTTCCTGGAGCTTTGATCTGTTCTTTCATTTGGACCATTTTTCTTTTGTCTCGGCACACCTGTTACAAAGTAAGGGGCGGAACCTTAAGTGTTCACCAGGGTGGGGCAATCCACGTTGCTGCATTGTGACATTGTATGTGGAGAAGGGGTCTGAGAGGGAACAATGACGCTTGCTCCACTCTCTGCCAGATTTCAGTTACTTCCCCCGCTTCCCTCAATCAAAGTGGGCCCTTCTGGTGCTAATTCCCATGTAGGTGGGCTTGTGTATGATCTAGAACCCTGTGGCTCTCTCCAGTGAACTCTCCTGTGAGGCTGGGAGTTTCTCCCGCTGCCGCAACCCCCACAGGTTTTTTCAATCAGAGGTTTGAGGCTTTATTTCTCTGTGCTGAAACCCTGGGTTGCATGGTCTCTCTCGCTCCCCAATTGTTCCTCCCAATTTATCTGCACACGAATGTGGGACCGCCCACTCCACCAGCTGCACCTCACCTGCACCCGTCTTCCAGTCGCTGCTTTGCCGAGAGTCTTCTCCACCCGGCTGCCGGTCTCCGTCCCTCCTATCAGGTGCGTGAATGTTTCTTCTTTAGCTCCTTGGTTGTCAGACTTCCGTACAGTTTGATTTTCTGTCAGTTCTGGTTGTTTTTTTATCTTTAAATTTGTTGCTGTCCTTTTGGCCGTGCGAGGAGGTGAAGCATATCTGCCTATGCCTCCATCTTGGCCGGGACTCTCTCCATTACTCTTGTTACTACATTGAACTTTCTCTTTTAGGGGTTCTGTTTTATCAATCTTCAATAAGGAATATTTGTTAAATACTAGGAAATAAAAGACAAAAGAAAGGAGAGCAGATAACATTGTAGAAGAAATTCACCTATTCAAAAAAATATTAATTGAGCAGCTACCATGCATCAAGCACCTGAAACGAGGCTGTTAGCTTACATACCAAAAATCTACATGTGGTCTGTATGGTGTTAATGTAAGTTGAGTAGGTGGCCCCTGGCTTTAGGGTTGAAACAATTGGCTTCATCTTGGCTATCCAGGACACATTGCTTCTTAGGTTGATAACAACATAGAAATTCCTTTATGAATAATGAACATCAGCCCCCACCTCATTCCAAACCTCCCACCTCCACCCCACCTTTACTTCTTTGCAATATTCATAGGGCCAAAAATCCAGGTCCTCTGTCCAGCCTAACCAAAGGCATAAAGATATATGGCCAATTCTGGACCAATTAAACATTTTCCTGGGACTTTATACCTGAGGCAAGGAGGATACAATGGTGGGAAAACTGTCAGAATCCATTCAGTCCTGACCACTGAATGGTTCCTGCTTGTGAGACCTCCCCACCTGAGCATCTTGGATTCCATCTTTTTAAGACCTCACACTTCCGTGTTGTCTTTGATCTTCATAATTCTCACTTCTTTCCACTAAATTCCCTTTTTTGCTTAAGTAAATGAAAGTTGTTTTTTGTTGCTTAGAACTAGTTAACCCCAACTGATTCTATGTCTGTTTGTGAAAGATTCTGCCATTCTTTGTTGGATGTGAAAATACAAAGTGCTAGAGAAGATGAGGACCTGTGAAAGTTTAGTGAGGCTCTTTGCCTTCAAGTCCAAAACCTGAGTCACTATGCCGAGAAATAATGACCCTAACCGCACGCCCCCCATGAACTTTTTGCTTTCTGTTACATCAACAAGCTTGATATCAGGAGAGCTAATATGCAATAAAGATAGTTCCCTTCTCTCACTTTTCTTTTCCCTTTCCCTTTAGAGGTGACTTCCTAAGAAGCCCTACTGGGTCTTATAGAGGTGTGGTGCACTGTCATCCTTTTCCCAGTCTTAATTTTTATCACTAAAGTACCATAGTGTTGGCCTTCTGCTGAGTGCTATTGACCTTGTTCACTGATTGCTTTTAGTGATTCCCTTCAGTGACTGAAGGAACAAATGGACAGCAATGGAAATAGAGCTGGTTCACTTTGTTGTAGCAGGATTAAAGCCTGAGAACAAATCCAGTTTTCTTTTATGGGGAGGGGAAGAAGGAACGAAAGATTTTGATCAGTATCTTGAAGTAACATGAATGGAGGACTGGGGACTTAATATGGTAAAAGGAAACTTTATAAAGGAAAGGAAGCATAACTGTTAGATTCCTAATGGAAGGAGTGGTGATGCTCTAATTTCCTTTTTAGCAATAAATGACATTCCCATTCTGGGCATGATATGCAGGGTCCAGCAGAAGTAACACCTGCCTGAGTGTGGTTGGTAGGATATTAATATGAGTGTAATAATTTATAGTTTTAATTGGAATATTTCACCGAAAATGTCATATAGTATGCTTGAGTGTCATATTGTTACATTATAGAATTACATGCTTATGATTTTGTAGTAAAAGATTTTGTAATAAAAAAGGGGTGTTATTTGTGCCAGACCCTGTATACACTAGCTCACAGACCTTCCAAATAAAACTGTGATCTAAATTGGGAGAAAAAGACATGTGGGAAATGTAAAACCATCATGGGAATATTGAAGAGATCAGAGTAGAGCTTTGACTAGCATAATTTGACATTTTTCCTTTTCCTTCTGTCTATAAAATTGACAAAATATAGCTTGTAGGAAATTAAGATACTTGGAAAGTACTTGAGCTCTTTGAGTTGTTTTTCTGCCAGTAGTGATGAATATAAAGGGTTAACTATTTAAAACTGTAGCATAGCACAGAATGTTAGATACTTGTAGCTATCTTTTAAATTAAAATTCCAACCTTTTAAATACTTTTAGGCAAGTTACAGCTACCCAGAACTGTCACAGGCCCTATCATACAAGGATGAACTGTTGCACGAATACTCCTTCTCCTTTCACTTTTAGCCTGAAGGAATAAATAGGTGGTTCAATCTACAGGTACGAAGGCAGCAGAATAGCCCAAAGCAATATCGTTGCATTGCTGTGACCATAATTCAAACACCAATGATTTAATCTCTAGGCCTCTGTTTTAAACTGAAAAATGGAATGTTTCAGTCGGGTCAGGGACACTCCCTCCCTGTAAAATGTCTCTGTGAAAAATGTAAAATGCCACCCATCCACCCAGTAGAATATAGCCCCAGAAGCTTCAGGGTGCCAAATCTGGGCTATATGGGGGCTGAGTCACCTGGGTAAGTTTTAATTGTTTGGCCTGGAGGAGTATACTTGTGATTGACAACTCCTTCCCAATCAAAAAATACATTTACATAAACTGGGAATGGGATGGCCACACAGTACACATGCTCACTCAATAGTGTCTACTACCCCCAATGACTAGTACAGTGAAGTCATCATTGTCCATGCATGTACATTCCAGTCCACTCTCCTTGGCTGCCAGGTTACATCAGTGTGCACAAACTGTTCTTTTTATATTAACAATGGCTGGATTTTTTGCAGATAGACCTTGTATATAGCAGCTGTGGTCTAACTTCTCAGTTGTCTGCAACAGAGACCAACCCTAAATGTCTCAATCCAACAGAGAATTCACTAGTAGGATATTGGGCACTGAAGGAACCTGAGAAAGTGACAAGAGCTAGAGCATCTCTGTCATCAGTTCTTAGCTAACCAAGGTTCCTCTCAGGAGCAGCCTGGTCCTTGGGCCCTGAGTACCAGTGTAATGGATTTGACCTCTACCTGTGCCCTCTTGATTTGCATCACTCCTGATTTACTGTCCCAGGAGTGGTGTTTGATTGCCTGGTTGTACCAGGGGGCCAGTGGAAGGAGCAGGCTTCCCCCTTCTGAAGTGGGAAATAGCAGTGAGAGGTAGCACCTAGTACCCTCCCACTAAGACTACACACTTGAGCCCTGGCTGGTGTGGCTCAGTGGACTGAGTGTCAGCCTGCAAACCAAAGGGTTGTCTATTCGATTCCCAGTCAGGTCACATGCCTGGGTTGTGGGCCAGGTCCCCAGTAGAGGGTGCACGAGGGGCAACCACACATTGATGTTTCTGTCCCTTTCCCTCTCCCTCCCTTCCCCTCTAAAAATAAAATGAATACAATCTTAAAACAAAAAAGACTACACACTTCAATTATCCCAAGGGGAGCCTGGGGTGCTATGGGGAGGGTGTGTCTGTGTAGAGACAGTTGAATACTGAATAACTACGAAATGATGAATGTCAGGTAAGGACTTAGGACTCTGCTGTTTTTATCTAGATACAGTATTACTTAGTTCTAGATCCTGGACGAAACTTCTGTGAAGACAGAAACCTAAAATGGGTTATAACTGAAGGCATTTAGGTGGCTGGTTTTCTCGATCCAGTGTTTTGCGGCACCTCCATTCCCCTACGCACAGATGTGATGGCAGAAATACATGCCTCAGGAGAGGAAGAATCTCAGGTGAAAGTGCATAGTGAAATGCTAAAAAAGTAATGTTCTGAATTCATTATTTCCTTGGTCCTTTGTAGTCTGCCCCAAACTGAGTACAGACAATAGTTTTCTCTAAAAAGAAGTCCCCAAACTTGTATTACATCTCTTATGGATAGAAATGTGTTTATTTTTTTTACCTTTTCCTTTTTACTCCCTCTTTCCCTCCCTCCTTCCATTCCTTCCTTTATTTTGGAAAATGCATACAACTAAGTAGCAAAGAAGTGGCCCTTACAATCAACAAAGCAATTGCTGGAAGTAGTATGCCGCACTGTGTCCCCATGCTCCTCCTGTAAGACTGAGAGCCTAACATGTGACCTTGTCCCCACTCCCTTCTGTGAAAGACCACTGATGATGTAGACAGGATTACCAGAATGGGAGAAAGTGTAAGAGTGGTTCTGATTTTGGGTTCTTGCCCAACCAAGGCTTCCTATTGATTTTCCTCTTAGGTCTGAATATTTTCATGCCCTTGAATTTCTTTTGTGTACAAAACTTTCTTGTCAGCAAATCTCTGTACAAATTTCTGGTGCAGCATGTCATCTGTTGGAATTTGTTTTCTTCCTGATGACATTATCTATATTATGAAACAATAAACATCCTGCTACTTTATATATACTTCTTTTGATGGATTGATGTTTATTCATCAAAAAACATACTAATACTAGCCCTGGCTGGTGTGGCTCAGTGGATTGAGCACTGGACTATGAAGCAGAGGGTCACTTGTTTGATTCCCGGTCAGGGCACATGCCCGGGTTGCAGGACAGGTTCCCCAGTGCGGGGAGCATGAAGGGCAACCACACATTGATGTTTAAAAACAAACAAACAAACACATACTAATACTGTTCTAAAACCTAGTGGTGTTGTTCTAAGCCCTAGTTTATTTACTCAGTTTATTGGTAGGTAAAATCTAGATGATCTTATAATAGATTTGTTGTGTATCTTCCAGTCTAGTGGTGGAGGCAAGGAAAAAACAAGTGGACATATGTGTAAATATATAATTATAAATAATGAGGAAAATAATTTTAAAGAAAAAAATAGGGCTCAATAATAGAGAAAAGTACCCTGGCCAGTGTGGCTCAGTGGCTTGAGCACTGGCTTATGAATCAAAAAGTTGCTGGTTCGATTCCCAGTCAGGGCACATGCCTAGGTTGTGGGCCAGGTCCCTGGTTGGGAGCATGTGAGAGGCAACCTATTGATGTATCTCTCACATCTTTCTCTCCCTCTCTTTCACTCCCTTCCCTTCTCTCTGTAAATAAACAAACAAACAAACAAACAAATAGCTTGAAACTTCTAAAAAAATAGAGAAGAGCAAAGGTGGGACCTACCGAAGAACGGATTCTCTGGGGAACAGGGATCATGCACCTCCTGTAGCTGTGGAGCAGGTATACACTTGAAGAGTGACATATTTACTGTACAAGTTACAGAGTTCAGTGGAAAGTCATGTCTTGTTTTTAGTCATCATGCCTCTTTAAAAAACGTTTTATTGAATTTATTAGGGTGACATTGGCTAATACAATCATACAGGTTTCAAGTGTACAATTCTGTAATACATCATCTGTATATTGTATTGTGTGTTCACCACCCAAAGTTAAGTCTTCTTCCATTAGCATGTGTCCCCCCTTTGCCCTCTCCTACCTGCCCCCCTTTCCCTCTGGTAATCACCCTACTGTTGCTTGTGTCTATAAGGGTTTTTTCCCTGATCTTTTCACCTTGTTTATCCTTACCCCACCAACCCTCCTCCCCTCCAACAGCTGTCTGTTCTCTGTCCCCCAAGTTCCCCACGGCTCTGACAGCTGTCAGTCTGTTCTCTATCTATGAGTCTCTTTCTAAAGTCATGTTTTTTATGCAAGAAATGGCTTTTAAATTTCAGAGTTCTATAGGAAACAGATAACTACAAATAATTATTAACCATACCCTATGTGTACCAAATATAGAATATACATTTTCCTACTTAATTTTAAGTACTATTACTATTCCCACTCTACAAATGAGGAGAAGGACACAAAGAGGCTACGTAATTTATTAGTGTCACACAGCTGGTAAGTGGTGGAGTTGGTATTCAAACCCAGGCTGTGTGACTTGGACCTGTTTAACCACTATACTCTTGGCCAGGAAGGATGTTGTGACCAGCTGTCTGGCCCTGTAGAAGAGAAAGTGTTATTGCATCTCTCAAGGCAGGACAGAGAACAGGAGAAATAATGAGAGTTGGGTGCTAACGAAGTTATGGTGCCTTTCAGAGTTAGTGTTTCTCCTAAGAATCCAATTTTGGATGGTGAGAGGCCAGTAGTTTGGTACTTTAGAGACTGTCTTTCCAGTGTTTTATACTGTTTTTTTTTTTGAAACTTCAGCCTGATGCAGTTGGAGAACCAAAGGTACCCTGTACTGCCCTCATGCCCAAGTCCCAGAGGCACCATCAGGGGGTGGAGGGGGGGTACCGATCAGCAAAGCATAAAAACCAGGGGAACAAAACCTGGAGGTTCTTGGACTATTGCCTATCTCCACCTAGAGTGTCTTCCTTCAAGGCTAAATCCTAGGTGGGTCTGAATTTATTTTAATAATGGAGGTTGTTCTCTCCAAACTTTTGGATGGCTGCCTGCCAAATTCTGCAATTTGGCACCCAGTGATGTCCTTGGGCAGAGAGGGCACCATTTTTGATTTCCTATCTACTGCTGTTCTTTTCTTTGCCAAGTGACTCTGGGATTGACGTGCCAAGTACCACCCAAGGAGCCCTAAGAAGAAAAGCTGTGTGTGCAGGATGCTGAGAAAATAGTTTTCAGGGAATTACACTTCAGAGCTCATTGAGCTTCTATTTGTCTTACCTGGAGTCACAGCAAGTTTCACCCAATCAGATAACTACAAATAATTCAATCAGCTCACTGACCAGAGAACAGGCATGGGTCATGTCACCAACAACAAGACAAAGGGTGTATTGTGACTTTCTTTTTTTTAAGTATATTTTATTGGTTATGCTATTACATTGGTTCAATATTTTTCTCCCCTTTATCCCCCCACCACCCTCCAGCATTCCCCCCTACCTTAGTTCATGTCCATGGGTCATACATGTAAGTTCTTTAGCTTCTCCATTTCCTATACTATCCTTAACCTCCCCCTGTCCATTTGGTACCTACCATTTATGCTTCTTATTCTCTGTACCTTTTCCCCTATTCTTACCCTTCTATCTCCTCATTGATAACCCTCCATGTAATCTCCATTTTTGTGATTCTGTTCCTGTTCTTGTTGTTTGCTTAGTTTTTTTATTTTTTATTTTTAGGTTCAGTTGTTGATAGTTATGAGTTTGTTGTCATTTTACTGTTCATATTTTTGACCTTCTTCTATTTCTTAGATAAGTCTGTTCAACATTTCATATAATAAGGGCTTGGTGATGATGAACTCCTTTAACTTTATCTGGGAAGCACTTTATTTGCACTTCCATTCTAAATGATATCTTTGCTGGATAGAGTAATCTTGGATATAGGTCTTTGCCTTTCATGACTTCAAATATTTCCTTCCAGCCCTCTCTTGCCTGTAAATTTTCTTTTGAGAAATCAGCTCATAGTCTTATGGGCACTCCTTTGTAGGTAACTCTCTCCTTTCCTCCTCCTCCTCCTGATTCTTTCCTTATCTTTAATCTTGAGTAACTTAATTACGATGTGCCTTGGTGTGTTCATCTTTGGGTCCAACTTCTTTGGGACTCTCTGAGCTTCCTGGACTTCCTGGAAGTCTATGTCCTTTGCCAGGTTGGGGACATTTTCCTTCATTATTTGTTCAAATAAGTTTTCAACTTCTTGCTCTTGTTCTCCTTCTGGCACCCCTATAATTCTGACCTTAGAGTGTTTAAAGTTATCCTAGAGTTTTCTAAGCCTTTCCTCATTTTTTTGAATTCTTGTTTCCTTATTCTGTCCCAGTTGCATGTTTATTTCTTCCTACTGTTCCAAGTTGTTAATTTGAGTCCCAGTTTCCTTCCCTTCGCTGTTGGTTCCCTGTATATTTTGCTTTATTTCACTTTGGGTAGCCTTCCTTTGTTCCTTCGTTTTACGACGGAGTGCAATCAATTCTGTAAGCATCCTGATTACCAGTGTTTTGAACTCTGAATCAGATGGGTTGGCTATCTCCTTGTCACTTAGCTCTTTTTCTGGAGTTTTGATCTGTTCTTTCATTTGGGCCATATTTCTTTGTCTTGGCACACTTGTTACATTGTAAGGAGGTGGAGCCTTAGGTATTTGCCTGGGCGGGCAACCCTCTTTGCTGCTTTGTGGCACTTTCTGTAGAGGAGGGGTCAGAAAGGGAACAATGTGGCTTGTTTGCTCCACTCTAGCCCCATTTTCCAACAGACTCTTCTGTGAGACTGGGAATTTCTCCCACTGTTGCAACTCCCACAGTATTTACAGCCAGCAGTTTTGAGTCTTTAGTTTCCCCAGTCAGCCAGCCCTGCCTCGCCTGCATGGTCTACCACCTTGCTGTGTGTCCTCTCTGCCCAGCTTCCCATCTCCACCCCTCCGGCTGGTCTGGGTGTATGTTTCTTTAACTCCATGCAGTTTGATTTTCGGACAGTTCTGATTGTTTATTGTTTTTAAATTGGTTGTTCTCCTTCTTTTGGTTCTGTGAGGAAGTGAAATGTTTCTATCTACGCCTCCATCTTGGTCAGAACTCTTCTGTATTGTGTTTTTGTAAAACTAAATTCACTTTTATAAAAGATTGTTCTAGGACCAAATTCTCCATCCTGCTATAGGTTTCCCAGTTACAGTTCACACCATGAATTTAAAGCTTTTAATAATATTGTGCAGACACTCAATATTTTCCATTTAGGAAGACCATGGATTGAAGGTTTCAGGTTAGTAGTTCTGCTTTCTCTCCCTGTGATCTTTCCTGCCTCTGTGATCTTTCCTGCCTCTTGGTTTTGCTCCTGAAGTTTCCCCAGGCTGTAATACCCTTTTGTCCTTTCTTCAATTGGCTAAAGCCTCATTATCCTTCAGGACTCATCTGAGGCATCATCCCCTCCTGGAAGCCTTTTTTGGACTCCTAGGTCGGGCTCAGTACCTTCTTGCAGCTTCCAGTTGCACTCGGATACCTTTATCTTATCCTTTAGCTTCTTTTAAATGAGATGATCTGCTTTGAGGGATTTTTCCCCCTGTCATTAGAATCTCCAGTCCTCATGGGTGGGGTCTGTCTTTGCTCAGCCTGTCTTTATTTCACCTCTAAATCCAGTAAAGTCCTTAATAAGTGCTATTTGAAGTAAATTAAATGGGCAAAAGCTGGTTTCCAATAAGATGTAGCAAGAGTACCATAACTGTATTGTAACTTTGGGAGTGAGAACTGATTCTGTAGAGTTGTCAATGAAATGATGGAACCAAAATTCAGCTCCATTATCCAGCTGTTTCAGAGAAGGCAAATAGAAGCTACGAAGCTGGCCTTGAATCTTATTGCTGACTTCTAATTCTAACTTGTTTTGAATCAAGTTGTTTATTCTGTCTTAATTTGGACAACTTCAAAAATAGCTGTGAATATAATGTTTGTGTAAATCTGTGAGGCCCTCTATTTTATTGAGCCATTGGAAGTTAACCCACCAGGAATGCAGCTCATTATTCCAAAAACATAGCACGTGCAGCTTATTTGATGCAGAAGTGAAGACCAAAAGTCTTGGAGCCGTTGTGCTGATTTGACATTTTCCTGGAATCGACAAGGAGGATGAATTTCCATGCGGCAAGCTACTGGGTTCCCCCTCCCCCACCCATATTTCAAGTTATAAACATTCCTCATTGATGTTTATTAGAAAGTAACAGAAAGCAGATTGCTGGGTTCATACTCTGTGGACATTTTATTTTGGGCATGTCGTATGCTCTCTGTATGCCAGGCATGATGGCATCCTTGGAGGTTAAGCCTTTGAATCCTGTTCTACCATGTTGATAATTTCATTGACTTAACCTTTATATAGATGAAGTGTATGATTTTCCCTAAAATACTTCGCTGCTCAGTGCTTGCTGTAAGAATGCTTCAGGTTAGAAATTCAGTCTGTGATCTGTCAGGTGATGACACAAAAGGTTTAACTTAAACACAAACACTAGGCCGGGTGGGGGACAGGGTCCAGATGGGTTTGTGTTTCTCCATCCCCATGTCCCTGGCATTCCCACCCTCTCTCCTCTTTTCTGCTGTCAATACACTCGAAAGAGAAACATAAGTGCAAATGCTACCAACAGGTTAGTTTGTTGGGGTTTTTCCACCTTCTCTTTCATTGGGTGGTAAGAAAACAGAATATTATAGAGCAGTATCTACGTTGTACTCTATGTCTTCCCCAGAGCTAAATAGTTTGAGATTAAGGCTGGGCCATTCGCTCACGAAATTCCAGTATTTGAGGTAAGGAAATCAAATGTTATATTTGATTTAATTTAATGAGAATGAAGTACATTTTTCTTCCATTCTTTGCTGTTATTGTGAATTGTATATTTGATTTTTAATTGGTTATTATTTGTTATTAATAAGATTATAGGTTTTGACATTAATTATATAATGAAAAGTATAATTTATTATCATAAGTTACAAAATTTATTTGGAAATTAAAAATTTGAAATGAAGCACAGCAAGAAATGAACAATAGTATATGAAATGGCTTCATTATGAACCTTGGGGCCAGAAGCACCTGATTTACTCCTGGCTCAGTTAGGTCTAGCTGTGTGCCCTCAGGCACATTCCTTACTCTTTCTAAGCCTCATCTCTAGATGGGCTATAAGACTGTAATTTATGGGGTTATTGTAGGCTTATTGAGATAATTTTGTAAAGCATCTGTGTGAAGTGCTTGGCACTCTATGAGTACTCAATAGATGGTTATAGTTCTTATTAATATTTGGTCTACTATTAAACTTGCGTGGACCTCTAAAGCAAAGAGGTAAAGTCATGAAATGGCATTTTTTAAAAAACTACTATGCATTTTAAAATATGATTCGTGGGTGGTTTTATAAAAAGTATTTTTATTATGGACACATATAGCCCCAAGAATACATTTATTATCATCCACAGAATGTCTGCTTAGCTCATGTGTCTGGTAAAAGGCGGCACGCACACTGCTCTTCGCAATGCTTTCTACCAGTCGGCTGAGCTTACAGCCACAACCTGGAACAGCGTTTGGCAAACCACAGCCTGCAGGCCGGATCTGACCCCCTGTCAGTTTTTGTGTGGCTCGGGAGCTAGGCATGGTTTGTATATTTTTAAATGGTAGGGAAACATTTTTCAAAGCATAATATTTTGTGACATAGAAAAATTACATGAAATTAAATTTCAGTGTCCACACATAAAGTTCTATTGAAACACAGCCACACTAATTTATTTATGTATTGTCTAGGACAGCTTTCGATCAGTAGAGTTGAGTATTTGTGACAGAAACTATGTGACCCGTAAGGTCTGGACTATTTATTCACTAACTCTTTACAGAAAGTGTCTTGACCCCGGACTTCAAATAATAATACATTTATGGAAGAGGCTTTAGGAGTCTAGCCCTTTGAATTTAAAGATCCCGTTGTAGTTTCCCAAGGCTGCCATAACAAGGTACCACTAACTGGCGGCTAAAGACAATAGAAATGTATGGTCTCACAGTTGCACAGTGTAGCAGTGTCAGACCCAGGTGTGATGGGGCCACGCGCCCTCTGAAGCCTGTAGGGAATCCTTCCTTAGAGTTGCAGCTTCTAGTGGTTTTCTGGTTATCTTTGGCATTTTTTTTGGCTTTCAACTTTGTAAGTCAGTCTCTGCCTTCATTGTCACATGGAGTTTGTTTTTCCTGTGTGACTCTGTCTTCGATGACTGTCTTCTTAAAATGACACTAGTCACACAGGGTCAGGTGCCCACCCTACTCCAGTATGACCTCATTTTAACTAATCACATTTGCAAGGGTCCTATTTCCAAATAAAGTCACATTCTGAGGGACTAAGGTTTAGTATTTCAACATACCTTTTTATTTTGGCAGGGGCTGAGGAGACAAAATTCAACCCATACTATCAGGAAACTAGATCCCCAAAATGTGAAAGAATTCACCCAAAGTCCCAAAGTGATTTAGTGGCAGAACCAAGAAGAGACTTTGCAGTCATACAAGACTTGAACCAGAACTTGGGAAGCTGAATTTCTAATTGATGCCAATCTTTCTACTACACCATATTGGTGTGAAGTGAATTACTCTCCCATATATAAATTCATATGCAATATAGAACTTTTTGGAGTCCTTATTCATATATATGTATATATATTTAAAATATATAAGTATTAATAATGAAGCACACTATTTAAAGTTGGGGACTGTAATTGGCTACAATTCCCAGTACTATTATTTATTTATTTATTTATTTATTTTCTTAAAGATTTTATTTATTTATTTTCAGAGAGGGGAAGGAGAAAGAGAGGGAGGGAAACATCAATGTGTGGTTGCCTCTCATGCACCCCCTACTGGGGACCTGGCCTGCAACCCAGGCATGTGCCCTGATGGGGAATTGAACCAGCGACACTTTGGTTCACAGGCTGGTACTCAATCCACTGAGCCACACACCAGCCAGGACTAATTTTTATTTATTTACATCAGAAGAGAATGAGTATGATGAGTTTTTTTTCTCTTTCAGTTGTCAGCTAACCATTCTGTAAAACAGAATAGAATGTATCATTATGTGGTGACACTTTAATATTCCACTAAATTACCAAAGTTTGTGTTTTTATTCAGAAGTGACATGCATACAAAACAATACGAAAGAAGAAAAATCAGTAATATAAATAATAATTTAAGTTCTTTTGAAAATAACCTATCTGCTAACTATATATCTTTCTTTTCTCAATGGCTATCACATTTATCAACTACAAGAACTCAAGCTTAAAAGTTATTTCTTTCTTAAAGCTGTTCTGAAAGTGGTATTTGCGGGTGGATTCTCACTTCCATAGGTCTGTTAATGGTTGTGTGCAAGGAGCTAATAGAATTTATCGGTGTTAAAATATCATTAAAATATGGAGTGTGGACAAAAGGATCCCTTTAGAACTAAAAATAATAGAAACATGGCAAACAAGGAAATGTATTGGCAGCACACAAGAACAGGAAGCAGAGGCAGGAATCTTTACCAGGACTTATTTATCTATTCTTTAGAATATTTTCCAAAGGGTGTCAGATGCTCCTATCACGCGGAAGCCTGAGGGTTTGGGACTGGAGGAAGCCACCATTGTGATTTTCCAATGCCGTTCTCCTGAGCTGAACACAAGCCCTTTGGTTTAATATTTTGGAAGATGCTGCTGCCTCCATCAGCCAGCACTAGGGCAATTGCGTATGTGGCTCAGTAACCCTAGAGAAAAATACCCCTGAACGAACCTCCAGCTATAACATTCAGACATCCAAAACCTAAAGTATCCAAAGGTTAAATTATTATACTTTGAAGGAAAAAGCTGACAATAGCTTTGTTACTGAGCGGAAAGTTCCAAGTTTACTGTGGCCGTGGGATAATTGTCATAACATGAGCCTTTGAAGTAGCTGGAAGAAAGGCAAAATTACCCCATTTGCCTGATAGAAACACTGAGACAAGGACAGCTTACTTGTTTGTGGTTACCCAGGGAATATTTGGCTGAGACTCCAGGATTCCTGACTCCAAATTCATTGCCGTAACCACCAGACTGAAACCGACTGCCAGAGACTGTAATTTGGTCTTGAGGTCATGGTCATAGTTTAGAACCACAATAGTGAGGGAAACACTTTAAAAAGGACCTTGAAAATCTTTCAAGGGAATTTTGCCTCTTTATCTATGTTGTTATGCAATGAGTGGAATAAATGAGGGTTTTGGACCCAACATGTTTGGGGCTTTGGGTTAGGCTGTGGTCCCCTTTAGGAATCTGGGAAGGTTTGCCTCGACCTGGAGCCCCAATTTTTAAACTAATTATGTTGAGTTTATGATGAATAAATAAATGTGTTAATGTTATGCTTTTTATGTGACAGAAGTCATAACATGGGTTGCCATGGATACAGCGCGATGGACCAGGGAGGAGAGGATTGGAGACTTGGAGACCAACAGAGCGTACTTCTTGGGGCCACATGGTGATCTGGAAAGGCCCTGAGGTGAGTGATCTGTGGGGGTCTGGATGGGTGGGTAGAGGCTTTGCATTGAGAAAACCCTCAGTGTCTCCAGGAGGAGGACTGTGGCAGAAGTGGGTTTTGACTGTGGGTACTAGTCTGAAGTTGTGGAAGGTAAGCCTCAGGCATCAAGGGGATGGGGCTGTACTTCTTTAGGGTTAAGTCTCAAAAAATGGGGTTCAATGGAAACATGCAAGCTATTTTTGAAAGAGGAAAGCAGTACTGATTCCATTGGAATCAGTGGTACCAGGTAATAACAATCATAATGGTAATGTCAGTACTAACTACACTACACCTACTCTTTATTGAGCAACTACTATGGGCTGGAAGTTATGCTAGCTTTTTATATTATCTTCTTCATTCTTTACTACAGTCTTGAAGTATAGGTTTTATATTTTACATTTTATTAGTGTGGAAATTGAGATTCAGAGGGATTAACTGGTTTTCCCAAAGTCACAAGAATACATGGGACAGAGAAGGGATTTGAACCCAATACTCCAGTTTCACTGCCTGTGCTTTATGGGCAGAGAGATTGTCTCAAATACCACTGGGTACCCACTGCTCAACTGTGGTTGTTGGCTAGTTAGTTTCATGGTCAAGGTGGACTTCTCATAAAAAGATACATATTGTTCCTTAAATCATTCTAACCAGTATTTTTAAAAGGTATCATTTGGCCTGGAAACAGTTGGCATAACTGATAGGGCAAACTGGTTATTAAAAGAGCACAGAATTGACTGTAAGTGCGGTAAGAGTCTGTCCTGGTTCGACAGGTATAATTTAATTATAAATAGGGCTTCCCATTCTCAAAGGTATCCAGACTTGGCCAAAATAATTCTATAGTTCCCTCTCCATAAGAATGTTGGAGTTCCACATTCTGAATTAGAACTGGCCACAGTAACTGTACCAGTAGACATAACTAGAATTGCAGAAATTGTGTCTTTCTGCCTTTGAGGATAAAGGTAAATACTATCCACCACAATCATTTGCTACTCTGAATAAACAATTGCTCCACAAGCTGAATACTCTGTGCAGCCAGAATAGGTGGTAGCAGAAGTTCACTTCAGTTCCTTTGGTTAAATTTCTCTATTTCTAGGCAGGCATCTCATTACCCTAGTTAATACAGTATATATATAGTAAGTCTTTATATCTGGTGGGACAAGTCATCTCATCTTATGCTGCTTTTCCTGGAGTGTCTTAGCATTATTGACCATTTGTTCTTTTCATATAAATTTTAACATCACACTGTTGAATTGCTAGAAGTATAGGTTTGCAAGTTGTTCAGATTTTAATTGAAATTACATTGAATTTTTGGGGAGAATTGATATCTTAATGATTTGGAATCTTTGTAATAAAAAATGTAGTATGTACATTGATTTAGTAGGTCCAAATGACTTTTAATAAAGCTTTATGGATTTCCCCAGAAAGATCTTGCATGTCTTTTGAGAAGTAGTAAAGAATAGGGACTAAGAGTGTAGAATCTGGCATTGGGCTGCCTGGGTTCTAATCCTACCATTTACCAGCTCTATAAACTTATGTAAACTCTCTGTGCCTCAGTTTCTTCATCTTTAAAATGGGGATAATAATTATGCTCACTTCAAAGGACTATTGTAAATAGTAAATGAATTAATATGTAAAGGAAATAGAAACAACTCTGGGAAATAATTTTAAAAAACATACAAGTTTTTGCTGTTGGTATTATTTATTTCTAGGTTCTATTTATTATTCTACTTCAAATGAAATAGAATAACTTTTTTGGTAATTACATTTTTCTGTTTTGTATATAGACATGCAACTGACTTTTATATGTTGATTTAAAACTTAATTCTGTTGTGGTTAGATATCATTTGTTAGAAACTTTCTACATTTGGCCTACTCTATGGGCTACATTTGGTCAGTTTTCATAAGTATTTTATGAGTTCTTCTGAAGAATGTATATTTTTAAGTTATTGGAGTCCAATTTCTCTATATGTTCATTAAATTAAATTTATAAATTGTGTTATTCAAATCTTCTATGTTAATATATTTTAAGTGTGTTGGTTTCACTAGATCAGTGGATGATATTGAGTTAGTAATATAATGGATCTCTAAACAATTTAAAATTTTCAAAACGCCTACTGGAAATTATATAACTTCCATGAGGCTTTTCAGATTAAATAAAGCATAAGATTCCTTTACCTCTTACTCAGATTAGATCAAGTCTTTATGTTCAAATTGGCAGTTATTTATATTTCTGATTAAAAAATAAAATTATTGCACAATGAAGTGCAACATTATTTCTACTATTTTTAAAAATCTGTTTGTACTGTCAAGAAGGGAGACAGGTGTGTCAAAACCTCCCACTCTGAAAAGGATTTGCCCATTTCTTTCTATGGTTCTATCAGCTTTTTATTTATATCATTTGAAGCTATTTTATTAGTTATATGCAGTTTTAGAACTGTTGTATCTTCTTGGGTAGCTAAAACTTTTGTTGTTATGTGGAGACACTCTCTATCCATGAGATTTTTTTTTGGCACAAAGTCTATCTCATTTGCTATTGTTATGGCTATCCCCCACTCTATTTTGATTAGTATTTTCATGGTGAAAAATAGTTTTCTTTTATTTTTCATTGTTCTATGTCCTTAGGTATGTTTTTATTGTACTGCTTATAAACAACATCTGTTCTGATACTCTTATTTTTAACTAGCAAGTTTAATACAATTATACTTATGTGATTACTGATATAATTGGGCTTTACAAAAAACCATCTTTCTCTGTCCCTTCTATTTCATTCACATTTTCTATGCTTCTTCCATTTTCTTCTAGCCTTTTTGGGGTTGACTGGCATACATTGTCTGTTTTTTATTCCACTTTCTTCCCTTGATTGGTTTGAAAATTATTCATTTTACTTGTGTTGTTTTAGTGATTCCCCTTGAAATTTGTTAAGAAAGTTTAACAAAGCCAGTAATCAATACCTCAGTCTCTCTGGAAAAACACACAGGTCCTAACATATTTTAATTGTAATCACTCTCTCTCCCATCTTGAGTGTTTCTGTCTTTTTTAAGCCATCAAATTCAAAATTACTACTATTTTACACCAACAATTGGTTTAGATTTACCTCTATGTTGAAGCATTTCTCACTGTGTTGTTCAGATTTTCCTCCTTAGGCTCATTTTCCCTCTTTCTGATAAACACTGCTCGAAAGCTTCATTAGTAAAGCTGTTTTAGTGATGAGTTCAACATTTATTTTCCACAATACCTTTACTTTGCTTTCGTGATTTAAAGACAGTTGAGCTGAGGATGTAAGTTGGCAGTTATTTTCTGTCAATATTTTCAAAATATTATTTCCCTGTCTTCTCGCTTCCCGTTTTGCAGCAAAGAGTCTACCCATAATTTGTTCCTGTTGCTTTTTAAGATTTTCCCCTTGACTTCGGTGTTCTGCAGTTTCACTAAAAGGTATCAGGTGTGGATTTCTTTGTGTTTGTTTTTCTTGGCATAGGTTGTGCTTCCTGAGTCTGTGAACTCATGTTTCCTCAATTCTGGAAAATTCCGAGCCTTTGTTTGGGATGCCGACTTTCCCTATACTCTCTTTTATCTCTTTCTGGGATTTGCTGCACTTGAGCTCTGCAGGTTTGGCTCTCTGCAGCAACCTGAAGCTGCTGCGTTGTTAGGAGTAGGTCAGCAACAGCTACACAGATGCAACCAGGCACAGCTACCCTGCCTCTGTTAGAAGGAATGGCGCCTTTGTGCAAATTGAAAAAGAGCGCCCCCTTCATGTGAACATGGGGCATTTGATATAGGGAGCAGAGAGCTTGGCCTAGGCAATGGGCCTCACTTTGTTGCACCCTTAGCTGAGTGCTTTTCACCAACCGTAGCACCCCAAAAATGGTAAGCTGTGTGGTGGCTGGGTGCAGTGTCCAACCAGAGGCAGGGGAGGGAGCCCAGAAGTGTTACAGGACAATAGGGAATCTTCATATTGTGCATTAGGGAGAGCCAGTCCAATGACAAGCCAGTCTCTTTAAGAACACTTGCACACAGAGACTCTGCCCCTTTTTGCAGATCACCTTCTAATACGGAGATGAGTTATGGGTCCCATCCCCTAGGAATGGCATAGCTCCAATGTATGGATTCAACCTATGTTTCTTTCCCTGCACTCTTTCTCAGAGGGCTTGTGTTCACATAAAAACAAATTATTTGAACATTTTTAATGTTGAAAAATGTCCATGTGATTTAACCATTTGAATCAGTAAAAAAAAAAAAAATGAAAGGACCATGCATTAGAGATGTTCAGCATTTTTCATTATGTAAAATGTGTACATCAAGCATTCCTCACCACTCACATGGGTACTTAGATACTGACCAAACCCAGAGAAAAGGCAGGCAGTGAGATTTACACCCAGCCATTTTTTTACTGGGCATTCACTCTGTGCCCAGGACCAGGCTGGCACCGTGCACTGCAGTTACAAAGGTATAAAGGGAATGTTAGCAAAATGCTCACAGGGTAAGTCCCAGGGCCCTGAAGCCGGGAGAGTTGCACACCATTGAATCACACATAGCATCCTCTGATTTCGCTTGGGATTCATCAGCTTAAATAACCTAATTGAGTGTCATAATTGATTTGGGAGACTCATTTCCTTCCCTGGAAATCATTAAAGGTGGCCACGGCTTCCTTGAAGCAGCACTTTCTCTAATGGAATCCCCTGGACTAGCACAGGAGGAAGAAAGGCCCTGTCAGCAGGTGGCTGCTTAGCCCTGCTGGCTGGAGGCCTGCCCAGACCTGCCCTCTCCACAAAGGTGGCCAGTAGCTCCTCAGGCCTCCCCACAGGGTGCCTTTCAGAGTGCACAAAAAGGGCATATTGCCATTCCTACCAGAAGCAGCCACTCTGGGCAAAGGGCTGGCCATTGACGTCCTGTTGGCCATCACCCCAATTAGCGAGACACACTTCTTGCCACTAAAGAATTTTCAGCAGGAAACTCTTTTGTGAGTGGCTTGACTTCTCCCCTGATTGAAATACCTAGATACAGTATTGTGACTTCTTTTTCGGGGACAAAGTTAAATTCCTAATTAAATCTTTACCTTTGAGGTTTTCCAGCCAACTGAGAAAGCCCACTAGAGGTGGCCCTAAAGAATTTGCAGTTCCTTCTGTTTGATTTCACAAGTAAGAGGTGAAGCTGGGAGCAGCCACTCTGCTCAGAATACATCTGGAGTGCCAAGAGGTGGTTCTCCTTCCCCTGGATTTTAATCCCTCTTCTGCTTAGTTTAGGGTGGACACAGGCTGAGCCAAAATATGGAAGAGTGGCCTCAAGTCCTGATAAAAACGCTGAAGTAGAGGGTCACAAACTGAAAGATGTCTGAGGTTTAGTTTTGCAACATTCATTCATCTCTGTAAGTACCCTATTCTTAAGCATGCATCTCTGTCTGCAGTAGAAACTTCCATTGAAATACACCCCAGCAAGCATAGGCCAACTCCAATTTAGAATCCTCTCCATAGCCCTGAGATAGCCTCAAGTCTGTAAGTGACATTTCTAAGGTCACCTAAGAAAAAATCATCCCTGTCATTGGTGTCATAGAAAGGCTGTCCTGTCCTGCTCCTTGGTTTAACCATTGTCACCGTTCTCCCATGCACCCAACTTAAATTTTCTTGCTGCCATTTAAATTTCTTGTCTCTGTGGAGATGAATAACAGATGTTTCATATTTTTCAGGGCTTAAAGGCAATATTTCTTTAGGGTATATAATCATAGCTTTATACTGTAGACTGCATATTTTTACAGTCACAGCTACAGCCCAATTTATAAACTCACCTGACTTATAAATAAGCCCAACTTATATATTTTATATTTTTTAAAATTCATTTGATAAGTGATATATTTATAATATGTGCAGTCTTCATCTGGGCTACATCAGCCCCAGTGGGGGAAGAGTGCGCACATTGAAAGGGCTGGAGTATGACCTTCTCGTCCATCCCATTCTCAAGGACTTTATGGGATTCAAAAGTTATTTTTGCCAAGTCTACTTTCTTCACTAACTAAATAAATATAGATGATTTTTGATGTGCAAAGATAGATTTCTAAATACTGATCCTGTGTTTAGATGAAAGAATCATGCCTTTTATTTTAGTAGGTCTAAACTGACTCTGGAGGACTAAAGAAAAAAAGGTGTGATTTATCATGGAAGCTGCTTAAAGCAAAATTAATTAGGCCGGGGGAGGATGAACGTGGGGATTAAACTGTCATGCTGGGATTTGGATGGTCCATGACAGACCAGGTGGGCCTGGGAAGCCAGGATGGGGTTCAGTAGATTAGAAGTGGCAGGAGGGAATTCAGCTGAAGCAGCGATGGTCAGGCAAGGGAGTCAAGCTTGGGGAGATGAGCCAAGCTGGGAGGAAAGAGTACCCGGGCAGCAGGAATGGGGGACTCTGGGTAAGAGATGGGGGCTCGGTGGGTTGGGCAATGGAAGGCCAGGAACTGAGACCAGAGAGGTTCAGCAACATCTTGTCCGTAGTGGAGGCTACCACTAACAGCAAAAGTGAATTTGATTTTCACCTTACAGTGTGGGTAGAGGGAGCCTTCATATGCCCCTGCCCAGGGCCAGAGCCTGTCTCTGAAAGAACTGCAGTCTGAGCCAGTGGAAGCACGGAGATTCAAATGGGGAAAAAAATGACAGGTAAGTTCCTTTCTGCAACAAGTTCCCTCCCTAAGTGATTCCATTAGAGGTTGTGTGGAACCTGCTGTGGGAATCTGGCCCAAAGTGTCTGTCATCAAGACAAATGGCTAATTAATATAGAGCCAGTTCCAGTTACTTTTCACTTCTATAATAATAGTTTTATCTCTCATCCTTTGTTTTAAAATCACTAATCCTCAAAATATTCTGGTTTGGGAGGTAGTTTTATATTTATTATGAAGATGATAAAATGGAAGCTGAGTAGCTAACTTGTTCAAAGCCACAGGCACCCAAGTCATAAAACCAAAAGGGTGAAAGGACCACAGCAGGACGCCCGGCCTCTGTTGTGGGAAAGAATAGGCTGCGTTACAAAGGGCCGTGGGGGGTTGCGGGGATGTTGACTTGTTCATTATCCTGTGTTAGTTTCACAGGTACGGACATATGTCAAAACTTTTCAGATTGTACGATTTAAATATATTCAGTTGACTGTATGTCCAATATACTTCACTCAGGCTGTTCCAAACTGAAAGTAAAATAGGTGACGGTACCAACAGCAGGCGAATGGAAGTGGGTACAAGCTGCAGTTTTGTCCAATCACATGACAGTGAAAGTGGAGTTTCTGGGTCCTAGATCCCTCTCCTTCTTTCTGTTAACAGACTGAGGGAGAAATGTGAATAAGAGGTAAGGGTTAACTTGTCCAAGCTTGACCCCTTGCTGGCTGGCCTCCCTGAAAAGGAGTTGGACTCCTGCAAAGCTCCATGGACAGAGAGACTAGCCTCTAGTGTTTAGAGCAGTCAGTCATTCCTAGTCAACTACCTGGCATGGAGCCCACTCTCCCTGGCCTGCCAGAGGAGGGCATGGTGCTTCCCAACCATGAATACTGATGCGGTGAATCTTCCAGCGAGCTTGCCACGTCATGCAGCTATAACTCAAAGTAAAGACCTCAACCCCTGATCATACCAGGGAAGAAGCAGGTGACCCTTGCTCATGACCCCTGAGCTGGCGGGACAGGCTTATGCCAAGGTTCCATCGCACGATGTAGCTTTTGTATCCTGGCCCTTGATTATGCTTGGGGAGGGATGATGCTTTCTAATGGAGTAGCTTAAAAGCTCCATGGCCTGGTGTTCAGATCCCTCTTCTCGAATAGGAAACCTGGATGGCGAGGTCATTCTATGATGCTGCAGAATTAAATGAGAGATGGGGACCTGTGTCTCCTGTCTCCTTTGAGTGACTACTTCTTAGCCAATCACCTTTGTCTGCACAAATTAAGTAACCATTCTGATTGGCTTCAAGACAAATATTTGGCTTTGTTTCTCAGCTACACTCTCATGGTTGCTCTGAACACCCCTCTCTTCTCTAGTCAGCAACTAGCTGGATGTACATGTTTCTACCTCTCCTCAAGTCTCTCACGCAGCCATACTTCCTCATTTTGGGCAGATAGTCTAGAGAGAAACAGACACCTCTTCTCTCTTACCTCTCTTCTCATCCTTAGCTGAAATGTCACCTCCTCTATGAAGCCCTCCTGCCTGGAAAAATAAATAACACTTATTTGTTTGTGTATCTATCTCCCTTACACTCTGAACTTAAGGGCCAGATACTCATCTCTGTAGACCCTGATACATAGGTGTGTAATTTGTTAACTAAATCACATTTAGGAAGCAGTTCAATTTCCTCCCTTTTCTTCTGTTATGAACCTGCTCCTGTGTTAAAAGCTGAATGTGATAACTTCCTTTATTGTTTAGTTCAGTGTTTTGAGAGGCAGTGTATCATAGTGGTCATCCCATAGGTCTGGAATCAGAGAAGCCTGGGTAGAAATTGTGGCCTTGCTGTTCACTAGCCATGTGACTTTGATCAACTGACTATTTAAACCTCTGGTGACTTCATATGTAAGACGGAGCTAATCACAGTACCTATCCCCATAGGGTTGTTTCATTGAATCAAATAATGCACAGAAATCATGTAGCCCAATGCTTGGCACATTAGGCATTGCTATCATTATTGCTATTAGAATGAAGGAATCTCCCAAACCATGGTAGTACAGCTGCTAGAAAATCCCAGATCGTGCTTGTGTGTTGACATTAATGGTCCTGTCAAAATGACAGAAAGAGTGTAAATAAAAAGGAAATGGGAAACATTTTAATTCTCTTCACAGACTCTCTTTTCAATGCATGCTTGAGTAATTATCTGTATAGGTATATGTGTTTTATTTATACAATTAGCTTTTCACTTCACATCTCAAACAATTTGGATACAAAAAGAAAAAACTACACTTTTGGGGAAGAAACACAACTGATGATGAAAAATAAAGTTTTCCTGAGGTGGTTTAGATTTTACTAGGGATTTTAAATAGTATCATACACAAAATCTGTTGTGTTTTCAAAATTTTAAACATTTCTTTTTGGTCACCATAGAAATAGAAATAACCCAAATAATGGATTGGATTATATATGCAGCATATACCTTGAAATGGTCAGTTAAATATAAAAATTTCCCTCTTCTTTTTGGGTTGGTGATTATTTTTCTGTGATTTCCCTCCATTTTTAGTAAAAAGAGAAGGTATTCATTTACATCCTGAACATGCCCAAAGTACTTTACCAAAATATATACAGATATATAATACATGCATAGATTGCAAAATCTATATATGTATAGAATATAATTAATTCTTAGTCTTAACATAGAATTAGCTCATAAAATTCAATGAGAAATACAAACACTCTCATATAACAAATGGGCAACAGACACGAACAGGCAATTCACTCCATAAAGAATGCAAATTGAACAACTATAATAGTGTAATCAATAAAACATACTTAAAAATAAATTAATTAAAAAAAGAACATGAAAAAGAATGCAAATGGCCAGTAAACAATAAAGCAACAGTTATTATTTTAATATAAAGAGTTTACTTGACTCGTGCATGCATTTTACTACAATATTCATGATATAATCGCATTTAAACCAAGCCTACAGATTAAGAGACATTCTATCTTTTCAGACAACTTTATTATCTCAAGATATGTGAAGATATATGAAATTTAAAATTAAGTAGAAATATGTATGATATTTAAACATGAGGTCCATCCGCTGTGCTTTAAAGTCCCTGGAGAAAATAATGTTAAGCTTTTCCCCAGACTTTGAATTTGGTAAAAGCTTTTACCCATCTTTTTGCATCTTAAACCCTTTTGTCATCTTGTTCTTCATCAGCCCTGTGTGTTGAGGCTTGTTTTTCAATATTGATGATCACAAGAGTTATTATCCATGAGCAGAGACTCCGGCTTCCACTGTGACCTGGTTCTTGACTATGTCTATGGTTCTTTTCTCGCAAGTCTACCTAACATGAATTACATTTGATATTCCAGAAAGGCCTCCTCAGTTATTGCCTTATACTTATTTTAAGTAATAATAGCTTATTTTTAAAAAAATTATTATCTGTCTAATAAAATATGGAAAATCACATATATAAAAGTTTTAAAAATAGGAATCTTAAAGGAAGAGCCTAACACCTTTTCCAGTGTGGAATTTTAAGTTTGCTTGATCCCTAATTTATTACCACTCTGGCCACAGAGGTGACATTTCCTTCGAGGTCTAGGAAATTTATGGCAATACTAATAAAACCAGTTCTTGACTTGCCACCCACGTACTGTTTGAAGCTGTTCTTCTGGAGACGTGGAGACTGTGGCATCTTAGATTCCTGACTTCGTTGTTATTCATCCCACCCACCTTTCATTTTTCTTCATGAGTAACTATTTTCCTCTCGGCCCTAGTAACCCAGAGGCATAGAAGTCCAAGGGCAACACTCAAATGAAAACATAAATCCTAGATCCTCACACCTGAACACACCATAGCAAAGTTACTGCCAGATGAACTCTGGGAAGCAAGTGCTATCAGCTGCAGGGATGAGACTAACTTTATACAAAACAAAATAGGCTACTAGCTAAACAATAAAACATAAAAAAAAAACCCAGAAAATTTATTTATGTATTTTGAAATAGTGATAGCTGTTGGGCCAGTATTTTTACACAGTGAGAATATTAGATCTCAACTGTAGTTCTGAGTCTGTGTGTAAGTTCATCCCCTTGCTCTTTTCATTTAGAAAATAGTGGTTCTCACTGGAATTCTAAGTAAAGCCTTTCAGAGACAGAACAGCCCCATAGTGTTGGTATTGTTATTTATAACCTTGTTTTCTTCAGTATTTGAACTCTTTCCATCCTTTCATGAGAAAGCTGTTAGAAAAAGTCCTGAACTCAGTCCCCCCAAATGGCTGTGCCTCCCAGCATTGGATTGGTACAACCGAGTCAGAGGAAGGACCTGCTGTCTAGGTGTCTCCCCGGACATCCCCTGCCTGGAGAGCTGGCCTAGCAGGTTGGAACCTTCTCCTCAGTTTGGCAACTGGCGAGGAGGACTGTATCGAGTCTTTTGTAGCAGAGTTTCCCATCATTTGTTTTGTGGATCCTTAGTTTTGCAAGATGCCCATAGGAAAAACGTTTTTGTGGTCAGGTCAGTTATGGAAACCTCGCCTTTGAGCTGTTTATAGAGACACAATGGGCATTAGCATGAACATGTTCTGAGACTTCCTGTGTTTAAAAAAACCCAACCCTGTTTAACTTTGTTTATAGCTTAGTGATTTCCAAATTTGTTTGACCATAGAATCTTTTTTAGGGAAACATGATTAATATTTCATGGAACTGGCAGGCTACAGAAAACACACAGGATGTCCTGGTGGACAGCGTTGGGAGGACGGATTAAATGCATCATGGGAAGAAGGATGGACTTGGAGTCACAGACTATGTTCAAATCAAATCTGCTGTTTACCAAAAAATACAACACTCTTAAATTTAGGTCTCTGGCCTCTCTCGTCCTTGGATTTTTCATCTGATCACTGGAAATCATAATACTATTTACTACACAGAGTGCTGGTGGCATCAAAGGAGGCAGTATGTGAGAGGACATGGGACTAGTACTTGGTACAGTTTTGGTTGAATCTGACTCTTGTTGAGGAATGAACACGGGGCCCAGAGGGTGCTATGGAATATATGGCACAGAGTGATCTGCCGAAGCTCCGCTGCTGCCTCCCACGCACAAGTGTGCCCTTGGTGATGCCTTCATGCAGGGTTGATAGCAGCTTATTGTTGAGCTGGATGCAACTCAGAAGGGTATGGGCATTTCCACGGCACCAAGTGGGCTGTCTGCAGAGTCGGTCAAGGCTGGCCATCTTAAATTTCACAGAATCAGACTAACTGCTCTCACAGTGCTGGACCGACTGTATGTTTCACTACAAGCCAGCAAGATGATTGATTGTGGAGGTCTGGTGGCCTCTTTCCTCAGGAGAAAAATCACAGCTTTGCTTGTGACATTTTTCTTGCACAACCAAGCAGCTACCACTGAGCAGGAGATCTTTGATTTATGATTTTATGACTTTTTCATAGCTTGAGGAATATTTTCATCTGGATGTTTTGTTGTACTTCAAAAAATTATCTTAGTTTTCTAAATTCTAGTTTAAATAAAAAACATATTAGTTTATGAGCTACCCCTGCAGTAATTCATATGTATACATGAGTCCACTGCTAGGTGTCCACTGAAATTCAATCCACCTCCGTTAATGCATGCTTTAATAGAAGCTCTCAAAGAGCCTACAAGCGCATGATGGTAAACATGAGGCTGCAATGTCCAGAGTCTCTTTCCAGGAAGTGTTGCTCTCCAACATTGAGGAGGGTCATAGGCAGAGAATCTTCTGTTCTTAGCTCCTGAAGAGGCCACCTCAGCTGCTGAGAGACATCTTTATGGAGGTTAGGCCCCTATCAGAATTTCCACATCCAGTGACTGATCCAGGCAGACATAAAAAGACTTGCCATTTTGGCACCAAACATAGGGCAGCTCTGATGGCCAAAGTGAGCTTTGTAGCGCCCCCTTGTTGGGTGGCCCAAGACATTGATCAGGCCTGAATTACAGTTCTACCAGCAGTGGTGTGCAAAACAATTGAAATGCAAAAAAAAAACAAAACAAAACTGCAGTTTGATCTCTACTCAGTCGTACTTCCTTCACCTTCTTTCTACAGGTAGAGATTCCCAAGATCTCAACATCTGCTTCTGGAGAAGCCAATTCGTGTGAGAGGTTGGGACTTCTTCTTTATACCTCCTAAATTTTGGGGTTTTGTGAATACAGTGTTCTCTCTCTAACTTGATTGTAAGCTCTTTGTGGGCTAAGAAATCTATAGAGACTTATACACGTATGCCCGTTTTTATTGCTGTGCCGTGGGCATGGAAGATGCTGGAAATTTTCAGCATGAGGCTCTCACTCCCTTCCCTTCTTTCTTTTCTCCCTGTGTCCAGAGCTAATGCTGATGTCCAGCACTCTCCCACCTCCATCCTTTCACATTTTTCAATGTTAGCCAAAATGATATTTTTCTTTATGAATTGTTATTCACAGCAACCTTCTTGACTAATGCATTCAAAAAGTGTGAATGCCATTTCCCCCTTAAATAGGCCCCTTTAGACAAGTAACTGCTAAGCATTTTTTCCTGTGAATATGTAAATAGGTTAAAAATGAAGATGCAGGCAGGGCTGTGTGAATATTATTCCAACATTACACTTAAGATCCTTTCAGCACCATTTGCTAACATTTTGTACTCCTAGCCAAAGTGCCAAAAATTGCTCTCTCCTCATGCAATTTTCAAAAATTTCGCTGGCACAAAATGAAGTAAAATTTCTATCTGCAGGAGAGAGCAAACTTCATTTAGCATGTTTTACAAAGTGCTAAATAGGTTTTCTATTTTGGGAGTGAGCGGCGGAATGTGTGCTTCCCGCCAGCCCAGCCAGCACTTGCAGTTCAGCTCCCCGCTCCAGGCGCACATTCCGGGATGTCTTTGGGCGTATTAACATAATGCTTGTTATTTTATTCAAAAGAAGAATAAAAAGATTAGGATGTGTTCAAGGAATATGATGTTGGTGCGAGAAGGTATTTTTCCTTGCTTTAATTTTGTTATTATTTAAAATAAAATAGTGATTATGGTCCCAGTGAGAGGCTTTTCTATTCAACTGGTTTCAAATTAGAGCTCTTATTTTCTGTTTTCTAGTGCATCAACTAAAAAAAAAAAAGGTGTCATGGTCTCACTGCGGAGAAATTTACAACCCTGCATAAATAGCATTATTTCAAATAGTCCATCATATCTTCCTGAAGAAATCATATATGACTAAATAGTCAGCGAATTTATTTTCTAGGAAAAAAGTACCTGTCTCGTAGCATAATATTAACAACAATAGTAACTAATACTGATGGATTGCCCATAGTTTTCCAGGCATTATTCTGACCTGTATTATCTCCTGGCATCCTGACATCCATACTTTGAGACAGCACTGTCAGTACCCCATTTTACACATGAGAAGCTAAGACAGGGCGGGTTCGTGAGCACGTGAGCTGGGACTGAGAACTTAGTTTGACTCCAGACCCTGCATTGTTTCCTGCTGTTCAGCACTGCCTTGCAAATAAAGAGAGTGTGCAATGATAGTGCTTACACCCCCAGTGGACTTTACTATTCAGTCCATGAGCAACTTGGCTGAGAGAGCGTGGAAACCAAGAATTGGGGGGAGAAGCTGGAGAGCACACATGAGAGAGAAATATGTGACTTCTTTGTAAACGTCCCCATATTTACACCATAAAACACATATGCTGATAGTATTTGCATACTTTTCCAGCTTTTCCCAATGCTTAATACGTGGCTTCCCATATATTAATCTATGGCTATTGTTTGAAAGGAAGGTTTCTTCAATGCCAATGAAGGTTGAAGAATTGACCTCAGCAATTAATTTTTGGAGACTAATGGTGCTAGTGAGCATTATTAGTCCTTTACAGATATCTGCTACTTAATCCATCTTCTCAGAACCAGTTAACATAAAGAAGAAGTAAATCATGAGACAGAGACTGTCACTCAGAGACTACAAACCAGCTTGCTCCATCCAGAAATTGTGGAGTCACAGCTCACAACACAGTTGCTGCTTCTGGAAGCTTCCTGAGCATTGCCCAAGTTTACTTCTGTCCTCCTGTGTCATTTAGGGGAGCAAGCCCCAAGTCCCCGGAAACCATGGGCCTGTAAGGGATGTGGCCAGAGGCTTGTTATACCCTGGGAGGTGGCGTCACCACAAAGTGGTGGGGGGTCCGGAAGCAGACTGTGAAAACCCGGAATCGGACTTAGAACAGTGAACATTATCACCTAAGTGTCCAAATGAAGATTTAAATATTTGCAGTTAACAAGAAAAAAGAGGTGAGCAAAAGGCAATTCTCTATTTTCAAATACAAGCTTTTGTTGTTCTTTATTTAAGGGTAACTGACAAACAAACAAACAAAAAACAGAGTCCATGGCAAAATAGTGCAAGATACGGGAAAGACAGTGTCCTGCTGTCCTGCTGAGGACTTGGGAGGTCAGAGACTGCTTATCACTGCAAAGGACCAAGTGTTGGATTCCAGAAAAAGAGTTCAGAAAATTGCCTGGAATTTCCAATTAAAATCCAGAAAATATGGTCTCTATGAAGCAGGAAGTAAAAGTAATGAAGAAAAAACATATTAAGAAACAAGGACAGCAGTATGAGATCAAGAAGTAGACACATCTGATGAGAAGGAATTATAAGAACTACAATAAAAGAGTGGGATTAAAATCTCCATTGTTACAGGGGAAAAAAAAATAACATGGTACACAGGAAATAAACTCCGTGATGTGAGGGACTAACTTGAGAACCTTTCCTGAAAAGGTAAAATAAGAAACAAAGGTGAAAATGATATGGGAAAAAAGGGGCAGAAGACAGAAACCCAAATCAAAGAAGAAGCTAGAATTGCTGGAGGAAAGAAAGCAATTTTTAAAGACATAATTGAAAATAGTTTTCCTGAGCTGAGACTGCTTGGCACGTGCAAATTGATATTCTAAACTGAAATCTACATAATTACAAAGAGAAATTTTGAAATTCTATCATCTCTAGGTAGAGAATTTTTTGTCCTGTAAGGGAGTAAAAGGCAGGTGTGCCCAACCTTCTCTGAATTCTAGAAGTCAGTGCATCAGTGTCGGGACTGCGTGCTGCCCCATGGCACTCGCTGTGATGACAGAAGTGGCCAGTGTCTTGTGCTGGACAGCAGGGCAGCCCTGAGCCTCGGGTAGGCACTGAGCCCTTGAAAGGTGATCAGTAGCTGCATTTTTCTTTTTATCTAATTTTAATTAATTTAAATTTAAGTAGTTTCATGTGGTTAGTGCCTATGCATTGAACAGTACAAATTTAGAGTTTTGAGGTTAGGAGATCGTGACTTAGAGTTTTTATTCCCATCAAGGCAGCCTGTCTCCTATGAAGAACATAGAAGGGCTTTTTTCCATATGCAGGAATTTAGAAAATTATACCATCTATGAACTTTGAGAAAAGTCTTTGAAGACCTACTCAAACCTCAATAAAAATGAAGAAAAGTTAAGATAGCAAGAGTGGGGAAGCTTTATTATAGAAGCCCAAGTGGGGACCCCTGAAAATAGAAAACACATACTATAAAACCTGAACATTTAAGACAATGATCTGTACCTACATCCCTAAATTATGTTAGCAGAAACAGAAATGAATAGGAGGCATGCTAAATTCTTTTCTTTTAAGACGTAATTTTCTTCTTAATCAGGCAAGAAGAGAAATATGGAATGGCTTTGAATCTGTGCATGTTGTATTTAAAACTCATCTATAAAAAACTGGAGAAAATAAAAGTAAAGTATAGTCTTCTGTAGTCAGAGAAAAATCCATAGCATTCAATACTTTCATTATGAAAGAACAAATAACTAAAATAATTTAAGCATTCAACACAAGATGTTAGGAAAAGAACAATAAAGGAACTGTAAGAAAATCAGAAGACAGGAATACTAAAATATTAAAGCAATAATTAATATACCAGAAAATAGATGGTGGGATGAAAATAAACATGAGAGTTGGTTGTTTGGGGGAAAATAACTAATAAGTAAATTTCTAGCTAGGTTAATCAAAGAAAGAAAGAATTCAAACAGCTGAAATTATAAATGGGAAATGAAGTACAATAGTGGTTATAAATAGATTTATATTGAAGGAAAGAGAGAAATACATTAAAGCATTGAAAACATTTTTAGGAAAGTATAAGTCATTTAAATTAATTTCAGAAGAAGTAGAAAACTTGATAACTATAGGAAAATTTTTAAGTTTTTAAAATGTTGCCTCAGAAAACTGGTCTTGGGCCCTGGCTGGTTTGGCTCAGTGGATTGAGCGCTGGCCTGAGAACGAAACGGTCACCGGTTTGATTCCCAGTCAGGGCACATGCCTGGGTTGCAGGCCAGGTCCCCAGTAGGGGGCGTGCAGGAGGCAACCACACATTGATATTTCTCTCCCCTCTCTCTCCCTTCTCCTCCCCTTTAAAAATAAATAAAATCTTAAAAAAAAAGTAAAACCAATAAAAATATTAAAACAAAGAAAACTGGTTGTGGAAATTTTGAGTGAGTTCTTTCAAACCTTTAAGGAAGGCATCACTCCCACTTCTTTTTAGTTGTTCCTGAGCACAGGGAAAAATGGAAAATTTTAAAATTCATTTTATAAATGCCATATAGTTTTTATACTAACCCAGGAAAAAACCTGAATAATTAAAAAAAAAAAAAGCAAAACCCTGGAGATTGTTACCACTTCTAAATGTAGATGAGAAAACTCAGCAGTGTATTAAGAGGGCATGACAACGTAGGGTTACTTTCAGGGTTGAAGAGCGATTACGAACACTTCCATGGTATTCTAAGATCTGTTCATATAGTAACTCACTTAATTCTCACAACAATAAACGAGGTGGATCCCATTATTGCACCTCTTTCACAGATGAGGAAACTGAAGCAAGGGCAGAGCCAGGCTTGAATCCAGGTGATCTGCCCCCGGAGCCACACTCTGACAAGCAGCTGCGCTGCCTTTATGTCAGCAGGTTTCGTGGAAGAAACCAATGCATACATTTCAGTTGTAGAAAAGGTGTGTGATAACATTCAGAATCCATTCCTCACTTTTAAAGAAAGCACTTAACCTGGGAAAGATGGGTATGTTATTTTTAATATGATAAAGAAAATTGATCTGAAACCAGCATCTAACAGCATAATTAATAGGGACACCAGAGCATTCACACTAAAGTCATGTAGGAGGCAAAAGAACACCCATCACTATTTAATTTTGTTATGGTAGTTCTACTAGCTGCAACCAGAATAGGAGGAGAAAGGGAATAAAAAGTTTAATTCTTGGAAAGGGGAAAAACAAATTATTATTTTTTGCAGGTGATACGGTATTCTGCCTAGAAAACTAAAGTGAATTAGTTAAAGATCTACTAAAACCAATGAAAGAGTCTAGTATGAATAATGCATAGACTGTAAATTCAGAAAGAATATTAGCTTTCTTGTATATCAGCATGTGCAAACTCAAATGTCTTTAAAGGCCAGACAGCGACCGGAATGCACGGCCTCTTCTGGTGTAGGGTGTGTAACGTCACAGTGGCAAGGACAGTATGAACTCACTAAGACTTAATAAGAAATACAGAATCTTTATGCTGAAAACTATGAAAACTGAGTGAATCAAGAAATATACACTACATTTCCAGATAATTTGGAAAATCCAGGCAATACTAGCCAGGCAAGTTTACAATAATGAGAACAGTGAGGAAGAACGTCCATTATCCCTATCAGATATTAAAAGGTATGAAATAGCTGTAGCCTTTGAAATGGCGTGTTTGGTTTCTCTTTTGCTTATTTACTTGTTTGGTAGAAAACAGATAGATCATTAGAATAGAAAAGAAAACATAGGCATAGGTAAAGATGCTAACTGTGGTACATTCATTCATTCAAAAACAGTATCCTAAACAGTAGTCAATGAAGACAAGATTCCTGAATACAGTAGACAGGATTCTGTGTCTTTTTACACTCTGGTAGAGAGACAGGCAATGCACAAATGTACTAAAAGTAAATAAGAAAAATAAAGATAATTCAAGTAGGGTTGTCTAATAGCGACTTGAGGAGGGGGCATTTAAGCTAGTGAATGAATTGCTAGAAGGAGTGAGCCCTGCATAATTAAGGAGAAAGAACCTTACAGAGTGAGGAATATCATGTGCCTCTCACAGGTATCAGACTTGGTATGTTGAAGAAACAGAGAAGGCCAGTGTGGGGGGAGCAGAGTAGGCAAACACACCTGAGAATGTTAGAGAAGCAAAGGAGGGCCGGAAAGGAGCCCTGGGAACTGTGACATGTGGAGGGCAGGCAGAAGGGGAGCAAGGCAGGAAGAGAAACAGGGAAGATGTAGCTGCTGAGGCTGCAGGAACACCTGCCGGGTACTGGAGCTCAGAGAAGAAAGCATTTCAGGAGGGGTAGTCAACTGTGGTAACTACTGCCAGGAGTTAAGTTAGCTAAAGGAGCAGTCTCTGATGAGGTTGGCGTGTATGGGCTTCTTAGTGGAATGAGAGGTGAGGAAGTGGAAGCTGCTACTTTTGACTACTTTTTCAATACAATTAAAGTGACATTTCAACTCTTCCAATATGATAAAAAAATTTCAGTTCACTACAAGTGACAATTTAAATCATTTAGGAGAACAAGGATGATTTCACTCATGATCTTGGCATGATTTCTTATTTGGGAAAAAATTAAATACTTTGATTTCAGTGTTTTAGGAAATGAGAAAGTAAACTTCAAAAGGATAATAAGTTTTATCTCTAAATGATGGTATAATAAATGTTTTCCTGTTGTAGTTATACATTTTTTATTTTAATTTTTCTGTAATATACTCCACAACTACAGCCATATGACCCTGAATGTACCCGATCTCATCTACTGTACTCTTTTTTTTGTCAAAAGAATTAATGTCTTTATGAAATCCAACCATTTCTAGCAGGCCAGATTAAATCCACTCAATTCAACAGACTATTGGCATTGCGTCAGGAGCCTCCCACCTAGAAAGGTGTGAAGAGTCATAACAGAAAGGTGGAGGCAGATGAGTGTCCTGAGTGAAACGGAAACACCAAAGATAATTCAAGAGAAAAGCGTGTAACTCCCAGATACTGGTCACCCAGTAAAACTCTGAAAACTAAAGGAGTTGACAAGGGGAAGACCACAGTGACCAGATCACTATGAGCAATATCCCTGGGGTGGGAAGACAGAATTTGTAACTCCATGAGTAACTCTACGGGAGAAATCCACAGGACACGGTCACGACCAGTGGTTACCCCAGGAGCTTGTCAGGGGCAGTCAGTCATAGGGGAGAAACCCAAAAAAATCCTTTTCTTTGCCCTTAGGAATGTGGGCTCATGAATTTAATAGAGAATAAGAAGGACCGTCTATATAACCCGGGGACTCTGAAGCGTGTGCCCCTGCATGTGAGTCTCCCATCACCGCGGGGGATCATCGCCACTTGTTCAGAAATGGCCCTGGATTCCTTCTGGATCTGTTTCCCATGTGCAAGTAGTCTGTCTGTGTCTAATTAGAGAAGGGTTAGCCTGATGAAGTTTGAAGAAATGTGGTTAGTGAAAGAGGCCACAAAACGAAGACTTCAGAACTGGAGTTGGGTGGAGATGCCACTCCTCTCTGTTTCACACGGTGGCTGTGACTGCTCTGGGTTGTGCAGATTCACTGGATTGGTCCACCACGCATGTCACAGTGCACCTAGTTCTGCATGTTGCAAAGAGGAGAAGGAGCTGGATTTCTGCATCGGACACAGTGGGGGATGGAGGTTCCTCCTTGTGACTGAGACAAGTACTCTCTGGGTGGGAAGGAGGAGTGAAAAGAAAAAACACACAAGCAAGAGATGATTCAAAATTCTCCTTTTTTGTGACTCAAGCGATGAGTCTAAGGCTATTGTTAGCTACTTTCCCTGGCTCTTCACAGTCCCTAGGCGAGTGTGACAGAGGAATCAATCTGACGTGGAGAGGGTATGACTACCCTGCTGCTATCAGGAAACCCTGAGGTCACCAGCATGTACTTAGACAAAGAAGACTGTTCAACATCACTAGTATTACTCATGTGTCTTTTCTGGCTGTCTCAGTGTGTTCTCCATCCTCACACAGAGATTGACACACATTTCCCTTGTCCCTGATCAAAAATAGAATGTACTTCTCATTCTAGCTCTCAAAGTATCAACCAGTGTGTTCCAAGCTTTTGTAATCTTCAGTTTACACCCTGAAGCCAACACAAGCAAGGTGTTGTCTGGGTGCTTTCAATATGTTTATGTCCTTAGAACTTTCACTATATAACTTTTTTTCCCCTTGAGACGCAACTCATTGCTGGCAAGTCCTGTTTTTTCTGCTTATATTTTTCTTTAACTTTATTTTGATGCCAATGGATTGAGTGCTTGCTTGTATTTGCTGTTTCATTTTTTTCAGTATGTGGGCTCTTAGCAAAGCATAATGAGGAGCCCAGTTCACTCTCAGTCCAAGAGCTGGATCATATGCTTCTCATATAAGATGAAAGAGATGCCTCTCCTATGGTTGCCCTCGGTCTAGTTATTCTGCCTGTGGACCAGCTGGGCATTGACAAAAGGCCCCTGTTTGAACCAAGCACTCCCTTCCTTTCTCTAGCTATCATCCCCTTCCCTCTTAACACCCTGGCTCATTCTACTCTGCTTCCTGGTATGCACATTCGGTTGTTTGTGTCTGCTGGATTTATTCAGACTTTCTTCTCCAATTCAACAGCCTTCCTTTTCTCTACGTCCCTGAGCTTCCAAGGGACACAGCAAGCTCAACTGTGTACTTCTCCTCTAGCACCCGGTCACAGAGATCGCAGCTAGGAGCCACAGACGAACAGTAAGTTAGCAGACACTGCCTGCACTTGATGTTCGGGCTGGCCGCCTCATCATCTGCTAGTTTTCAGTATCCCCATGTGGCATTGTTTCCGTGCTCAGTGATTAATGAATTCTATGTAGCCACATTCCTCCAACCTACCTGTTCCCAGGTGACTCGTGATCAAGACTTTTCTCAGTTCTTTTTAGAGATCAAAGAAAAAAATTAATACTTAATTGGTATTTACCTTTATTTCTTGAGCATCCCCTTTCTTCTGTCATTTTCATGTGGTGCCACAAATTTCCCTCCCTTCTAGGGCACAAAAAAAAAACCTCTTCTTGTTGGATAAACACAGGGGATGCTCCATAAATTCCTGCACTTCCTAATTCTCATTTTACACTTGACCTATCAAATTTTTTCTTTTTATTCAGGTAAGCTTTGCTTTTTAAGCCATGTATTTTTTCTTATTACAAAGTAAATACATAAATGATAAACTCAGAACATATTGAAACGTTTTAATGAAGAGACATGGACTCACCTATATCTCCCCAATTATTATTCACTATTTGATTTATATCTTCCTAACCTCCTTTCTGTGTATTAGCACAATCACAATCATATTGTACATAGTCCTTGTATCTCATTTTCACTCAACAATTCATCCTCATTTTTTTCCCATAGTAATAAATATTCTATCACATTATGACAGTTCATGATTGCATAGGATACAATATCCCCTAATCTAATAAACCCAATTCCTAATGAATATGTTAATTAACTTGGTATGGTGATGATTTCATAATATATATCAAATCATTATGTTGCATACTTTCAATATATACAATTTTATTTGTCAATAATACCTCGATAAAGTTGGGGGAAAAAGAAAACAAAACAAAAAGAAACTAAATACCTATCATTGGACATCTAGGTAATTTCCAATTTATTGACATTACACATAATGCTTGCGTGAGTGTCTCTGTCCATACCTTTCGCATTCATCCTTAGTTCTATCAAGCCACTATTTTCTCGTGGAGTCAAGCTCCATGTCGTCCTCTCCATTGTCCTCATTCACTTTGCCAGTTAAATGGACAGTATTCTGGTACTCATGTTTACGTTCAACTTAGGCATGGCTATTTGAGGGGCATGCACTCAGGATATTTTTAAATAGTCTCCAGAATTTCTTATATCCACTTTCATTATAATTCACCTGTCCAAAATTGGGTAACTATATGATGAATGTTTTAAATGTTCTTCTCATTAGAGGTTGATACTTATGGTCTTAATTATGTAATGATCATGATTATAAACTGTTTACATAGAAATTCCGCCTACGCCAATTCCTGTCCATTCTTTAGAGCCAAGTCTAGGATATGTCTTTTCCACATGTGTTCAAAGAGCACTTATGCCAGAGGCTGTAATGTTTCCAATCCAAACCTCATACCCACAGTTCATCCCGTCTTGGGCTCTGCCAATTTGGATGTGGATACTGATCAGATCCCAGTTTTGCAGCCTCCCAGTGTCATTCAATATTCCCAGGACTGTCTTGTGATTTTCCTTCATAATTTCATAGTGTAGTGTACTCTTATTACTGCTATACTTTTATTGTGTCAGCATGGAATCCACCCAAGGAAAAGGTGTAATATTGTGTTTATTGAGAGGCCATTACTCACTGATCTTGCACCCATTACAAGTGCAAAACGCTGTGCTGTTTTAACTCTTCAAATAAGCAGATTAAAGGTGAGGGTGGGGAGAGGTTTAAATATGGATGTGGTAATGCAAACCCATGCTTAATCCCACCATCACCGATCCCAAAGTTAGATTTATTATTACAAAATACCAAAGCAAGTAGTTGCTGTACTATATGTGTATATTAATAACCATCATATTTTTTCCTCTACACTACATCTACTCCTCTGATAAAGATGTTTTCTAGTTTCTTCCTGCCACATCTACAATAATGATTCTTAGCCTGGGTGCATATAGAAATCAACTGGGATTTGAAATATTGCACTGTCTGGGCATTCCAATTAAGTCTGGACTTCCATGAGTATGTGCGAAGCCATCTTATTTATTATTTAAAAGTTCTTCAGAAAATTCTAAGATTCAGCCAGTAGAGTCACTTGGTATTGAACTAAGCACTTTGAATCTGCTCCCCACCCCCGCATGGCCATTATACCACTGGTTCTCAAACTTTGCTGAAGATTAGAAACACTGAGGAACTTTTGAAAATTCTGATACCCTCAAGAACAAATAAGAATCTTTGGGGCAACAGTCTTATTTACATTCCCCTGGAAAGTTCAAAGTGTAGCCAAGCTCGAGAACTGTTTCTATACCTTGCTACTCAAAGCGTGGCCTGTGATCCGAAGGCGTTGACATCACCTGGGAACTTGTTGGTCAGGCTGGGTCCCAGTCCTGCTGTTGCTAAACTCAAGGGGTTTGCTGCTTGGGATGCTCTAGTCAATAAGGAGACATGGTTGTCACAAAGTAGTTTTATTTCCTTGTAGCAAGTAAAGGAGATGGGATTCATATCCAAAGCTCTGCCTCCTGGAAGGGAGGCTTAGTATTGTTATATACACTATTTGCTCAATTACCTGTTGATTTCTTCTTTGCAGTTGACTGCTTTTATTCAGTTGAGTTCCTGTCAGCTCACCCTGTGTGTCTGTAAAATACTGTGCTATATTTTAACACTTAGCAAGAAATAACATTTAGAGCGGTCCAGGCCTTGAGACCCTTGTCCTATCTAATACTACCATGTCTCTAGATGTTTTTTTGTCACATTAAGTTTTAGTCCCACTGTTTATACAATTTAGAACTTTGACGTTGAAATCTGTTATTTTGTTTATCATTTTAATTCACTTAGTGGGGAGTAAAAAGTGACAACACAAGGGAGAGGTTCCAAAGATTTCTCTAAAGAAAGCTCTGGACCTTTTCAGGGAGCTGTATGTCTCCTTGGCATTTCATCCCTCTTGCCCTTGCTGGTTTCATCTTTAAGCTTTTGTGGCAGTTCTTTCATTCCTTTTGTTCCTGGGCTTGCACATGTTTGATGACTGTGAGAGCTTGAGAGAAAGTATGATGCTAAGTGAGAAGTAAAGGAGGCAAAAGCCTTCATGCTCTCGATCTAAAAATGAAATGACACCCTAAATATAAAGTGAGAATTGCCTGGAGATGCTCTGACACCCCGAGGTGTGGGAGGAGGAGGCACAGCCCTGGCACTCCGCCTGAGCTGGGCTAGCTCCACTCCCAGCTGGAACAATGGGGTTCCCTAATTGCAGGTTCACTCCCGAGCCTCCGCCAACACTCCACAAGCGGCAGCCTCCTCATGAGGTAGAGGGAGTTGCTTTAAATAAGTGTTTCAGCATGAAGAGAGTCCTGAGAAATAACGTTTCCAGTTAGGCTGAGTCATAGTCACTTAGCATTGTAGCAGCTTCCTAGAAATAATAAGTACTTTGGGAATTTGCATTAACTCCTTCAGCATCACGGCTAATAATTGGGCTCCGAACAATAGCTGGTAGGGATTGCCTAAAAGTCTACAGGAGCTGCCCTTGTTTTTGTGATCTCCCTGTCTCCCCAGTCGTTACCCCACTCTTTCCCTCCAGCCTGTGCAACCACCTTACTCCCTGCGTCCCTTCCTAATCCCCGCATCCAATCACACACTGGGGACACCCTGTGTCTCCTTCCTAAGCCTGTTTCTTTTAACTAACAGTGCAGAGATTCTAACTGCAAAGAATTTTGTGTGTGTGTGTTAGATACTAGGGTAAGATTTAAACTTCCTCTTCCCCAAAGAGGAGTAATTGTATTTTAAACTTAAATCTTTAGAGGTGGAAATCCCAGGAAGGCCAACATAATAATGAATATAGCTAATATTTGCCAAGCCCTTCTATGTGCCAGGTAGCTCATGGGCACTGTTTCATTTAATCTCACAATTGTCCAAAGTTAGTATTATTATTATTTCCATTTTATAGATGGAAAAACGGAGTAACTGGCTCAAGATCCCACAGCTGGTAAATGTTGAGCCTGGAAGGATGCGAACCCAGATATTCTGACCCAGGGCCCGTGCTCCTATCTCCTACACTGAAATAATTCCCTAACTGAGGTTCTCTTGACAACATGAAGAATTTAAATTTCACGTATGATGAAAATTTTAAGCATACAAAATTAGAAGAAATAGTACAATGAACTCCCATATACTTACCACCTAGACTTACCAGTCATTAACCTTTTGTCTGATCTATTTCATCCACATTTATATTTACTGAATCATTTTTAAGTGAATTTTAGGTGATGATACATCACCCTTGTAGTGAGTTGAATGGTTGCCCCCCAAAAGGTATGTCTACATTCTAATCCCCAGAGCCTGTGACTATTACCTTTTATGGTAAAGGATTGAATGTTACCTTAGTTGGAAAAGGGGTCTTGGAAGATGTAATGAATTTAAGGATCTTGAAAGGAAAAGACCATTCTAGATTATCCTAGGGAGTTCTATATCCACTGACCAGTGTCTCTATAACAGAGAAGCAGAGGGAGACGTGGCAGAGACAGAAGAGCAGAAGGCATGCCCAGGTGAGACCCAGGCCATATGCAAATGGTGGCAGAGATGGAAGTTATTAGCACAGCTATGAGCCAAGGAATGCCTGAAGCTACCAGAAGCTAGAAGAAGCAAGGAAGGATTCTCCCCTAGAGCCACAGGAGGGAGAACAGCCTTGCCAACACCTGGGTTTTGGGCTTCTGTCCCCTAGAACTGTGATAGGATAAATTTCTGTTGTTTTAAACCACCAAGTTTGTGGTTAGTTATGGCAGCCATAGGAAACTGGTATAACCCCTTAATACTTTATATGCATCATTAAAAAATAAGAATATGCTTCTACATAGCCATAATACAATAATCACACCTAAACAAATTAACACTAGTTCCTTAATGTCTTCTACCATACAGTTTGTATTCAAATTTTACTTTTCTCCTCCAGAAGTCTTGTAGGGTTGGTAGGTTCAAATAGGGTCCAGTGAAGTGACCATACCTTGCATTTGGTTATTGTTCCTTGTAAGTCCATTTTAATTTAGGAAAATATTCTCTTCACTTCCCCTTCCTTTCCAGATACTGAATTATCAAAGAGCCTGTAGAGTGAACCAAATCATGGATTTGTCCAATTGCTAGAGTGAGGGGGCTCTTGTAGGATAACAGTTCTGCCTGGCAAAGATTTTCTCAAAGCCCTTGGGGATCACAGCCTGCTTGTAGCACCTGCCTGCGGGCAGAGCTGATGGGAGGCAATGACGGAATGGGGCGACATAGTCCACCGACTGCATCTTCCTGGGGCTTCCTCCGTAGGCTCACACGCCTGCTTTCTTACATAGAAAGACGCATTAGTGTTGGGTGCTTCTCCTAGAGAAAAGGTGGAACCACGGCTCTTCCCCACTAACCTGGACTGATTTGTGGCAGCTCGGAGAGGTAGGCAGTTTCATTTTCAGGGACATCACTGCCGCTGTATTCCATGCAGGGCACATTGAAACTGGAAGTCCACATTTTGAAATGCATCTAATTATGTAAATGTTGCCTGCTCCCTTTGAAAATGAAAATCAGAGGTCAGGCAGGAAAATGCATTAGATTACTAACACAGTGGTATGAATTGGTTTTATATTGCTCTACATGGCTTCCCCGCTGATCAGGTGGCCAAGGGGAATTTGACGCTGATGGATATTTGACACAGAAAACCTTCACTTACTTTCTGATTCTGTCTATAACTGGATATCTAGAACTGGAAGCCTGGATGGGAGAATTGCCAGTTCCCAGGAGTCAGACTTCCCATTGATCATGCAGCTAATGAGAAGGAAGCCAGAGATACCTTGCTACTTGCCATATGAGTGCTTCCATCAACTCTGGAAGAAGGCAGAAAGAGAAATGACATCTCCTGTTTAAAGACTGCCAGTGGTGTCTCTTGATGGTTAGGTTACTTCCCCAGAATCGACTACTGTTTCCCCCGCAGCAATTCAAAACCGAGGAAATGTTTTCTTATCACTGTGTGTCTCAAAGTTCTGACATAAGGCATCCTTTCCTGTCTTTTATTTGATTTAAGATCTGCTTCGGCCATTTATTGAACCGCTTAGCACATTAGTTTTATTATTCTTTTCCGTGTCCTTTTATGCTCTGGTGAGTTTATTAGGTAAGGTCGGTTTCCTTCTGAGAGTTTAATCCAGAAGCCTTTACTAGACGAAGGCTAGCATGTTTCCTTTTCTCATAAAGATAAGGAAACATCAACAGGTACAACAAAGATAGCAGACTGTCTGAGCCTGAGTTATTGCAAAAACTTCATGCCAAACTTCCCAGCGAAAATGCCTTCAATGTTCACTGACTGACTTTTCCTCGTAATTGAGAGATTATTCCATGTAGGGAAAGCTGGTCATGTTCCATTGCTTACTCGCGGATTCTAGATACATTATTTTTTAGGTTTTTGGTGGAAAGGACATGGAGAATAAGAAGAAGAGAGAAGCCAAGGATGTCCCTAAAATTTCTGACTTGGGTAAGGGCAAGGAGCAGGATTTCCATTTGCTGGCATGGAGGACACTATGAGAAGAAAGTCATGTACGGGAGGAAGAGCACAGGGGAATGTCAGGGATTTGATTTTGGACATGTTAAATTTAAGATACCTAACACAGATACAAGGTCAGTCCAAAAAAAGTCCAGCCATTATTTATATAATGAGAACCGTTTGCATGACATCAGAATAACCTGGCAGCCAAGGAGAGTGGACTGGAATGTGCATGCATGAACAATGACAACTTCACTGTACTAGTCAGTGGGGGTGGTAGACACTGTTGAGTGAGCATGTGTACTGTGTGGCCACAGCATTCAAAATGACTGAGCAAGCAGAGCAATGAGTCTGCATCACATTTTGCATTGAGCTTGAACATTCCTCTGCAGAAACTATTCAGATGATTTAGAAGGCTTTTGAAAGCAATGTGGCGAGTGCGGAGTAAACAAAGGGTGGCACAAATACTTCAAAGGTAGTCGAGCATCTGTTGAAAGTGATCCAAGTTCTGGAAGGCCTGCAACACGCAGAACACCTGAGAGCATTGAACATGTATGGGCTGCAATCAAAAAAGGTCAGAGAACTGTGTAAGGTCCCAAGGTGACTACTTTTAAGGAAACTGAGGCCTCATTGTCCTATGTACAATGTTTCTTGTACAATGGACAAGTTTCTTGTACCTTCTTCAGTAAATGTCTCTATTTTTCATATTACATGGCTGAACACCTTCTGGACAGAACTTGTTGTATACAGCTAAGTAAACAGGACTGAAGTTTATGGAGTTACTATCGTTTAACTGGTATTTAATGCCATGTGAGGCAGAGATAAATTTAAAAGGCTCTCTATTGTTCATAGTAGGGTTCAGCAATCTTTTTCGGTAAAAGGTCAGACCAGAGATATTTTAGGCTTTGCAGGCTGTATGGTCTCTGCTGTAATTACTCACCTGCGCCTTTGCGGTGAAAGCAGCCATATGCAGTACGGAAAGGAATGGGTGTGACTGGGTTCCAATAAAGCCCTATTTATAGAAATAGCCATCAGGCCAGATTTGGTCCAAGGGCTGTAGTTTGCTGACCATTGGTTTCTTTATATAATTAAATAATTATTAATTAATTTACTGACTTCATTGAGGTGACATAAGTTAATAAAATTATATAGGTTTCAGATATACAATTCTACAATAGATCATCTGTACATTATATTATTTGTTTACCACCCCAAGTCAAGTCTCCTTCCGTAAGCAATTACCCCTCTTTGTCCCCTTCTACCTCTCCTCACCCTCCTTCCCTCTGGCAATCCCATACTATTGTCTGTGTCCATAAGTCTTTCTTTTTTTCTTTGCTTAATCCCTTCACCCTTCTCACCTAGCCCTCAACTCCCTTCTGACCCTTGGTTTAGAGGTCAGTCTCATAGGCTCATTAGAAGGAACAGTCAAAATTCTGAGCTTATACTTTAGACTCTTATCTCTTCAAACAAAGCAATTGTGTGTGTGTGCCATGTATTTGTGTAAAAGGTAAAATGAATATCTCTGTGAACTAGAAATAGACCAGAAACTTACAGCTACAAGTGAGGCTGAATGAAGCACATGTACTGAATCCCATGTACAAAAGTCTCACATTTCTGTAACAATGAGATTATAGAGAACCCAAGTTTTCCATGCTCGGGAGAGATTGTCCTGGACTCTGCATGAGACTAGGAGCTGGACAGGGCTGCCTGCCTGAGAAAGGACAGTTAAAAAAAGTGATACCAGTGTCTTTGAATATGGCTTGCATGAAGTATAAATTATGGCAAAAAGAAGCAAAACGTTATTCAGAAAGTTCAGGGTCAGGACAGAGCTTTCTGCTATTTTTCACCTTGTGGGTCATACGGTCTCTGTTATAACTAATCAACTTTGCTATTGTATCAGCACAGCAGCTATGGGTAACATATAAACAAATGAGAGTGGCTATGTTTCAATAAAACTTTATTTATCGACACAAATTTGAATTCTATGTACTTATAATGTCATGAACTATTATTCTTTTTAAAAATGTGAAAACCATTCTTAGCTCATGAGCTATATTCAAAAACAGGTGGTAGGCAGGATTTGACCTACCATCCATGGATTGCTGACCCCTGGTCTAGATAACAATACAAGGAAGGTGGGCAGTGTGAGGTGCTGGGAAGGGGGACTATTTAATGGGTAGTTTAAGGGTACTAGAGAAGCTAAATATCTATAATCATTATTTTATAAATTTAAGAGTAACCACTAAAATAATAGAAATATAATCTATACCTTCAAAACCAGCAGAGGGAAAAATGTGAAATAAAAAATACTTATAAATACCACAGAAAGTAAGAAATGAGATAAAATGACAAAAACACAATAAAACAACCACAAAAGGAATTGGTATCAGTAAGTCTAAATACATTAGTTATGATGAATGTAAGTGGATTAAATGCACCTAAAAAGGATATTATGATTGGATTTTTTATAAAAAGCCAGTAATATTCTGTTTATAAAAGACTTAAAATGACATAGACAGGTTGAAAATAAAAAATATGGAAAAAGGTATGCAAACACTAATCAAAAGAAAGCCAATAATAACATTAGGAACCATGAAATTTAAGGAAAAAGCACTGATCCCTATAATAGTATTAATTAAAATAAAGAGAAATATTATATAATAAGAAAAACAACATGTACCAATAGATAAAATAATCCTAAAATCATATGCATTTAACAACACAGCCCCCCAAAACTGACAAAATTATCAAGAGAAATGTGTAACCATAGAAGATTTTAATACTTCTGTCTCAAATGTACCAAGCAAACCAAAAATTTCTGCCAACTCTCTTACCCATACAGAATATACATTCTTTTTACTAAATGGAACATATATAGAAAATGCTTAAGACTCACAGAGTAAGCCCTACACATTTTTAAGATCAAATCTATGTAGATCACACTTCCCAACAATAATGCAGTTAGAGTAGAACTCGTACAAAATAGTAGCAAAACCCAATCCATATATTTACATACTCTTAAAGAATTCATTGGGTTAAACAAGAAATTAAAACAAAACAACTGCAAAATATTAGAATTGAACAATAAAGTAGTGCATTTCAGAACATGAGTTCATAATTAATATACAGTGCATAAACAAGGAAAACAAGTAGAGGGAAGGAAATAATTAAGATAATAATAGAAATTAATAACATTATAAAGCAAGTCTACAAACACAAAAATAATAGAAACAATTAGTGTAATCAAGCATTTCATTCTAGGGAAAGAAAGAAAGAAAGACAAGTGAAAACATAGAGTAGACAAAAAGAGACCATTTAAGAAATGTGGGTATACTAATATACAGTAAAGAAAAAAATCAGTATAGAAAACTGAAAAACTTAAGTCTAGAAAATTGAGAGGCAAATAGAATAGACATTTTTTAGAAAAATAAATTATTGAATTAGTCTCAAAAAGAAATCAGAAAACAAAATAAACCACTAGCCATTAAAGATACTACTGATTATATATATCAGTATGAAGAGGTCTTGAATATTTATTGTTAAGTTAAAAAGTTGCAGAATGTCACATAGAGTATTATACTAATGAAGTCTGTTTTTTAAAATTAATACTATATATTACTTTTGAGTATGTATATACTTAAGAAAAATATAAAGGCATAACTTGGATCCACACCAAATTCATGATAGTGCTTGCCTCTGAGGAGAGGAGAAAATGAGACCAAAAGGAAAACTCTAGTATATATTAACAATTTCTGTAAGGATTAATATAAAAAAATCTGAAGAAATTGTTTAAAGATAATTTTCAAAAAACTATAAAATCCTGACTCTCATATAGATATAAAGTGAATACGTGTTATAGCTTTTCTTTAACTTCATCAATGAGTGAGCCAGGCAGCTATAATGGGTTCAAAAGAGAATCCAGGAACTGACACACGTGAGATCAGGAGTATCAAAATGTGTGTAAAGTTGTTTTCCAGGGTAAAAGAAAGAAACAGGATTTGTATGGCTGTAGGCAAGAATACTTTTTCATTGCAGTCAGTTACCTGTGGAATACAGTAGCTCCCGCAGAACCAGAATCTGAGAACCGTGAGAGGTCTCCTCTGGGGTCCAGACAATGCACAGTTTTCCAGTGGTGGACACCTTTTTCTCTACACAACCATGACCAAGTGTTAATATTGCTCATTTTAGTTTCCAGGTACATGTGTTTTTCTTATATTATTTTCTATACTTTTCTTTATTTAAAAACATTTCAGTTTTTTTTAATTAAAAAGGTTATTACCTTGCCACTGCTCCCCCTACTCCTCCCAGCCCCAAACCCTAAGGATTCTGATTCTGTAGGTCTGGAGATGGGTGTAGGGACTAACCCAGGTTATTCTGATGTGCCTCCAGGTTTGGGCACCTCTCATGAGGTGGTAACTAACATTCCCCTCCCAACTGTGAGATGCGTGATTTGCACCCTTGTTCTGTTCTTTGGGAGCAGAAGTGGATTAAGGACCAGGTTAGCTAAGGACTGATGAGAGAAATGCTGAAGGACTTACTTAACCTGGAGAAGGAAGATTCAGAAGCCCATTCTGTGCCTACGCTGGTTGGACACATATATTAGAAGCCAGCCATTTTTTAATAGATGAATTTACTATGTTCATTGAGCAGAATCGGGACAACAGTTAACTGTTGGGTTGGCCTAAAAGTTCATTAGTTTTTTCTGTAAGATGGCTCTAGTAGTGCTTTGTTGTCTTTGACTTTATTTGAAACAATTTTGTTAGATTTTATTGTGACAGCTGTCATATCAGTGTGCATTAATAAAAACTTATCAAAATTGGTGAATTTTGTATAGACATTTTAATACTGAAGATTGAAGAAAATAAGCAACATTTTTGCATATTGTGCTTTATTTTATCAGGAAAGGTAAAATTGCAACTGAAAAACACACACAAATATTTGTGCAGTGTATGGAGAAGTTACTGTGACTGATTGATTGTGTCAAAAGTGGTTTGCAAAGGTTTGTGCTGGAGATTTCTCCCTGGATGATGTTCCATGGTCAGGTAGACCAGTTAAAGTTGATAGCGATCAAATTGAGACATTAACTGAGAACAATCCACATTATACCTCATGGGAGACAGCCAACATACTCAAAATAGCTAAGTCAATAAAGTTATTGGTGAAAAAAAATGTGTCCTTTATTTTACAGAAAAAAATAAACAGACTTTTTGGCCAACCCAATAGTATAATGTCTGGGCATGTCTATTAGTTGCTCTGAACCTCTTTACTCTTTTTAAGAAAGGATTATAATCTGTGTCCTGACTACCACAGAGGGCTATAGAAGAAGGTTTTTAGAGTCACTTGGTAAACAGTAAAGAGCTATGCAACTAAAAATATTAGTGATGCTTATTGATGGTGGTCATAGTTTTGATCAACCAGTTATACACAGCAGAATAGAGATTGTACTATATATTTTTTTTGATAGGAAAGTGTTAAAGGGAAAAAAAGAGGCTTTCTGTCAACATAGAAATGTATTTGAAAAAAATCTAGCAAAACTCATGAGTCATGAAGTGACCTGTGGTAGGAGGTCTGATAAACCTAGGGACCCAATGATGTAAACAAGATAGTCATTTCTACTGACATAGAGTTAGGGTCAGTGAGCACTGCATGGAAAAGCCCCCGCACTTGATAGGACTTGCTCAGGAGTAGAATGAGATCAAATTGTTTAAACAGGATTCTGTGATTGCTTTGTAGGTTAGGCTGACCCAAAAGTTCTTATGAAAAGAAATGGGTAAAATCCTCAAAAAACAGATGGTACTCACTGAACTCACCTTTACGACCTCTCACTTTTTCCCTCTGTGTTTATCAGAATCCTGCTCGATTTTCAGACTCCATTATTCCTCTGTGGCTTTTTGCCCACTATAACTCACAAGTATTTCACTCTTTTGAACTCCAAGCAGTACTTCTGGTATCCATCACTCATATGGTTTTGGCTCATGGTTTATGGCATGACTGTTGTGGATGACCTGCCAGTCCTTTTACCTATTTTGCTTTCTTCTTCTTAGATGATAAGCATCCTAAGACCAATAACAGTGCTGTGTACACCTTAGGAGCTTCCACAGCCTCAGCCCTGTGTTTTGTACAGAGAACTGTATACACCCTAAGTTTTGTGAGCCATTGACAGAGACTCTAGAAACACCCAATCCTGTACTGGAAGAGAATGATATATAGAGTTTTTGTAAGCTTTTTGGCACAGATTTATTTTAGAAATTCGCTTGATCTTTTATACTTAAAAAAAATCTTGTCACTAGTACAAGTAGTTGAATATCAAGAACCATGAACACCAGAGATTTGGGCACAGCCAGGGCTTTGCCTCCTTCTTTCCTCCTCTCCTACTGAACTTATTTTTGGTGTCCATATTATGCATCTTCATAGCACACAATTCTCCTTCACATGGTGGGAAAGCTGACGATCGAGGTCTGCTGGAATATGTAACTATGGTTTCCATCAAAGGAAGGAACTGACATCTTTTTTTTCTATCTCAAATCCACAGTTTCTGGGAAAAGCTCTAATTGGCCCAGTTTGTGTCAGGTGATCATGCCTACAACAGTCTACCTTGTTGGGAGTGAGGACGCCATCACATTAAAACATGGATTCTCCCATCTGAATTGAGTGGTCAGAAAGGGAGGTGAAACAATCTCCAAAAGAAGGGTGGAGGGTATTGGTTTGCAAAAGATAAAACAGGTAGCAATCATACTTTCAAATTTTATATCTCACTATTCTCAACTGGAATCGAGCCCCCTTATTGTTAACTTACACATCTTTCTGTCTTCTGCCTCTGTCCCTTTCACCCTAGACTAGCTTCCTGCTTTATATGGATTCGAGGCTCCTCTTCCAAGAAGATCCCCTGGCCTCTCCCCTCTGCTGTCAATTACTTTTGTACAAAAATTTTCATTAAATACTGTATCATAATGCCATGCTATTGTATTTGATTAAAATTAGGAGATTTACATTAGGTCCTTATCCTGAGATTTGCTAACTGTGTGACTATGCAAATTTTCTGACTTCTCTGGGCCTCAGTGTCCCCTGCTATATAATAATACCTATATCACATACACACTTTATCATGTAAGTGAAATAATGCATTAAAGTTACTTTGTAAATTACCCTGAAGATAGAAGGTATTTTCATATCTCCATGCATGGGGCAGGAAGGGCCTTTGGTACAGAGGGACATGTGGTAAGACATTTCTGGGGCCAAGTATGACTGGCCTTAAACCCAGGCTCACAGCATTTGGGCCCAGGGGTGCACCACTACCATCTATATAACAGTTCAGATAACGTTAGCCTCACTGGATTAAGAAGCAGTAGCATACTAATGGGTAATGAGTCCATGAAAAGACACTCAACATCATTAGCCTTTAAGGAAATGTAAGTAGAAACTACAATACTATATACCTCTTTACAGCCACTAGGGTGGCTATAATAAAAAAAGATGAAAAATAACAAGTGCTGTGTTGAAACAGGAACTGTCAAAGATTGCTGAACAGAATGTAAAATGATGCAGCCACTTTGGCAAATACTTTGGAAATTACCCAAAAAGTTAAACATAGAATTACTATATGAAGCAGAAATTCTGCTCCTATTGTTCATAGTAGAAGCTTTATTCACAACAACTAAAAAAGTAGGCACAACCCATCAGTAGAAGCTGATGAATGGGTAAACAAATGGGGTGTAGTCATACAATGGATGCAAAGTGGAAGGAGCCAGTTCACGTATGGTATGGTTCCATTTATTTTATAGGTCCACATCTTCAGAGACAGAAAGTAGACTAGTGGTGTCTAGGGCTGTGTATGTAGAAGGAAGATGGGGAGTGGCTCTTAGTGGGTACAAGGCTTCGTTTGGGGATGATGACCGTGTTCGCAAATTTGATTATGGTGATGGCAGCATAACTCTGTAAGCATTCTAAAAGCCATTGCTTGATGTGTACACTTTGAATGGGTGACAGAGTGTTTTGGTATGAACATTAGCTCAACAAAACTATGTAAAAAACACAAATGGATCAACATTCTTTAAATGAATTAAAAACGAAGTAGAAGTCGGGCCTCGTGCCAACAAGCAGGGAGAGTAGTGATGCTCAGAATAGCGTCCCAACTGTAACACTCGAATTCAGGTCTAGAATTCAGGGAATTCAGAGCTAGAACCTCCAGTCTCCCTGCTGGAGCGCTGAGGGAGCTCTTTCACAAGTATCTGTTCCTTTTGTTCTGTACTTTGTTTGCTCAGCCTGATGTCTCCTTCCTCCTCACTCACCTAGTGAATTCCCCTTTGTCCTCTAAGAATTGTCTCAGGTGTCCACCTCTGTGAACCCTTTCCTAGGACACCTTCACCTCCAGACCACGGGAGCAGCTTCCTCCTCATCCATTTCCACTGATCCTGTCCACTAATGACTGCTGTAGGTACATCTCCGCATCAGACTCTGAGCCCCTCCATGGCAGAAACGATGTATCATGTTAATATTCCCAGCACCTGACATGAAGACTCATTCAAGTAGATGCTCAATGAATGTTTAATAAATGGACAAAAAGGGCAGCTACCCAGAAGTAGCTGAAACGCTAGATAAGGATTTAGATCTGGGACTCAGAAACAAAGTTAAAAGCCAAAAGCCCCCAGGGGGAAGCTCCCTGTCAATACAGGGGCTACATAGGGAGTGGGCAGGGGTGACTCGGAGAACAAGGAGGGACTCCCATGATCAGCAGGTCAGGAAGTTCAGTGGGCTCAATTGCAGGCAGCTGGAGATCCCTGTAGTTAAAATATATGAGGTGGGCACTGTAGGCTCCTATTATTTATTACCTGGGTGTTTGTTACTTTATTCTATTAAATTATGAAGCTTTAAGGGCAGGGCTATAATTTCTTCCTTTATGTATTTCACAATACTTGGTGAATAGTTGTTAAGGGAACTAATTTTACCCTAAACATCTGATGAAAAAGAGTGAGCATTACATTTTTCAAACTGATTCACTATTCTGACTCTTTCAAAAATAAAATACAAAACGCAGGAATGTAATTCTCTTCCAACTTGGGATAGATATTTTGGATTTGGGAGAAAATACTACATCGTTGAAGAACTAACTCAAATTGTGATACTAAGCGAAGGAAAAACAGTGCCTATATCATAGCAACAAGACGTGTTATACACTCCTTTATTTGTTATGGCTTCTTATCTTTCCACATGAACACATACGCTCTGCGAGAGCCAAGATTTTTATCTGTTTGGCTCGCTGAAGTATCCTAAGCATTTGAACAGTTTCTGGCACGTAATAGGTACTTAATAAATATTTGCCGATAGAAGGAGACAGGGAAAGAGAAGGGAAGGACTGAGGGAAAGACTTTTATGAATGGAAATAAATGTGTAAACACCAGGAATTGGTGCCAGATCAATCTTACATTAACAGTGTTATAAGTGATCTGAAAAAATGCCTGCTGAGATAAGATTTTCTGCAAAGCTCTCTGTATAATGACATACGGAGGCAATAAGAATAAATTGTAAAAGGAAATAACTTGAATAACTGGGCCATATGAGTGGGCAGAAAAATGGCAAGTCAGCTCCATGTAGACTGATGTAAGATGATAACACATTATGGGAAAATGGCACAAATGCGCCTATAAAGTAATGGTTCCTGACTCTCAGGTCTGCACCAGAGGAGAATCGGAAGAGCTGTTGAGTGCAGCCCACTTTACGCTCAGGGGTCACTCTTCAACTTCAGTGCAGTGAGAGGAGTAAGTCCCCCATGAATTTAATTATGCACCTCAGGATTTGGGTGAACAACGTCTGTAGAAAGTAAATAAATCTTTTTACAATGGTCATGTCATAATCTTCTCTCTACTTTTTCCACGTCCTCCATCCTAGCCTGTTGTCTATGGACTCAGGCCTATTTCTTCTTGCCGGAGAGGCAGGTGTAACCTCAGTTCGGGTGACACAGGTCCTGCTCTGCAGCAAGGGCAGGCCCAGCTGCTTTGAATTAGATGGACCCCCTACCCTTCTGGCTATTAACTAGTGTCTGAGCAGCATTTATTATCCACACTTTTTTTGTTCTTCTACCCTATATAAATCTAATTATCTTGAAGTTGGCTTGAGTAGATTTCCATTTATTGCCATCATAGAAACCCCAGGTATCAATAGGAAATGTACTTCAGGGGAGTGGGGGCACATTTCCTGTCCCATCCTGCATAAAACTCAATGCAAATCAATTCAACTGGTAAAGAGGCTTGGAAGCAGATTTTGGGGAGGATTGAATAGTTTATCCAGATAGGAAGCAGTCCTAACTGAAATGCACTTTGGCCTATATTTGAAGAGCCGTTGCTTATTATTCAACTGCCACATAGTGAGGTCTGAAGAATATTCCTAGCCAGCTGCCCAGACATTGCTAACTAATCCTCAGTGTGACAAATGGAGTTACTTCTTGGCCAATAGACTATGATCTGAAAATCTAAGTCTTTATTTGATTTTACTGTTGCTTTCCATCCTTGGGTTTTATATTAGGGTTCTCCAGAGAAACAGAACAAATAGGATATATCTATTTGTCTATCTATATATATAAAGAAATTTCTTAGGAGGTGTTGGCTCAAGTGATTGTGGAGGCTGAGAAATCCCATGACCTGCCATTTGCAGGCTAGAGATCCACAAAGCCAGTGGTGTCGTTCCAAGGCCTGAGACCCAGAGAGTTGATGGCGTAGATTCCAGCCCATGACTGACAGCCTGAGAACCAGCGGCACCGAGGGCTCATAGATGATCTATGTCCCCAGTTCAACAGTCAGGCAGAGAGTGAATTCAACCTTCCTCCACTTTTTACTCCATTTAGGTCCTCATGGACGGGGTGCTGCCCACTCACCTTGGGGACGGCCATCTGCTTTACTCAGTGCGTCAATCCAAATGCTGATCTCTTCTGAAAACACCTTCCAGGACACACCCATAAATAATGTTTAACGAGCTAACTGGGCATCTCCTGGTACAGTCAAGTTAATACATAACATCAACCGTGACAGTTTTCCTGGTAAATATTTATTTTGGAAAAAGATCAAAACATCATAGTTCATTTGAATTTACTTCTAGTCCTTGCACGCTGTGAATGGCTATATAGAACTGAAGACTGAAGGGCGGCGGGATGACTGGAGGAATTGGTGATCCTCCACACTGGGTTAACTTTATTTCAAAGTAGGATTTTAACATGGAGAGGCAAATGTGAGTTATTATTAAAAGCAATAAATTAATGCAATGATATGTATTTTATAGTTTAACTTATTTAATCCTCATAACAATATTATAAGAAAAATACTGTTATTATTCCCTTTCACATACAAGAAATAAGTTAATTTGCCTACGGTCTCATAGTGACAAAGCTGGGAGTTGATTCTAGCCAGTATGGCACCAGTTGACACACTTAATGACCACACTAGATGATCTCTGATTACATGGAACGAAGCTCAACTTTTGGAATACTTATAAAACTTATAGAACTCTTTGTACCAAGATGTGGCAATGGTTGCAAATATGAATGGGCATGAGTCCTAAATTTATGAACCTTAAATCCATAATGTAACATGAAAGGACATTGGGGAAATTGGAGGGTATCCACCTGTAGGTGCTGATGAACCAGACTCTGCCTTAGGAACTCTGCTCAGACAAGCCAGGGGGCCATATGGAAGCCATGGGACAAAACGTCCCATGCTCCTATGGTGTAATAATAGCTACAGAAAGACTATTTCAAAGATCTTTAAGGGTCTTCCTGCAGCTGACCACTTCCATTGCTGATGATGTTAGGTGTGGCAGTTAGTCGACAAAGCCCTGGTGGCTTTCTCATGCATGCATTCATGCAGGACCGCCTCCCAATGCTCTCTACCTCTGCTCAGTGCAATGGGGGTTTGTTCCTGTCTTGGTTTGTAAACCCATTTGTCATCTATTCAATATGTCATAATCAAAATTAAAATGCAAAAATCTATTTAAAAGAATTTATTATTAAGTACAATGATCTTACAATTCATATGCAGCCACAAATACAAACTTGATGGTATATGAGTGGGCCGGAGACCTCTTGATACTGAAAAAGCTGTCCTATAAATTTCAATGTCCATTAAATATAAGTTTAGTTGATTAATGAGTTTGAACACCTCTCTACTTACCCAAACAGGTTGCTGTAAAAGACTGAAAAGACTTAAAATAAAATTCCACTGAGGTGGGGTTGGAAGGAGGAAGACCTGTTTCAAGAGATTTCACTTGGTAACTGTTGCTATAGGAACAATTTACCAATTGCCCAAGATCTCAGTTCCTAAAGAATACAGAGTAGCAAACAAAATAAAACCAACACATGGAGAAAACAAAGGGATCTGGCACTAGAAATTATTGAACACCTTTTCATGTGCATGCATTTGAAAAGATGGTATATTCTCAGAGAGTGAGGGCAGGGTGGGAAGACACCCAGAATGTGGCCATTCCCTTTCAAAGAGCAGACAGTGATCTGATGGGCAGGAAGGAGGACCTGACCCCTGCCTCATTCTCCTCCAAAGCTCACTGCCCCTCCAGGACTCCATGGGTCGATCTGGAGAAAAATTACAGGTCTCAACTACAATTCCTTTTTTTTTCCAGCCAGCCTACAGAACCACATAGTAGGCACTTAGTATGTTTGTTGATTGACCAACCACTCTCTTCCTTAGAAGGTTCTTAAGATTGCCTTTAAGGCAAATGAAGACAGAATCTCAGCTCAGGGCTCGGATTTGAAATCTCCTGACAACCGAGCACATTACTGTGAAGTTATGGCTCATTTGCAATTTCTTATTCACTCAACACATGGAGCCACATTCCAAGTGAATTATCAGGTTAAAAAACTAAACTTGTTATTTTTTATTTTTAAATTAATACACAATTTTATACTGTGATGAAGGCAAAGTCATCGTGCTTGATGCCTAGGGCGTCAGCCTTTCAGTTTCAACTGGACATCTGATCCTGATTATTCCTCAACCCACCCATCTTTCCTGATTGCTTTGCCTTCTCATACATATAGGAAGGGACCTGTACACGACCCTCCATTTTATCATTTCTAAGGTTTTTGCTGCTGTTTCAAAGCTGACCAAGACTGAGGCAGCACTTGGAGTCCTTGAATGGGAGGGAAGTTTGACATACTCACTAGTTCATTCTCTGCATATCATTTTTAGTATCATCTTTCTCCTTATTTCTCTAGGTAACAATGTCAGACTCAGGTTTACTAATGGGCCAAATATCTTCTTATGAAGATGCTGGCTGGATTTCCCATATCCAATTAGGGAAAAAAGCTACATTAGAGGGGTTCAAGATAGAGAGGTTATTAACCTTAGGTGAGAGATGGAAACATTACTATTATCTTTGTTGATAGGTCTATACCAGAATTGGCAAACTCAAAAGACCCCTGATTCTAGGGACATGATTTAAATGAGCAAACCCAGCCTGATGAAGATAATGGTGAGATGGAGAACACATACCCTGTCTAAATGGATCGGGCTAGAAGAGGGTAGAGGAGAATGCTCAACAATTATTCAGCTCCAGCTGATTGATGACATGCAGAAATGTGGGTTCAGAGTTGCCATACCGTTCAATTACACAACTCCCCATTCTCCCTCAGCCCCTGAAAACTACCACTTGACTTTCTGTCTCTGTGAATGTGACTGCTTTAGGTACCTCATGGAAGTGGGATCACGCAGTGTTTGTCTTTGCATGGCCGGCTTATTTCACTTAGCATCCTATCCTTGTAGTTCGTTCATGTTGCAGTATGTGTCAGAATTTCCTTCCTTTTTAAGTCTAACTACATCCCATTGAATGTGTTTACCACATTCAGTATATCCATTCATTCGTTAATGTGTATTTAGTTTGGCTACTGTGAATAATGCTGCTGTGAGCATGGGTATATAAATATGTCTTCAAGACTGCTTTTGATTATTTTAGATGTATACCCAGAAATGGAATTGCTGAGTCACATGGTAATTATATTTGTAATTTTTGAGGAACTTTCATAATGTTTTTGATAATGGCTGCGCCATTTTACATGCCTACCAACAGTGCAAAAGGATTCCAGTTTTTCCTCATCCTTGCCAACACTTGTTACCTTGCAGTCATTTTTTACCTCTCTCAACATCCAATCCAACAGGCTATCTTGTTCCTTTAACCTTTAAAACATTTTCACAATCTGACTCTTTTTTATGACTTTCTCTGGTAACCCCTAATCAGCATCATTTCTCATCAGGAGTGCTTTAAAAGATTCCTGCCCTGGCGTGTGTGGCTCAGTTCATTGGAGCATCATGCCATGGACTGAGGGGTCATGGGTTCGATTCCTGGTCAGGATGTACACCTAGATTGCAGGTTTGATCACTGATTGGGGTGCATTCAGGAGGTAACCAGACAATGTTTCCCTCTCACATTAATGTTTCTCACCCCCTGCCTCTCTCTCTTTCCCTTCCCCTCCCTCTAAAAGAGCATATCCTCAAACAATGATTTAAATAAATAAATAAATCCTTACTGCTCTTCCTACGAATATCCTTACCTCCTCTCCACAGCCTATTCTCAATATAGAAATCAGAATAATGATTTCAAGTGTAAGTTAAATCATGTCACTCCGCTCAAACCACTGCAAATCCCCCCATTTTAATTGATTAAAAGTCAGCCCTTACAAGAAATTTGAAAGGCCCTACACCATCCAGGCCTTCATCAATTCTCTTGCCTTTTTTCTTACTACCTCTTCACTGGCTCACACCCCACCAGACCTACTGACCTCTTTGTTCGTCCTCAGAGAGTACACATGCTTCCAGCTTGGAGACTTTGGTGACTTACTCCCTGAGCTTGGAACATTCCTCACACTCCCGTGTTCATGTGGTCAACTGTGCTTCTTCCTTCAAGTGTTTGTTCAACACCATTTTTTCAATGAGGCCAACAGCCTGCCTCACCTTTCTTCTAAACTCCCATTACCCTAATTTACTTTTCTTAATTCTCACTTCTTAAGACACTATATGTTAATTATTTATTATGTTCATTATTTATCATTTGTCTTTCCCTGCTAGAATGTAAGTTCCAATAGGGCAGCTTTGTCTGCTTGGTTCCTTGATGAATCCTAAGCTTCTAAAACAGCGCCAGGCATATGCCCAATAAATATTTGAGGAATGAATTCTTAAGTGATGGCAACTATTTAAACAAATACAGTGTGGGCCAAATAAAACAACATATAAGCCAAGCCTATGTGCAGCCTGTTGGTGACCTCTGATTAGGAGAAGCAAGGTAGCCCGCACATCTCTCTTCCCTCAGTGCCCCAGTCTACCCAGCCAGTGCAAGTGTCTCTTCTATTCCAAACTGTCAAAGCAGAGAGTGAAAAAAAAGAAAACATCATGTACAGAGGGTGTTGGTTCTAGACACATCTCTGGCTTCCTTTCTACCTCCTGTTTCTTGCATTGCTCTCTCCAAACTCATTCAGTTCATAGTAGAGCATTGCAAACTCCAGCCTACAGACAAAAGAGCTATGAAGAAATCCAGAAAGAATGCTACATACCCACCGTGATCCTTGTCTACCTACCTCTTCAATTACTTGAGGCCAGAACAAAGCATCAGGAGCCACAGCACTCACATGACGAAAGGACATGGCTGTTGTTTTAAGTCATGTTTTATCATAACCTTATAAAAATGACAATGACATGATGTGGTAAGCTGCCGAGCAGACAGAGTTGAAATTATGAGTTGAAATCCTGGCTCCACCCTTTACACTGGCCACTCTACTAAACCTCAATGAGTTGTAGATTCCTCGTCTGTTAAATGGGAGTCATCACATTTGTTTGAGGATTAAATGGGATAATAAATGCCAAATGCTTGGCGTATAGTGGGTGTTCCACTGATGATTGCTTCCTTTCCTTCCTCCAAGTCAAATGTTTGCTAAAACCATCCTAGGGAATTTGTTTCTTCCCCTTCTCTTAAATTACTTTCAGCGTTCCCCTTAGTCTTTTTGAATATATTATTTTCAAAATATGATTTTCCTTCAACAAACCCTTAATATTATATTTCCTAGATTTTGAATTCTCTCCTTAAACACTCTTCTCCAACACATTAAAAAAAATTTCTGTTTCTCTCTCACTTGAAAAAAAAGATGTTGCTACATGAGAATTAATCTTTTGGTCTTTGTTTTCAAAGGCTTTCATGGTTTCTGTATATTTGCTATCTAAGACCTCAGCAAAAAAGCCAATAATATAGATTGATTAAAGTAAAATAAAAGCAAGAGTGGCATTTAAAAGTATGTCAGTTCACATTTTTTGAGTTCCTTAAACACGGACTCACTTTTAAACATTCTGTCTCACCTCCGAATGTTTGGTTACTGGTTTTTGTCTAAATGCATCCAGTAGCGACAGACTTGCATGTTCCTGTGTGACCTGGAAATTCCCAAGTAATCACTTTTGAGTAGCAGATGTTTAGATAAGCTAACAAGTTCTTAGGGAAATAAATCCTTTTATGATCATTTCAGAAGGGATCTGTATGTTTGGTTCAATACTGCAGTGGAACTGCATTCTCAACAGGTGAAAATAAACACATGCAGAGCCGGGGTTTAAACCAGGAGAAGGGGATCTGGCACCTATTTTCTAGTGACTATATAAAGACAGGCCAGGGGGCTGACCCCAGGATGGGTGTGGGTCAGAAGGGCAGGAAGGGAATCTGCTAGTCCTCTTGTTCTCTTTTAAAGTCTTGTAAGAGCAAAATACATGCGATTTTTAAGGGGGGGGCCTGGGAAAGGAAGCATTGTAGGAAACTTAATATTTAGGAGACTTACAAAGATGACATTTTCGTGTTATGAGTAGAACCAAGTGGGGAAATAATATCACCTGTTATTAGTAACATCAGCAACTATTTACTAATATCCTTTAGGGTGAGGAAGCAGGCAACAGGCATATGGACACATACAGGATTGCTGGAGTGACCCACATATATTTACATAAATAGAACAGCAGAGAACTGTTCATTACTCTGGGTGTTGTTTTTTTGTTTTTGTTTTTGCTACTTCTCTTTTCTTTCAATTTCTGTAGTACAAAGACTTTGAGCCACCAATACCTTGTTTAAAAAAAAAAAGAGAACATTATTCATTAGCTTTTTCCTTCGGACAAAACCGAGTGCTTATGCTTTAGCTCTCCATCCCCATAGAGTCCTAAATCTTCCTATTTTTTATTCTCACCGAGGATATGTTTATTGACTTGAGAGAAAGAGAGAGAGAGGGAGGAAGGTGGGGAAGGGGAGAGAGAGAGAGAGAGAGAGAGAGAGACATTGCTATGAAACAGAAACATCGGATTGGTTGCCTCCTATATGTGCCCTGACCAGGGATCAAACCCTCAATGTTTTGGTGTGTGGGAAGACACTCCATCTAAATGAGCCACCCAGCCAGAGCTAAATCTTCCCTCTTGATAGGAGGCAAAGACAAAGGCCGCAACCTGAGTTCCAAGGACTTCCTTCCTTCCTTCCTTTTCTGTTTTTCTACTCCCTGATGGCGTAACTTCACTCTTGATTGGATTTCTCTATTTGAACTTTACTAATACTCTAGGGTTATCCACAACCTCATGCAGTTTCTTTAAAGAGTCACAAATTATATTAAATTGATTACTGTGCACATGCCCACACAATTTTGGCCACATCAGGATGGACGTTTAACAACACAAACAAACAAAAAACTCTAATTTTAATAGGCAAATAACAACTGAAACCAAGATCATAGACCCTACATTTTTCACGTAGTGAACATATAAAGTCAGTGGTCTGGGGCCCATGGTCAGAAAGACATCTTAGTTCTACACTCTTCAGATCTTTCCAATTAGAACTTGAAAGCCCATTTTCCTCCCAGAGAAATGCCAGATGCATTCTTCTTTAATGAGCTTAGGACCAAAACTGCAATATGATCTCCTACTTCAGGTGGAACATGGATAACAACTGAGAAAGAAAGGAGAATGGGGTCTGGAAGAGGATGTAGATTGAAGGATTACCTTAATTAAATGTAAAAGTAGGATCAGAGAGGTAGAAAGACCTTAAAGAAACACTAGTTCTGCGGTCTGAGAGGCAAAGCCCTGAAGGGCAGCTGTTCCCATGTTCGGAAAAAAAATCAAAGTAATTCTGGATGTTTATACAATATTTAAAGAAAATAAGGTGGACATGACAAACACCCTATAGAATATAGGCAACCCAGACAAAAGCCCGCTGAGAACTAATATCTTAAATGTTTACAGTTGAGTCTATATTCTAATTCCATGCATTTTATCTAATTCAAACTCATAAATTAGGTTATTCTTTCAAATAATCCCTGACTCCACAGATCCACTATATTTTTCCAGAGTCTTGAAAATGCAGACAAGTAAAAATTTAATTTGAACTGTAATATAAATGAAAGTGCATGGAGCTTGTCACATCATATTTTTTATAGTGTTTCTAAGGGTGACCAGGACTTTAAAATGCTGCAGTTTGGATTAAATACATTATAATCCATTAAACAATGAGATATTATGCAGCTGCAAAAATGAATGAGGAAACCATGTACTGAAATTTCTAAAAAATCTCCAAGTTATAGTATTAAGTGAAAAAGTAAGATACAGAACAGTGTGCATGGTATGCTGATTGTTTAAAATAGGTGAGAATAATATATATGTATGTATTTACTTGGATATAAAAAAGAAACATGGGAAGAATACACAAGAAACTAATAAGTGGTTATTTAGGACAGGGAGAGTAGGCAGGGGGTAACTGGGTTGATTGGGACCGGGGATAAGGAGAAATTTTACTGTATGCACTTTTCACACTGTTCTTGAACCATGTGAGTATATTAGCTCCCTATTTTGAAATTACAGTTCTTTATCATATCAAAAATATAACAAAATGCAGCAGCAGTCCAAAAGAAAATTCTGAGCAGATGAATCTATAGGGGGAATCTGTATTACTGATCTGTATTTTATTTGCTGGCTCTTTTATCTTGAGTCTTGCTAATATCTCAAGGATAAGCTACCAAATGCTTAGAGTTTGACCCCTAAGTAAAAGGAAAGATCAGGAAACCTCAGAAAGCACAACCACCTGATAATCTTCTTAGAAGCATTTGGAACTGCTCAGTGATCCATGAATGTCAGTCAAGGCAACACCCCGATATGCCTCTTCCAGGTTTCATATAAATCTCTTTATCTAAGGTAAACTTTGGGTCAGTAAGAAATATCTATGATCTTTGTTTTGTGTGTTTTAAAGGCATTATGTCACATATCTTTCTACTAGCTCAAGAAATATACACCATTTCTAACGTATTTTCGTAAGCAGAGGTGTTGAGGCACTGAACCATCCATTCCTGACTGTGACAGTGTGTGCTGTGGTAAAGGATGGCTCACGTTTGTTTTGAGTGCTAGCCACACAATTTACAAAGATTCACAGACTTCCCCCCGAAAAAACATCCCTCATTCTCTGATCGCAATGCCAGCTCCAGCGTCATTTTAAACTCATTTCTTATGTACCCAGATTCCTTTCTTTTCTTCAGATGGCACATCTGATATCTGGAGAATGCTTAACATTGGAATTATTAAATGTACAAGCTGACACAACAAACCACCAACTTGTTATTTTGATGAAAATATTTCTGTATTTTCAGCAGATGGCTAAAACTGTTGCCTTTGTTATACATTCTTTGTTTTGACAAAGACAAAAAAGAGAGAGAGAGAAAGCAAGCTCTGGATTATTTTTCCTATGAAACTTAATCTACAGCCAAACAATCTGGCACGTGACTTCTGAGCGTGTTCCCTGTTTCATTTCTAGAGCCCATTTCCCTGGAAACCTCCACCCTCTGCCAGCTGTGGAGGTCAACACAATAGACTTGTCACAGGTTTTAAGTCGGGTAACCACTTTTAATTTGGAGAAATTATTACCCAGGGAGAAAATAGGCTGGTCCTGTACTTCAAAGAAAAAAATAGAAATCAAGATGCACACAGCCTCCCGAGTGGGACTGACTCTTAACGTTGCTGTGGAGCTCCTAAGCAGCTGTTCAAATAAGTAGCTGCCCGAGGAAATGTATATTCAAATGCTTCTTGTCATTTGCCTCTCCTAGCTTCACACCTAAAAGCCAGATGCAAGCTCTTCCAGGGCTAACAAATAGATGCCTTCTGGTGGCTCATTATGGTAATTACTGGACGTATATTACTGCCATGTGAAAGAGCTGTGAGGCAGGCCAGCCCAGGGGTATTTACAAGTGGTTTATTTGTGTTCAGCTACCAAGAATCCCCAAGTTATCAGATCAACCACTGCTCTTTGGGTTTTACAAGCAAGTTGTTCCTTAACAACCTGATCCTTCATCTGCTACCTTTGTGATGGGTGTAAGCACCACTTAGGGGGCTAACATGCTTCTTAGGAAAGTTCCTTTACCTGTTTACGAACTTGCTCAAGTCCATTGCGTCTTGCGAGCATCTTCTGCCTGGCTCCTTCCCACCACCCAACGTCTCCCCTCCCCTGCCCATCCTTCTATAGGCTGCAGTGCCTTCTTCATTCTTTGATCTTCAACTGAGCTGCACACTTCTTTGATGGCCACAAACACATTTTTGGTGTAAATGGATGTTGATGCAACTGAGCTTTATGGGTTTGGACAAGTCATGGTTGAATCCAGGTTAGGTAGGGCCTAAAGCCCAGATGAGTTGTGGGACAGCTCTCTTTAACAAAAAGAATAGAATGTTTATGAATATAAAATTAGGTACAAAATGAATATTTTGAATAGACAAATTACAAAGTTTAGAAAGCTGACAAATCTACAAATATCGCAAAATAAAAAGACAAAAACACGATTTTAGAATCAAGTGCCTAAGTATAGCATAGGAAATATATTTGATACTACTGTGATAACTGTGCATGGTGCCAGGTGGGTAGTGCAAATATACCAGGCAGAGTACTTTGTAAAGTATGTGATTGTTTGACCACTATGCTGTACACCTGAAACTAACACAAAATAATGTTGAATGTCAATTGTAACTTAAATTTTTTTTAACTAAAAAAATAAAATCAACTGCCCGGTAAGCCTAGGTGGTGCCTCACTCTCCAGTGCATCTCTGCTGGATGCAGCGGACCCGAACATAGCTTATATAACATATATAAACGGAGATTTGAGTTTAGAGACTGAAGCTTCAGGCTGACTAGGGGTGGGGGCAGGGTATGCATGTGGATGGGGAAACCTCTCGTATCCCCAGAACCTTCACAGCTACGATGGGAGAACCGGGTAGGAAGGAGCTCTTGGCTGGGAGGCAGGGAAATGAGAAGGAATGGCTCGTGGGGACCGTCCCCCTTCCAGCCTGGTGTCAGAACCCACAAAGTACTTCTAATAGTAAGCATTTGGTTTTGGCAGTTGTATGAATCGTCTTCACACAAGAGATAGACCATTCAGCATGTGCTGACATTTTTGGCTGACATTATCTCACTCATTATAATAGTGAAATATTAAGTAACCTAAATAGATTATTACACCTCTACACAACAGATGCATATAACATCTAAAACTGTCCCATGGAAGCATATGTGTTGATTTGAAAACTGGTCTCTGTTTTTACATGAAACAAACAGGATACAAACAATACGAATGGTAAAATCCCAGTTTTACTTAAAAAATAATGCAGATATGGATGAATATGTACCAAATGTTGACAATAGTTATCTTGGGCAGGTATAATTCTAAGATTAAAATTTTTATTAAAAATACTTTATCACTAATTTTTTCCTTTATTTTTGTAATAAGAAAATATTTTTAATGGAAAAAAGAGAATCCATCATTTTCACATTGGCCTTTCTTATTCCTTTCCAATAAAATAATGCCCTGAAATTTAAACATATGTATGCAGTTTGATATTTGTCTTAAAACCCCATTTCCAAGAATCATTAACCTATCTCTCAGAGGGATTATTCTCCAAGATTTACTATAGCGATGGGAGACACAGGTCAGTGTCCCATGCAGCTTTTTGGGGTCTGCAAACTACATGCCTATGATTGGGGAATAGGCAACGCACCAATACAATGAGCTCCAGGGTGCCGTCCTCTGGAAAAGGTGGTATTTATGCCTTCACACTTACATGTATTATTAGGTAGTACAGCACCCCTTTAGAAATTTGGGGTCTGTGTAGATAAACTCCATTAATTTGAATTGCCATCAAGCAATATTTGTTATGAATGCGATGTGAACCAGCACTTAGAATATACAAAGCTCAGAACATACTTCTTTACATAACCTCCCTCTATTAGAATGATGCTGAGCTCTGGGTGTATAAAAGAAACACCTGGGAAAAGTTGGTAAAATGCAGATTCCAAGGCCCGCTCACTGATCAGCTATTCTGATTGAGGAGATCTGGGAATGGACCCAAGAATGGACGTTTTAAACTGGGACCTGCCTGAGCTTGGAGAACTACTATTTTAAGAAATTGTGCCTCTTTTAATACTGGGAAAAATTATAGCAGAGAATAAAAAAGAGCCTGATTTATAGTTCCAAGGACTGTGATGTGTAGAAAAGGGACAAGAAACATTGCCTTTGCTCCCAAATGCTTTCTCCATCCCCCTTCCAGAGCTGACCAGCAAGCCCCCTGCGCTGTATAATGTGAACCCTTTGACCAAAATTAATCAATGCCTCAAAACTGCTACTTTGGCAGTTAACGAAAGCATACTGTGTGGAAAAAAAACAACCCTTCCTCAGAGTGGCTCGAAACCCTGTTAGGATAATGACTTGGACCTCACTTAAAAACCTGCTGCATTCAACCTTCTAAATCTACGCTCCTACGGATTGCTGCCCGGAGTCCAAGTGCTTTGTCTCCCCGGCGCTAATGGTTTTCTAGCTCTGCTCTAGACACGTGACAGCCCCGTGTCAGTGCTGCTGAAAAATGCATTCTTGATGCCCAGGAAGAACCTGTATAAATATTCTCAATAAATAAATAACAGTTGTCATTTTCAGAATATGACAATCTCCAGCTGCCTGCGCTTAAAGTGAGCGATGTGTCACTTATCCTAATAGATGTGAATGCACGTATTGTACATACCAGTGAGTCACCTAATTCTTATGCGCTCCAGCCTTGGTCTCAGTTGGGGGCAAGTGCCTCTAACACGGTATGGCTGGATCAAATCACAAGCTGAAAAATCTTGGTCAATTATGGAAGCCTGAGGCTAAGGAGGGAGTCGTCTTTTCAGGCCTCGCAGACCCCTCCTCTTCCCAGGCTCACTGAAGATGCCAGTCAACCTCCCCTCTGTGGAATTCCTGGGACCCTTCCTCCCCCCTGTAATTTAATGTGACTCAGTTGTTCTCTGTCCTGATAATACAAGTGGTGAGAAAGTCTCCTAATCCCGCCGGCATGCCCTCTTGTCAGCACCTCTTTATTTCCCTCTTTAAAGGCTCAACATGTTTTGATTTACAATCCTCACTAAGATAACTGCAGGTGCCCTCTCTAAAGAGCAAGGTTAACTCACCTGAGATGAATTCTTTTATTGCAAACAAAAGCAACACATGAACAGGAAATACAATTAATACAGGTGCTTCCCTAAAATATAGCAAGTGCCTGTTGCCTTGAAAGAAAAAAAAAAAAACACAAAAAAACTTCACCACGATCCTAAGGGTTGGTTCTTTCACATTCTTTCAGTGAAGGAAGGATTTGAATTCGAATGCATTTGAAGAGGAAAGGAATAGCCCTTTGTGTTCAGGAGAAGCACTGGGAAAGGCCCCGTGTGAGGAACTATGAATAGTTAAAGGACTCAGATTATTCAGAGCCAGTAAAATGTTGAACAAAACTGAACATAATGTCAGCATTTTGGGGGCAAAAGGCATCCAATGAAACAATCAGTTTTGTATGGGAGGGCTGTTTAGAGCTATGTTCTTGCTAAACAACTTTTTAAAGAACTCCAGTGAAGGCAAGCTTTGTTTCAGAACCTGTCATTTGATTCTCCTTGGAAATACACGAGGCATGTATTTAATTCTGGGAAAGCACTTTGAATTCTTTTAGATGGAGGCAGAAGTGCTAACTTGATCTCAAGTTTGCTTGAGGTTCAGAACTCACTGTTCTGGTGGTTGATAGTTTATTACTTTAAAACTTCAGAAGTTCGCTGAAGACTTTATTCATAAAATGTAGATAAATGGTTTCAGATGGTGGTAAAGATATTTCCTGTTCATGTTAAGAAATGATCAAAAAGAAAATCAAACAAACTAAATGCTACGGTCCTACCAAAGAGATTAATTTGTGTAAAGAAAATTAAGATTAAAAGCTATGAAAAACAAAAGGGGGAATAATAAACTTAACAAGAACACCTGACAGTTGCTAAGTATTGATATTAAACTGGCAAGTATTGCTATCTATTTTTTTAAAATCTTGATCACTCTGTAAATCAGTAATGTGTCTTCGCTCTTTTAACTTCTGGTTTTGATATGCATTTAATTTGGATAGTTCCATCAAGTAAAGTGTTATCTTCAGCCTTGGCCAGGGTACTTTCTAATATTAGTTTATCTAGGGGCCACATTCCTGTGTTTGCAGCCTGGACCCACCCTCTGACAATCTCCTCCTTCCCCAGAGCACAACAAAACGGGTTTTCAGCAAATGCTTTTGGAGTAGTCGTGTTGCCTCAGTGGCAGAATCTACCTGCTCTTGAATGACAAGATGACAAGACTGCATGCTCAATTACACCTGCTCCCCTTCTTAAGTAATTGCCTTAGATCTTGCCAAATTATGTGCTGGTTTTCTCAGGCATTCAAATTTAAATTAGAATGAGGGTGTTAAACTTTGATTAATTACTGCAGGCTAATTGTTTGAAGCAGTTTCTTTTTGTTTTCTAGGATTCTATCTCTTTCATGACCCAATTAGAAGTAGCTAAAGATCCCCGCTATTCTGGACACCTGTGTATGTTATCATTGTGTTTCCTTCTGAGTATTCTACATATGAAACTAGTTTGCTGTGTCTGGATTTTTATGTAACAAGAGTGCTACTTTGTGGAGTTTTCTATGACATGTAGAGATAAAAGTAATAAAGGAATTAGGGCCAGAGTTAGCAAATAAAAATACAACATGCCTAGCTGAATATGAATTTCAGATAAATAATGAATTAATATCATTACATCCCATGCAATATTTGGGATATAAATTATACAAAAAAATTACTTGTTCATCTGGAATTCAAATTTAACCAGGTGTCCTGCATTTTACCCGACAATCCTAAAGTTCAGTAGACACAAAACTGACGTGTATGTGTGTTCCCTATGAGTCACAATTTATTGGAAAGCAATGGAATGAATTATATTTCAATTTTGGAATTGGGGACATATGAGATCAATGTAAATAATAAGTAAAAGTAAGATTTTATTGGCAAGAAATATTATCATGAATAGGGCTTTCCCCCCTTCTTTTGCATTCTGGTAAAATACACACTTTGTGCTTATAAATATGAAACCCCATTGTTTTCTGCCTGAATTAGCATTGTAATTTTTTTTGTCCATAACCTTCTAAACCTCCATTACTCAGATACTGCAGATGACTTGAGTAATGGAGGTTTAGAAGGTTATAGACAAAAAAAAAAAATAGCCAATGCTAATTCAGCCAGAAAACATTGCAGAAAACTGGTGAAGCCTTATAAGAACAGCAGCAAAAGCAGAAGAGTAGTCTGATTAAAACTAACTCAGGCTTAAATTGGACTGTCATGGTCAAAATATTAGGAAACAAACATGTTGGATAACTTTGAGATTCCAAGAAATACATACTAAAGACAGTCTTTTCAAAACCATAATTATAGTAGTAGCACATACTAATTTTTACTTTCATTATTAGTAAAACAGTTGCAAAATCAATGGAACATGAGAGTCGTGATTCCCTCGTGATTTCCTTCATCACAAATTCTATAACAAAAGCCAATTAAAAATGTTTGTTAGTTAAGAAACGTGCTACAGATTATTTTAATATTAAAATTTTGCATATTTAAAGTTTTCTAATTTGTGTGGTAATATTCACCCTATATTCCTAATCTTATAATTAAATTTACTTTTTCTTTATATTATTTTTAGCCTCAGCCTGCTATTAATAATTCCCACTATTTTTTTCTTCCTTACTCTTAAAATAAATGTAGTTCAAAATGGAAAGAAGAGATAGCTTGGTATTTCTATTATTACAATGGAGTGTGCTTTTATTATCAAATAGTATACCTATTCTGTTGAATCTAAATTGCTATTATAATCTGAAGTTCCTAAGATGAAATGCCTTTTTAAATTGACTTGATGAAGTACAAAACAATGACAAGCACTTTTTTTTTTGGTGCTTTAAAGGGTGAACAATGGGCTTGTGACATACAGTACTTTTTAGTTAATGAGACAAAGTGTGAACACTGGATGTATTGGTATAAAAATTTTCTCATCCATCATTTTATCTAGCTTTCCACAATGTTCAATATCTCTTCAATATCAGTAGGAGAATGCCAAATTTATTGTGCAAGTTTCAAATAAAAGCACATATATAATATAAATAATCTTATATAAGTAAAGGACCTGTTAATTTACCACAAGCTACCCAGCTCTGTGTTGTCAGCACCAGTAAAATGACAAAGGAATTCAGAATGTCTATTTTCTGGGGAAAAAAAACAAAGACAAAAAAAGGTCTTGGTTTTAAAGCAATAGAAAAAATAGCCAAAAGAGTCCAAGATGCAGTGTTAGAATGCATCTGCTGTCTGGGCAAGGGAGAAGCAAGGCACACGCCCAGTGCTTGGTGAGCCTGTGAAGCCAAGCCCACTCTTGCTGAAGTCAAGAATCAGAGAGAGAAAGAGGGAGGAGGAGGAGGCGAGGGAGAAGGTAAGGGAGAGAGAGAGAGACAGACTGATTCCCAAAATGGGAGAAAAAAAGAACAAGAAGTGAAAAGAAACAAAAGTTCAAAGAAGACAGTGGATTGCAAAGGTAGTAATGGATCAGAAACAGCGATGGTATGAAATCGAGACCTCTCCTGGGGAGGAGAACAAGAGCTTGCCTCAGGAGAGAAGGAAAGCATTATTTCTCCAGCTGAGTTCTGTGGAACTGTGTGTCCAAAACTGTACAGGTTATGCCATCGGGAAAAAAGATTCTATGGGTAAATATGCTTGAGAAATATGTATACTCCCATCTTAGAGATTTATAATACATAATTGAATATTACAATTTCCAGAAGGTCCTATTGTTTAAAAAAATTATTTAAATCTTGTTGAAAAACAAATGCATGATTATTAATACATATTCATTAAATATTAATATTAATAAACATATGACTATAGAATTAACTTTTTCAGACCACCTGGCCACATTCACTATTGTATAAGTAGATGAAGCAATGAAGTTTTGTTTTCTGTGGTCATTAGTTATTTGGAAACTTTGGTCTGAATAATATCTACATCTTGATGGTACTTGAAGATACTGTTTTATCACATCCATGATGACCTCGGTGGTGACCACAATAGCAAAGTCATTAACAGCAGAGTTATGAATTGAGAATTCTTGGGTTCAAATCCCAAGTCTTTTACTTGGCTCAGCAAGCTCCCTGACTCCTTTAAGTCCCGGTTTCCTCCTCCATTAAAGAGGAAAGAAATAACAATCATAACAGGGATTATTTCACAGGTTATTGGGGAGATCAGATGAGGTATCTCGTCCTCTGCGAGTTCTCTAAGCAGAATTTTTATCTGGTTACTCAAATGGTTTTTAGAGATTAGGGATTAAATGAATGCAGATCTCTGACCAAAGCAACTTTGTGCCTGAGCCTATGGTCAAATGTAAATAATTATGATCTTACCTGTGGTTAGCTGAGAGGATTCAGTGAGATTACTTGCATAAAGGGACTAGTGATTTGATGGGCAATGGCAGGTAAGCCTATTTAATTGGGGCAGAGATGAAATGACAGACAATATAAATGAGATGAGCTGCTTGTGTTACTCCTTGAGCTTTTCTTAGCTCTTTGTATTACTCTTTTCACAAGCTTTCACCCCTGCTGTGCTGAGATATGTATGGGCTATAGGATTTGTGTCTGTGGGTTCAGGTGGGAAGAATTCTTACCACTGGAAGTGACATTAGGAAGGAATGGTGGGACCATCTTGGGGAGGTGGTGAACCCCCAGAATGGAGATCACTGCATTCAAGCCTGCACTGCATTTTTCCCAAGGTTGGGAAAAATAAATCCCCATCTTCATTTTTAAAATCAAGAGGTGAGGAAGTAGTTTTTTAACATCATTTTATTTAAAAATTATTTAAATAATTTTTAGAACTAATTATTTGAGAACTAATTACAGATACACAGGGAGTTGTTTCCTGAACAAAAAGTAGTTAGTTGAGCGTTTTCATATCACAATTCAGGATTTTTATAGGACTCTGAACATTTCTTCTATGGTTGCAATGTGCTTCCCCTTTCCTCTTTGTAAATCTGGCCATCATATGTAAATACTTTGGGAAGTAACTTTACATTCTAATTCGTTCTTCTCCTCTGTCATCATTTATGATTGCATTGGCGGAAAAGTATGTGTTTTACAAAAAGCAAAATGTGCTGAAGAAAGGCCAAATGGTGAAACAGATCCCATTTTAAAAAGCCATAAACAAGCTTACAGCGGTAAGTGGTGACATGAAAAAATTGCTTTTGCAAGAAAATTCAGACTTAATATCATTACCAAGCCACAGCTGAAAGGCATAACTATATTTCAACTGGTAGTAATGACTGACACCAGTGAGTTAGAAATGATCTCATGATGGCACCACAATGACTTTCTTATTTTAAAAAAACATAGACATTTTTGAATTTCATCATGGTAGTTAAGGAAGTAAAAATTCAATGATGATATAATGGCTTTTATACTATATTCTTTGCCATGTTCTCTGGTCGCTAACAAAAATATGTCAAGATTTAAAAGACCAATTCTCATAGTTTTGGTATGGCTCCTAGTTTGTTAGAAGGCATACCCATGACAATTGTAGTTCAACTGATTGATCTCCAGACCAATGAACATTATTATAATCAATAATTTTATCCACAAAATGAGTTACAGTAAGTGGAGGAACAAAGTCATGTTGAAATAGAGTGGCTGGGTGGGCACCAGTACTCACCAGCAGAGAGGCTGGCTCAGGCAGTCTCCCTGGCATCAATTAGCAGCATTTACCAGAGTGTGTCTGATAAAATAGGATAGTCTCCTAAGGTGCTCTGTGAACTGTATTTTTAACTTCAAAAACAAGACACAATTGTCTTTAATACAGGTCTACCTACGTGTTTACCAGCATCTCTCCTTAGCATTTCTTCTTTTATCTCAGCTCTTCCTTTGGGGATCATGTTTCTTAATCTCAAAGTTCTAAGACATTTCTTTAGAAGAAGGATCTTTTAGTTTGTGCAAAATGTGTTAATTTCACTTTGGAAGATGCTTCACTGGCTCTCTGACTCTAGGCTGACAGTTATTTTCTCTTAGTATTTTGAAGATACTATCCCATATTCTGGTGGCCTCAATCAAATTGTCACTCCTTTCAAGTTGCCTGTGTGTTTTACTTTCTCAGTCATTTTAAGAACTTCTCTTTGTCTTTGGCAATGTGCTGTTTTCTTGTGTTTTGGGTGTTTTTTTTCTTTTTTTCTTTGTCTTGTTTGAATTTCACTGGGATTGTGAATCTGAGGGTTTATTTTCATCATTTTGCAAAATTCTCAGCCAATGTCATTTTGTATATTGCTTTTTCCTAATTCCATTTATCTCCCTCAGGAAATCTGTTTAGACTTCTGTTAGCCCTCCTAACTCTACCCTCCATGTTCACTGACTTTCTTTTCATCATTTTCAGTCACCTGTTGGAGTCCAGCTACGGTTTAGTACACTGAGTTTCTAATTTTATTTCTAAAAGCTCTTTGGTACATTTTTTTATTGTGCCTGGTCATTTTTCATCATCTTTTGATTCTTAGTTTGTATTCGAGTCTTGTATTTCTTTAACCATATCAAGCATACTTACGTTACATCCTGGATGTAATAGTTTCTGATCCTGTGGTCTTGGTGGGTCTGATACAGCGCGGTCTAGTTTTCATTCTGTTGACTTGCTCATGGTGGTTTATTTTCTCACTTAATATGATATTTTTCATTCAGAACTCATGTTCTTTGGAATTTTGGCTGTGGGAATTTTTTGAGGCTCAACTTTAAAGTGTTTTCTTTTAGATATTATTTATTTTTGCTTCTGACAGTCACCTAGGGGCATTAGCTAGCCAGGACCAGTTCAAATTAAATTCTTAGCTCTTGGATTTTCAGGTCATTGAGTTCTTTGAAACATCCTGAAACCCATGTAAAGACTTGCTGTGGTTTTGAATTCTCAAGGAAAAATTTTCCCAAACCCTTCTTCCTAGAACCAAGTCTAGGACAACTGAACATCTCTTTCTTATTCTGTCTGCTGGGTGTTTTGTTGTGTCAATTAATCAATGGACTAATTATAATTAATAAATTACAATTCTAATTAATAATATAATATAATAGTAACGTCATTACCCTTTCACCAAAAGAGCCCTTTGGGGTATCTGGATTCTTGTAGGAGTCTCTCAAGCTAAACTTGTTTCATAACCTTCAATCCCTTAAACAGAAGAGTCTCATTAAGGCCCAAGCTCCGGGCCACCAGCAAATACCAGGTACTCCTGGAGCAGCAGCCAATGGCCGCACTATGTTTACTGTCTGGGGCTATATTTTCTCATGGTTAGAGGCTCAATTTCTTGCCAGTTCATTTATTCATTCAAAAAAGTAAATATAGTATTCAGCATTTCTAATTGTTCTGTATTAGGAACATTTTTATGATAGCTTGTTTGCCATATGACCTAAAATAATATTTAAATAATCAAGTAAACAAAAATAACTAAAAACATAAAATAAATAGCAAAGTTAATATAGTAGGTCTAATTGATATATATATATATATTAAACTCCATATAAGGAATATACCCGCTTTTCAAATACACATAATTTTCTTAAAGGATGACCATTTAATAAGTCATAAAGATCTGAAAACATTTCAAATTTTAAGAATTTTGTTTTGTTTTTTCCACAATAAAATAAAGCTAGTAATCAATATCTATATATAAAAAAAGAAACACCTTAGGGCCCCTCTAAAAAATTTTAATTTCTTTTAAAACACTCTCAGATGAGACAAAATATCAAAACCAAAAATACTAAACATATTTCATTGAAACCTGTAGTACAAAAATAAAAAGATGATCAGAGGAAAAACTAAACTTCAAAGAAAATTTGTGAAATGAGAAGGAATAAAAATAACTAAGTTAAGCATTTAAAATAATAAATTGAGGTCACCAAATAAATAAATAAATACATCTAAGGAAACCAGAAATAAGGACTAGTGAAGAAAATGTAAAACTTCTGAATGGTTACAACAACCAAAAAAAGTGAAGCTTATGAATTTAAGAAATCATTTTTAAAGTTACTCAGGGAGCTAAATCATTGACATATTTTTTAATGATGAGAAATGAAGAAAACACAAATATCTAAAATGAGAAATTAGGACTTCTGGTCAAGATGGAGGCATAGGTAGACATGTTTCACCTCCTCACGTAACCATAGAATTACAACTAGATCTCAAAACAAATAACACCCAGATCTGTCAGAAAATCTAGCTGTATGGAAGTCCAGCAACCAAGGATTTAAAGAAGCCACATTCATCCAGAAGAGTAGGAGGGGCGGAGTCACGGAGACAGGCAGAGAGGCAGGGAGACATGGTGTGGCTGGAGAGGCAGTGGCAGCAGTGGAATGGACAGGTCCACGTTCACATATGCTGGATAAAAATTAGTTGGGTTACTTTGGGAGCCAGTGATTCCAGCCCCATTCCAGACCGCACAGTCTAGGGTTCCAGTGTCAGGAAGAGAAATCCTCGTAACTTCTGGCTGTAAAAACCAGTGGGGGTTGGGGCAACAGAAGGAACTGCCAGATTTTCAGGAGACTCACTTAAAGGGCCAGCATGAACTTAGAACATACACGAACCCATCCACTCTGGGATTCACCACCAGGGCAACAGCCGAAAGTGTTCCAGTCACATAGAAGAAGTAGGTGAAGTGGCTAGAAAAAAGACGAGTGCTGGGTGAACTGCCAGAAGCCAGATAGCAGCATTGTATCCTCTCTAAGCCTTCCCCCCACACAGAGCCACAAAGCAGTGAAGTTGGTTGCCCTGCCCTGGTGATTACCAAAAGCTCTGCCCCACACAATTTACAGGTGCCTTTTCTACAATAGGCCACACTACTAAGACAGGGAGTTAAAGGAACTCTACCTAATACACAGAAACAAACATAGGGAGGTGCCAAATTGAGGAGACAAGGAAATATGGTCCAAATGAAAGAACAAAGCAAAACCCCAGAAAAAGAACTAAAGGAAACAGAGACAACCAACCTATAGAGGCAGAGTTCAAAACACTGAACTGGAAGGGGGGTACCAAGTGGGGAGTAAAGGGGGAAAAACTGGGACAACTGTAGTAGCATAATCAGTAAAATGTATTAAAAAATAAAATAAAATGAGAAATTAACTTGAGAGCCCAAGCATAGCTATTAAAGAAATTAAGAATTAAGATGTGTATTTGCTCAACCCTACGCGTATGGATTTGAAAATCTAAATAAAATGGGTAATATTTCTAGGAAATTTAAATCACCAAAAAATAACTTCAGAAGGTATAGAAGATCTAATTAGACCATTTCAGAGAAATCATAAAAGTTGTAGGCATTGGGCCCAGACTATGCTATACATGAAAACTACCAACAATTTTAAGGAACAAAAAATTTCAGTGCTATTGAATGGTTCTAGAACAGGGAGTGGAGAAAAACTTCCATTTTTCATATTACCCATCATAATACTCATAACAAAATCTGATGGCATAGTAGAAGAGAACTATATATCAGTCTTTCTTGTGACTATTGATCCAGAGACCCGAAAGAATATATTGGCAAAAAGGATCCAACATTGCTTTAAAAGAATTCATCATGACTAAGAAAGGAAATCAGGATTATTAGAAAAATTATTAATATAACTTAAGTTACTGTTATATAAGAAGAGAAAAACAAATGATCATTCCCAGAAAGTATATAAAGGTATTTAAGTTGGAAATCCATTGCTGACAAAAATTCTTGATAAAAGCCATACTACATAAGTATTTTGATTATCTGTCTGATTTATAGCCAAAGCCTGCATGTGATTAATGCTGAAACTGCTAGAAATATTTTCAACAGCACAGATAATAATGTTCACTATTATAATTATTATTTTTTTAATTAAAAATGCCATTTTATTAGCATCTCTCCAAATTAAATACTTTTAAACATATTTTATTAATTATGCTTTTACAGTTGTCCCATTACCCCCTTCATTCCCCTCCACCCTGAACATACTCTCCCACCCACAATCCCCCCCTTTAGTTCCTGTCCATGTGTCATAAGTTCTTTAGCTTCTACATTTCCCCTACTATTCTTACCCTGCCCCTATCTATTTTCTATCTACCATCTATGCTACTTATTCTCTGTACCTTTCCCCCCTCTCTCCTCCTCCCA
>CM052549.1:25411586-25454950 GCA_028533065.1 Trachops cirrhosus
TAGGGCATCTTCGTATTACATAGACCTTTCCTCACTTTGGATCAACCATTAGTTTAAAGCGAATGAGGAGTGCTCCCTGAATACCTTAAATTCACGGATGCCAAGTGCACCCTTTGTTAGAAAAGATTAAAAACCATCCAAACAGAGTGGACATGTAGCACAGTAAACTGTTTTAACTAATGAAACTTATTGGATGTTTAGTAAGTACAAAGCAAATACCAGTAAGTGTAAGTTATTGTTATTACTATTATTATTTTGTGTGTGCCGAATATTGCACTAAATGCCTTACATGGATTATTTCACTTATTCCTCAGAAACATCCTCTGAGACAAGTACTAGTACCGCCGGTTTAAAGGGAGCTCAGAGAGCCTTAGTAACCTGCAGGGCCGCTGCGAGGGCCTTGGTTCAACCCTGATCCCAACGCCACGGGACTGTATTGCAGATTAACCACACAGAAAATTGTCCTTGAAACAGCCTCGCAAAGTAAATGCAGATTTTTAGCAAGACTTTTGTTCCCTTGCTACTTTTGCTTTTTGATCCATTTTGGCAATCTCTGTATTTTGATTGGAGCATTTATATTGTTGATATTCAAAGTGATTACTGATATAGTTTGATATTTGTTATTGTGGTCTATTAGTTGCTCTTTTCCTTGTTATTTTGTCTTCCACTCTTTTTCTACTATTTGTGGTTTTAATTTAGTATTTTATATGATTCCATTTTCTCTTTCTTAGCATGTCAGTTGTATTTTTTATTTTTTTATTGGTTGCCCTAGAGTTTTCAACATATCTTTACAATTAATACAAGTTCATTTTCAAATGGCACTCTACCACTTCACCAGTGCTTGTGAATACATTATAATAACAAAATAATCCTAATTTCTCCCTCCCATCCATTATATCATTTTGTCTTTCATTTCAGTTATCCATCAGCAGATATAAGTATATATATAAACATAATAATCAAATATATAGTTGCTATTATTTTGAACAAACTGTTATCTAGTAGATAAATTCATTCCTTTTTGGTTCTTATGATTGCCACCTTTTGATTACATTGTCCATCTGTTCTTGCTCACTGTCTATCCATTAGAGCCCTTAACATATTAATTGTAGTTGTTTTAAATTCTTGGTCTTATAATTCCAACATTCCTGCCATAGATGAGTCTGATTTTGAGGCTTCCTCTGTCTCTTTAAACTCTGTGTTTTGCCTTTTTTGCATAGCATGTAATTGTTTTGATAGCCATACATGTTACACTGGGCCAAAGAGAAGTGCTGTAGAGAAGCCTTCAGTGAGGTGAGGTGTGGGAGGAGGGGAAGTGCTCTGCAGCCCTGTGGCTAGGTCTCCCTCAGTCTTCAGTGAGCCTGTGCCTCCGGACTACAGACTCTCCACATGCTTCTCAGTTCTCCAGCTCCACCCTGGGATTTGGGATTTCCCTTGCTATGCATGGAAGTCTGGATCCAGCTGGAGTTGGGTCCTTCCCTTTCCCGGGTAGGTTAGTCTCTGATAAAACACTAGCAGGTAAAGTTCTGGTTAAATGCAGGGTCCGGCAAAAGTAACACCTGCTTGAGTGTGGTTGGAAGGGTGTAATAACTTATAGTTTTAATTTGAACATTTCACCTAAAATGTCATATGGTATGCTTGAGTGTGATATCGTTATGTTACAGAATTACATGCTTATGGTTTTTGTAATAAAAAGGGGGTGTTATTTGTGCCGGACCCAAGGTCTGTGTGGACAGACCTTGTTACGAACAACAGAATGCTCTGGCTACATTACACATTGGTCCCTTTTCTCCTCTTCCTGTTGGAAACATGGGAGGATTTTTCTCCAAAATTTCCTATGTGGTCCTGGTAGAGCTCCTGGGGTTAAAATTCACAAGGTAAGGGGGCTCCCCATGACTCAACCCCCTGGAAGTTTAAATCTCAAGAGTTACTGAAATGGAGCCTCCATCAATTCAATTTCCCTATATCGTCCCTGGTTCCCATGGCGTTGCTACTGATGGAATTCTGCTCAGGTAATTTTCTATATTTGCTTGTTTGTCTCTCCGATCTGGGGGCAGCGATTTGCCCCATGACCTCATTCTCCTGATGGATCTAAGAAGAGTTGTTAGTTTTTCAGTTAGTCTCCCTTTTGACTTGTTGTGAGGATTGAGCAACAACTTCCAAACTTCTTAGGTGCTGGACCAGAAACAGGAAGTGTGCCCTGGTGTTTTGGAAGACCATTATATGGTGGTATGTGGAACTCGAGCTGGTGTTGATACGAGAAAGAGGACAGGCTAGAAATGGGAGGAGTCTCTACAACCAGAAAATGGGTGCAATAAAAGCAAGGGGGAGGGAACTAGATTGGAAACAAGAGATGGAGAATGACATTATCTGTGACTTTTGCAAAAGTAATAAAACATACTTGTGAACTGCTTATATAATACCAAGTTAATACAATTTGGTAAGAAATAAGGAGGGCGAGAGAAGGGAAAAGAAGTAGGAGGAAAAGGAAGAGAAGCCGTGGCGTTACAGCTGAACATCGTAAAAGACTCCTGGTGGCAGGAGCAGGGCAGGAAACGGTTTGGAGTCAACAAGAGCAACGCAATTACAAAATACTCCACTCATGTATACATGACCTAAGTGATGAAGCCAGGAATAAAACCCAGATTTCCTAATTCCTGGCCCTGGGCCTTATGTATTAAATCATGTTGCCTCTGTTGTCAGATAATCATCTTGCATCTGGAACATAAATACAGCCAATTCAAATATGCATCTTGAGCTTATCATGTGGTTAACAATCCATGCTGTTATTGTCAATAGGACTGCATCCCATTAATACCACATCCACTTTAGAACAAATCTAGTGGCATAAGGTGGATGAATATGATATAGAATGTGGTCAAAGAAAATTACCCTCATTCCAAGTACCACAAAACATGAGAAGAGGTTCCCAGGTAGTGCTACCATGAAGAGTCTTCAGGAAGTCAAGAGGCAAACTAAGAAAAGATATTGTAAATTAAGATGTGTTCAGTTTAGGTAACTAAATCATGTAAGATTATTTTAAGTGTAATGATTTGGTTAGAAATGGTTTTTGTTTTTGGGGGTTTTTTTCTTGGCTGGGTGATATATAATACTTTATTTTTTATTTTATTTTAAAATACCTTTTTATTGATTATGCTATTATAGTAGTCCCAATTTTTCAACTTTTGCCCCCCTTCACCCAGCAATCCCCACTCTCTCAGCCAGTCCCCACATTGTTCATGTCCATGGGTCATGCCTGTAAGTTCTTTGGCTGCTCCATTTCCTATACTGTGCTTCACATCCCCACGGCTATTCTGTAACTACCTATTTGTACCTCTTAATCACCTCACCTCTTCACCCATTTCCCCAAACCCCCATCGAATCTGGCAACCTTTTTCTAAAATAAGTCCCTTTAACATTTCATGTAATAATGGTTTGGTGATGATGAACTCCTTTAGGTTTTTTTTTTTTTTGTCTGGGAAGCTCTTTATCTGCTCTCGATCCTACATGATAGCTTTACTGGGTAGAGCAATCTTGGATGTAGGCCCTGCTTTTCATGACTTTGAATATTTCTTGCTAATTCCTTCTAGCCTGCAAAGTTTCTTTTGAGAAATCAGCAGATAGTCTTATGGGAACTCCCCTGTAGGTAACTAACTGGTTTTCTCCTGGTGAATTTAAGACTGTACCTTTATTTTTAATCTTTGGTATTTTAATTATGATGTATCTTGGAGTGGGCCACTTTGCATCCATCTTGTTTGGGACTCTCTGTGCTTCCTGGACTTGCATGTGTATTTTCTTCACCAAATTAGGGAAATTTGGTGTTTTCCAGTGGGTGGGGAAGAGGAGAATAGGGAGTTAATGTTTAAGGGGCACAGAGTTCCAGTTGGGAAAGATGAAAAAGTTCTAAACATGGATGATGGTAATGGTTACACAATAATGTAAATGTACTTAATGCCACTGAGGTGTACACTTAAAGATGGTTAAATGATAAATTTTATGTTATGTATAGGTTATCACAATATAAAAAACCCTAAACTACATTTTATCAATCAATTTTCACTTAAATGTACAAACTCTTAGGCTGTCCACATGAAACTGGATTTAGTATTTATGATATTGATATTCATATTACAAACAGTTTCTTAATAGCTACAAGGCCTTTGAAGTCTTGCTTAAGCAAGGAAAGCAAATTCTCAAATGAGAAGCTAGAAGCTGGGTCAGAATTCAAATGGTATAATCTGGACCATGACATAGCTTGTCAATATCAAGGAAGGTGAAATTATCAATAACAAGATGCAATTTTATAAAATAAGATCTGTTTCTGAGGTTCATGTCTGTAAATGTTTTATTTATTTATTTATCTTTTAATCCTCACGCAAGGATATGTTTTTATTGATTTAACCACAGAGGACAAGGGGGTGGGAGTGGGAGAGGGAGAGAGAGGGACTTCAATGTGAGAGAAACATTGATGGGTCGGTTGCCTCTTACCCCAGCCCCAGCAGGTGTTGAATCCTCAGCCCAGGTATGTGCCCTGACCAGGGAAAGTAACCCACAACCTTTTGGTGTGTGAGACAATCCTCCAACCAAGTGAGCCACCCAGCCAGGGCTAAAAATGCTATTTTTAAAGTCCAAATGAGAAGCTCTGGAAGTGGTCAGCACAAACAGTTTGGGTATTTCATCCTCTGGCCCTGGCTACAAGCATCATCCTCTTCCCATTAACGTTCCTTTGAGATCTTTTTTGAATTAAGAAGAGCATTATGTGGGTAAACGTATGTCCTGAAAGCCGATTGGTCTGTAGTATCTGGGTGAGCTAGAAGGACTCTCAATACACAAATCATGCAAAGGTAGCCTCTGCCTAGGAGAGCCATTGGAGGCACCATCAGCCTGGGCTGCATACAGGCTGAAAAAGACTAACATTATCTTGTGTTTCTGATTCAAGCAAGTGTCTTCCTTGATAGAGTCTAATCCCTGAGAAGGAGCTGAATACTAACACCACGAGAATTAGAAAACAAATAAAATCATATAGTCCTTGGGACTTGGCTGGTCTTAAGGAATAATGTGGTGAGGCCCTGACTTCACAGATTCATTCATATAGTCAGTCATCTGACTATATAATTAATCACCTACTGTGTATTGGGCACTGTGCTGGTCCCATCTAGCGGAGGAACAATGCTCACAATAAAGACAATATAACCATTTTAAGAGATGTATAAAATTTTATAAGGATTCAAAGAGAGACCATTATTTTACGGGGGAATTTTGAAAGGGCTTTATGGAAAGGGACATTACAATTAGGAGGGAGTGTGAGAAGTCTATGCCAGTAAATCCAATAGGGAGGATTACGTGGTGTTTGTGCAAGTCCAAGGAATACAGCTGTGAGCTGCAGGATACGCTACAAGTTGGAAGAGGCAACACAGTGAGAAGGTTGGGTTGGGGACATAATATAGAATGTCAGACTGATGATTTGAGGGGAATACACACAGTCTGTGAAAAGAGGGGCAGATGTGTAGTCAGGTTTTTACGTCAGGGACCGAACCTGGAAGAGGGGTTTGTAAATGGATGGTGCCGTGGAGACCAAATGCATGAAATGGACGTCACTGTTTTTTGCTTTTTCTGTGGGTCTCACAGTCGGGCCACTCATGCAGGAATTACGCATGAACAGACAGACCCTCGTTTTTACAAAACATCCTCTAAAACAGGGCGTCTCCAAACGTTTTAAATGATTGCAGATCGCCCTGGGAGCCTGTTAAAATTCAGACCCGATTCAATAACCCTGGGCGAGGCCCAAGATTCTGCATTTCTAGAAAACTACCAGGTGCTGCTGCTGCTTCTGGGAGGACACTCTGCACAGCCAGGCTTTAGAGTCATATCCTCGGAGCCTTAGGTTCTCACAGATCATCTCATCCACATCCTCCCTTATGAGTTATTGAAAAGACACAGCTTTTGGAGACTGTGCTCAGGGGCACGCAGTCTTTCCTCCTGTGCCCACAACTGCTCCTCTCCTCACTCCCAGCTCAGGGTCACCATGGATTAGTGTTCTGTGTCAGGAAACCAAACTGGGCTTTGGTACAACAGAATGCATTAAAGTAGGAAGGGTCTGAGTGTAGCGGCTACCGTCCAGGTGAGGGATGATGAGGGCCCCTTGATGAGGGATCGCAAAACCCTGTATAATAGGAAGTGCTTGGAACAAGTGAGATTCACCTGACTTATGGTATGACCCATTGGAGATTTATAACAATTCTAAAAATCAAATTAGCTAGCTCACATGAACCACTAAGCTAATGAACCCTCACCACCTGCCTCATTCCACCTCAGGCTGCAGGTAGCCTGGAGCAGGCTTGGATCAATTAGTCAATGTAATTGAAGCCAAATGTAATTAATTATATAATTTGGGGCTGTTCGAGTTTAATTTCACTAAATCACATTATGAAACTGGGGCATTATGAAGGATTAGCGAGAAAAGGGAAACAGGCTGGAGTAAAGCTTTGCAAGGAGCTGAAACACACGTATTATTTCTTGACCTGATACCCTCAGGAGAAGTTCAGATGCTCTAAGCTCTCCCATAATTATTGATAAAACTTCTAGTGTCCTGCACACTCACAGATTTGTGATCGAGAAGTTGCTAGTGAAAAAGCATAAACAGCCCGTTAGACCTGATGGCATGAGTGGGTGAAGAGAAAGGGCAGGAGAAAGGGTGAAAGGAGGCACCAGAGTCTGGTGTGGTCTCACAAAGGAGGCACAAACAGGATTGCAGTGTGGGAATGAGGAGCATGCATTGCTTTTTCTTAATCATTTTCATGACATAATTAGTACTTTGGGTTGAATTGGGTCCCCCACAAAGAGATGTTGCAGTCCTAACTCTCGGTACCTGTGAATGTTACCTTATTTGGAGATGGGGTCATTGCAGATGATCAAATTAAGATGCAGTCATCAGGGTGGGCCTTACTCCAATATGGCTGTGTTCTTACAAAACGGGGTAATTCGTATATAGACACATACACACAAAGAGGGAAGAGGATGTGAACACACTGGCGGGGGCCACAGGCCATGGAGTGCCCGAAGCTACCGAAAGCCAGGATGGTGGCACGGAGCAGACGCTCCCTCACAGCTGCCGGAAGGCACCAACCCTGTCAACACCTGGATTTTGGACTCCTGGCTTCCAGAACTGGGAGACAAATAGAGTGTGCACACTCTCCCACATCAGCCCGTGCAGCCATGCTCTTTCATTTTTAATGGCTACCTAGACTTCTTTTCTGGCTGTGTTATGGGATTTATGATATACATTGGGGAAGAGGAATTTGTTATTACTAAAAATGCTGTAATGAATACATTTATTTGACTATCCCTACATTCTTCTGACAGTATTCTTCTAAGCTAGATCGTAGAAGTAGAATTGCCAGTTCAAAGGTTCTTGTGCTTAAGAGCTTGGTAAGAATTGTCAAATTGCTCTTGCTCTTTAAAAGCGTTGCAATTATACTTCAGCCATGGGATGAGACAGCCTCTTTCTCCATACGGTCTTCAACATACATATTATCAATCTCTTTAAATTTTTGCCAACCCAAGAGATAAAAAACAGAATCTCATTATTTTTAACACCATGTCTATGGTCACTAGTAAGGTTGAGAAACTTTTTGTATTTTTGCCCATTGAAGTTCTTATTTTGAGAATTGCCTACTTATGTCATTTGCTCTTCTCTGATATCTGTTTTCTGCTGATTAATGTAACTTATTTTGTATTTTGGGGATAGTAAAGAATAGTCAAGGTGAGTATTTCCTCCCATAACAATTTAGTTTCAGGTGTACTGTATAGCTATTAGACATTTATATAACTTACGGAGTGACCTCCCGTAAGTCTAGTACCCACCTGGCACCATACATAGTTATTACAATATTATTGACTATACAGGTACAGCATATTCCCTGTGCTGTACTTTACACCCCCTGACTATTTTGTAACTGCCAGTTTGTACTTAATTCTTTCGCCCTTTTCACTCCCCACTGACAACCATCAGTTTGTTTTTTTGCATCTATGAATTTGTTTTTGTTTTGTTTATTCATTTATTTTGTTTCTTTGATTACACATATAAGTAAAATCACATGGTATTTGTCTTTGTCTGACTTATTTTGCTTAGACTAATAATGCCCTCTAGGTCCATCCATGTTGTCACACATGGTTAAGATTTCATACTTTTTATGGCCAAGCAATATTCCATTGTAGTTTTGTACCACATCTTCTTTATCCAATTGTCTATGGATAGCTATTTAGGACACTCACCTGAAGAAATGCAAAACCCTAGCTAAAAAATATATGTGCATCCCTATGTTCATCATAGGATTATTTACAATAGCCAAGATCTTTTTTTGTTAACTTATATTACAGTGTCTCTTGTGTCTCTAGTATGTTTAATTTGACAGTAGCCACATCTATCAATCTTTTCTTTTATGATATTTACATTTCATGTCATGCTTAGGCGTTAGACAGATACATATAGAGGCAAAGGCGTGCTTGCATACATCTTATATGTGTAAATATTTATACTATTTTTAAGGAACTGAAGGCATTGGACTATGTGGTACAGGGACAATTATCATGTAGGGGGGTATTAGAAATTAGAAGAAACAATATATAGGCTAGTGTCAGAATGTTTGGGGCAAATCACAATGTACCTAGTCTGTATACTGTGCAGTGGTAACCCAATCTCTGATCACACTGGATACATGTATTGAAGATATGTGCTGAAAAAAGTTGCCCGTATTCTCCTTACCCAAATGGAGACCTGGGAGGGAAAAGGACTGCCTATTGTCACCAGCCAGCAACAGGCATATAGTATATTGGCCTGTAGAGTAAACATGAACTTGTACCAGGGGATTCCAACCTTTTGGCATCCGTGGGCCACACTGGAAGAAGAAGAGTGGTCTTGGGCTACACGTTAAATACAGTACAATACGTAATCACAAAAAAATCTCATCATGTTTTAATAAATTTATGATTTTGCTTTAGGCTGCATTCATAGCCATGCTGGGCAGCGTATGGCCCACGGGCCATGAGTTGGACACCCCTGCATAAACTGAAACATATAAGTAAAATCCACATAATAATAATAAAATGAGAAAGAGTAAGGAGTATGACAAAGTGTGATGTTATCATTAAGAACAAAAGAGTTAAGGGTGTCAGCCAATGCTACTGTGTCTGTGGCAGTTGTAGACACGACCACGTGACTGCGGGGGTGACATCTGGCCCACTGTCTCTTTCTCTACACTGCTGCTAGTCAGACTCAACCAAGTTCCTTTGCTCTGAATGTACATTTATCTCGCAACCTTCAGTTCATGGTGTGGTTTCCTAAGTAGATCACCCTACTGGGAAAGCAATCCTCAAACTGACCAGTATCAATATTCTGATTAGCTTGGCAGATATGTGTCTCTCTATGAATTATTCAGCCCTTTACTCAAGAAGGTGCTGTTTTGCATCACCTTTTTTTTTTTTTCCTCCACAAATTGTTCCCATCAGGACTGGTTCATTTGGTTTTAAACAGTTTACAAGCTACTACAGACAATGGCCCGTATGGTTCATCATGTGCCTTCATCATCCACATGCCTCCATCACATAGTATTTCTGTCCTTATGGTAACAAATGTTGAATAGCTTTTCTTTCTCTCACTTTCACCTCGTGATATCCGCAGACCTACAGGTGGCATTCTGTGTAATGCACATGTGCTGGCAATTACTGTGAAAGAAAGTAGAAAAGAGGGAGAAGGGTCACGAAGGATAGAGGAGGTGAAGCACTTCATAGTTTATCAAGATATGAAAACTGGCACCTAGTTTTTTATGCACTGGAAATAATTCTTGGTACCATGTGACTTGGGGCCCCACATGCAATTTTTCCAAGGCCTAAGTAAATGTGGCTGAGTAAAGAATTCCTATATCTGCAGAACTGAAATACATTCTTGTCATTTGATGCCCCTCATAAATGCCCTACTTAGCCCCAAAGGTACTGTCATTCATTGGCATGGTAGATAGTACATGCATGCATATTAGGGGTTATTTGGTGAAAAAAAACTAGTGATTGACGAAGACTCTTATGTGAACAATCTTGAAAGCTAAAGAAGAAAGGTAAGATGCACAGAGGAAATAAATTTTTTTCAGTAAAATTTTTTTTAGCACTTACTATGTGCCAGGCACTGCTTTACGCATTTGGGATACCACAATGAGTAATAAAAACCCAGTTTCCTTCCCCCTTAAAAGTTAATTCCGGCAAGAAGAGACAAACAATAAATAACATTTGCACTACATAAGTAAACTATATTTAACTTATTTTTAGAAGGTGATGGGTATATTTCAGAAGGTGATACATGCTACAGAAAGAGAAAGGGTATAGCAAGGAAAGTGGGATCAATATGGAGTGGGGATCGGTGGGTGGAGATTTTTCAATAGACCAGTGGTGGAGTGGAGGGGCTCATTGAAGTGAAGACTTAAAGGAGGTGAAGAGGAAAGTGATTTGGTGTATGTGGAGTCAGAATATACAAGGCAAAGAAAGCCACCAGTACAAGCCCCTTGCATATCCGTGATTATGAAAGTTTTCTGTGTTTAAAACAAATGAACAGACAAATTGCTTTCTAAAGATCCCCTAAGCCCCCCTAAGCTACCCAAAAAGGTAAAGGTATGTACAGGTGTACACTTATCCACCCAGGTAATGGATGGTTATTTTTAGTATTAGATCACATGCAGAGACTAAAAAGAGCAAGGTTATTTGGTGGCTGGTAGTGAAGAGCATCACCTGACAGTGTGTTCTTGCAAGGAGAAGAGACAAGTGGGGAAGAGAGACCTTTTGCTGGACTTCTTAGTTAGCATTTTGGCTTCTTTCTCATGGAGAGTGAAATCCACTCCAGTCCAATAGGGTCTACCAAGAAGATCCTGCTAGAAGAGATTTTGATGGATTGCTGGGGGTTAAACTTTAGGTAGTCAAGAGGAAGGAAGATGTTATTACCCCAGATGAGCGGACTACAGGGGAAGCAGGGATCACAGAGGAATGCAGGACGCCAGAGGATGCCATGAGTCACTCATCCTCACTCGTTATTTTGCAGCCTGAGATGAGCCTTTGGCAGGGGACTGGGTGGAACGACAAGATCTCCAGACCATGCCTGCTCTGCCACATACTTCCAGGATTTCTGGCTAGTCCCAGAAGCTGGGGGCTCAGTTTCTTCTTCTGTAGAATTGGAACATAACAACACCTGGCCGATCTACTTCATCAGGCTTTCATGAGAATCAAATGAAGTAATAGGGGCCACTCTTCCGTAAGTGCTATCTAAACAGAAAATAATATTATTCCCAAGCCTTTAATTCTCATCAAATACCTGATATAACATTTGATTCCTTTGAGTTTACACCTGGAAATAATCTGCATTTTTAGGACAGAAGTAACCTCGGTCCTGCTGGTTGACTCTCCAGCCTCCTCCAACAAAGGCTGCAATGGCCAAAGGGTAGGGAGAAGGTTCAGAAGAAAATTTGCACCAATGCATCAGGTAGGAAGCAGCGTAGGAAGAAAATCCATGTGCTACTTCCTTTTCTTGTAGAACAGAAATAGCAGAGTGCTATGTTGGGGAGGGGGACTCTCTCACGTCTGCTCCCAGATTTTGATTTTTCCAGGGCTCCAGAGAAGACCGGAGCTCTTAATCTGGGCTCTCCTTTGCCCCTGCTCACCTCTTCCGGGTTCTTACCAGACATGATCTTGGCCAGGTGATCTCAGCCGCAGGCTTGCTTTTCTCCTCTGCTGCTGATTTTCCTTAGAGCCCCATAATTCTCAAGGTCAGACCTTCCCACCATGCAATGCTGAAGCTGACAAATCTAATCTCTCCAGCAAACAGGTTATTTTGCTGCAAAACCTCACAAAGAAAGGGGAGGGACATTTCCCTTGGCTTGAAATTTTAAGCCACTTTTGAGTCCAAGCTCACAGAGCGTCTCTATGATTTTCTTCAAGGGGGCCTAAGGGCAAAAACGGAGGGCTTTCTGTCTCTTATTGAATATCCCCATTTCCAGCCTCTGTCAGACCACTCAGAAAACACTCCCCCCAGCTTTTATCAGCTTAAACCTGGCACAGACATGTGGTGTGTGAAAGGATGTAGGTTGTTATTCAGTGCCTCTGGCATATCAAGTTAAGATGAAAAACATAAGTTTGCTACTTAAAGGGGAACTGTCAGTCCAAGGTCATCATTCCCCAGCAGGCCACAGTATGAGCCACACCACAAATAAGGCTCTGGGTGTGGGACAAGGGTCTGGTTAGTGTCTCCATTTGAGAGAAGCAGAGAGAACAGCATTTCCTCCAAATACCAGATCAATCATTTAGGGGCAATTCGTCTTCAACTAAAATGATCTCAAGTTCACGACTAATAAGACCACAGCTGCCTTTTTATGGTTGAGTTACCCACACACAACTCGGCACCCTATTCTAGGTCAGGTCACAACTGCGTAATAGGCCTCAAACTAGGCAGTTTCGTGTTCCTCTGTCTTTTGCTTGCCCAACCCACACTGAATTACACACTGACCAAAGCTTCCCTGGAGTCACATGGAATGAGGATTTGGCTCCAAATATCTGGATTTGCCTCCCAAAATGGAGGCCTCTCTGGGCCAACGAAGTTTTTCCATTTCCCTTCCAGAGTGCTGCCATACTCTTTCCAGAGCCCCATGGACAATCCACCGGGTGGCATTTCCCTGTTGATGGTCCAGGCTGTGCACACCCAGGTAGGGGCATCACAGATGGCCCTAAAACTCTAACATTACACGAAATTCAAGAGCAAAATAAGATCCAATTGTTTACAGAATGAACTTGAACTGCAAGGAGCACAGAGAGAAACAGATCTTAGGGAGAGATAAGGAAAAGAGTAAATAAAATTTTGTCTTTATTTCCCCTCTTTTCAAACTCAATTTCACCAAATTGTTAATTATCCCTGAAAGGATGTGAAGTTCAGTAAGGAGGAAGTCAATGTTAGTGTTTCGGATGTCCTGGCATATGTCATGTGCAGTCCCGGGGACATCCAGCATGACACGGACTGACGCGCTGCTCCCAGCACGTGCTCTGCATTACCATTATATTTGCGTAATTGATCCATTCCTGGCACGTAAAGCCCTGACCTCTGGGTACTGGGGGATTAAAATATCAGTCACAAGGTTCAAATTGTTGTCCTCGTGGAGGATGTTAACTTCTGGCTCTCTGAGTTCTTGGACTTTTAGTTTGCTCTAACAATTTAACAATCAAGGTGACTAGTGGGCACTGGCCTGAGGACCGGGATATTGGGGTTCACTGCTCTCCTTCCTGCCTCCCCCTTTTTATCTCTGATTCCTACATTGCACCTTTGGCCCTCTACCCTGGGGCTGCTGCAGACTTGAGCACAGTGCCTTGGATGAAAAGATGCTGAGTGAAGAAAACAGAGGACAGAGGTTTGTGATGTTTTGCTACGGTCTACATTTTTTTTATTTATACATTTTTAATTTTGTAGATCCAGCCTGTCTCTCTCTTTTTTTATTTATAAAAATCTCAATCAAATTTAACTCAGTGTGCATTTATCGATATCCAGAAACTGGAATAAAAGAGGAAGACATTGTTTCGACCCTCAGAGAACTTGTGGGATGGAAGAGCATGAGTAAGTATCAGACAGGGGCAGGGATGAGGGGCGGGGGAATTGAGAGGACGAGGGGTAGCAGAAGTGGTTAGGTGAGTAGATAAATAGCCACAGTTCAAAGCACACAGAACACTTCCCAAAGAAGTGCAAAATGCCTCAGGGTTCAAAAGAGGGAAAGACTGAACTTGATTATGAAAGTTCAGAGTGGCTTTACAAAAAAGGCATATTCCTTGCTTCCCACATCCCTTCTGATCATCATTGCCATGTCTGTCCTCCACAACTTTTCTTCTGGAGTTCTGACCATCACCTGCCGACCAAGGCCACCCACCAACCCCTGGACATTCTTCCACCTTCCGCAAGTAGCAGATCTTCTCTCTCTGTTACCACCTTATCATCCTCCAAATCTCTGACAAGCATGTTAACACTCCAGTAGGCTGGATCCACCTTTCGTTATCAACCCCAAACTCAGCTTCCCACTTACAGAGTCACACCTTAGCCTCCCTCACCACTTGACGTTACACCACTCCAGACTTAGAAATGTCTCTGTTGGACGATGTCCCTGACCTGTCTTCCATGTTTCTTGTCATCTTCCAGTTCATGAACTTTAGTTGTTTGTCCACGTTGTGATCTTCATTTTACCCTTGATCTTCACAGTCATCTACCATCTCCACCCCAGTTTTGGCTTTTGTCATTTTCTTCCCTAACCTGGAGTTTCTGGTTAGTGTATTGAATACTGCACATGCTTCCCAGATAGAATCCCTCGGCGTGCTGCCATTATATTTCTGTAGACCTTTAACTGCCTTGCTCTAGTGAGAGTTTCATAGCTACACTTCCAATGGATTCACATTCCAAGTTGTTCCATACTTAAAAGTTTTCCACTCACTAGGTCAAGAATCGGCCTTTTGTTTTCCATTTCAATTACATAAAATTAAACATATATTTCCTTAGTCACATGGACAACATTGCAAATGCTCAATAGCCACACATGGCTGCCATAGTGGATAGTGCAAAATGGATGGTGTGATGTTCTCTCTAACCTCAAGTCTCTCAGTATCTTGAGTCTTACTCTTCCTTCACTAGGCTGTCTAAGGAAGATATACCTTCCTTAACCACCCAATCCCCATTGCTTCTCTAAGCCCTCCCTACCATCCTTGGATCTTGTTTAATTTATTAGTCCCCCTACTCCCCATTCTCATTCCCATCAGTGGTTTCTCCTTGTTCTGATTCCTTCCCCATTTTTTTGTATCAGTGATTCTATAGGCCAGAAATATCAGCATTATCTAAAATCTGTTAGAAATATACTTCCCAGCCTCATCCCACACCTACTGAATCAGAAGCCCTAGGAGTGGGGACAAGCTGCCTATGTCTTCAATGGCCCTCCAGGTGACCCTGAGGCACACTGCAGTTTGAGAACCACTGGTTGATAGCCAAGTGCACTTGAAATAGACAAAAACTAATCTAAGAGGTTACCTCTGGATAGTGTGGGGGCAGGAGCTGGGGTGGACAGATAGAAGGCTAGAAGCAAGACTTTTTATATTGTTCTGATTTGGAAACCATTTCAATTAAATGTTCAGCTCAAGTTTTGTGTGTTTTTTTAAGGGGGGATATTTTTAATATTTTGATATAGTCTTTTTCTTCTCTTTCCCATCCCCATTTTGTCTCACTTGGTCTTAGGTGGGGTTTGGACCTTAATAAATTTTAACAGCTCTCCAGGTAATCCTATAAAGTATACAGTTAAATATGTTTTATTTTTTTCCACAGAATTATGCATCACCTCAATTAATTTTTATAACTCTTTTATTAATCACTCCAGAAAGAAAACCCATACCTATTTCCACTGTCCCCAACCTTCCCCCAGATGCATATTACTTTTTAGATGGACATTTTACTATTCACAATTTAAGAAATATCATTAACCATGATATATATGTATTTAGGTGAAATATATATCTCAGACATTCATATTAATTTTGGCAAAAATAAAACATCTCTCTGGGTCATAATTACTTCCCTAGGACTAAAACTTTTTTTCCACTTTTCAAAATATGCAGAGTATGCAAAGTTTTCACCAGCCCTCCTGGGACTTTCGGAAAACAATAGTCAAAGCTGCTTTTGACCTGGAAGTGAACTGGATCCTCTATGTAACGTGAAAAGGATCTCTTCGTGTTCCCAACTACTAGCAAAGATCCAAATTCACACAGGGGAGAGGGAGACACAGAGGCAGGTCAGGGAATGCTGAATGAAGGCCCCCACCCAAATCAAACCAAAAAGGGGGCAGAGGGGACCCAGGAGCTTCCTTTGACTCAAACTATGCTGAGTATCCTAGGAAAAGGCAGGGGAAAGCCACCAGGACAAACAAAAGAGACGAATATTTAACTCAGCCTTGAAGGGAACTTTCCAAACAGCGCCTGCCTTGATCTCCTAGGGCCAGAGGATGATAAAATGGTTTGTGGGTTCTGGCTGGTGCCACAGGGATGAGAGGCTGCGCATGCCCCCCACCCCTCCCCACTCATCTCTGAGATGGCTTTGTTCTTCCCAGCCCTGGGGGCTTGTGTTCCGTGGGAGGCTAGGACAGTTTTTGTTATCGACTAGACATATCAGTTTCAATGACAATCACCCTCCTAAACACGTACGTGATTTCTCACGATTTTCTCTCTTGCTCTGAAAATGTAAGTTTTAAAGGGAAAGGATAAAAGATGTGGGTAAGAGAAGAAAAGGACTGTATGAGCAGGGAAGTGACCCTCGATAAACGATGACCTGTACAGTTATCTCTAAAGTAGTTGCATAGCGTTTGCTTCCAAAATCGCGAGTACCTGAAGAAATCCAAGTCTTCAGTGCCTGCCCTAGGAAAGTTAACACAGGTTGCTGCATAAAGAATCTTGAAACGCAAGATATAATAGATATCTTGGTTGGGGAGGGAAATACCACATGCAATGCAATGAAATGAGTAAGGAGGGTGGTGAAGGGCAAAGGGAAAAAAAGCCCTAGCTAATAACATGTTCTTTCCTTCCTTCCTAACACAATGACCCACGTGACTTAATGAAGCCAGTGAGTTCTGAGGCTGATGTAAAAGTTCCAAAAAAAATACTCCTCGGCAGAGGCCCCTGGGTAAATGGTGTCATTTCTAATTTCTCCAGTTCCCATGATTTAGAGCAGACCCAGGATCTGAAATTCGCACCAGCTCTTTGTGCACCGGGGCCGGGGCAGCCTGGGCCGGGCCGGAGGAGCAGGAACGCAGACTTCCTATGTAATTTCAGCACCGTGGCCCTGCTTTGTCTCACGTTTAAAATAATTTGCCAGGTAAAAATAAACTCCTCAGAATCACAGAGTGAAAAATGTACTTAACAATTCAATCCCCGTAAGTTTGGGATTGACAGAGAAAGTGCAGCTGAGGCTAATTAAATTACCCAACATGCATGAATGGTGGTTTCACTGGTGAGTTTATTAATTCACGTCGTTATCATTGTTGTTATTACCGCAACTCCGTAAATTATGCTTTTCATGAGATAGCAGGACATGCAGGCTGTTCTCTGTTTAGCTGGTTCCTGAGAACCATTCTTAGAAAGCAAGCCTCATTTGTCCTAAGTCTCACATCCCCACATGGCGTGTTCTGAGTTATTTTTGTTTATTACTTTTTGGAAATCATTAAAATCTACAAAGAAATTTTTTTAATTTCCTCCTGCTTTTGCCAATAATCCTCACAATAGAAATAAGTATGGTTCGCGATGTCAGCGCCTTGCAGGGTAGTTCCCCGGCGCTGAACTGATTTGCAGAATTCAGACTCCCAGGTTTAAATCCAGGGGAATCGCAACAGGTCTTTATCCCTCAGGGACAATTTCAGGTTTACACGGAGGAGTTTTGTGCAGTCAGATTGACACCGTGTTATGAAAAATCAATCCGCCACTTGTGTGTATACGCATTTGCCCAAACATTTTGGACGAATTTTAGAAGACAATTGAAATGAGCAAAATTTAACTGTAAGATACATTACACAAAGATGCCAAGTCTTCTTGATTCGGGAAGAATTTTCCAAATTTCTAGAAGATACTTCCTAACGCTGGGACAAAATGATTTTGGCTCCCAGGCCTCATTACTCAAACTGTGGTTCCTGGGCCTCAGGGCTGGCATCACCTGGAGCTTGTTAAAAATGCAGACTGTCAAACCCATCCCAGGCCTTCCTAATCAGAATCTGCGCTTCGTCACCATCCCCGGCTGATTCATAAGCACATTAGATCTTGAGGAGCATTGCGGGGGTGTGGCGTAGGAGAGAGAGTGATGCCTTCTCCAGCATCGCCCCCCACCCGCAGCAGCATCCTGCCGCCACAGTTTTCTGCACCAAAGCCTAAAATATGTTGACAAACTTAGAAATTATATTCTAATATATATCCCCATACTGAAGACGTTTGATGCAATTTATCCAATATCTATCTCAAAATAAATGAAACAACTATTGCCAAGACGATCTATTCTGCAACTCCCACTGGTTTGGAGGAAACAGTGAAGAGTGTTCAGTGGTAATTAGATAACTGACCTCATCTCCTACCATACAATTACCTTGCCGCTCCATGTCCCAGCAACAGCTAATGTTACATAATGAAAAAGTCATCGGAATCTAGTGGCCTGCAGCTATCTCCTTTCCCCAAAAAAATTTCTAAAAAAAAAAAGGACAAAATATTACACAAAGCAAAATTTTTTTAATTCAAAATATTAATTTGTAACATAAATGCCAATTTCAAATCCACTTTCTTCCCTACCATGAAGGTCTCCCTGAATTTCATACCATGCAAAAGTAGCCTATTTTAGGGGCTATTTTTATAGATAGCACCATTATATAATTATTTGTTGGATTACAATTACAAAGTACTTTTGCTGATTATGATAAGTGTTCTCTTTTAATTTTTATCTCAAATTAAAAAAACGATATTCTTTCCCTCACTCATAAAAATATTCATGCCAAATAATTTGACATTTTAATAATCATAACTATGCTAAAATTCTTTGCATTGGTAAAGAACTTACACTAGTTTTGTTCTTAGGGAAGAAAGAAAAGAAATTTTCGTTCTTGAAAAAGGGTTTTCATTTAGAATTATTTTAAGCACAAAAAGTGGTATTTCTAAATAGGAATATCACTTTACAGAAACAGTTTTCCAGGTGTTTTACACTAACTTCCACCATCTTAGGGAGAAACAAATAGAATGGTTTTTGTGTATGGTAACTGTGATCCTCTTCTAAAAACACATACGCCCCTTGGATTGAAAAACTCCCTTGGTGATAATCACGGGAGGAGCTTTCACTGTGGTACTAAGGCGATAATCACGGGAGGAGCTTTCACTGTGGTACTAAGGCGTTCCGGATGACTGCGGGGGGCACTGGGGATCCCTAGCTCCTGCCATGAAAACTGTCGTTCTGCTTTTGCAGAAGACATTACTTTACTACAGCAAATCTCTCAACTCGTACTCATGGATATTTGTGGACATCAAGGTTTGGCTTCTTTGGAGTTGGTCCTAGGGCTGCTCTTCATGGCTCCAGCGGATGTTTACAAATGCAGTGTGGCCATGAGGAGAGACGACGATCTTGGTGGGGCTCGCCCGCTGTGCTGAGGCAGGGCAGGATTGCCAGGAGAGGCTCCGCCTTAGCTTGTGTGGATAGGGAAAAACAGGCTGGAGAGCAGGGGAGAGGAAGAAAGGGGTAGGGATGCAGTGGGTGGATAGTGGTGGAAGGGAGGCAGCAGGGAGGGAATTAGCAAGAACTTCAGAGAATATGGGGAAAGAGTTTCTGCTCTGGTCAGGGTTAGGGTAGGCTACAGAATAAAGCACTGTCCAGGGAATAGCAGAGGGTGTCCACATGCATGTGAGGTACCACATCCATGTGAGGTATCATCTAGGATACTTGGTGCAGGGCTGCTGGATGGAGCTGGAATGAGGGCCATGGCCCCATGGAGTGGTTCTGGGAAATCTGTTCAAGAGCATGGTCGGGACACAGGAGCGTGTTCTTAGTTGGGGCCTGGTGGGAACAAGGAGGAGAACAAACCCCAGCAGGTGGCTTGGGAGTATCAGTGTCCTAAGGAGTGCAAAAACATATAGTGATTCCTTATTCCCACTTTCTCCAGTGGCTAAAGGCCAGGAAAAATTCAGTGCAGCATTCCTAAGTAGGTGTCATCTTCTGGAATGCCACCCGAAATCCTGGAGAAATATCGGTCTATGATAGAGCCAAAGGACACCTAGGAGTAGACTTCAAAAAGCTGAGATGGGACAGTGAGTGGCCAGGAGCAGATGCAAAGAGGTGAAGCTGTGTAAAATTAAGGGAGCAACCTATGTGGAGTGCAGTGAGGTAAAAAGAGTCCTAGTTCTGCTAAGTTGAACTGGATCTTTAAAAAATACAAGAATCATGGGCAGAGGGAAAAACGAACATTTGTTTTGCACACAGATTGTTTTCAGGCACCCTTCTAGATGCCCACAATAAATAAAACGTTTGCCATAATCTGGATCTATAAAGTGTATCAGAAAACTTAGCTATCAGTGTAGAGAAACAGCCTGTCTTCTTGAGATTTTAGTATATTGGAGCTAAAAAACACATTGGAGATATTACTGTGGATAATCATAAGGGCTAAAAAGATGACCTAGTAACACAACATGAAAGCACTTTAAGATTATAAGTAAGGAATACATCCATGAAAATGTGTCTTCTGTTAGGAAAAATAAAGATGAATTGTCTTTGTGTGAGATCCAGTCTAATGGCTTTGCTTGAAAATGCACAATAATTGTTCATATGTCTATCAATCTTTGAAGGAAAACTTCCTGAGAGTTGAGATAAGAATACATGACAAGGATCAGAACATGAAGATGCTCAGTGTTAAAGAAAGTTTAACATTTACCCTGTTATTACTGATAGTTAATATGGCAAGAATGTAGACGTTTCAGCGTTTCTAAAAAATATTGTGAATGGCAATCTTATACACCTTCTAAGTCTATTAGAATCAAGGTACTATTTAATTCCCAATATTTTCATCACCTTGGAGTTTTACAGATCTAATTGAAATGCCATCATCTGCTCTGTGAAGACTTCATTCTTTTGGGGAAGTGTGTCTCCCCTCTCCCAGGATCTTGTGGTCTCTGCTTAGCTCTCTTTTGCAGCACTGTTAGTTCCCTATTAGGTTTTGAGCTCCTTGATACAGGGACTATGTTAATACATCCTTAAAGCCTGGCAGTATGTAGCACACCCTACGTAATCAATAAATATTTGTTAAATAAATGAATAAAAAAGCAAGTCGAGAACATGAGATGTGTGTGCTAAGTCAGACCAACTGCATAGACTCAGTACCTGAACCAAATGTAAAATTTCAAATACTGTTAGGAGACTGGGGAAGCTGTTTCCATGGCTAACTCCCTCCTCCTTCGAGTGTTGGTTTAAGTGTCATTATCTTGCTACTGTGAGCATCCCCACTAGAACAGAACACGCCTGCCCTACTCCCACTCTCCTTCCTCTCTCACCCCGTCCTATTTTTCCAGTGTTTGCTCATTGTGTGTCTTCTTCAACTAAAAATGAACGCTATGAGGGAAAAAGTTTTTCCTCTGTTTTGTTCACTTCTACATCCTAAATATCTATGACAGGAGAGGCACATAGCAGAGGCTCAAAGAGTATTTGTGGAATTCGTGTAATGAACTAGAACCTGGTCAAAAGCGTTAGTGTGTGTTTTGTTGACTGGGGAAAGTAGACTCAAAGTTTTAGGTAAGTTTGTAGATTTGTACATTAGCGGCTTATCAAGGAGGTGGACCTTACCACCTTCGAGAGTGACATCAAGTGTCAGAATGTAACATGCATCCAATGTTAGACATACAAGTCTAAGGCAGTGCATTTTGATACAGATATTTCATAGGATAGAGCTAGTATAAAGCATTTTTTAAAAAATAGTTATTTCTGAAGAACTGCTTTTTTATTTTTCTTTTTATTTTTTTATTGTTCAAGTATAGTTGTCTCCATTTCCCTCACCTTTTTTCATTTTTTATTTTTATTTTTTATTGTTGTTCAAATACAGTTGTCTCCATTTTTCCTCCACCTTTTATTTTTTATTTTTCTTTCCTTTTCTTTTTTTCATTGTTGTTAAGTACAGTGAATTATTTTTAGGCTGATACCCTAGGGTGCCATATTTTTTTCTTGTAGGAGTGTTTTTCTAAGGGTGTTTAGTTGAAGGCTTCTACATAACCATAACATAATCATTATTTAGTACTTGCTGTTTTACAGCCGTTATTGAGGCTAAACCCACCAAGGCAAAGAGATATGACCCGCATTTATATTGTCTGTTCTTTTGTGAAGTTTTGGTCAAGAAGTCCACAGTCGAAAATCACTTCCCACGTCTACGAACCAGTCCTACAGAACACACACATTCCCTCCTCTTATCTCTTCATCACCATATATTGGAGTTCCCCATCATAGGCTGTGGTACCAGCCACTAAGAATGTCAAGGGAGATGAGTAACTGTTTCTGCTCCGCCCCGTTGCTGTGACGGACCACACCCACATATAGCACAGGGGAGCTGGGCTGAGGACCGCAGGGGTAGCAATTTCAGAGGAGAAAGCAAGAATGAGAGTTGATGGAGGTTAAGCTGCATGAGCTAGAATTTTATCTGTTTTGAGAGGATTTGGCAAAATGAAGATGAAAGAATTTTTCTTTTAGGCCAGCCACATCTTCTAACTGGTCCTATGGTTTATTACAGGGGAAAGTCCTCAGTCTCTTAATACTTCTTGATTTTTTTCCCTGTAAAATAGCTGTGAGTATGCTCAGCCCTTCAAGGTGCTGACTCCCTGATTTGTTTCACCTGAATGAAGGTGCAAGTGTTTACATTGAGAATCTGGAGTGCTGTCCCCATCCCCGCTCTTCTTTCATACTCCCTCAGATGTACGATTTCTTAGCCTTCTTTACTGGTGAGCATTGCAAAACGGTGCCTGTTCATTGTTGCCGACATTCCTGACGGGTAAACTGATAAATGAATCATCCTGTTGTATTCCTTGCACCTGCGTGCAGCTGTCTTCTCTAACGTGCTTAGCCAGAGTGTAGTAGATGCATCTGCTTTACAAGTTAACCGACAGAATTTGTTTATAAACCCACTGAAGAGCTAAATGAAGCAAACTGCATTATCGTGCTTGCTAATTACATTTCATTTCAGCTGAAAGCTTATTACAGATACAGACTGAAAGCCTGACTTTTTAATTTTGTTTGCATCCACTTCTGCTTTTACTTCAGTCCCCGGAAGACTTTTTCCCCCTCGTAAAACTAAGCAGGAGGATTAAAGCAGTTGACTGCAGGAGGCTGTGGAATTGGTTAATATCTCCTCAACTGCATTTGTTAATAAGAAAGGGTCTTCACTCTTGGTATAGATTGGTATCACTTTCTGTACTAATGGACTCCGTACACATCCATAAGGCATGGGTGTCTTCCACTGGCCTTTAATTCACCACTTCCTGAGCAGAGGCTACATTTCTTCTAGATGCAGCTACAGGACTGTAAGGGCAGAACAATCTGATGCCCAAATGCACAGGTATCTGAATGAGCTGTATTCTTAAAACTGTCATGTCAACTCCGATGTGCTCTCCTCCTTTCTCATCAAAGCGAAGTGGTACCCAACATTTCATTAACTGCGGGTATTGTGTGTACTCAGGAATAGCAGGAGCTGTGCTGGCCTCAGCTCTGTTGCTAGGTGATCTTTCCTCCTTTTCCCCTGAAAAGCAGTTTTCCCCTTCCACCATCTCCATCAATCTGCAATAGTTAAAAATTATCACTACCTGCTACATTATTTGCAAAAACCACCATACTGTATAATGACCCAAATCTCTAGGCTGTTTAAATTACTATACTCATTTATAATTTCTCTCTGATACAATCAGAATCCCCCAAGTTTGTGTATTATGGGTACTTCTTCCTTCGCTTCATCATTCTGCCATGCCTGGAAATGCCACCTCAGAAGGTTGTAATGGCCTTTAATGGTGGCAGATGCAGCAGGCGCTGAGCTATCTGACCCCGAATGACAAAGTCTTCTTCATGTTCATCACCTATCTCCCTGCACAGCAATTTTCAAAGTCCGTGGGGTCCTTTTCAAGAGGTCTATGGCATCAAAACTATTTCCATAAAAATGGCAAGGCATTGTCTGCCTTTTTCACTGTACAGATGATGCCAAAGAAATGGTGGGTAAAAGGGACACTGCCTTGGCCTGGATAGAGGTAGTGACACCAAAATGCTAACGGTGGTATTTTTTTTTTGTATCACCATGCAGTCACAGAAAAAACAGCTAGTGTCACTTAAGAATGTCTTTGACAAATCAGTAACAATTATTTTACTAGATCTCCACCCTAAAATATAAGTCTTTTCCGTGTGACAAAATGGAGCATAGACATACAGCCCTGTGCGGCATGCGCGCCTGTGCAGGCCGCGTTGGGAGCTAAAGCAGCTGGGTTGTTGCTTTTTTTTTTTTTCACAGAATGCCATTTTTGCTTGAAAGACTGACTGACGAACGATGGTTTTTCAGACTTAGGTATTTGGCAGACATTTTGTCAAAAATGAACAAAGTGAGCTTGTCACTTCAAGGAAGACAACTGACAGTGTTTGTTGCCGACAATAAAATCTGAGCTATCAGGCAAAAATTAGAATTTTGGAAAATTCCTATCTGCCTATGAGCTTGACAGCTTCCCAATACTTATAATACTTATAGGCTTTTCTAATAAGACTGGTGTGATGCTAATGAATGTGATTTGTTGACACTATCTTATGAAACGTGTCAACATTTAGAAACTCCGTATAGCTCAGTGAAGCAACGTTTTTTCAAGTGACCAACACAAAATCAGACATGAGTAAAAGATCCATTCAAAGCGCAAAATAAACCAATTGATTTTAATACATTGGTATAAAGAACAAGACAAATTCATTGATAGGGTTTCAGATTCTATTGGCAGACCCCACCCTGTGTCCTTTAAGAAATGGACACTTGTTGAGTTTTGGAGCAGAATCAAAGAGCAATCACAATTATCCAAAAAAGCTATTCAAATACTCCTCCCTTTTCCAACCACATATCCATATAAGGCTGGATTTTCTTTAAATATTTTACAATATACCACAACAGACTGAATGCAGAAACAGATATAAGAATTTAGTTATCTTGTAGTAAGATATTGAAGAGATTTGCAAAAATTAAAAACATTACTCTTTTCACTAAATTTGTTTTTGAAAATAGAGTTACTTAGCATTAAAATATGTTTCTAACACTAACATGTGGTGGGTTTATTATTGTTATTAAACAATGAGTTAATAAACAATTATTATTTTTAATTTTATTTTTAATGGTATCTTTTCCATTACCATTTATCCCCCTTATACCCTTCTTATGGTATTTGTCTTTCTCCAACTGGCTTATTTCACTTAGTATAATGTTCTCCAGGTCCATCCATGCTGTTGCAAAGGGTAAACTTTGCATCTTTTATGGCTGAGTAGTATTCCATCATGTAAATGTCCCATAGTTGTTTTATCCATTCATCTACTGATGGACACTTGGGCTGCTTCCATATCTTGGTGATTGTAAATAATGCTGCAATAATAATAGGGGTACTTATGTTCTTTTGAATTATTGTTTTGGGTTCCTTTAGATAAATTCCCAGAAATGGAGTTGCTGGGTCATAAAGCAGTTTCACTTTTAATTTTTGAGGTATCTCCATACTGTTTCCCACTGTGGCTGCAAAAATCTGTATTCCTACCCACAGTGCAAAATGGTTCCCCTTTCTCTACATCCTGGCCAGCATTTGTTGTTTACTGATTTATTAATGATGGCCATTCTGACAGATGGTATCTCATTGCGGTTCTAATTTACGTTTCTCTGATGATTAGTGATATTGAACATCTTTTCATATGTCTATTGGCCACCTATATGTCCTCTTTAGTTCTTTAAAAAAACAGGTTCTTTTCCTGTTTTTTAATTGGATTTTTTGGGTTTTGGGTTGAGTTTTATTGGCACATGCCCGGGTTGTGGGTTCCATCCCTGGTCTGAGTGAGTACTGCCCCCCAGTCCAGGTGTGTATGGGAGGCAACCAATCGATCTTTCTCTCTCACATTGATGTTCCTCTCTCCCTTCCTAACTCTCTAGAAGCAATGAGAAAAAATGTCCTTGGGTGAGGTTAAACATTTTTTTATTACTAATATGGTAGGTACTAATAATTTTAACCCACAAAAATAAATTTTCTTCGGGATTATCCATAAGTTTTAAGGATGTAAAGGGGTTATAAGACCAAAATTTTGAGGACTTCTGTTTTATATCATACTGTTGTTTGTTAGAAAATAATGATGACTATTGTCTAACTTATGTTCTCATTTCAAGGTTGCCATTTGCATATAAATGTTTTGTATTTGCATGTAGGGCAATAAAATAGACTAAATTTTGAAAATTTTATCATGTACCTTAATAAATGATCTATATAAAGCTGAATTTGTGAAATCTGTTGTAAACCCAAGAACAACTGTCCAGATCACTGAATGTTCACTCTCTTAAAAATAATCATTCTTTAAGAAAAATATTTTTTATCCTCACCTGAGGATATTTTCTCATTGCTTTGGTTTTTCATTGCATTGATTCTTTCCTTGTCCATGCTTAGCCCATCATAATCATTTTAAATTTCTATTGCAGTGTTCTTGATTTTTAGCATTTATTTTTTATTCTTTCTTAGACTTTCTATCTCCCTGCTTATATTACCCAAATATCTTGCATTTTATCTACTTTTCCATTAGAGCACTTAGCATATTAATTAGTTACTTTACATCTCCTGTCTGATAATTCTGTAACCTGTGTCCTGTCTGAATCTGATTCTGATGCCTTCTTTGTCTCTTCATTGTGTTTCATTTCTTACCTTTTAGGATACTTTGTAATTTTTTTGCTGAAGCCAGGCATTCTGTACTGAGTAATAGAAATGGAAGCAAACAGGCCTTCAGAGTGAGGATCTATATTAATCTAGCTAAGAGTTGGGCTATGATTAATGTTTTCTGTAACTACAGGTACCAGAGGCTTCGTCTTCCTCTAGTGTCCTTGATTTTGTCTCCCTTTCTGACTTTGGGCTTCCCTAAATACTCCTCCTCAGAGAACATCTGTGTCTTGCAGCTCCTTCAGCCATAACCCACATCATCCTGGAGCCCCCTCGGTATGGCTAAGTATGGGGAAGGGGAGGGTCCTAATCTTATGATTAACTCCCATATTTTAGGCCTGTGTCCCAGAGCTGTGAATTTCACCAGTGTTTCTCCCAACATAGAGCTCCTCTTTGCCATTTGGTGCAACAGAAAACCTAGAGGGGACTAAAGTGAGAGAAATGTCCTTTCCTTAGCGGGGATAAAACTCTACCAAAGTCTTTCTCCCTGCAATGTAGAGCTTTTCTCCAGAGCACATTCTGGTTATATTTCATAATGATTGGTCTTACATTTCTCTTGCCAGAACCATGAAAACTCAGTGGGGCTCCTGGAAGGAAAACCCATAGAAGTACGGAGATCCCCTTAAGACTGCTACATCAGATTATAAAGACATAAAAATGAATTCATCCATTCAACAGACTTTTTTTCTCCTGTAATATGCCATATATTACATATGCCCAGAGGTAACAGACGGGAGAGAAACGCTGCAAAAGCCAAAATGCTGCCAGTGGTCTCCCAGGTAGCATTTTCTTGTTTACTGTTTATGCCAATTGCTAAAATGTCCATAAAATATGTATTGCTTTTATAATAAATTTTAAATCTTTAAATGCAAATTATGTTCATTGTTTTCTATCCATGTGAACGGGAGTATGTTTTTAATTTTGTTTTGCCACTCTTGCCTAAATATAGTGGTTTGTGCATCATACTAGAAACCCAGGGAAGTAATTCACTCCTGGTTCCCATATTCCAGGTTCATCCTGGATGGGGCAATCCCAGGGGAAAGGCTTTCTGGGCAGAGGAAACAGCATTGAGAAGCCTCAAAGACCTCGAGCCCGTGATGACTTTGGGGGCTGCCTGCACACCTACACCGCTGAAGCAGAGAGGCCCCGGGCGTTGGACCCATTGTGCTCTGTGCTCAGGAACCTGAAAGTTTCCTTTTGGTAATGAAGAGTAACAAAGGAGTTCCATCCAGGAAGTGACACGGTCAGACTTGCTTTTAGAAAGATTGTTTTGATGGCACTAGAGAAGGTAGAAATAGGGAAATGGGATGGAAGGATCTTGTCACTCACCTAGGGCAGTGCTCAGAAGGGAGGCAGGAACAGATGGACACGGCAGGTGTTAGGAACTCTGCTGGGCAGGCTGCATGGTTAGGCTCACCCTCGGCTCCATCCCCCTCCCTGTGCCGACCTTAGAATCTCTTGCTTCTGCTTCATAACGTACCATGGGGCTATGCTCTTGTAGGGCCTTCCCTGGTCCCACTGGAACCTTTGTGCTGGAGGAGAGTTAGAAAGTGAATGGGCTTCTTTCTAGGGCCTCCACATTCATGGCATTTGGGATTATTAAAAAATGATTCCAAAGGAAATCTGACTCCTAGATCCTGGAGTTGCAGAGGTACTGTTCTTTTATAGAGTTGATATTTTTAAAAATTTAGCCCAATGTTTTATAATTTTCTTACTAATTTTATTTAAGGAGTAATAACAGCGTATTTTTTGAGGGGACACAGAAAGATTAAATGAAGGGAGTCACAAGCTACTCAGAGCTCCTGACCCTTTGGAAGTTGTAGTTCCTAAAGCTGAAGTAGTAAAATTCAACAGCTTGCTAAAATATTGCCATATGAGAGGAGAAAAAAATTTAAGACCAAGGAATTAGTGGGCTGCCAGTATAAAAGACTATTTGTTAGCACTTGGCTGGCATTAAGTGTTATGTTATTGCTAACAAGAAGCCGATAACATGATTTCGGAAAGATATTCAAGGCTTGGCAAATACATTTACTCCTCAGTGTTTTATACTTCCATGTTAAATATTTCCAGATAATCCAGGCTCCTTACACATATATCTCATTTTAGAGCCATGCGTACAACCCTGAACTTTCACTATTTAATACTTACACATTCCAAAGGCAATCCACATTTGGCCGGTGCAGTTAAATACAAACAATAGGATAAATGTTTCTATTCTCTGCTCTAAATCCTCCAGCTTAACATTTTGACTCTGCAACAACTAATAAAGCTAAAGAGAGATTGGGGATCCAAATTGGCATGCTTACATCCTAATGACTGGGTTAGCAATGGATGCTATTGACCGACAAGAGACTGAAGCTTAACGGATGCTCTTCCTGCCTCCTTCAGAAACAGCCCTCGAAGAAGGAGACCTGAGAATCTAATTAGCTCTCACATTTGTGCCTCATCCTGTGAATCAGCCTGTGGGATGACAGCTGCTCTGCAGACTTCTCTGTTGCTCTGAGGAGAAACAGCTTGCTCTGACTTCTGGGGCAGGAAGTTGCTCCTTAGCCAAGCCTGTCAATCAGGTTGAATCTTGGAGTGACCAAAGAGGCCAATTCAGATAAGGAGAAGCCTACAAACGCCAAGATTTATTGGCCCAACTACTAAGTGCTGGGAATTCAGAAGTGAGTAAGATGGGAACTAAAATAAATAAGACATGGACAAATGGATAAAGGTTGTCAAGGGGCACAAGTTTCTACTTACAAGAAAAATAAGTCCTGGGCATGATGACTACAGTTAATGATACCATGTTGTATATCTGAAAGTTGCTAAGAGGGTAGACCTTAAAAGTTCTCATCACAAGAAAAAATTGTAATATGTACAGTGATGGCTGCAAACTAAACTTTTTGTGATAATCATTTCACAATAGTTACATGTATGTAATCATTATGTTGGTCACCTAAAACAAATACAATGTTATATGTCAGTTATATCTCAATGAAAAAAAAACAGAAACAGAAAAGTTGTAATGTAGCAATGGAGGTGAGGGAAATGTTGTGCCGGTCAGAGAACTTCAGTGTGAGTTGGGGCTTATATATTCAATTTAAGCTTCGTAAGGACACAGTACTATAGTTTACTCATCTTTATCTCTCCTATAGGGCCCTGGACCTTGCATATTTTTTTAAAAGGTGAATAAGATGGTTCCTGTCTTCAAGAAACTATTTGAACTGAAGCAAATTAGTAAACAATTGCAATACAAATTATAAATACTACCCACAGGTTCCTCATCTAGAACGGAATATGTACCCCTCACAGTCTCAAACCAATTGTCACATTCTTCCTTTTGCTTACATAAGCATCTCTGGAACTTGTGAAGAAATATGGCCTTTGAGAAATATTTATGTGATTTTTCTCTGTCTTTCCCATGAAGAAAATGCTGATCATTTTTGGAGTCCACCTCTTATGCGCCTATAAAAAACAGTGTTCTCTCAAGTGTTTTCAGATTTATGTTAAGTCTGACTAATTAGTGAGCAGCAGAAAGAAGGATCAGGCACTATACAGCTTCACAACCAATCAGCAACCTGAGGCTCCATTACGAAAGCTTAGAACATTCCACAGGCACAAACTTCATGAGGACATTGAACAGATTCTGTTCTGTGACTTGTTTCAGAATGAAATTCTATTCACCCTGCTTGGCTGATAAATGTGGCTCAACACAACTTGAATTCTTAAAAACATTAGACGAGGGTGTGAGCTGTTGGCCGAGGACAAACTTCCATGCCCTAACCCAAAGCACATTTCCCCAGTGGCCAGCACCCTCCGCCTCGTTGGTCAGAAGCCAGGGAGTTTGTTTTCACTGGTAACCACCTGCCCACGGTGAGCGAACTTGCTTTCAGTCGTACCTGGCACGGACCTGCAAGCTCTCTAAAGCAGTCTGCAGCCGAGGAGGCAGAACTGTGAGTTTAGTCTACAGGAACAGATGAAGACTTCTCTGAACATCTGGCTTTCATTGAGACAGCAATTACTATATAGCTGTGAGGAAAGCCAGGGAAGACACCCCAACTCACTGAAGCTTGAATATTTAAGCTGAGCCACGCATTCATATGCACTTTAGAACTGATGTTTCTTACATCTCCATGTTAATTTTTCCTTGATTGACAGTCCAGAAGACCTCTAGGAATCCTGTCAGCAAAACAGATCCCTTAGAGCTGCTTAAGCTAAAGCTAGTCTTTTATGTATGAATAAGAGCATACAACCTTTCGTTCTGCTTTAGTTCATCTGCTAAGACTCCTGGGGATGAATTAGTACTGTGGTCAGTTTAGTCCCATGCCACTCATGGTCCCATGGAAAAAACATAGTGTTGTCACATTTGAAAAGTGGCATATGTTTTCCTAGTAATTACATCTTATATGTTTACTATTCAAAACATGCAGGTGTGGGTTTTTGAATGGTGGCCAATGACAATGTGTCTAACTGGCAGCAGTTCCGAAGTGAGTCATGTTTCACTGTCTGTCAGTTTTTACAACTGTTTTCACTACTAATTTAGTTCTGTGATGCAGCGTGCAATTAGTTCTATTATGGAAGCAGCTGTCTTCAGTTTTATGAAGACGCTTTCCCCTTTGGCTTGCACAGATCTTGTTGTGGTTCTGCTGATGTGAGGACAGAAGTTGTAATGCGGTACCTAGAGGAGCTACAGTGGGCCCAGATCCCCCACACAGAGGATTCTCCCTCACTCGCTGCTGCTCCAGTGCTGCCTCTCCCAGCTCCACTGAACAGGGGTCCCAAAGGAATTTGGCCCCTGCAAGACAGGTCCCATGGAGATTGGCACGTATTCTACTTGTCCTCCCTACAATCCCGTTGTTCATGTAACAGTTCTATTTGGAAGTGATATATTAGGTCAAAGTTGAGGTGGGAGGTATGGTGGGCAGAACAAGGGGGCTGTGTTTGGTTCACTTTCTAACAATGAACTATAATTTTAAGGAACCAAGAGGAAGCCTGAATGTAGCAAATGCTGGCACATAAACAATAGGAGAATTGGACTTCATGTTTATAGATATAGGAGATGTGATAATATGTTCTGGCTTCTTTGAAAAAATATTCTATCCTCTCAGGAGTTTCTATGCTTTTAACTTTCAATCCCATCAGACACCTGGGTTTCTCCAGGTAACGTGCAGTCCTGCCTATTCTGAGCCTATATGCCCTGAGCAGTGCTAACAGTTTTAGCTCGGATTTAGATGATAGCAGGTGCCTCCAGAAAGCTCAGAGACCGAGCACAGTGGAGCACGTTATTTTGCACTGTTCACTAACCTACACTGGCTCACTGAATCCTTTCTGACATAAAGATTCTGCCATCTCAGCTTAAGACATGAAAATCGACCTCAGAATTTCAGTGGGTTACCCAGGATTAGTCAATAAGTAGGGTTACCAGAGTCTCCCAGTTCTAAACACCGTGCTCCTTATTAATTTTTAAATAAGTGTAACAGCTTCTTTTGGGTCTCGATTAAACCTTTGTCATTCCAGCAGACTGGGGCTTCCTGGGTTCTGGCCATGTGGATCCTGACCTGAGTCTGACGTTACCCAGGAAATGCATTTTTAAATAAACACACATGGGGTTCAGGAAGTCCTTCTCACCTCTTCATGTTTTTGCCCACATTTACTTTCACATTCACTCCCTGCCTTGTGAAATAAATCTCTTCCTCCTTTTCTTTCTCTGACTTTGTCTGTCTCTCTCTGTGTCTCTCTGTCTCTCCCTCTCTCTCTGTCTGTCTCTGTCTCTCTCTGTCTCTGTCTCTCTGTCTCTTTCTCTTTGTCTCTGTCTCTCTCTCTCTCTGTCTCTCTCTAGTTTTTCAAGAAACAACTCCATCAAGCTCTTCTCTTTCTCTTCTCTTTCTTCTGCTCCATGCCTGCTCCCATTCCATTCATCCCGCTTCTTCTCCACTTTCTTCATCTAAAGAGCCTTCCAGGTTCCTAAGCAATCCCACAGTAAACATTGATAGACATGCAAATATATATGCAAATCTAACTGGTTATTTCCTTAGAATAAATTCCTAGAGTTAAAATACCTGGGTCAAAAGGTATGCACACTTTAACTTTTGGTAGATATTGACTAATTGCTCCGCCACAGAGGTTGTACACAAATTGTAAAGCCACCAAGAGTATATTAGAGGACTTTTTACTATACATTTTGGACAACTGTATATTACCCACCAAATTTTTCAAAAAATTATAGTCTTTCTTAGTGAAGTTTAATTTTTCCATGTATTTATTGGCCATCGAAATATCTTTAGTAAAGTACAGTTAATGCCTTGTAGTGTGTTTCTCAGGCTGTTTTCTAGTACAAGCAGTGCTTGGCATGTCCGGGCTACTGACCCTGTGTCTGCCTTTATGTTCTAACATGTTCCCTGTTTCTTGTTCATCTTACTTTAAAAAAATCTTACTTTTAATGTTTTGTCATATGGGCACCTTTTTTTTTACATTGTTAAAATTATCAAGAGTTTCCTTTATCATTCCCTTTATGGTGTCCTGATTAGTTTTCTAATCCTTTCTATCTCAAGTTTTTTTAAAAATCACCTATATTTTGTCCAAGTGCTTAGAGGATTTTATTTTTTATTCTTAACCCAATCTTCCAAAGCTCCTATGAAGGATGAGTCTCCTGCATCATATATTGAATAGTCTGTTATTTCCATTTGATTCTAAATAATATCTTATCATACACATTCCTATATATTTTAACGTGTTTCTGTACCTTTTCTTTTGTTGATCTAGCTGTCTGTTCCTAACCTATTTTTCATAGGTTTAGCTACTTATTTAAAAAATAATTGAAACTTTCATAGCTATATTACTATATTAATTCTCCAAGCAAATTAGAATGCATTTGTAAAGTTCCATACAACAAAATGTTTATTATTCAAATGAAAACTTCCACAGAAGTGCTCAGGTCGATGCAGTGGAGACGGGGTGGGGAGCTCAAATCCCATCTACTGTCTGCTCACTGGGTCCCTGCTGCCACTTTTGAGGAACAATTTGAGAAACCACTGCTCTGAGGACCCCTCCTGCTCTACAGGATGTCCCGACCCATCAGCAAAGGTCACGGGCAATCAGAAACAGGAGGCGCATGGTCTTTTTTCTGTACCGATGGCCTCGGTCCCCTCACAACATGGCAGGGGCCCCCACACCTTTGGATGCCCGTCGTGCTTCTTCCTGCAGGTGCTTTGGCTGCAGGTGCTCATCCATCACGAGCTGATCTCCCCTCTGCTTTTATCTGCTTTTCAGCCGCCCGAAGTAATGTCCTTATTGCTTGAACATCTGTTCCACATTTAAGTATTTTCACTTAACAGTAGCTTTGGAACCATTTAAGTAACTAACCATTTCCATACTCAGCTGAAGAGAATATAAAATGTGAACATTAAAGATGTGCTATAGATGGAGAGGTGACAAGTGTGCGGAGACGCACTTTCCCTGGGTAAAGGGGAACGCTCTGCGGCGGTCTAACCTTCCCCGGCTAACGTTTGCATGTCCCCACCATCCGAAGTGGGAAAGTAAGGAATCCATCCTTACAACTGTCTGGTACATCTGTATTATGATTATTCACCAAAAGGGACAGAGAACATTTACCTCTTTTTACATCTATAGCATGAAATAAGGAAGGCCCGGTTATTGCTACTTAATGAACACACACTGCAGTCTCTCCTGGTAAATTCAAGCTTAGATACAAGTCATTTCATTAATTATGATTCCTATGGACCACATATAATTCTTTAGTCAAATTAAAGTTTAGAGATAGTTAAATGGAAAATTATCCTTCCCTAGTTGTAAGGAATTTACAATATATACAATACAAATTAAAATTCACATTGATTTGTTAAAGCAAGGCAATCAAATCTGTGTCTTAGTGAGAATTTGCTAGAAATAAGTTAAAAGGCTTTCTATTCATTCACTTATTACTCATATTTATTCAATGTCTAATGTAAAGTATTGTTCCATGTGCTGAGGATATACTGCCAGGGATATATTGCAGAAGGAAAGTGCATACTCTCATAGAGATAGAAGTTCAGTGGGGAGAGATTTAAAAACTGATGCACAGTAAGAGAAATATCAAACACTGAGTGATAAGTGCTACACTAAGAATTAAAATAGAATAATATGATAGACATTGCCTCCTCTGGATTGGACAGTCATGGAAATTCCTCTGTGCACATGACTTTAAGTCAAAATATGAAAGCAAAAATGGAGACATTCATATGAATCTCAAGAAAAGAATCTTGCAGGTGGTAGAAAAACTGGAAGAAAACCATGTGCTAGAAAGAAATTTGGTGAGTTTTATAAGGTCACTGTGACTGGATATAGTGAACAAGCAGGAACATAGTACAAGATGAGTTCCAACAGATAGGGGCCAGATCACAGAGGACTTTGCCAACTCAATGAAGGAGTTTGAATTTTATACCAAGTATGAAAGGAAGCCATTGGAGGATTAAAAACAGATGAGTGAAATGTTCTGATTTATGTGTATAGCACTCTGTCTGATAAATAGAGAAGTGATCAAGAGAAGCAAGACTGAAATAATGGAGCAGTGGAAGGGAAAATGATGCTGAGGGGAGGGAAAATTTGTTGGAAAGATGCTCCTGAGCAGACAAGAGCTGATATGCAAAAGAATGACCTTAGAACAGACTGTTCACTCATGACTGGAAGAAAAACAGACTAGTCTAGATTTGAGTAGATAAGTAAAGTGGCATTGGAAGAGTTTGGGAAGGTCTGTTCTGATTGTTCCCATTTTCTCACTGGAATAGGAAGCAAGGTCAGCATGGAGAATGAGGATGGAGAAGGATGTGCTAGACGTTTGAGGAAAGGGGAAAATGTAAATGACTAATATGGGAGAATAGGAATGAAAATGGTCATGGGAAATGTAATATGATCACCATGCAGCACAAAAAATCCTTTTAACATTAATGATCATACATTAAAAATGAGATCAGACAATGTGGATGTTTTCTTCTTCAGCCAAATTCAACTATATATGGGATACATGGAGAATACCCCAAATTTGAAATTTACCAAGATTTACATTTGTCAAAGCCAGAGAAAAACAAGGGAGTTGAGGATTTTTATAAGAGGGTGATTTTACTGTTGGAGTATTAACTGGGTAAGGATACCCAATTAATGAGTGAAGAAACCAATGGGAGGGTAGACAGGACAGACTGTGAAAAGTGTTGTATAATCAATATATTGTAGATTCCAGAAGAATAAAAGGATAGCTAGCATTACAATACTACTAGAAGAAGAAAGCTAGAAGGGCAGAGTTGAAACTGAGGTTATGGGGTAATTTCAGTTACTGGTAATGACAAGGATGAAGATACAGCCATGGAGTGAGTAGCTGAGGTAGAGGAAAAGAGGAGAGGAGAATAAGGAACTGAGATTCCAGGACACTAGCAGGATCTACTATTTGGATATTAAAATAGCCAAGAATTATGACAAGAGTAAAGAAACAAGCACAAACACCTCTAATAAAAACACAGTGGAGAAAAGAAAAATAATGGAAATGTTTAAAAAAGTGATTGATAAGGAGGCAGTGAATGGAGATTGAGCATATGTATAGTGGATATGCTTGATAAGAAGAAAGCATAATTAAAACTAAAGCATTAAGTAAAGACATAATTGAATAGCTTTCACTTCTAAAAATATGGCAAATTAAACCTTGAGATGAGCACCTAAAAGATTAGGAAAGTTATTTAAAAACACTTCTAAATGAATTACTGAGCTATCAAAAATAAGGAATCTATATATTCCACAAGCATAAGAAAGCAGAAACCCTTGGAAATGAGCAAATTTTACAGCTGCCTCTTGTCGGGGAATTCTGACACACCCTGGACACCTCACAGCATCCACTTTGATGGGTATAAGGGATTCAGAAGGCAAGAGCAAAGGCCAGAGGCCAGCCGCAGGCCAGGGAATATGTAGGGAACCTCCAGAAAAAGATGTTCCCTTAAGGCCACACCCCAATACAAGGGTACGTGGTAAACAAAATCGTACCACACATACAGGGAAGAAAACATGCCTATCTTGAATGTGGCATTAGGTGGAGGGGAAAAAATAATCTCTCCTGAGAATTCCTAGCCACAAGACTGTCTTCTCTTTGATTTTTATTGTGAATTCAAGTTACAATAAGGTAAATAGTCCAAATGACAACCATGTTAAACTGAACAAGAATTAACAAACCCACAGGCAACAGCAGCCAAAGCTAAGAAGTTAAATTTTAAGGTAGTTATGTCAGAAGTAGATGCAAATCCTCTCTGGAGAAACTCAATTTCAACCCCAGTTCAAAGAATTACCATTCAAAGTTCAAGGGAAAATTAAGTTACTCATAGTAAAAAAATTACAAAACATACAAAGGACCAATGTCCAATGGGTAAAGTCTAGCAGAAAAATAAATGCAGAAAGATTTTAAATGTTAACATTATCAGACATAGAATATAAAGTTATATTTATTATTTTCAAAGAGATTTGTTAATGCACATATTGAAAATATGAGCAGGGAATATAATACTTAAAAAAATAAGCAAGCTATAAAAAGAAGTAAATAGAACTTTTAGAAATTAAAAACACTATACTTAATTAAAAGTTGAATGAAAGGATTAAACAACTGAGGAGAGAATCAATGATCTGGAAGTCAGTTTCAAAGAAATTATCAAAATACACTCCAGCGATATAAATAATACAAAAAAAGTTTATAAAATATGGAGAATTTACTGTGGAAGTATAACATACATTGAATTAGAATTTTGGAAAACAAGAGGAGATCTTTTATGAGTTAATGGTTATAAATTTTCTAATATTGCAAAAAGACACTTCTTAGCTCCAAGAAGTTCAGCAAATTCCCAATATTATAAATAAAATGGTACCCACACCTAGACACATGGTAAATGAACTTCAACATACAAAAAGCAAAGCAATGAGATACATAAGATATGAAAACAGCCTGGGATAAGAAACAGAGATCACACTGTTGTTTACCCAACAATACTGTTTTTCAGTAAGATGAATAAATTAAGAAAATTTCACCCAGTCCCTGAGAGAATACACCACTAACAAACTGAAAGAAAAGGAAACTCTAAAGAATATTTGTAAAGCAGAAAGAAAATGATCCCAAATGGAAAGTCTGAGTTGTATTTATCAGAAGAAATGTCATTAAATATACTTGTAAAATTAATTCAATAATAAACACTATAAATAATTGCATCTTTTATGCAACGATAGCTAAAATTCTTGCCAAGTATCATTTATAATACTAGTTAGAGTGATCATAGATAAAGCATCCTATTTTTTGTACTTGTTAAGAAAGAAGATATATATATCATTAACATTAGATTTTAAGTATCTGTGTTAAAACAGCAAGTGTTAACCATTAAATGGATAGACATGGTAGAGGAATAGAATGGAAAAATTTCAAATCTGTCAGTCCCTCTCATCCATAAACAGAAACCCACCCAGATTAATCTATTCATTCAACCTAAATCCAGTAAACATCTCTAATTTTTTTGATACTTCATAAGTTTAAGCTAAATTCATAAATGCCTTTCAACTGATTTTATTGTGTCATGTTCTCCTTAATAGAGGTTTTACTAGCCACATAAACTAAGACAAGTAACTTCCTGTTTTTCTAGTCTCTAATATAGTTTTATAAAATAGAGATTATTTAAACCTGAGAGTTTGGTAAAATGAACTCTTCGGGCTGAATGTCTTTTTTTGGAGGTGGGAAGGTTGGAGACAGACAGGCAATGATAAGTTCAAATTTTTAGAAATTATTCAGTATATTCTATTTCATCTTGAGTCAACTTTAATGATTTATGTTATTTTAAAAAAGTTTCCACTGTATCTAAGTTTTCAATTTTACTGTCTTAAAGTTTATATTCATTTCCTTTTTTTATACATTGGAGTAGAATAAAGGTAAGTTCTCAAAAATTTACATTCCATATTAGGGGGAATAGGAAGACGTGCACTATTTAAAAGCAACAGAGGAATTGACCAAGCAGGAAACCTAGCATGGAATTGTTCAGGTGGCCATGGCCATCCAGAAAGAAAGACAGTTGACCCTTGAGCAACGTAGAGGTTTGAGGTGCTGACCTCCTGCAAAGTCAGAAATCTGCATGTAACTTTTGACTACCCCAAAACTTAACTACTGGAAGTCTTACAGCTAACATAAACAATTACCACATAATTTGTATGTTATATGTAGTATGTATTGTATTCTTGCAATAAAGTAAGCTAGAGAAGAGGAACTGTTACTTGGAAAATCATAAGACAAAATACATTGACAGTACTCTATATATTTATTGAAAAAAATCTGCATAAAAGTGGACTTTCACAGTTCAAACCTGTGTTGTTCAAGGTTCAGCTGTATTACATTGTTTAGCTCTCCTTGCAAAATGATATATAGTCATGTGACTGAGTTCTGAGCATTAACCAGTAGAGAGAAGTGGCATGTTTAGCTTTAGAAATTCTCATTAAAAGGAAGAACTATGTTCTTTTCTTGACCCCTTTCTTGATCCTGCTACCTAGAGGGCAATGCAATAGCAATGAGGAGCTTCTATCTAGGATCATGGAATGACCTGGGGGATTCAACCATGCTCGGAGACACCATAAGGTTCAAGGCACCCAATTCCCTGAGGTCTTTATGGAACAGAGATGCCAGCAAGCCCTGGACTCCCTCTGTCAGGGTTTTAACATGAGAGAGAAAGGCCTCGTATCCTTTTTCTGCCACCCATAGTGGGAGTTTTAAAAGTACTTGCTGATTAACCTAATCATAATACAGAGAGCATATATATGCTATACAAAAAAAATCAGATAGGACAAGCAGCAAAATTTATATGGTTGATTCTACATTTCATTTGTATTCATCTTGTATTTTCCAAATTTTATAATCAATATTACATGAATACTGTAAACATATGTGTTTATTAATTTGAACATTAGAAAACATAAAGATTACTGATAATCTCGCTACTTAGATAATTATTTTAATTTTTGATGTACATCTTTACAAAGAAAAATCTTCTAAATAAAACAAAAACAACTTCTCTGAGATCCCTACAAATTCAGTTTTGGAAACAATGCAGGAATCCTGATAAGAGTAGGAGGTTTCACTTGGTGACCTTTAGGATTTCAGTCAAACCTACTGTCCTGGGATACTATACTTTTTAAAAAACCCTTTTCAACTTAAAGATAAATTTGATTTTTAAGAATGTCATCATACACTAAATGTCCCTGAAATGGACTAATGGGTTTGGCTTTTTGTGGGAAAAGTCAATTTACAAATAAAGAGTTAGATAATTTGAAATCTAAAACTTTGTAACCTTTACTTGTGGGTTGAAAGATTGGAAGGCATTAGCCCTAAAAGTTGTAAGAACTCTAAGGAAGCTATTATAGTCTAAAGGTCAATGCTCTGGAGATCCAAGAGGGCAGCAGAGTAGGTGGATGTTACACACATCTCCTGCCAAGACCACACTAGAGTTCCAACTTAAATACAGAGCAATCAACCTGAATAACCAACTAAAGACTAGTAAAGAGAAGTCTCATAACCAAGGATTTGCAGAAGAAGCTACATCGAGACTGGTAGGAAGGGTGGAGACACCAAAAGGGCTGGTCCCACTCCCACAGGTGGTAGCTGAGATTCAGAGGGGGTTTTCCCCTGAGAAGAGTGGGGTCTCAATCCCAAGCATGGCACCAGGGCCAGGAAGAGGCAGGCACATAACATCTGGCTGTGAAAAACAGCTGGATTTCTGTCCATCAGAGAGAGACAGCAGTCCACTGGAGACGTAGGTGTGCTCTTAAGGGGCCAATGTACAAAATTTCATTTGCTGCCACTCACCCTTGGCTTCAGTGCAGAGGGTGGAGCAGACTAGAGTTGTGTGAGGGATTGCTATGAAATATTCAAAGTAATGACAAGCAGGGACCTACAACCAAGACTACTTTACCCAACAAGGCTATAATTTAAAGAGGAAATAATGAGTTTCCCAGACAAGAAAAAGTTCCTTACCACTAAACCAGCATTACAAGAAATGTCAAAGGGTCTTCTTTAGGAAGAAGAAGAAAAATTACAGGAACATAGATAAAAAAATAAAATGACAATAAATATGTACCTATCAATAATCACTTTAAATGTAAGTGGCTTAAATGCTCTAATCAAAAGACATAGCCTAGATGAATGGATAAGAAAACCCATATATATGCTGTCTACAAGAGACCCACTTCAGAATGAAAAATGCACACAGACTAAAAAAGTAAAGGGATGGAGAAAGATATTTCATGCAAAAGGAACTGGAAAAAAAAGCTAGGATAGCAATAATTATATCTGAAAAATAGACTTTAAAACAAAGGCTAGAGTAAGAAACAAAGGACACCACATAATGATAAGGAGAGCAATCCAACAAGAGGATATAACCCTTGTAAACACCTATGCACCCAAGACAGATGTGTCTAAATATGTAAAGCAAATCTTGATGGACATAGAGAGATTGATAGTAACACAGTCATTGTAGGAGATTTTAACACCCCGTTGACATCAATGGATAGAACTTCCAGATAGAAAACAAAAAAGGGAATGGTAGCCTTAAATGCACACTAGATCAGATGGATTTAACTGAAACGCTTTTTTTATAACAACCATATTACCATGAGGATTTTGGTACATATCAACTCTTCATTTGTTCCATCGATATTCTGCCTTTGTATGCCAGTAAAAATTTGTGTTATGTTTTAATATCTTATAGAACTAATCTCACCTCAGAAATTTTTTCTTAAATTGCTGTCTATACTAGAAACTATTTGTGCATTAGTTTTATTGGAATAATATAAACATAAAAACTGAAAGAGGTGAGGGAAATATAGTCAACATTGTGATGTTTACATGGTGACAGATGATGACTAGAATTTGGAGGAGGAGTGATCACATTGTAAGGTGTAAAAATGTTGAATCTTATATGCCTGAAACTTATATAACTAATATAATATTGTGTTACCAACTATATTTAAATTTTCAAAAAGATTAATAAAGGGAGATTTTCTACCTTTAAAATATCATCTTCTTATTAAAAAATTATATCATTACATTTGTTCATATCCTGTTTTATCTCTTTGTATTCTTCTAAAGTCCTTTATATCTATATTGACCATTTTTTAAGTTTGTTCCAGTTACATTTTATCACTCTATTCCTATAACAAATGCTGCTTTTATTCCTTTGCATTTTAAAATAACGTCCACTGGCATGTAAGAAAATAGCTGGTTTGTGTGTACCAGGCTATAGCCAGCTATTTTACTGATTGTTGGTAACATTTTTGAAGATTCTTTTCTGTATTCAGCTATACAGTTTAATCACACATATAAATAATGTTGATTCCATGTCATCTCTTAAAACTTTTATATTTTACATTTAATTGTTTCTTCTTTCTAACTGCACATCTAGAACCTCTACAACAATGATAAATAATAATCGTAAACTTCCGGCTAAGATGGAGGCATAGGTAGACACACTGTACCTCCTCGCACAACCAAAATAAGGTCAGCAACAATTTAGAAACAAGATAACAACCAGATCTGACAGAAAACTGAACTGTATGGAAGTCGGACAACCAAGGAGTTAAAATATACACATTCATCCAGATGGGTAGGAGGGGCAGAGTCAGGAGGCTGGGCAGAGAGGGGTTGCGGCTGGAAAGGCAACGCATAAAGCATCCCGGGTGCGTAAGGCATCCCGAGTGCACAGGTGACTGGCAGACCCAGCGAGGTGGCAACTGTGAAGTGAGGCACTGTGCGCAAGGCGCCTGGCTGCCTGGGCAATCCCATATTCACGCGCAGATAAACCAGGTGAAATTGGGCAGTGAGACAGACTGCGCAACCCAGGGTCCCAGCGCCAGGAAATAGAGCCTCAGGACACTGATTGAAAACACCTGTAGGGGTTGGGGTGCAGGGAGAGACTCCCAGGCCCACAGGAGAGTGTGCTGGAGAGACCCATGGGGTCCTAGAATGTACACAAGCCCACCCACAAGGGAATTAGCACCAAAAGGGTCCAGTTTGCTTGGGGGAAGCAGCGGAAGGGACTGAAATACAACAGAGAGAGGAGCAAGCACCATTGTTTCCTCTGGGACCCTGCCCTCACATACAATGTCACAACCCAGGGACTGCACTGCCCCACCCTGGAGAACACCTAAGGTTCTGCCCCTCATATGTAACAGGTGTGACTAGACCACCCCCCCAAAAAAAATGGCTCAAACCGAAGTACAAATCAAAGCCCCACAGCCAATACTTTCAAGTGACCAAGAGATAGCCAACCTATCAGATGCACAGCTCAAAGCACTGGTGATCAGGATGCTCACAGAATTGGTTGAATTTCGTTGAAAATTAGATGAAAAAGTGAAGGGCTACAATAAGAGAAATGAAGGAAAATGCACAGGGAACCAAAAGTGTTGGGAAGGAAACTGGGACTCAAATCAATGGATTGGACCAGAAGGAAGAAAGAAACAACCAAACAGAAAAGAATGGAGAAAAAGGAATTCAAAAAAATTAGGAGAAGCTTAGGAACCTCCAGGACATCTTTAAATGTTCCAACATCCAAATTGTAGGGGTACCAGAAGGGGAAGAGGAAGAGCAACAAGTGGAAAAGTTATTTGAATAAATAATAAAGGAGAACTTCCCCAATCTGGCAAAGGAAATAGAATTCCAGGAAGTCCAGGAAGCTCAGAGAGTCCCAAAGAAGTTGGACCCAAGGAAGTACACACCAACACACATCATAATTACATTAGCCAAGGTAAAAATGAAGGAGAGAATCCTAGAAGGATCGAGAGATAAGGGGACAGTAACCTACAAAGGAGTTCCCATCAGACTGTCA
>CM052549.1:25455450-25474003 GCA_028533065.1 Trachops cirrhosus
GCTTTGTGCAGGGCATTGAGTCAAGATTAATGGAAGGATACGAAGGTGAATATTTAATGGATATTAAATGCCTTTCTATGTGCCAGGCACTGAGCTAGGTGATGAAGATATAAAAGAAAGTAATGCATGTATAGTTTCTGTCCTTGGGAAGCTTCTAGTTTAGATAGGAGAAAAAGAAAATAAACTATAAATACAATAAAGCTTACATGCTATGCTAGGGGAGGACAAAAATGTTACATGAGAGAAAACAAAATGAGGGAGAGGTCAAGGATGGTGTCCAAATGGAAGTGGCATCTAAGTTGAGAACAAAAGCATGAGTAGGAATTAGCCACATGAAGAGGTAGGGAAAGTACTAGGGAACAGTACATGCAAAGGTTCAGAGGCAACAGAGGGCCAAACAGCCTTCACTGGAGAAACTAACAGGAGTTAAATATCTCTGGAGTGTATAGTTCAAGAGTTAGACGGAAGAGATAAACAGAACCTTGTAAGCCATGGTAAGGGGTTTGTATTTTATTTCATGGGTAATGGGAAGATACTAAGGGTTATAAGCAGGGGAATGAGATGATCAGATAAATAGGCATTTTAGAAAAACCAGTCTGGCAGCAGAGTAAGGAATATGAGGTTTGTCCAGAATGTATCCAGCCATGTAATATGAAAAATAGAGACATTTATTGAAGAAGATAAAATACACAAGAAACATTGTACACAGGACAATGATGCCTCAGTCCTCTTCAGAGTAAGCACCTTGGGACCTCACACAGTTCTCCCAATCACCATCAACTGCCCCATCATATTTTCCTGAATCTCATCAACAGTCTGAAATCTCTTCTCTCTCAAAGATGATTTTTGGTTTGGGAGAAGCCAGAGGTCACAGGCACCAAATCGGGGCTCTAGGGGGACTGAGTCACCTGGGTGATTTGATGTTTCACCAGAAAAGCTCGACACGAGATGTGATGCACAAGTGGACATGTTGTCGTGATGAAGCTGCCAATCACCAGTTGCCCAGAGCTGCAACCTTCTGAATCATCTGAAGAGTTTCCACAGAGGGATGTTCAAGCTTAACACAAAATCTGGTGCAGATTCGTTGCTGTACTCAGTCATTGTGAATGTGAGACTACACAGTGCACATGCTCACTCAACAGCATCTCCCACCCCCACTGACTAGTACAGTGAAGTCGTCATTATTCACACATGCACATTCCAGCCCACTTTCCTTGGTGGCCAGGTTACATTGATGTCACACCAAACTGATCTCATTATATTAACAATGGTCAGACTTTTTCCAGACAGACCTTGTATATGGACAACAGGAGGAAGACAGAGGGCAGGACTTGAGCCAGGAAAACCTATGTGATAGTTGTGATGATAAAAGCAAGACCTGGGGGTGGTCTGGACTCAGTTAAGGCAGTGGAAATATGAAGAAGTAAAATGGTCTCAGGAGCTATCGAGAAGAGAGGAACAGGAAGAGTTAATGATTAATGAGATACAGTGAGTGTGGAGGAAAGAATGAAAGATGACTATGAGGACACAATGTAGAGAGCACAGCCTCTTGTTTCCCGTGGGGGGATTAGGAGGTAGGACAAAATGTGATCACTGACATAATAGAAACGCAGAGATCCAAGAGAAGCATGAGCAGCGAATAATTCCTTAGGGATGAGGAGCTTAGAAACACCTTCCAGGTCAGGAGGCGCTGGAGTTGGGTTAAGATAAGCAGGGACTGTGAGTTTGGAAAAGCTGAAAGTCTATTTCCGTTCATCGGTGATGTCAATCTATAGTTTGGAGCCTTCTCAGGGGCCCCCCTGCAGGCCCCGCCTTTAGGAATAAAGCACTGACAGTCAAAAGTCCAGAGGTACCTCGGTCTGTTCATCAGGACCTGGAATGTCTGCTTGAAATCGGCTCCAGCTCCGCGTAACATTTCTCAGCCTGTAGATATTCGAGGTCACGCACAGGTCTTTGTCAGCTAGGGAATTGCTGCTCTGAAAGTGTACTTATCGAAAGCCTTGCCAGAGTTGTCAGAAACAAATCACTCTCCCTACCCTTTTAAATTTCTTTGAAAAAAAAACACGATAAAAGCCAAATTTTGATATAATGTTTCAAGGCTGTGCATACCAGATTTTGTCCTGGATTTCCACGTAACATCAGACCTCAAAGAAAAAAGCGTTGTTCTCAGCCGGGAACCTGAAGGCTGACCCTGCCCGCTTCAGCCCTGCTCGCCGGAGCGCAGTCAGGACTCACAGCAGCGCCGTGAGTGCGTGGAGGGGAGTCGCCCGGCCTCTGAACTGCCAGCCCAGCACATGTGGGATACATCTTTAACCACAAAGTGTTTTCTTGAAGGCCTTTCCTCCACTGTGAAAACTTACATTTAATAAGGACTGAAGAAGCCTATAAATCAAACACAATGAGATATTAAATTATGCACCTTACTCCAAGTGGGGTACATATATTTTATCATCAAAAAGTGTGGGTCTGGGCATTCTGGAAATTCTGATTTCTTGGGCAGTCTGGGGGTTGGGGAGCAAAGCCGCATTAGTTTTCAATTTACAGAACATGATGTTAGTGATTACATTAACTTAATCTAATATTATTTCCCATATTTAAGGACAGAATGAGAACCTTGTGTTTAGATTGTTGTTGGCTTTAAAAATATAAATGTGAATGTGTATGTGTGAGTGTGTGTGTGCACATAAAGAAATAGGGGCCGGCCGGCTTTCTGTACAATAGGCTGAGTTATTACTACAGCTGCACATGTTGTGTCCCAGGGGATTAGAAGCTCAGCCTGAAATCTCATTTAATTACAGAGCATGGACTACCATGGACCTCGTGCATCTGGACCCAGGAATAATAGAGAGCATTTTCTTGCAATGGTTTGTCGTGTTCAGGATAGAAACACATGTAGTTCAATTTCTACCATTTGGTTACGAAAAGAAAGCAAAAGTTCACAGATGTTAGATCAGCCTATTAAATAATTTTACTAAACTTCCTGGACTCTCTTTTCCTTTAAAGGCTTAAAAAATGTAATTCTCTTCTCCTGTAGATGTGGAAGTAAAAGGGCACCAGATCACTCAGTTCATCTGTAAATGAACATAACAATGCTACCCACCTCACAGGGCATCACAGGAATGACACCAGGTAGCAAAAGTAACAGGACACCACAAAGGACCGAATGCTGTTCAGTGTTGGTTGAACACTACTATTACTCCTCCGTACTTTATCCATTCAATAAAAACTTCTGAGAACCTATTAGGTATGAAGCACTGTTTTAGAGGAGGGAAATAGAGTGGTGAATAAGAAAGACATGATTTCAGTTCTAAGGCAGTTTACATTCTGATGAGGGAAACAGATGATAAAGTGACTCTAGAAAGTAATACACACTGTGAAAAATGCAAAGCAGGATGAAGTGATAGACAGTGGCTGTGGGGGTGGGGGGGAAGTTCCTTTAAAAAAGTCCCACTGAAAAAGTACCATTTGAGCTGGAGGCTGAATGAATTAAATGATAAGAAGCCAGCCATTGGAAGAACATTCAGAAAAAGAGAAAAGCAAGTGCAGTGGCCCTAAGCTGGGCCTGTCTGAGGACAAAAGAGGACCATAGTGGCGTAGTGGCAGGAGTGTCAGGCAGGGGGGTGGTACAAGGTGAGTCTTCAGAGAAAGGTGGTGGCCCAGCAAGTAGGGCCAGCCCTGGAAGCCGTGCTAGAGTCTCAGTATTACCCCAGGGGCTATGGAGGCACTGGAGGATTTTAAGCAGGTTAGAGATGTGTTCCTGAATTGTATTTTAAAGAGGAAATCATTTTTGCTGTTGTGTGGAAAATGGATGAGAAGTGGGATGGAGAAGTGGCTTGAGTTGTAATAAAGGTATCAATTAAGAGGCTATTACAGTAGTGGAGGTGACAGGAAGAAAAAAAAAGCAGGCATCCCAATGGGGAGGTCAAACAGGAATTTGCATATATGACCTGGATGGAGTTCAGGGGAGAGATTGGGGTTAGAGTCATGAATGTCAGGGTCGTCAGCAAGTCGATGGCAGATGAAGCCTTGGGAGCTCCATTGTCACATAGGGAGATGATAGATGGAGAAAAAGGTGGCCAGCACTGAGCTATGGAATGTCCCAACATTTTGAGGAGAAACAGAGGAGGAAAATCCAGCAAAGAAATAACCAGCAAATGAGGCAGAGGCAAATTCAGAAAAGTATGGTGTACTGGTAGCCAAGAAAAGAAAATATGAGAAGGAAGAAGTAGTCAATGAGTCAAATGCCATTGAAATGAAGAGGGAGGTGATTACCTGAGTACTGAGAGAGCCCATTGGATCTGATGACCTTGATAAGGGGGCTGAAACATGATTATAGTAGACTGCAAATAGACTTGAACCTGAGGAATGTAAAGAACAACTGTAGGCAACCCTTCTGAAAAGTTTCCTAGGAAAGATCAAAGAAATGAGACTTGGGTCCAGAGATATTTCTTTTAGTAACTAATCCTAGCTACTAGCTGTCATTTTTTTGCCTACTCTCTATCTGCCAAGTACTATGTACTTTATCTCGTTTACATTTTAATCCTTAAAATCCTTTCAGACAGATATTGTAATCTACTGTTTACAGTTTGAGTTACTTAGGCAAAGAGATACGTGGTCCCAGACCTTGGAATACTAAGTAGAGGAGCCCACACTGGAACTCAGATCTCTCCCTTCAGGGCCCCGGGTTTTCCGTGACACTGTGGTGACTACCTGCCCACACTCTCAGCCGCGTTCTCCAGTTGAATGTATGGAAAGCTCTGGGCTCCCACTGTCAGTTAATAAGGTCTGATCTGTGTGAAACGTGTCCGATCCCCACTCACCCTGGCTAATGATGTCATACAAGTGTAACTTTGGAGGTGGGACAGGCCCCAGGACAGTATAAACAGTGGCTCATCAAGGACCCTTCCCTTCCTTCTCTGCACTCTGCAGTCCTTACCACTGGCTTCATCTTTAGGCTGGTTTCCCTCTTGCACACTGGAGTCCTTCTGTAAAATGCCACATGCCTCACGGTTTAAATCCAGAACAGACAGACAGCGTCTCTCTCAAACATGGAATAGATAGCCACAGTCTGCTCAAACCAACTGAGGCCATGTCCACCCCGTCATCAGAGAATTGTCAAACACTGATCGGCTTGGACAAACCAGAAACTTTCTCTGGAGCTGAGGGTCATGGGATAAACTGTCAAAATCTAGTTCTACTGGGGAAGGATAGGAGATAGACACTGGGTAGAGAACTGCGAGGCTCTGCCTGCAGCTGCAATCCTGTGTAAGGAATCCATGAAAGACCAGCGTACATGAGCCCACCCCACAAGAGCTTAGCAAACTCATCAACACAGCCTGGAGAGTTATTAGAGACTTTGTTTTGTTCATTTATAGTATTTCTGAATAAGAAATTCTCCTGTTTATTCCTGAGTTTGTTTCTATTTGCTATTTCAAATAGGGGTTACTTCCAGGACAACTAATATTACTTTGGTACCCAAGAAAGAGGAATTGGTCCACTATTTAAATTGTGTTTGTGTTTAGCCTAAAGCTTAAGATTGTGAATTTCTGAAGGGAATGGCTGTTTTCTATTACTTTGGTGTTCTGTGCTTACACTGGGGACTGAATAAGATTGGTTGGCTGACTTTCCCTTGCAAAATGTTGAAAAGATTTCAACTGCAACTATAAGGTAAAGTCACTAAATGTTGGGTCATCTTGACACTTACATGTGTCACTAATGGGATACATATGGACCTGGGCAAAATCAACAGACTTTAAGTGAAAAAAGAAAGTACTTCCATGGCATTCCTGAACCAAAAAAAAATTTTTATACTTTCATTTTATAAAAAGAAAACAAAGTAGCAGTTGTATAATTTTTAAAAATATCACCCTGGCTGGTGTGGCTCAGTGGGTAGAGCACCGGGCTGTGAAGCAAAGGGTCACTGGTTTGATTCCCAGGCAGGGCACATGCATGGGTTGTGGGCCAGGTCCCCAGTAGGGGGTGCCTAAGAGGCAACCACACATTGATGTTTCTCTCCCTCTCTTTCTTCCTCCCTTCCCCTCTCTCTAAAAATAAATAAATAAATAAAATATTTTTAAAAAGAATTTCTTTATAATTAAAAAAAGTCAGTTACAGTGTATAAAAAAATCAAGTCTTACAAAGTAGGCTATGACTGATACAACTCTAAGGCAGGCTGTATCAGGTACGTGGAAGTCAACCATGCCTGTGTCTCTTATTCCTGCCACCCCTGGGCAGCACCCTGTCTTACCTCCTCTCTGCTCTGTGCTTTCTCTCTTCCTACCCTATCTTCATTCCTTCTCTTCTTTCAAACCGCTCCACTGCAAAACCCCATGAACCTTATTCCGGAGTAAATGAACTCCCCTGTACCCTCACCTGCTACTCAGAAACATCCTATCCTTCCTCGTCTTACTAAAAATTTGATGCATCTCCCAAGGCCACTGTTTCTTTGACCTCCAACTAAGTCTTCTAACTAATCCAGTAAAACTACTCTTACCAGTTAACAATGACCTTGCTACTATTCAATAGATAGGGCTCTGACCTTTGCTTACTTGATCTCTGTGAATGTCTTCCTTCTTCTTGAAACACTTTTCTCCATTGATTTCCATAACATTACATTCTCCTGGTTTTCCTACCACATTCCTCAGTATCTTCCTCTGCCTACCCTGTAAGTATTGTTCTACTGTAAGGCTTCATCCTTGGTTGTCTTTTCACTCTACATAGTTTTGCTGAGTAATTTCACCTGTTCCTATAGCCTCAACCACCATCATCATCAGTGGTCCTTAAATATTTTGTGTCATGGAACCCTTTGAGAATTCCATGAAAATTCTAGACCTTGTCTCTAAAAAGTATGCACAAGCATAAATGTTTTTTCAAATAATTTAGGAGGTTCATGGAAACCCTAAAGCTATTAATGGACCCTTCAAAAAGTATTCCTGATCTATAATGCCAACCTTTTTTCTCCATGCAACTCTCTTAGACAAGACTCAAATATCAAACTGCCTACTTGAAATCTCTAATTGGGTATTCCATCAGCACCACATGCTCAATATGCTTAAATCCTACTATTTTCTTCCTCTCCTAAGCCTGACCCTGACAGATTTAACATTTTTGCCCTCTAGTAAGATTTTACACGTTTCTTTACAGGTCCTTTGTAATTCTCATTAAGTCTATCCCAATTTTAGAATTGTTTCTATTGCGAATGATATGTTTCCCATTCCTATTTCTAGGTGCTTACTACTAGCACAGAATAAAGTCTATTTTTGTATATTTATCAAATATTTAGATACCTTATTAAATTTTATTAGCATTTTTACTATAGTCTCTTGGATTTTATAAATATAAATATGAAGAATTGTCAAAAAGCTAGTTTATTTTCCTTTTCTAATATTTATGCTTATTATTTAACATTCTTGTCTTATGGCATTTTTAAATCTTATTACTGAAAGTGTAGAATCAACAGCATTGCCACCACATAGGAGCTTATTAAAGATAAAGGGTCTAGCTCCATCCCCCAATCCACTTAAAAAGATTCCAGGTGACTCATGTAAAGTTTGAGCAACAGTATTATAGAATATGCAAGGCACTATTTAATAATAATGATGATGGTAGGTAGCATTATCCAGTTCCTGATTCTAACTGAAATGGACTGTGTATTTCACAAAAATAATATTCCTCTCTTGCTATCTTAGTGCAGTTTATTTAGAATTGACAGTAAGCCGTCAATTGACTGCTTACTGTCAATTCTAAATTTATATATGATAAATTCCTTTATATATGATAATATTGTCTTTCTACTTTAATTTGATTAATTTAATGAATTAATTACATTAATGATTTAATTTATTACCCCAACAAAATTAATGTACCTTTTTATATGCTACTGGATTTTATTTCCTAATATTTTATTCCATTTTTCTTCTATATCGATAAGCAATTGATCTCTAGTTTTCTTTATTGGTTTGGGGTATTAAGTTACAGGTAGTTTAATAAAGTAATTTGGGGATTATCTTTATCACCTTTGTAGAATGGAGCAGGCAAACCTAGCTTGCACATGAGAATTACCTGGTGGAGGAGGGCTATTAGGGAAATATTAATGTTTAGGCCTGGTTCCTGGAGATTCTGATTCGAGCATTCTGGGATTCACCAATAAACAGGTATTTCTGTTTTTTAATTAAATAAATTTTCTATAAAAACTCCATAAGTAATTCTAATGAGTTTCTAGGACTGAGAGATACTGGTCTGGAATCCTTTAAATAACTTCACAAGATTAAGTACAATTTAATCATTATCTTGTCAATGGGCACTAGTCACCTTCTCAATTTCTTCTCTGGTAATTGCTCCATTAAAGTTTCCCATTTCTTTTTGAATGAATTTTAATAACTTACGTCTTGCTCTTTATAAGGTTAAGAACATTTTCTTCTATTCCCATTTTGCTGAGAGTTTTCATCATGAATGTATGTTCGATTTTGTCAAATGCTTTTTCTGTGTCTACTGAGATGATGATGCAGTTTTTCTTCTTTCATCTGTTAATATGGTGAATTACATTGATTGATTGTGAAGTGTTGAACCAGCCTCTCATTCCCGAGATAAATCTCACTTGATTGTGATATAGAGTCCTTTTTATATGTTGCTGGGTTCTATTTGTTAACATTTTTTGAGTGGAAAAAAAACCAGGAAATACCCTTACTGGTCATTCTTCATTTTCTTCCCCATAGGTCTGCTATTGTTAACTTCTTGGACTCTTCAGAGAGTTGTTTCATTGCTTTTTGTAGTCCATCCAGGTTTCCATTTGGAATTAGTGGAGGAGAGAGGCTCTGGTAGTCTTATACCATCTTGACTAGCATGAGAAGTCCATCACTTTTTTAATGCATTTTCTGTAAATAGCACATCCAATCTATTGGTCTGCGAAGAATTCAGTCCATTTACATAAAGCTCATATTCTAGATTTTATTTGTTTTGTTCTACTTTATGTATATTTGTTGTTCTTTTCAGTTTTTGTTTTATTTCTATTATTTGATGATTCCCTTATACTTTTCCAACTCAGAAATAGTCACTTTTTATTTCTTAGAGTCACAATCAGGCAGCTTTTACTCAACTATTACACAAAAATAACAACAATTTTCTCTCTAACAAAGCATTGTACTTTCATTTCTTTACTCCTCTCTCTAAAGAAAAATGCTTTCTAGAACACATTTTCTTTTGACACTTTTCCCCACCCCAAATAAGTCTTTTCGCATGTTATTTATCTTTCTTTCCTTTTGTTATATGCCTAGGTTATACAGAGATTTAGTACTTTTTTTAGTTCCAGACTAGCATTATTCCAGGGTTATTGTCTTGGCCTTTCAACAACCTAGGATGATCATGCATTTAGATCAATGGGAAGATACTTCATCCTCCTTTGCTCCACTCAACATCTCTTTCCTTATCTTGAAATCTCTGTTCTGATGAATTTCATTTTCGCTATACTGTAGTCTCTTCTCAAGTATTTTCCCAAGATTTGAAAGACAATATTTTCAGTAATTCTTTGTACATTTGCAAACACCTTTTTATACCCCAGTGGATGAATCTCAGAAACCTAATGAGCAAAAGAAGCCAGACACAGATGTGTACATGCTGGGTAATGTCATCTGCAGGAGTTCGAGAACAAACAAAGCTGATGTATGTGATAGCCATTAGAATAGTGGTTACTTCTGGGAGAGGGATGCAGATGCTACTGGGGGACTGGAAATGTCTGTTCCTTAATCTATGTGGTAGTTACATGTGTTTATACATATATGAAAGTCATTTAGTAGTATGCTTAAGATTTTTGTCCTTTACTATATATATATATATATATATATATATATATATATATACCTCAGTAACATGAAAATTTAAAGAGGATGAAAATATTAATAAATTAATAACTATGGAAAAAAATGGAAAAAGAGGACCAAGAATAAGGCTTTTCCCCATGAAAAGCACCAGGCCAGAAACTGTTAAATGCATTTTCTAGCAAAACTCTCAAGAAATGTGTATCATGCCATTTAAAATGTAATGAATATTTTTTAAATAGAGAAATGCAAAGTTCCCCCAATCATTCTGCCATGTGAATGACCTCGTATTTTTGCCCTTAAATTGGGAAAATAAAACAGCATCAAGTACCCACATCCTGAAGAAAACTAGAAGTCTCTGGGCTTGTTTGGAGGGGCTGAACTAGGACTCCTAAACCAACCCCATCTCCTTCCACTTTGTGGTGCTAGGACAAGGGAAAAGCTAAAAAGGCAGCTAAGCCTCCTCACTTCCTGCCCTGTACCTCAGGGCCCTTCAGATACAGGTTAAGCTTCATCCAGATGGAAGGAAACAGATTCAAACAATTGAAAATGTACATAGTTGGCATCTATCCTGTGAGCTCCAGTTATTAGGATCTACAACACCCAATTATAATTTCCATCAAAGGCTGGTCACTGTTCAAATAAGTGAAGAATCCATGAAAAGCACCTTTTAAATAGTTTTTTAAAAGAAAACTATTCAAAAGCTAGAAATCAATGGGAAACCATATCATAACCAAGTGCATGCTACTCTTTACAGATGATAAACATGAATTTTCAGAAAAAGATCAGTGAGGACAAAATCCATTGATGTCAACTCAGATTCCTCCTATTACAGAAAGAGCATCTTCCATAATACACTTACATTTCTTCACTAAGGGCCCCCTTTCACGCTTTCTCTTTGACCTCTGTGAAAATGAAATTTGTGAACGATCATTGCATTTGCTGGAGCTGAGGATCTGTTTGCATTTCCATTCATCCCCTCACTTCAGAGGTTCTGCATTCAGGCATACGGAGAGGAGAAGCTAACAGAGCAGCAGGCCTGGGTGTGAAATCAGCAGTTAGAGTACCAGCCCATGTAGAAACAGTTCTTCCTGTAAGGTTGAATGGGATTGATAAAGTCATAGATTGTCCTGCTCTGTGTGAGTTCTGGGAATGCAGCTAATGGGACTCAGAACCTGAGGACCCAAGCAAGATTTAAGTAAGGTGTTATAGGTAAATTAACCCAATATGTAAATGTGTGTGTGTTAGAAGGCGAAATTAACCATTGACACACACACCAGTTCAATATATCCAGCCTCTGTGGCAAGTTCCTAGCACTGTCTGGCAGTCCTGTTGGAAATTCCACCATATTCCCGCTGACAGAACAGGTCCCCAGGGATATGGAGGCACATATACCATTAAAACCAATCAATTGCACTGTTAAATTATATAAGTGTTCTATGCAATTATCAACAGAAATATAATTTTCTATATGATATCTCAGAAATAAAACATTATTTTGAAACACACTGCAGAAGTCAAAATGTTTATTTGGAATTCCCCATCCTTAGACTTCTCTGTGATGTCCAGTTCATCCAGCAGATTAGGGGCAAAGCCGGCATATTCTGCAGCTGGAAAGTACCAGGGAAACTCAGCTTCTCCCCCCAGCCAAGGCCATTCTGGTCCTCCCCGTTGCTGGGCCTCCTGTTCTGACAGACAGAAAGGCTGCACAGGGAATGTCTCACTGGGATTCAGGAGGTAAAAATAGTGGTGAAAGAGTTAGTAACCATGCAATGAGCAATCAACCCATCAGCCAAATTAAAGTGTGGTGGTGGGGAGGGAGAAAGATGTGCTCTAAGAGAAAAGAGTAATTAGTACTTCCTAAAGTATAAGCAACTGACAAATACTGTCTCGTGGTAAAGCCAAGTCTACACATGTTATTTCTTTTTGTAGGATTTGTAACTACTTCCTAGAGCTTCTTCCTTCCTTCCTTCCTTCACTCCTTCCTTTCTTCCTTCCATTTACCAAGAACAGAGTCTTAAGTTAAACAGAAAAAGCTGTTGTACGAGAACATGGAGACTTGGGCGTCCTGAGCTGATAAAGGAGATTGCCCTTTGGGGAGCCAGGGGAAGTTACACAGGGCGGCTTTCCCTGTGCCCCTGAAAATGCGGTTGCTGACTCCATCTTATTTGCAGGTCTTTCCAGGACAGAGGACTATGAGTGCCTCTCTGGTCCCTGTATAAAGAATTAGAATTTTTGTACATAATTTAACTCTTCAGGGCCCCCATGTTAGACTTTGGAGGGGTCAGACATTGGGTTAGTTGAGGTGGCAACCAAGGACAATTCAGCAGGGCCTAATGCATGCCCATGGGGTGGCCACATGCAGTCAGCTCACAGGCCAAGGATTTTGAGTTTGTTCAGAGCTGGAGACAATAGGGCAGACTGGACGGGCTCGGCCATCAAGAGAATGTTTGTGTCACACTCCACCCTCCCTTCCTCTGAAAGGCTTGGACACCTGGGGGACAAAAAGAACACTGTAGTCATCATGGACACTTGGAACTTGGTTTCTCTACCATGTGTACTTTATTGTCTGGTTGCATCAGAAGAATGTAGGATCAAGAATGGACCTGAATGTTAGAAGGTACTTTCCAAATAGGAGCTGGGAGCAGAGCCCCACGTCCATGGAACTGTGTGTTCTATCCCCTGCAGCTTGCTCTCTGAGGTGTCTGCTTCCTCACCCTTGCAGCATGCCCAAACTCAGATTTCGCCATGGGTGCCCCTAAGTCACATTGGTGTACTACCTCTGAGCACGTCATGCTGCCCATGGCAAGCAGTCACAATGTACTGAATGATGGTGTTCCACCTTACGGTGTTTCTTATCTCTCCTAGGTGACTGTATCTTGTTTCCCCATCAGGATTATAAACAGGAACAGCCTATGACACTTCCCCTACCTTCTGGTTCCACACAGAGCACCATACACAGAGTGTCCTATCGAAACGCTGACACTTGCCTATGCTCACAGACAGACGGGCATGTTCTACTGATGTTTATTTCTTCATTCATATTATTCGGTACAGTGTGGACTTGTAAACTTTCAGCAGCAAATATGACTGCTAGTGTCCCATGACAGCCCCTTCCTTAGTGGAGCTAGTCTTCCTTAGTCTTGTTGGAGAGCTGCAGAAAACAAAACATGTGGTCAATTTTATATGATATTTTGATAAATCATAACCTGTTGCTGAGAATTACAACAAAGAACTAGAAACACTGTCCAGTAGAGAAATATACATTTTCTCTCATTCCATATACTTCCCCATTTTCAAGACCACTTTCCATTTATTTAATTCTTGTTTCTGAGGAACCATGAAAGACATACTTCCCTTGAGGTATTCTGTTTGGAATGAATTATTCAAAGAAAACCCAGCAATGTGTGGGCGTCCATAGGTAACATGGCCATCCATCATTTTGAGGAAACACAATATAAATAGATAAAGCAGTTAGCAGTTAATTACACTCATTAAAGAAAGATTTTCCACTTTCCAGGGGAGAATTACTGCAAGCTCCCATGTGGCACTGAACATGAATTTCAGCTTTTACATTTTTTATTTGCATAAAACCTGTTGTAACAGAGGCACACCTCTAACAAGGGTCTCTCCTATACCAGCGTTTGGAGGCGGGCCACACTGGTTCCTTCACTGGCAGCAGAGGTGAGCATTTCAAGGCCTGCAGAAATGCCCACCCCGCACTATGAAACCTATGTGAACAGCAGTTTGAAATACCCAGCCTATAGATGAACATTGTCTGATAATTATAATGAGGAGGAGCCTGAGGGAGACTCTTGCAGCCCTGGCCACAATCCAGTAGATTGTGTCTGCACTGGAAAGGGTGACGTCCGACCCCTCTACAGCTGGGACCCGCCAGCGAGGTTGTGGGCCAGCGGCTCGGTGTGCAGCTGGGCCTGCCCCTTTGTCCTCGCAGATTTTATCAGGCTTCACTCGTTTTCCCATTAGAACTCCCTTTTCTCACTTTGGCCTCAATTTCCCCGACTCACAAATACCCAGGAAAGAAAGGAGCTTAAAGGTCTTCTACTCCACTGATTTTTCAAAAAAATTTTTTTAAATCAAAGAATCCTTTTCTCAAACGAAGGCTCACCCAGAAACCCAAGACATAAAACAGAGCCCCCTGGATGTGCTCCGGTCATGGTGGGGAGCCAGGCCAGCGGCCCACCTGCTGCACTGACCTGCCCCTCTGAGGAAAGACTTCAAGACAGAAATGCAAGAGCCTCCATGCAAAAATGAAGAAACCTGGGGTTGGACTGTGTTTCTCAATGGAGGCGTTATTGGCATTAGGGGCAGGGGCAGTGTTTGTTGTGTTTCATTAGCTGCTGCACGGTAGTCACGTAGCTTCCCCAGATAAGGGCCGGTAGTGCCTTCCCGGACTTGTGTGGACTCAAGTCAGCTGCTGAGAGAGTGGGCTGGTTCCACTGTGGCTGAAAATCCCGTGGCCCTGCAGGGATTGGCCCAGGCGCTCGTCAGAGGGCAGGGCCAGGGCGAACTCAGGTTTCCCCGTTCCAGCACGGGGACTTGCCTGCCAGCTACAGTTTGTTTCCCTCCCTCGCCCCTTTTGAGCTGCGCCCTACCAGTCGGTCCCCTGTTACTGAAATTCAGCTTCTTTACTAGTCTGCGAGGCCGCCGTATTGTAGCACTGCCATTGCTGCTCCGAATAAAGAAGCTGAGCAGGCTCTTTCACCCAAGACTGGAGATTAGGGTAGACAGAAAAGATACACCAGCACTCCCACAGTTTATAGTGACCACAGTTTAACTCCTGGCCACATGCCCAACACAGCTTCTCAATTAGATGTGATTTTCAGTTCACTTGCCCAGATAAACTGATTTTTTTTCTTTCCAAAGTATACCATTTGACTCTGGATCATCTACATTCTACATAAACTTGATTGTAGTACATCACTTCTTGGCTGCTGTCTTCAGCAAACACCAAGGGCTTTAGGGCCACAGAGACCAGGGTTTGATTCCTGCCTCCTCCATTCATCAGCCATGTGACTGTATAAAGGACACAGGGCTATTCTGAGCCTCAGTTTCCTCATTTATAAACTGAAAGAAAACTTCCCTGGCAGGATCCTTGGCTGGATTTAAGGTAAGAACATGCCCAGAGTACCTAGCACTACCAGTTGCTTATTAAATAGCTGCTGCCAATTTTAAGATAGTCATCGGCACCCTTTCTGCACCTTGGTATAATTTGCTGGAACACAATAAATGGCCCTAAGGTAAAGTTGATAACATTGTCACTTGGAGGGGTCCGAGGACCCTAATTCTTGTCTCCCCACTCAGAGTTTCCCTTTGACTCTCACACGGGCCCAGTAACGTCCGTGCACTTGGAAGAGAGTGGCGGACTCCCCTCTTCCTCCTGTGGACGTCCCTGTCGTCATCTGGGAGATGGTATTTTGCTCTGATAGAGGGGTTGGCAAATTTCCAGACCTTCTAAAATGGGGTTTTACTAACATAACAGTCTATCAAGTCTCCCAAGGAAACTATCATGTCTTGAGATAGCCAGGATTCTTTTTCACTGACAGTTCGAGCTATGTGCTTGAAATAGTTTTTGACAAGAAAAAAACCAGCTCAAGCACAATGAAATCATGGACCGACCAATTTTCAAACTTAAAAATCACTACTAGAGCTTAATTATGCCACACACATGCAAATTTCCATGGAAGTTTGATGTAAATTTTTGTCTTTTGCACTCAGTACTCAAAAGCATCAAACGATTTAAAAAATCACAGCTATTAAGTTGAACTACACCAAACATATTGTTCTGAGATATTTGCCCAAAGTTCCAGTGCATAATTTGCTTTGCTGAATCACTTCGTGTTTTTCAAAGTTATATTTGTATAGAGCATTTGTTCAATGCCCGTTTAAAACCTACCCATATGGTTAGTGTTTTAGATAAAATATACAGATGTTAAGGGTATATATGAAAAAGTACAGTTTGTTAAAAATCATTAAGACCCAGTAAATCATAGCAAATTCACTATTACCTTCTATGTTGGAATTCTTTCCATAGATTAGATTCACTAGCTCTTCTTAATAGAAGGCTTTCGTGTGTTTCTGAGGAAATTTCACCCAAGGAAAGACTGGCACAGATTCTCTTGCCATTCAATACATTTTCTTGCCCCTTTCATTCTCAATAAAACAATAATTATTCAATTAATCTTGTCAACAAGTGGAGGCTGGTTTCATTTCAGTTGTTTACTAATTATGTTGGGTAGATCTTTAGATCCTTGAAAATGTTGTCCAATTGCAACAAACTACTAATGAAGCAAGACTTGGTTAATTAAGGAATAAGAGCAATTAGCCTGTCAGCAGTTAATTCCAACAGTCCCCGGAGAAACGCTACATTTAGGGATACATATCACAGGAGCTATTGACCTCTAAACCTTCCTCCTTTTCTGTCACTGCTGTTTAATGGAAAGTCACTTATTTTGTCAGGCTAATAAGGGAGGTAATGGAGTAGCCTATGGCTCCAGCTTGCTCCTCTGTTTTTCTCTTGCTAATTTTAGAAAGTTTAAATATAGATGAATGGGTCTATTTTGGGCATCATTAAAAGAGGAAACCCAAGGTGGGACTTTACAGAACCCATTGAGCCCCACTGACCACCCCCAAAGCGATCTGGAGTTCATTAGTCTCCGCAGAGCTTTCTCTGCCAAAGAAAAGTTGGTTGTGAACTTTTTAAGTTAAAAAATTTTTATAAACCAAACCAGTTTTGTTGGGGAATTTGATTTAATGGGATAAGGGAGGGTGATTCTGAAAGATATTCTCTTATTTCCACATGTGCTGGAAGAAACTGGAATTAGAGAATTCATTTGTACCCTTTTTATGGGGGCAGGGTGAGTGAGGCTGGGATGGGGGTTACTTATAACAGATCTTAGAAGATATTTTAGGACAACTTGAAAAGCTTGACTTTACCACAGAGCAATAATTTAGACCAGGATAATATGATTATTCTAACACTGGACCTCCTATTTCCAGTGAAATTCTGTGTAGAACCTTCCCTCCACATCTAGCCTGTGGTAGAATCTGTCTGAGACTGACTGAGAGTAAAATATTTCACTGAACCGATACCCTGTTTTCCGCTCAGGAAAGTGCAGGCCCTGCCTCTCAGAAGGCCAGTCATAGGCCAGGGTCTGTCTTCGCTGTGGCAGGTTTCAGAGCTTAACTTACCTTTGCTTGTCACCTTCGGGGCATGGTGAAGAATTCTCCCAAGCTTCTGCTATATTATACCACCTCCAAGAATATAAAAGGAACATGAAAGGAGAAATGAAAATGGAGGCCATTGATCCCATTGCATCAGGTACTTTCGCTAAAGTTGTCAGCAATATTAGAGGTAATTGTGGTGACCTTGTTGGAATTCAAGGGGTCCAGTAAATAACATCCCCCTTTCCCTTCCTGAGTTCTGGACGGAATAAGAAATAAGACAAAGGATAAGGTGAATAAGAGTCCCTATCACCTTTATTTTAAATTGATAGAGCTCAATTCAGATTTGACTATATTTTCAAAGGAAATTGCATCAATGTTTTAAAGAAATCAACAAAATGTAAACACTGTTCATATAAGTATCATATTAGAGGATGTTGCCATTTTCAAATTCCTAAAAGGACTAGACCTCAGATTTAGAAAGATTTGCCCACCCAGCGTCTGGACCTCCAGAACAATATCATCCGGGAAAACTGCCTGTGTGAACCAAGGAGCTGAGCTCCTGCTGGCGGCTGCACGCTGGAGAGGAAAGAGTTTGTTTATAGGTCCAGCTTCCCTTCCCAAACTCAGCAATCAGATCAAGCCACTCCCCCTCAAGAGAGCAGTAAGGACGGGGCAAGAATGCAAGTGTCTTTTCCATGTAGAAAACCCCTGCACTGGGGCAGGGATGATTTACTCCTTCTAAGAGAGATTACAGACAGATTTTCCATAGGAGTACATTGTGCTGCTTCATTAAGGAATTTAGAGCACAGCAAAATTTGGATTAAACCTCATTAACTTAAAAGTCAAGGTGATCAACAACTTTTGCATTGTCAATAAAGAATCTATAAAACACATTAAGAGTGTCCATTTTTGAAGGACTACTTTGATTCCTTAAAAGAATATATTATTTTTAAGGCATTTCAAAGTACTCACTTAAATTTTTTTTAAAAAGGACCATGCTAATTATAAAACATTATGTGTTGAGGTAGCTCATATGAGCATATATATTTTGTTTTTAGCAGAACAGTGGAAATGCTGAAAAAAATTAACTCAGTTATATTTATTTTACTTCTTCATATTCACGTGTGTTACCAACATTCTCTCCATTCATCCTATTGATGAGTAAAGAAAGACCAAAAGGGAAAAGAACTGTGAATTTCCCTATCCTTCCCTTCCACTCTACACCTTCATTTTCAGCATAAATGATTGACTATACAGAGGAGTAAAGGAGATATGATAAGAGTTTGCTGGCCATTTGGGTTTCTCCTGGGTCTGAACAGGAGAAACCCAAATTCTGGTTTGAGCAGAAAGTGTGGCCTTTGGGGACTGTTAGAGCGCCTCCTCCTCCAACTCCTCCACTCAGTCCTAGATGCGGCGTACTTGCTTTGTATCAGCTTTGAGTTTTGTCCATTGTGGGTTCGCCAGAATTTCACGCTCATGGGGCACTGCAAATACTGTGTGCAGATGAGGCAGCTGGGAAGAGAGGGAGTTACTCAAACCTCCTCAGCTCAAAT
>CM052549.1:25474503-25548433 GCA_028533065.1 Trachops cirrhosus
CCCCTGATCTCACCTGACTTGGCTCCGCTCACAGTATTCTGAGCACTTGGAAGTCTTTCCCTGTTGCCTGAGAACCTCAAAGATGTTCTGAATATTCTTTTTATCTTTCTTTCAAGTTGTCTAGTGTTGTGAACAATAAACTGCTGTCTTAGAAGCAGAGGACTAAAAATCTTACATTGAGTCCCCTATGGTCAGCCCTAAAGCATTTTTTTTTTTGCCCTCCTTGACCTGAAGACTTCCTGTACCTTTCCTTCAGTTAAACTGGGGAGAGGTACCTTTGTAGGCAATGGGTATTTACCACAACCCATGATTACTACTCCTCCTTATCGCCTTTTAATCTAATATTTCTCAACTCTAATGATCTTAATGCCATCGTTTTTACAAATATTTTGTTAATCCCCTTTAAAATCTTAAAATGAAATTAATAGGCAATGTGACCTATGTACCCCACTGCCTTTTAAAGTCAAAATAATATGCTAAGCACGATAAAAATTAGAAATAAAAGGAAAATGACTTGTAATACAATATTTTGTGTTCCAGTAATACATATCTCCATCTGTTTGGGAATAACTACATGGAAAGACATAGTGAAGTAGTCAGAAGCTGGCATCTAGGTGGAGCATCACCTCTGAACTCAGTAACTACAAATACAAACCAAGGTAAATGTGTTACATAGACAACTAAATCCCTTGAGCATTTTGGATGCCTCTTGTTTCTTTTTCTTGTCTGATTGCTGTGACTAGAAAGGGATTAATATCCAAAATATATAAAGACCTCATATAACCTAATACCCCCACAAGAAAATAACCAAATAATCTGATTAAAAAATAGAGGACGTGAGTAGACACTTCCCCAAAGAGGACATAGGGATGACCAATAGGCACATGAAAAGATGCCCAACGTCACTGGTCATCAGGGAGATGCACATCGAAACCACAAAGAGACGAATGGAGCAGCTGGAGAAACTCCACAACGAGATAGCACACCCCGCCTGTCAGAGTGGCCGTTGTAAATAAACAAACAAATGTCGGCGAGGATGCGGAGAAAATGGAGCCCCTGTGCACTGCCAGTGGGACTGACATTGGTGCAGACACTAGGGGAAAAGGTATTGAAATTACCTCAAAAAAATTAAAAACAGGACTGCCATATGACCTACCAATTGTACTTCTGAGTATTTATCCAAAAAAATCCAAAACACTAATCTGAAAAGATATATGCATCCCTATGTTCAATGCAGTGGTATTTACAATAGCCAAGATATGAAAGCAGCCTGTGTTCATCAACAGGCAAATGGATAAAGAAGAGGTACATATATACAATGGAATATTACTCAGCCATAAAAAGGAAACAAAATCTTATTATTTGGAAAAACATGGATGGACCTGGGAAGCACTATGCTTATTAAAGTTAAGTCAGACAGAGAAAGGCAAATACCATACGATTTTACTGAAATGTGGAAGCTAATAAAAAACAAAACAAAATAAGCAAACAAAACAGAAACAAACTGATAGATACAGAAAACAAATTGTTAGTCACCAGATGGCAAGGTGGTTGGGGGAATGGATGAAAAATATAAAAGTGACTAAGAAGTACAAATGGCCAATTATAAAAATAGTCATAGGGATACAGAGTACAGCACAGGGAATACAATCAATAATATTGTAATAACTATGTACGGTGTCAGATGCGTACTAGACTTATTGGGGCCACCATTTCATAAGGTATTAAATGTCTAATCAGTGTATTGTATAGCTGAAACTAATGTAATATTTGTATGTCAACTGTAATTGAAAACTAAATTTTAAAAAAAGGACGCAAATTTTTTAAAAATAATGCAGAGGTGGAAGTATAACTGGCTTCAGTCTTCTTAGAGGTGGGAAGCCATTAGATAACTCTAAGGGTCTCTAAGGACTCCCCAGTATGTTTGCACAGCCCACTTCCAGCACGGGTTCTGGGGAGACAAAGCCCAGGGCAGGAAGGGCCCTGGGATGGCTGCAGGTTTTTGAGTCATTTTCTCATGTCCTTGTCCACACCTGGGCCTGAGATCTTATCCTTTGCCTTGCTCCTTGGACACTCCATCTACCACCTTAGCGAAGCTTCACAAACATGAAAGTGCATAAAAAGTTTACTGTGGTGTGGTAGACCTCTGGGGTTGAACATGCAAATTATGTCCCTACGGCTTCAAAAAAGTTTCAGGTTCTTTCCTCCATTTCATTTTTTCCTTCTAAGTTCACCCTTAATTGCAGCCTCCTGACAAAAGCTGCAAGTCTTGGCAAAACTCCCATACTGTGAAAAAACAGAATAATTCCTTTCTATATGTGTCTCCAATCCCACCTCCAACTTCGTTTCTGTGCCCACAATGTCCTGGAGTTTGCATGAACCAGGTGGCTGCCTGCATCCCGTGTCACAGTCACGTTGGAAACGGAGCTTTCCACTCGCCGACATCTTTGTGTCGCAGGTCATCTCTCCTGAGTGGCCAATCTTGCCCGAATCTAAAAGGGCAAAGTAAACTTTTTCTCCATCCCCCACCGCTCAGATCCTGAAGAAAATTCCATAGATGAGGGAGGTGACGTATCACTGAAGTCATTGAGGTACAGAGATAGTTCTTGATTGACCAGTAACTATCTAATAAATAGCTAATAAACAGTAGAACTGGGAAAATAACACAGATTTTGGCTTTCTTATTTGTTTTGGTTTTTATTTTTTTTACTTTTAACTCAGTAAGCTTTTTAGGTATTTGTTCACTAATCCCATTAAAATAAAAACCTCTTTGGTGAAGTATTGCCTAGTTGCCCTTTCCACACTCCTCTGAGATTTAGCGAGTCTCTCGGAAAACCTTCTTGCTTTTCTGTCCATCATCGTATCCCCAGAAGTGTCTCTGCCCTTCCAATGGTTGCCCTTTCTCCGACCCTTTCCACCATTGTTATTTTTTCTGCATACACAGAAGCGAGAGCTGCCACACTAAAAGATATGCATGGCTTCCATTTTGGTGACAGAAATGGGGTAACATTTTCTGGTTGATTTCCGAAGCACGTTGCTGGCAGAAGAGCATTTTGGACTTGAGACTTCTCAGAACAGCAGTTACCACCTGGTCCCCTGAGTTTCACTCTGTTCCTGAAACCTGGGCTGCCCTTCCCGCCCTGAAATTCCACACAGACGTCACAGCCCAGCTTGAGTGCTGCCTGCTCTCTTTAAATTTCAGAATAGTTCCTTCATTTCCCGCACAGCTCATCCTCTAAAACCTGTCTAGCACTTGTTTCATTCTGCCAGATATCATAGTTAACTGTTCACAAACAATTGTTTGACACCCATTCTAGCTCAAGCTTTGCCTTAAGTTTCATTCATTTTCTTGCTTGTGGTTGTTATTCCATCTCACTGCTTCTTCCTGAATTCAAGTTTCTTCTTTCTGGAGTAAACTCTGTCTGCAAGGATCTGTGGATGGTAAATTTCTTGAGTTTTCTATGTTTCAGGGAAAATTTTGGCTGCAAAAAACAAAGATCCGTACTGAAATGTTAAAAAAAAAAAAAATAAAGGAATTCCGTTATCTCACTCGCCAACAAGTCCTGAGATACGGCAGCTGTGTGTACAAACACACCCGAAAAGGAAAGATGCTTCTCATCATCCCGCTCTGCCATTTATCTGTACCTTTCTCTTCTGCTCTGGGATCAACTCCCTTCTCGGCAATGGCTGCTGCAATTCCAGGAACCACAGGCAGATAGGACAAGGTCCAAAGGAAGAGCACGCTGCCTCTTCCCGTCTTGGGCTCTGGAAAGGAAAGGAGACCTTGCCCATAAGCCCTCCCAGCCGACTTCTCCCACCTAATTGGCCAGGACTGCGTCACCCAGTCTTTTCATACCAAGCACTGTCGAGGGGAACGGGATTACTAAGACTGGTATAGAAGGCGGGAAAAACACTACTATCAACTTGGGGCAGTGGATACCTCTTGGTTTATAGGGCATCAGTTACAGGAAAGACTTCCCAGAGTGCACTTGGTCTCCAGAGAGCTGGCTTGAACCGGGCAAAGCAGGATGGACCCAGGAGAGTGCCCTGAGACTGAGAGCTGGCACCTGTGCAGCATCCGAGTACGTGAAGACGCTAAGGCAGGGCAGCACTACCCGGCCAGGCCGGTTGCAGCAGGAGTTTTCAGGCAGGGCAGCGGCCCTGCTGGGGAGAATATGCAAAAGTAGGACAGCAGCGCCCTGGAGGAGTTTTCTTTTTTTTTTTTTTTTTTGGAGTGCATATTCTTTTTTATTTTTATTTTTTTTTATTTTAGACTATTCAGTACAGGAGTTTTCTTTTCAGCTCTGGCTTCAGGTAAATACCTTGCCGTTCCCCGCTCTGAGCCAATTTGTTGCTGGGTGACCTAAGGGGAATCAGGGAGAGCTCCTGGGAGGTGCAAGAGAATTTGCCTTTCCTCATCCCTGAATCACAGGGATGAAATCGCAGGGAGAAAGGGCGTCCATCTCAGGGCTCTACCAGCAACAGAGAAAGCTCTTTTGAGTAGGCTATTGGCCGTGCCCTGTCCTCTATGTATGTATGTATGCATGTATGTATGCATGTGTGTGCGTGTGTATGGTGCCTGCACTTTAAATGCTTGACGCCCTCTCAGGAATTCTTTGCCTGAGATTTTGCTTCATTGTCTTCTCTCACTCAATGTTGCAGGTGAGAAATCTGTGAGTTATCTGCTTTGATTCTCTAGAGTAGCTTTTGCATTTTTTATCTTTAATGTGCCAAAATGCCATAATTTTGTGCAAATTTGTGAGATCTCATCCTGTTCAGCACATAGTGTTACCTTTTGATCTAAGAGTTCCTTTCTTTTATAGATGTTATTTCTTTTGTCATTTGCTTGAGGATTTCCTTCATTTATCTCTATTTTATTCCTTCAGACTGACCCAGGGGATTGGTGCATCATTAAATGGACTTGGGAACTTGCAGATATCCAGGTCTCTCAACTTCTCTGGCACACTTTTCATCTATTTATTCTTTGTGCCCTGTTCTGTAAGGATATTTGGTCCCATTTTTTAATTCACAAGTTAGCTCTTTTGTTTTTATTTTCTGCTGTTCAGCCCCTTGTTAAGTTTGTCTTTCTAATAAATTTAATCATTGAAACACACAAACGAGAAAGTGGTAAGTGTACAGGGTGGTGAGGAAGCACACAGCCGACACACCGGTGTAACCCTGGGAGGTGAAGGAAGAGGACGCCACCAGGAACGCTGTCTTTTCTCCTGACGCGTTCAAGCAGCAGAGCCGACAGAAGCACTCCCACCCAGCTCATGAACTGTGGGTGTCTAAGGAACTTTTCAGTCACATAAATTGCTATGATGGACAGACATTTCATGAATCCTCTGCAACCCTCCAGGCGTGTAAATATAAATTGTCTTCCTTTTCATTACTAAAATCGTTACTACGAAGTAATATCACATGTGGCCACTATCCCCACAATGGGAGGGGTGGGGGAAGGAGAGAAGTTGGGAAAGGCTTGTGAGAGAACTGGAGGATGACTTTGAGATCTAAAAGACAAAACAGAGGTACAGCGATGGCATCCCAGACAGAGAGAGCTGCAGGTGCAGGTGGCAAGAGGGAGTTTGGTAGAATCAAGAAATGTCAGTAATTCAGAAGGACCGAAGTAGAGGAGGGTTGAAGGAGCTGAGTGAGCATAGAAGAGGTGGGAGTCACACCTTCTAAGGCCTTATAGGCCACCTGAAGAAGTGAAGCTCTTGTCCCAAAGACAAGCAGAGTCATCAAAGCATCTGAAATAAGGAGGAGACTTTCATTTTGGAAGGATCACGCTGGCAGCTGGAAGAAAGAGGGCCTGGCAGGTGAACTGAAAGCAGAGAGACCAGCCGACATCCCACTGCAGTCAGGCAGTCAGAGGCAGGTGGGCCCCTATCACAGCATGGAAACTAGAGCGTGTTTTGAGAACTGGAGAAAGCACTTAGACTGGAACCGCCTGGTTATGTCATTAAGGTCTCTCCCTATCCCTTGTTTGTCAAAACGTTGCTCAAGCCAATTTTTTAAACCAAAAGCCTTAGGAATAAGAATATCACATACATTGAGGAAATTTTAATTTAACTTTCCCGAGAGCAGGAAACCAACCTCTTGCAAAGTTCAGCACATTCCTCAAAGCTGCTCTCACTTTCCTGCCTGGCTGAGTCAGGCAGCAAACGGGCTTTGTTACCAAGACAACTCCTTGCAAGGCCCTCCCTGCTGCGCCGCCCACTGCGGGGTTCTCTGCCCAAACCCTTCGGGACTGCTTGGAAAATTACAAACAGAAACTAGCAATACTACTTCTTCACTTACCTTTCTCAGAAATCGCACTTAGACATCCACTTCTATTGATCATTGTCTTTGTTATCAGTATCTTCAGCCCAAACTTTCTCTTCTTTGACATTCCAGTCAACTCAGATTTGATTTTCTACTTTCAGACCTCATTTGCTATTATTCTATTTGTTTGGAATCTAAGGAAGGAGTAGAAAGGGAGGCAGAGAGAGTGCATCTGATCTAACATATGTCTCTTGGCCTAGGTGTTAAGAGACATCCAAGTACCAAAACTAGAGGTATTTCCTTGTTAAAACATATGACACCATATATTGAATAAGAGCAGTATTGTGTGTCTGGATTTCAAAAAGGTTTCTGGCGAAGTTTCAGGATAAGAAACAAGGTGAAGAAATAAGAACTGGATAAGTTTGTGTGGTTAGCATCATTCAAATCTGACAATGCCCAGTGGGAATTGATCAATGAATCTCTGGCATTTTGTAGTGAGGACTGTAGTCTTAACCCCATCCTGTCCATCAGATTTATAATCACTTGAGTAGCAGCATATGCTATCAGTTGTTGCAGATGACCCAATGCATCTAGTGCAATGGCAGGCACTAAGTAATTGCTCAATAAATATTTGTTGCACTAAACTGAGAAGAAACTGTTGATACATTACATGACAGAATCACAGTTCTAAATTAGTTCATTAGGCTGAAACAAAGCAAAAATATGAATATAATAATATCAAAAGAGGATAGATGAATTTTTTGCTCTTGGGCTCATATAATCAATACAAGTCTAAGATTGAGAAAGCCCAGTTTAACACATGAAAAAAAACAGGATTTAGTTGATTGTAAACCAAGTATGAATTAATAGGTTGCTTTCCTCTCCCTACAAAACTAATGCAGGCTACGTAGTATCATGATCAGATCAAGGGAAAAACGCAGCCTGTTAGCTGTTGTAGTATTTTGACATCTGGAAACGGGGTTTCATACTACATACACACTGCATTCTAAAAGGATCATTAATGAAGAGACCATGTCCAGACTAGAGTGGACACAATGGTAAGGGGTTCCCATGAGGAAAATGTGAAGACATTTGGATTATTTGTCCAGATTATAAAACAAAATGTATACAGGAATAGGGACAATAATAGGAGTTCACGATAGCTACCTTCAATGTTGAAACACATTCATAGATGAGCTCTAGAGGACTTGGCTTAACTGAGACTTAGCTTAATCAGGACCTTGAAAGTAGTAAGAATAATAAAGCACATTTTGCCTACAGATAAGAAATAATCCTTTACCAGATAAACTGGCCAACAAATAAAACAGTGAGTGCTCCAAAGCAATACTGAAAATCAGGTTACTTTTAGAGAGAATTATACGTGAAGTAATGTGTTCGATTTTAAAAGGCATTGTATATTTTGAAGTCCCTTTCATCTCTAAGAGTGCCTGACTATGATCATAGTTATGTTGTCCACAAGCGAAAGACAAGTAGTGTTAAACCACCACCAACCAATGGATCATCATACAGACCAATATAGTTCATGGATTTCAGAAATAGCAATGCAATGAAATTCCACAAGTATTTTTTAAATGGCCTCTTTTGTACTAGGCACTGTGTAGGTGCTGACTTTATAACTGAATAAGACATGGTGCTTGTGACCTACATGGATAACTTCGGTATGTTTGCTATAACAATGCTCGCACATAGTAGGCACTTGTATTAGTCTCCAATTATTGCTATAGCACACTACCAAAACTTAGTCACTTGAAACATCACAATCTATTATCTTACAGTTCTGGGGATCAGAAATCCAAAATGGGCCCCACCAAGGTAAAAACAAGGTGTCATCTGCACAGGTTCCTTCTGGAAGCTTAGGGTAGAATCTGATTCCTTGCCCTTTCCAGCTTCTCTAGGAAGTCACCCACATTCCTTGGCTTGTGGCCCCATTCCTCCAACTTCAAAGCCAGCAATGCAGGCGTAGTCATTCTCACACTGCCATCGGTCTGGTTCTCTAGTTTTTGCCCCCCTCTTCCACACTTACAGATGCTCGTTTTTATGTTGGGCCCACCCAGATAATCCAGGGTCATCTTCCCATCACAAGGTCAGCTGAATAATCATATTGTATTTAGCACAGTATTGTCAGATATTCCAGTTTTTTAAGCAAAGTTGCAGATCTTAATATTTATAGATTAATTTTTTTTAATTTAAACTGTCAACTCTTAAGTCTTTTACACTGTCAGTCAACACTATCAACACCTGTGGACCAGATGTGGTAAGTAATTTGCAACCTCTCGTCTAAATCGAAGAAAGGACTTGACTAATTAACCAGCAGTTCTTCACCTGGAGTTCAGGAGCAACTTCAAGTCTGTGAACCTGAATGAAGAAAAAATTTATCTTTATTTTTATATATGTAATTCACATATTTTATATATCTCTTTATCTTTATATTAACAGAAAATAAATCATATACTCTATTTTTGCTAACCTCTAAAAGGAATTAGGCAACTTCTAACATTTGACTATCAACAACCAACCACAGTAGTATTGGGAGTAACTGTGACTGTCACCCACAGAAATGACAAATATTTTCATGTCACGTTACAGTGTTCACGCATCTCAAAATATCTCCTATGCTTATTACTATGTGGAAATTATGGCAACTTGTAGACTCACCCTAGATCTTGTTTAATGTATCAATAAGGAAGTAATAATAGCATATCGTGAACTTACATTTATTTCAATGTTTTGATAATTGTATTTTATCATATTTGGTTACCTTGCAATGCTGTTTTATTTGATGAATTTGGAATGATCATTGTAAAAAGGATTCCAAATGACTGCAAAGGGGTATTTGCCACACACACACTCACTCACTCACTCCAAGAACCCTCGAACCAAACTCAGGACATGAAGGAGAAAGGCCAGTCAAATATTTGACTCCTCCAAAACCGGCATTCACAACTCTACATCTTGGTTTTGTCTTCAATAAAATGTTAGTATGTGTCTAGCTGGCACCTGTCCATTCCGATCTGTCCCTGAGGCAGACAGAGACAATGACTCTTCCAGGCTTTCCAGGTACTGCGTTAAGTCTGAGTTCAGCTGCCAGGACTGACTGTGTCTTGGTGGAAACTGAAGCCCGCGGGTGTTAAACTCCATGATGAAAGTGGGACGCCCAGGGAACGGTGTTTTGTTCCTGGAACTTCAGCTGCACAGTTAGTGATGGAGGGTTTTGTTGTTGTTTAGGTCTTCCTGGGCCGAGGAGCCTTTGTGTCCTTGCCACCCACTTAACCAAAGCAAGCCCCTCTCTGCTGGTGGGTGAGAGCTGGTTCCTTTGCAGGTCTGGGAAATGTGTTTGGCCTGCTCCCCCTCTGGGCTGTCTGCTCTGCTTGCTGGGTTTTGCAAATCTGAGCTCAGTTGTGGGTTTACTTTGTTCCAGGAGGCTGGGATTGGCTTTTCACATTCCTAGGTCTCGTGTGTCTGAAGACCTTCAGTTTGGCTTTACAAATGATTCTATGGTGTAACACTAGCTCCTGAATGGTAACTTAAGTTTGGTAATAATAATAAAACAGAAATAGGGAACGATCATAGATTATTAGTACTGGCATATGAATTAAACCATACTGCAACAAATCTGTTTCAAGGGTAATAATCTTAGTTTGGACGGAATTGAATTCAAGACCTCAGCCTCGCTGGCATTTCCCACATCCACTTCCTCTAAATATGAAGCTTTCCAGATCGCCTTAAATGATGTGCTCCCCAGTAGTCTTCAGATAGTCCTCTAGATGGAAGTCGTTCCCTCCAAGCTCTCGTTGCCAGTGTCCTGATATTTTTTGAGTTTCAGGCAGCTAACTACTTCCAAAGCTATAAACAAGATGGCCCCCATACCCATCTGTAGTCCCCAAGGCAGAGATGTTTGTTTCTTTTGTTCATCATGGTGTGTCTAGCTCACTGTTTGACCTGGAATGTTTCCCGAGTGGTGCCTGAGTCTTCCGTCAGAGGCTTCAGCCCTCCGGGCGAAATGGCAGCAGAGTATTGGCTCTTCGAGGTCCTTTCATGTTAAACCACGTTAGCAACTATCTACTTTATCTGCACGTCGATCCAACCCTGGTAGCACACGTCGAGGTTGCCTCTTCTCCATCGTGGTGCATTGGAGACTTGGACAAATTGCCCCTTAGTTGTAGCTAAATTGAAAAGGGAGGGTGCCAGTGCTCCAGATAATCTAGTCCTTTCTGCACTTAAAAGAGCAATGATTCTGGGGTTATCTATACTATGCTTTTTATGAAATGAACCAGGTTAAAGAGAAATCAGTAAGAGATGCTACTGTTTTTCTGACCCTCACTCGACATCACACTCTAATGACAATAGGAGTCGAAAGGTATAAGATATGTAATATGTATATGTATATAATCTTATATAGGCTTCATGAGGATAATAAAATGGTTTTTGACTGAACTCACATTCAGCAAAGAGAGCTTATATAAATCTTACTGAACTAGAAAGTATATACCATGCGGTGCATTCTGATAACTGTTTTTATTTCCTCCACTTTCAGGATCTTGTGATACCTACAGAGGTTCTTCAACCCGCTTATTACTGATCACACGGTTCGGTTGCAGGTTGCAGTGTGTCTAGTCTGAGCTGTCGGAGTCTTCATTCTCATCAGGATTGTCACCTTCGCTCTCCATTGATGGGAAAGGAAGGTCTAAATTCACATTTGTTGTGGAGGAATTACTTCCTACTTGAGATTCCTTCAATTTTCAGAAGCATGGACACCACGATGCTTCCTATTTAATGACATCAAATATACCTGTCGCAAGATGAGTTTGGAATGCTATTATCCAACCGCTTCGTGTCCTGCATCGTGTGGGCACTTACACACCTTTATGTTAATGAAAGTAAGGCTAAGCTGCTGCATCCAAACAGACACCCCCCCAAAAAAAATTCTTCATGTCTTAGAGAAACAAATAGACTTCTTGGTCATGTGCCAGCCTGAGTGAATATTGCCAGTTGGTAATTCTGCTGCATGGTGATTTACTCAGAAACCAGGTTAACGGTGGCTCAGCTGCCTTCAATATCTGTCCCTTAGTAACAACCTATATTCCATTTATGAGCTTCATAGACCCAAAACTGGCCCTTTTATTACTTTGTAGTTTAAAATGTGACCCATAAATTGACTTATCTCTTCAGTGTGTAAGTTTGCTCCCTTTTTAAAAAATCATGGCATAGTGACTATTTTTACGTTACGTGTGATGTGTAGTGAGCAAACTTGGTAAAACATAGAGAATTCTCTCTCTTTTTTTTAGTTGTATTGAGGACCAAATTAATGAATTCACAGGCTTGTTTTTTGTATATACAATCCTTCTGTTCAAAAAAAGTCAAGGATTGATAGTAAAGGCCTATGTGTTTACGTCTTGTTTGCAGTTATGCTAATGTGCCAGTGTCAGGCTGTGTTTACTGTGGCAAGAACTAAATTTCAAAACATAAACAAAGGGATGAGTTCTTTTGTGTTCCATTTTTGTGGATGCTGGATTTTTCTTGTGAGCAAGAATAAAGCCTTTTTTTCCCTCATAAGTAGTGACTTTAAATTGGTCATAAAGAAAAAGTAAAAAGACAGCAATGTGTTGGCATATGCCAGGAAATGGTGGTGACTGTTTTTATTTTTATGGTTCATTGTGAAAGGCATATAACAGAAAAAGTTTGAGAGACTGCTAACAATAAAATATTTTGCAAGGTCTCTGGCTCCTTTTTAAAAAATGACTTAAAGGATGATCACGATTTGTTTCTTAGATATAAATAAGAAGTCAAGAAAAAAAGGCAGCTTATAAATGAGCATATTTATGAAAACCCAGAAAAAAAAACCAAAAAGCATGCTATTCACATTCACAGAATACAAATTTGTTTGCTGTCCCAGGGAGCCAAGATATCCTATTGGATTAAACTGTCACATGGTTTCTCTGTGGGGCCGGACCTCTTGGGCAAGTAGACCCACCACAGCTGAGCAAACAATCTGGAGGTCTGTGTAGTTCAAGACCATTGCAAGGTCGGCTGGCGGTGGGGAGTACAGCCACCCTGGGGAATCGCACAGGGTGGCTCCTGAGAACAAGACGATCTCAGGGGCATTAAAAGCCTGTTACGGACTTAGTGCCAAGGTGGACTCTCAGATCAGCGAAGTCCATTCTCACAGCCCCCCAAGATCAGGTTAAGTCTGGGCTCCCCTGCCTCTGTCTGGCGGCCAACAAGGCTTGGTGCTAGGTCCCAGCAAACTGCTTCTCAGCCCTCCCAGGGCTGTCCACGGTAGTTTTGGCCCAAATCATTTCCTGCAACATTTCCTTTCCCATTGCCATGTAGAAAATTGTGATGGGGCATGAAAAATAGCATTGCAAGCCAAATATTACACTCCATTTTCAAAGACTGGTCTGGTGACCTTAAATTAAAAAAAAAAATTCTTTGTAATTTCAGATGCCAGTCTACAAATTTGCAAGAAACCTAAAAGACCACAGGATGGGGTGGTATAGACAAAAAGGATAGAGACCAGAAAAAAAAAGAGCTATATAAGAGCCTGCCTGGGGAAAAGGATCCCTAAGTAGAAGATGTGATTCCCGTGTTGGGTCTTGAAGACATTGGGTTATAGTCGAGGTCTTTCCATGACACAGAAGGATGAGGTGAGCTTAGTTACACTCCCTGCTTATGTTAAGTCTGTAAAAATTGATTATACCAAAGAGTAGATTTTAGTGAATATTATTAAGAACAGTTAAAATGCAGCCTGATATCTGGTAGTATATGAGATATCAACAGAAATAGTTGCAAACTAAGGTTATTAAGTCACATATAATCAATGCAAAATATTTTGGCAGGTGATTCAATTGGAAAGCAGTCATTCTCCTTTTCTCTAGCTGTGAGAGCATGTGCCCTCAGAGAGCTCTCAAATGAGGACTGAAAAGAGAAAGATGAGTGAGGAAAAACAAGTAAGGAAAAAGTGGGGCAGAACTGGAAATCAAAACAAACTTACACTTGAAATGTGATTAATAAAGTTGCCAAGAATGGCCCTCAAACATCAAAGTAATGCAAGAACAGGGACGTTTTCCAAAACTCCATGTAGAATAAGGAAGTCATTTCGCTGTATGAATTATAACAATATACACAACACTAGTCCTCCTTACTAGTCATAACAAAAATTACTTGAAACATATACAGAGTGAAGGAAAGAATTTTGGTTGTGGATGTTGAGAATTCAAGAAGAGAGAAGTTGAGAAGTTATTTCCTCCACAGGCTGAAAAATCTACCTATATATATATACCTTTACCTTAATTGCTTAAAATAATTTGATCTTCTTGCAAATATTTTAGAATATAAACTATAAACATTCATATTACTGAACATATGTTTAATGGAGATAAAAAACAAAAAATTTCAACTGAGGCAGTTTTGTCAAAAAAAGCTCTCCAGAGTGAATTTCCTGATGGCTTAGAAAAATAGAGTAGGACATATTCTGTGTAGATTAATACTGTTTGGAAAGTTTTAGGCTTGGTTTTAAATCAATTTTCTGTCAATAACAAATCACTTTAAGTATTGTCATTATATGCTGTTACTTAAGTTACATACATTTATAAACTAAACTTCTTCCACAACAGAAAAACCTGGCACTTACCACCTTAGCCAAGAGCGCAAAGGTGGCACCCTCCCTAGTAATGGGGCAAATTGTCACGTGGTACTTCGCGATGCGATGCTATGAGAAGCACGTAACATAACCTATACCATTTTGCAACCAAATATTTAACCTGAATAGAATCACTAGAAAATAGCCAAGCAAATCTAGATTATGCGACATTTTCTAAATAATTGGCTCTGACCCTTCAAAAATGTTAATGCCGTGAAAGACAAACAGGAAAGGGGACTAATTCCTGATTAAAGGGAACTAAGGAGACATGATCACTATACATAATACGTGATTTTTGATTGGATCTTAAATCAAAAATAACCACAATAACGGCTATTTTGTGGACAGTTGGAGAAACTTGAATGTGAAGTATTTATTAGATATTATTGAGTCAATATAAATTTCTTGGGTGGTTTTGTGGGAAAATACCTTCTCTCTTGGGAAACACGTGCTGAAGTATTTGGGGCTATAATGTCCAGCTGCTTTCAAATGTACATAGAGATAGATACACACATAATTGTGTGTGTGTGTGTGTGTGTGTGTGTGTGTGTAGACAGAGAGAGATAAAAGCAAATGTTGCAAAATGTTAATTAACTATTGGTGAATGTGGGTTAAGAACGTATGAGTTTTCACCGTATTATTCATTCAACGTTTTAGTGAATTTGAAACTGTTTTAAGGACACTGGGTTACTACATAGTAGATGAGGGCTATTTCTCTTTTTAGAAATACTCCAGATAACAAAGGACGAAGGAATGATGGAATTCGACTATCTCCGTTTTGTAATTCCTAATATACTTGTGGATCTAAGCATGCAGCATCAATGGCCATAGAAGAAAAAGCGATCAAATACTATGTGACTTTTGAAAGAAACTCCATATTATAAAATGGTCTTGACAAGAAATATCAAACCTAAAACCGGCTAAACCTCTAGGTCAAGTGTTCCGAAACAACAGCAGAATCGGCATCACTTGGAAAGCTAGTTAAACCGCAGACTGCTGGAGCGCAAGCCCAGAGTTTCTGATTGGTCGGCCTGGGGGAAGGTTCAAACATCAGCGTTTCTAACAAGTTCCCCATTAACACTGAGTCTGCGATCCAGGACCACCCTTGAGGAACAAGCTCTCTAGATCAGCACAGTCATTTATAGGAACTACAAAGGACAGAGAAACATGTCAAATAATACCGGACTGTGGGTAAGTGAAGTAAAAAAACACTGTATCTCTTAAATAAATTAATTGCAGTTTAAATAAAGATGAAAGGGGAACCTATAGGTTAAAAGAAACTTAGCAGATATACCAATCAATTGCAATATACACAATTTTATTTAGATTCTTATTTAACTGTTTTTTAAGTATTTATTACATTTATGAGACAATTAGAAATGTGACCATTGACTGGATGAATTATGGTTAAACTCTTTAGGTGTGTTAGCAGTATTAATTTTTAAAAGAGTAACTTTTAGTTGTATGCATTGAAATGTGTATAGATACAGAAAGTCGGGGGGAGTAAGTAAATAAATAAATAAAGGCATCATTTCTGTAATTCTCAATAGCTTCACTGATTCTTATTCTCCAGCAAGAATATTTTTATTCTCACTTGTTTCACTTTTAATATTTCTGTCTAGATTTTTCAAAATCCTCCTTTCGCCTGCTGATGACTTAACTCTTGGAAGTCTGAAATGACTGCCACCATTATTCCCAGGGTTGAATTCTCTTTGCATAGGTACCTGCTGAAGTCTTTCCTAAATCCAGGGACACGTGTGGTTTCCTAATTGTTTTTGACAGTTTGAATTGTCAAAATGCTAAAACATCAAACACACCCGTAGGTGTGTTTTTGTCATTGTTGTTTTACCACTTTATGTTTTTGAAATTCAGCCATAATGATATACCCAGCAGTAATTCACCCATTTCTTTTCCTGCTGTACTTAAAGCTATTAGATTTTCCTCATTAGTGTCTGCTTTAGTTCTATCCAATGTGTGTGGATATTTAGTATTTTCACTATTATGCTTTTGTACAAATTCTGCAATATTAGTTTGGATTTCTTTGTTGACCCAGAAGTTGTTTAAAAAAGAACTTTTAAAATTCTAGGCAGTAGGAGTTATTTTTCCATAAATGAGTTTCTAATCTACAATTTTATGTCATTGTACCACCATATAATATTGGCTCTATTGTTTCTGCATTTTGCAGTTTATTATGTTTTAAATGACCTAACATACCATTTCTGGTGTGTATTCAGATATTTTCTATCTTCAGGGTGCAAGTTTTGCAATATGTATGTCTATACTTGTATATATCAGACATACATTATCAACTTTTTTTAGTTCTACATATACTTACATACATATTTTCCATTCATTTGACCTGTCATGAACTGCTTCTTCCTTTCCAGGCACATGGTACAAATGTTCCACCTACTGCTTTTAGGCTAGAGGTGCTATGGAAATGTGAGCGAAAGTAGCATGCATCACTTCCAGCCATTAAGTCAGTGCTGGTGAACTATTTACCATGCTTCCATTTGCTTCATGCAGCACCAGAAAGGCAACATTCAAAATAAAGGAGACTCCACCAGCCTGCATCCCTCGGTGAAGAAGACATTGAGAACAGGCCCCTGCTGGCCCATAATGAACAGCTGAGTATAAGCAAGAATTAAATCTTTCTTAGTTTAAGCCACTGAGACTTGCAGATTGTTTGTTACTTAGCAGAATTGATGTAGCTGAGAGGTAAGGGGTACAAGCACTTCACAGTAGATTGATTCAGCAGCCAATTATGTCATCAAAGACTCAGTTTTTTTCTCCTTTCACTCTTGACTTTGGGTTTCTGCTGATCACAGAGGTAGTAGTTCTAGGACTCATATTCAGACATGAAACAGCAAAAGCAAGAAGGAAAAGCACCTTTTTTCTAGCTTAGATGCAGGGAAACTCCGTGATGCAATCCGGAAAATCCCTTTATACTTAGGATTGTGCCACCCATCTCTGAACTAGTCACTGGCAAGAGTGATGGAACTTTCACGATTGACACAGGTGGATGATCTGGGATGAAATGGGCATCAGGGTGTCAGCCACAATGATGTCTACTGATAGCAAATAATCTCTATCAGTATGTATATATACATAGGAATGATTATTTTATATATTTTAATAGTTACAGCAATTATATAATTAGCTTGATAAATATAAGACATAATCAGCTTTTACCATTCCAGAGTTATTACTTTTCCACAAATTCTGAATTTAAAAATTGTTGGTTTCTTTGGTGATAGTTTTCAGGGGTGTCCAACCTGCAGCCTGTGGCCCACATGCAGCCCAGGATGGCTATGAATGTGGCCCGACACAAAATCGTAAGTTTACTGAAAACATTATATTTTGTGGTGATTACATTTCACACTGTATTTAATGTGTGGCCCAAGAGAACTCTTCTCCTTCCAGTGTGGCCAGAGATGCCAAAAGTTCAGACACCCCTGGTTTACATTATGTATTTCTTATTTAGGACTTTATTTATAAAATAGATTCATTTATGTGTTATAAATAGAAAGATAAAAGGTAAAAATATGTAAAATTATAACCCAGGATAAACAATGATCTGAGCACTTTGTATATTTCCCAAGGAAGGCAAGAAATACCACTTTAAGGAAGGTTTCCATACTTTTTGACACCTCAGATCAGTTTGGCTCATTGCTTCACTTGGCTGAAGTGTTTATTCTCGTGTGGGCCTCAGTCAATTACCAAAAATGTTATCTCCTTGTCAGACACAGTTCCTGTTCAATTTATTTATTCGTAGCAAATAGTAGATGATATAATAATACTGTCAGTTTTTGTAAGTTGTCATCTGATATTTGAATTTGTTTAAAAATTATTAGTTCAAAATGAACGAAATTTTACAATTTAAATTAATTAAAATATTTGTTCTATTATCTAAAGTGCAACATGGGTATTTAAAAATACAATATCTTTGCATTGCTGATATATTCTCATTGAATAAAAGGCAATTCAGAGTCTTTAAGCATTTTAACACAATGAACACATATTAGAACCTGACAACCAGGAGAAATCAACCACTGCCAAAGCAGATGATAAATTCTCTGAGGACGAAAATCAAGCCTTCCAAGTCACAATAACTGCTAACCTGACTAAGGTGCATGAAATACTTGTCAAAAGGAGCTGAGAACATACCAATGGAGAAAGGACAGTCTCTTCAGGAAACAGTGTGGAAAAAACTGGACAACCACACACATAAGAATGAAACGAGATAACTCTCTTACACTTAGTGAAACTTACCTCAGACTTGATTAAAGACTTTGATGGAAGACCTGAAACAATAAAATACATTGAGGAAAACACAAGTGATAAGCTTCTTGACGTCAGATCTAAGAGATGTTTTTGTGGAGTCAATTCCATTGACTAGAGAAATAAACGGGATTACACCAAACTAAAAGTTTCCGCACAGAAGGGAACTATCAACTGAACAAAAAGATGCACTACCAATGGAAAAAGATGTTTGCAAGTCATATGTCTGATAAGGAGTTAATATCCAAAGTATATACAGAACTCACCTATCTCAACAACAACAGAACCCCAACTAAAAAGGGGGAAGCGGATCTGAATAAACAGTTTTTCCAAAGAAGACACACAGGTAGACAACAGGCATGTGAAAAATGTTCACCACCACTAATTATTACAAAAATGTACATCAAAACCACAATGAGCTGTCACCACCTGTGAATATCGAAAAGCCAGGAAACAAGTGTTGTAGAGGATTCGGAGAAAGAGGAGCCTCCCTACATGGCGATGGGAGAGTAAATTAGTGCAGCCACTATGGAAAACAGTGTGAAGGTTCTTCAAACAATTACGAACAGAACTGCCATCAGATCCAGCTATTCCACTTCTGGGTACTTACCTGAAGAATATGAAAACACTAATTTATAAAGGCCTATGCACCCCTATGTTCATTGCAGCATTATTTACAATAGCTAAGAAATGGAAACAACCTAAGTGTCCATCCATACTTATAGCCTCTTCATTCATCTGTGTGTGTGTGTATGTGTATATACATATATATCCTGCCATTTGCAACAAAATACATGGAACATGAGAGTATTATGCTAAGTGAAATAAGTCATATGCAAAAGAACAAATACCATAGAATTGTACTTATTTGTGGAATATAAAAACAAAGCGAAAACAAGCTTATGGAGGCAGACAATAGGCTGGTGGTCACCAGAGAGGAAGGGAGGTGGAGGGAGAATATAGTGGATGAAAGGCCTTAATCATCTGGTGGAAGATGGAAACTAGACTTTTGGTGGTGAGCATAAAGTAGTGCATGCAGATGCCACTGTACAGTGTTGCCCACCTGAAGCTTTTACAATGTTACAAACTAATGTTACCTCATAACATACATTAAAAAATCAATGTCACAAGGATTTAATGTACAGCATAGATAATAGTCAATAACATTGTAATAACCTTTAAAAAGAAATACTAATTATAATATGATACAATGAGAAATGTTGATCTTTTAATTAACTATTTTTTATTAAAATAGCAATCCATACTCAAGTGGTTTTAAAAATTAGGCAACTATTGCTCCATTTCTTGTGTATTCTTATTCATAAATATATGAATACCTATGTATACTTATTTATAAATAAGTGGAACAATAAATTGGTGTTTCTCCACTTCTCTCTCTCTAAAATAAATAAATTTAAAAAATTTTAAAAAACCACATCCCTCATTTTTTTCACTGCTTTTTCTGGTGAGTTCCACCATTTGACATTACCACAGAACAATTTATTCATGATTTCCAAAGTGGCTTAATTAATTTGGAGGGATTACAGATATTCCATAGACTTTAAAATAGAATAAATGGCTATTAAAAATAACAGAATAAATACCATCAGCAGGAATTTATGGGAAAAAAGGGAGAAGTTGAAAATGATGTTTTTCAAACGTGCCCCATATTTAGCTCAAGGCTCATCTCTCATTCACATTACCTTACTATTTTTTAAAATGCCTCATGGGTCCTTTTGTGAAATACTGAAGGTTACTGGATGTATGACTTATTTTTGCAAATCAGGTGTTTCTTTAAAATTCAGCAAATTGAGAATGAGTTTTAATTAAGCAGAGAAGCTTTCAGAACTCATTTTAAAACATGCATGATAATTACAGAACATCAAAGAATATTGTTACATTCTAAACAGTAAACAAGGTCTGTTAATGATTTAACAAATTCCAAACATTATTTCACAGTACAGAATACTAAAGCTTATTTTTTCAAAGCAAGTAAAGATTAAACCAATGATTTCTCAATCCCTCTTCTCAAAAAAAAAATATAGTTTCATCAAAGACTGTATCTATCATTGCAAGGGTCAAAGTTCATGGAAATTTGGAGCTGAAGAGACTTTAGGTAGCCTTTCATCCACCAGCTGATAAAAAACTTGACTTGGCCAATGCCATGTTTGGTTATCAACAAGCTGAACAGTGTTCCTGGCTCTACATATCTGTTACTTTCTACTACATTTTGTTGTATCTATAGTAACATGTATAAAAGCACTTGCAACAGTATCTAACATATTGTGGTATATTATTTTTTACATTGTATTTAAAATTTTGGGGGTGGTTGAAGGTCACTGTGATGGGTAAGTAATGGAAACATCCCGGTGAAAGGAGGGTGGGGAAGTTTCTGTCTCTCTCTCAGGACTCCCTGTTCTGGTGGAAAAAGCACAAAGCTGGTTAGAAATAGCTCTAGGGCAAGGCTGGGAAATCCTGCTAGGACTGGTCAGCCTCTCTCCCCTGGGCTTCTGAGGAGTGGTGGCAAGTCTGTCCCATTACATCATTGTTACCCCAAGGTCTACCACATTTTAATCACAACGGTAATTCCCTACACTTGTGTTGCCCTTTATAGGCATTAAATATGTCTCCATTACTGTATCTGATTTATGGTAAATTGTGAGGCAGATGTTATCTCCATTTCTAATTAAGGAGCCCACGGCTGAGAGAGTGGAACCACTGGGACTATGCCTCCAGCTTCTGGCCTTTAGTCTAATGACTTGGTTTTAATATTAATCAATCTGAACTTCCCAAATTCCAGATATTCAGTGTCTTGGGAACTCGGAGTTCACTTTACAAGGAAGATCCTTCAGTGGAAGTTTGGGTAACCTAAATGTCCAAATTATAGCATGCTTTCTTGGAAAAGGAAAATAGTAGCGCCCAAAAATTCCATGGAAGCGCTTGTGGCTGTTAGTGAACTGTGGGGACGGCATTTTGCCAGAAGCATGAAACCACAGTCAGCTCTGAGTGCCTCTGTTTGTTTGTTCCATTCCTTGTCATGGGGATAAGGAAACTTGAAAATAAAATATCGCTGAAATTGAAATTAAATGTGTCTGGAAAGAAGTTTACCAGAATGTTACCAGTCTCTGCATTGTTGGATTACAAGTTACTTGTATCTTCTTTTTCTGCATTGTCTATCATAGTAATGTTACTTTGCTCATCAGAAATTGTATAATTCACCTATAGCTATATATACTTCCCAGCTCATTCAAAAGGGAAATTCAAACTTTTTAAAGCTGGATACTTGGATGGACAGACACTTGGAAACTCTCCAAGCAAATGAGCATCCTCTAAAATAAAAGGTCTATCTGTGAGTAAGCTAAAAAAATTCATTCAGGCATTTGTTCAGCCTTCTAACAAATATGTATTGGGCACCTGCAATGTGCTAGCCATACTGAGGCACTGAGAATACAGCGCTAACCAAGTCCTAAAAATTCTTGCCTTCAGGGACTTTCATTTTACTGGGCAGACAGACCAAAGGAAAAAAAAAAGATCAAGATGATATAATAGAATATGTTAAATGGTGCTAAAGAATTAGAAGTAAAATAAAGGAGGGGAGAAGAATAGAGTGCCTGGGGTGGAGACGTTTTGGGTAAGTATTCAGGGACGTTGTCACTGAGGAGGTGACCGAAAGAGAGGTAGGGAGCCTGGTGGGTTTCTGAAGGAAGAGAGATCCAGGTAGAGCACCCAGTGCAGGAGTGTGCTTAGCGTGGTCACGAAACAGCAAAGTAGCCAGAGAGTGTGGAAGCCTGTGAGCAACGGGGAGAAGAGTAGGAGTTACCATCGGCAGGAAAGGAATATGATCTGACTTGTGTTTTAGGGTCACTTTGGCTGCTGTGGTAAGGACAGATGGAAAGCAAACAAAGGCAGAAGGAAGGAGAACAGATTGGGCGCTATCACGTTACTGAGGCAAGTGGAGTTGGTGGCTGGAACCAGGATGGTGGGAATGGAGGTTATAATTGTAGCTTCTGGATATATTTTGAAGGTAGAACCAACAGGATTTGCTTATGGATTGAATGAGGGCTGTAAGAGAAAGAGTCAATAGTGAAGTTTCCAACTGAAAACTAGAAAATTGGAGCAGTCATTCTCTAAGATAAAGAACACAATAGGAAAAGCAGATTGGAGGTGGACAAAATCAGGAGCTCACTTTTGGAATGATAAGTTTGAGATGTCTATCTTTTATCACAGTAGAAGTGTTCACTTGACCCTTGGATACTATTTGGGAGTTCATGGGAGTGGGCTGAGCAGGAGACGCAGTTAGGAGGTGTGAGCATGCACATGACATGTGAATCCATGAGGCCAGATGGGGATGGGACTAGGGAAGAGCAGAGACCCCTGGGTCCCACCTACATACAGAAAGCAGGGAATGGGGAGAACCAAGAGACGGCATGTCCCAGAAGTCAAGTGAAAAACTAGTTTCAAGAAAAAGGACATGATTGTTGGTTGGTAGTAACTCAAACAGAGTTGAGCATGGTTATTTTTGAGACCAATTATTTCTCAGAAAATTTTGAATATTGTTTGTTTCAGGGATTAAGAGCCCATCACAACTACACCAGAGTAAAAGCATTTGAGAGGCCATGGTACAATGGAAAACGAAAGCAGGAAATGTGGGTTTTCCCCAACTCCACCACTACGGGCTGTGTGACTCTGGAAGGTCGCTAACCTTCAGCCCTCGGTTCCTGCTGCAAGGTGGAAGCCGTAGTAGCTGTCGCTTCTGCTGTTCTGAGGAATAATGGCACTAAATCCTTACCAATCTTAGCAAAGAACAGGCACTCAGCAACTCTTAGCTTTCTGTCTGTTATTAAACAGCACAGTTGTTGGGGTTAGTATACTGGATGGAAATATGGGGAAACCCTCTAAATATTTTGGACTCTATGAAATTGGTCCTTGGCATCTAAATTCCCCATTTTTCCCCTCTTTCTAGTCACTCGGGTGCCAAATATAGGTCCCTTGCTAAACTTTTAACTCAGTTTTTCAAATTGAAAAATCCCTAAACTGAGGAATATTTATAAAATAACTGGCTCATGTTCTCCATGCTCTTAATGTCATGAAAAAAAAAAGGCCCTTAGGAACTTTTCCAGATTAAAGGAGAATAAAACAAATAATTACAATACATGGCCCTCGGTTGGATCCTGTATTGTTAGGGGAGGGAGCTGCTCTTAAGGACATAATAAGGACAGTTGACAAGATTGGAGTGTGGACTATATACTAGAATATGTATTGCTAACACATTAATAATGTTAAAGGCCCTGAATGTGATAGCTGTGTATGGATGTCTAAGAGAACATCCTTGATGTAGGAAATAAGCACTAAGGCATTACAGAGTAACAAGTCATTAAAAATAATTATATGTAGCATAGAGAGAGAATGAAAGACAAAAATAACGAAGTGTTTAAAGTTGGTTAATCTGGGTAAAGGCTGTACAAGTTATCTTAACATTATTCTTGCAACTTTTCTATTTGGAATGTTTTCAGAATAAAAAGTTGGAAAACAGTATTCCCTGGAATATGCTGGTCATTACTTCATGCTGAAAGGTTCTTTCTCAGACCAGGTTTAGGACAATGTTTCTTTCTCATATATTTTACGTAATCTTTTATATACATGGCAAATCTCGCAACAAAAAAAATTAAACAAAAATAACGAGAAACATTTGTATAACTATATGTATAAGGAAATGTGTTGTTAAATAAAACAAGAAGTTATAGGACTTTAAATTGTGTGAACCCCTTTAGTTAAAAAAATCTCCCCCCCCCCACACACACACAAGTTATGCTTAGTTAATGTCTGAAAAGATACAAAAAAATTGAGCAGTGATTATCTCTCAAGAGTCCAACTGCAACCTTCTCCTATAGTTTAATTTTTAAAAGAATTACTTTTCTAATTTAAAATATATTTAAAGGTGGATTAATTAATGATACTGAGTTTGAGAGCAAAATGTCACTGTTAGAATTTGTGAGCCAATAATGAGGAAGTGGGTTTGCAAGAGAGGAGCAGAGAGCTTCTCTCCTGCAAATACAAAGGTAAGAAAATTTAGAATTCTGCAGAGGTCTTTTGTCTAGGATCTCACTGGGGCAGGAAGCAGAATGATTACTAAGCTTGGACAAAGCTAGTGCAATTTAGAAACTCACTGAGCTTCAGCTGTTTATGTAAATTATTCTGAACCCCCAATATCCTGGCCTCTGCGAACCCAGAGGTTCCCCATGATTTCTGCTACTTTCTGATCTTAGGATCTTGTTTTTCTCTGCTCCGCCCTCATCAGGGGTGGCCTCTTGCTGCCTTGAGTCACTCTGCTGCCTTTCATAAGGAATCCCAGCACACTCACAGTTTAGAGTGAGCACCTTCAGGGAGGACTTGAAGAGTGGAGGAACTCCTTCACCGGGCACTGCCAAACCCTCCGCCGCCCACCACTTTCACATTTCCCTGACTCCCAAACCCGCGTGCTCCCACCCTGTGCCCCTGCAGCTGCATGCACACCCTCAGAAGTGAAGTCACGTTCTATCCTGCAATTGTATCTCTACAGGAAACGGGCTGGGCCCCGCCAATCTCCCCGCCCCACTCCACTTGGACTTCTGGTGGATGAAGTGCTGGTCCATAAAAGCTTGTGATTATGACTATAAATGAAACATTCAATCAGGTGCAGTTGTAGCAGGAAGTAGAATGTATTCATGGAGGCCAATAGGTCTTTGAGTTATCGAAACACCTGAGGAGCCCAGGTATCCCCTCTACCCTTCCCTCATCACTCCTTATTCTTAGAGACTTGAGTCTGGGGTCACTTCCTCTTGGAAACTTCTTGCAATTCTCTCCCCCTTCTGCAGCCTAATCATCTTCAAATGCACATAGTAGTTGAAACCACGCAAGTGAGATGGTCCAAAGGATCTGTGAAATACAGAGCAACAACAAAAACCATAAAAAAAATAATAAACTTGGTGTTTAGAAATACAGACTGTAGGCTTCCACTGTCGAAATTCAATTCTAGGTCCCTTACTGAATAGTTGCATGACTCATACACTTTCTTGATTAAGAAGAGGAGAGAGGAAATTATACACATTTCTTTTAAAGATTGTGGAGAATTTGTTTTATTTATTTGCATGAACATGAACTCTAGGGAGGCCGTTGAAAAAGGTTAGTAAGTCTTGCAATAAATTGCTGGCATCATTTCTCATCCTTAAGTATTCCATACCTTTTCTTCATTCTTTTCCCAGTTATAGTTACTGACTGAAACATTTGTATTTGTCTCTCACCAGATCAGAAAAAAATAAAGTCATGAAAGGGTAGGAGACTTGTAGCTAATTAAGCCCCAAAATGAAGAGTAATGGTCACCTCCCAGTTGAGGTCTGCCCGTTCATCTAAGCCCTGGAACTCCTCACCAGCTGTGGTAGGGATCCAGATAAAACCTGTGAATACATTACCTTAACAGAGCCAAAGGCACTTGGCAGATATGGTTAGATTATGAGGACAGGTTACTCTGGGAGCATCTTGGGTGGCCCAGTGTAATCGTCAAGGTTGTTAAGAGATAGGAGAGTCAGGGTAGAGATTTGAAGATGTTAATGCTGCTTGTTTGAAAGACAGAAAAAGAAACTAAGTTGAAAAACTAGACAGCCTCTAGAAGCAGGAAAAGGCAAAGAAATAGATTCTCTACTGAAGCTTCCAGGAGGAACAGTCCTGCCAACACCTTGATTTTCGCCCAACAAGACCCAATTTGTAGTCTTCTGACCTCCAGAACTGCATGAGAACAGACTCGTGTTGTTTTAAAACTATGAAATCAGTGGTAATTTGTGGCAGCAGCAGCAGAAAACTAATGCACCGAGTCACCTATGCTATTTTTCCCATCCTTCTCTCTGCCTGAAACTGCTGTTCCATCGATTTGTTTGTTGTTTTCTCAACACTCCACTTTTCAGGAAGATAAACTTGACAAGAAGAAAAGGCGTAGCCTCAGAAAGAGCCCACTGCCGGTCTCACTGAGTGGGTGAGTTACTGATGATGGTGTTGCAATTGTTCGACATTAGTCACCAACACCAGAGACCAGGAACACGGTGTTCACTCTGCTGCACTCTTAGGAAGCTGCTGTGCCCCAAAGAACACGGTAGGGGTTGGGCGGAGAGAGGCACGATCCCGACAACCAAAACCCTATCCAGTCACATGCAGTAACAGTGGGATATTGATTCTAACATTGGCTTTGAGCAATTAAAATTCCAATGGAATAGTAGTGTATTGGAAGTTTATGTTTTAAAAGAAAGGCATGGTGGACACAGCACTGAAGAGCATTCATTGGCTTTAGAGTCGGGGCGTTTAGTTAAGAATCCTCACTCTGCAGCAGTATGGATGGGCCTAGAGGGTACTATGCTAAGTGAACAAGTCAAAGAGAAAAAGAAAGGCGAATGCCAATCATTTCAGTTATATGTGGAATCTAAAAGAACAAAATAAACAAGCAGAACAGAAACAGATTCAGGGCTACAGAGAACATTTTGACAGTTGCCAGATAGGACAGGGGCTGAGGGATGGGTGAAAAAGGTGGAGGGATTTAGAAATACAAATTGGTAGTTACAGAATAGTTGCTAGGATGTAAAGTACAGCATGAGTAATATAGTCAATAATATTGTAATAACTGTATATGATGTCAGGTGGGTACGAGATTTATTGGGGTTGTTACTTTGTAAGTTACATAAATGTCTGATCGTGGGATCGTATACCTGGTACTCATATAATATTGTATATCAATTGTAATTTAAAACTAGAAAAGAAAAATATATTAAAAAGTAAAATAAAATTTAAAAAAGAAAAAAGATAAATGTCCAACATTAGAGATATTGTTGAATATCATGAAGATCTTTTTTTAAAAAAATCCTCATTGTGCCCCTGCTTTCCCAAGGGTAACCTTAATTACTTAATTTCCCCAGCCTTATCTCGGCACCGGTAAAATGGGGACAATGAGCCGCATGCCACAAGGCTGCTGTGATAACTGAACGAGAAAGAGTGTACCAGAGCCTTTAGTGCAATGCCTGGCACAAAATAATAGCCAGTCCGCGAGAGCTTAGGATCCAACTCATCTCTCAGTGTTCGGAGGCAATTTTTATAAACCTTGATGGTTTCTTAACCTTCTCTCACCAGGAACCTCTGGAGCTGAGTTATCTTATTTTGAAGAGCTTCACTTCCCACAGCTCCCCACTCCTTTCCCCAGTCCCCAATCCATAATTTCTGCGCAGTGCTGAAATAATCTGCCAAACCAGATTCTGTCAGCTAGGGTTTCCCTTTGCCTATTTTCCTCTAAGGGAAGGACCCCAGCCAGAAAAAGAGGGTTTTGGAGGTTAGTTATAAGCCTCTTCAAGTAAAACACAAATGTGGTTTTGGGGGTACCATAGATGGCAGAAATATAAAGACACAATGATTCTTTCTTTGTGGTCAAGATGGATGAGCTACGTTTGTGAGGGCAATTTTATTTGCCTGTGTTTTTATTTATTTATTTATTTTAACACCACATGTCAGCATAAAATCCCTCATTGTTTATTTTCTACTGGACCTTTTTCAATATGAATTTTACTGTGTTTTTTTTTCTCTAACACTTCACTGCCAAGCTGATTGGAAAGGCAGCTGGTTCAGCCTCCGAAAGGTTAAATGGTGAAGTTAAACACATATGCCAGATTTTCTCTATGTTAACACACAAAAAAATACTTTGTCTCAGTTATCTTCCATTTAACTGGACATACAGAAAATACTCAATCTCATATTCTGAATTCTCATCAGCTACTGGGGGGGTAAAAATGACCAAGTCCCTTAATTTTTTTTCTTTGAGGGTTTAAATGGTGAATTTGATGAGGGAGCAGATGTATCTCCTCTCCGTTATTTCCCGAATAAAAGGGAATCAGGCAGCAGTCCCAGTTCTGAAGCCAAGGCTATGGAATGGGGTTATCCTCTGAGGGAAGGGTCTTAGTAAATACAGCCTCTCTCCCCCACTTACTACAGCAGCTAGCCAGGGGTTGATGATAGGGTCATTTTCCTTTCAGAGAGGTGGGAAATTCAAGGAGAGTAGTCTGTGGAGTCGTGCTTGGAAGGAAAGACCCCCTGAAAGAGCTCATGTGATTTATGATGGGCAGTGGCCCCGGGCTGCTGTTAACCACAGCACAGCCTCCCTGGGAGGACATGGTGACATCGAGCCTGCTTCTCTGGCTTGCCTGCTGTGACCCATGTGGAACTTCAGTAAGCACAATAGGTGGTATGTAATTCCGGGGCTCACAGAGGGTAACAAAAGACGACTTCAAGCCCTTGCAGAAGAATTCAGGCTGTTTAACAGTGGGGATCTTCCCATCGAGGCGTGTGCGTGAATGTCAGCCTTCTTCATTTAGTAATACAAACCATGGTTTACACTTGCCAAGTGTGTACATGTGTGTGAAGACTGGAGTGAGCTTCTATCTGAGGCTATGAAATTCGGTACAATTCATCATAACTAATTATTGAATGCCTTCTTTGCATATGGCTGTGTATATTACTCTGGTAAATACAGAAATGACTGGTGAAGTTAGAAACAAAGGCAACTCATAGTTACAGAGTCCATCTTTATATATCTGCTTTAATTGTTTCTTAAATATTTCACACAACAACCCCGATGGGGTGTTTGTTTTAAAGTTTGGCCTCATATAATGGAGAGTCAAGATGGTGCTCCTTGAAAAGGAGACCAGAAGTTGACGCTCCAGGACAGTTTGATGGTTCTGTTCCAGGGACCCGTGCTCGGCCATCCCGGGAGTTACTCTCATCCACGCTGCCCAGGATGGCTCTCCACCCCATCTCCATTCCCTCCCCGCACACACCTCACTTCTGCTCTCAGCCTGTTTGCCAAAGCTTAGCCTCATGGCCAGATCTACCCGGGAAATACAGACTTTATAATGGGGAGCTGCATGGCAGGGAGAAAAGCAGAAATTCATTTACATGAGAGAGAAGGAAAAAACAGATAGTGTGGAACACAGGTAGTTACAGTGGTTCCCATTTAACAATCATGAAGCTGAGCTTCACACAGGTTAAATAACCTTCCGAAGATCCGCAGACTTCACCGCACTATACTGCTTCTCCGTAACACTGTGTAACAGTTGCTTAAGGCTTTGACAAAGCCCTTTCTGTCAGACTGGAGCTTGGAAATGCCGGAATTATGCATTTCCACAACAAGTTCTATATCCTATAGGGAAGGGGAGAAACGGCTGTGATGAAAACTAAGAAAATTTAAGAGGCTCAGGAACTTTGACTTAGCAAAAGAAAATGAGGTTCTCAGTAAGTGGACTATGGGGAGAAGTCCAACAAACCAAGCAGCGAGGGGGACAAGGTGGGGAGGCTTGCCTGGGACAAGTCGAGGCAGGGCCTCCCTCACTCTGGTTTTATTCCCTCGTCACGACAGTGGTCACTGTCCCAACTCCTCAGCCCTGCCACTGGGCATGAAAGCCGCCGTGGGTTAGACAGTGCGGAAGCAAAAGGGTGTGGCTGTGCCGATTCAATTTTGTTTACAGACACTGACATTTACCTTTCCTATGATCTTACATATCACAGAATATTATTCATCTTTTTATTTGTCAACCATTTAAGAATGTAAAACTCATGCTGAGCTCATAGGCCATTTAGCAGCAGGTGACAGGTAAACCTGTACCATGGACTACTTGCTACTCAGCAACAAAAAGGAGCAGACTCTTGATCCATGTGACAACTTGGATGGATCTCAAGAGTGTTATGCTGAGTGAAGAAGTCCATCTCAGAGGTCACAGGCTGTATGATTCCACTCATTTAACATTCTCAAAGTGATAAAATTACGAAGATGGCAAGCAGATTAGTGGTTAGGGGTCACAGGTGGTTGGGGAGAGAGGCGTGGCTGTGACGAAAGAGAGGTTGGCGTGATGGAAGTCTGTGTGATAATGGACTAACTCTACGCCTTTGTTGAGGTGGTGACTACATGAATCTATGCATGTGATAAAAAGGCACAGAAACACACGGGCACACACACACACTTGTGACGTTAAACTTTCTGGCTTTGATATTGTATTGTGATTATTTAAAATGTAACCTTTGGGGGAAACTTGGTGATGGGCACATGACTTCTATCTGTATTATATTTTTAATTTTATGCAAATCTATAATTATTTCAAAATGAAAAGTAAAAAATAAACAACAAACAATGGGTTGGATTTGGCTAATGGGCTGTAGTTTGTCAGCCACTGGACTAGAAAAAATTAATAAGCATGAATATGTAATTATAGAAATTAATAAAATGACAAGCAACCCATTAAAAAATATAAGTAATTCACAAAGAAATACAAATGGCAATAGAAGAATGGTTAAAACAGTCCAGTAGTATGAAAATTAACAGCAGCAAGCATGTTGCCACAATATCTAAAACATGTAAGATTAATATCAAGTTGGCAACATTATGGAGAAATGGATAGTGTCATACATATTAGTAGGAGAGTAAATTGGTGAATTAATTTAGAAAGACAATGGGGTGGTTTCTATGAAAAATTTAAATAGACATTCTTTTGGTTCACAGATTACTTAGCTCACAGGCATGCTTTTATGGGACCACAAAGATATGAGTATAAGGATGTTCATGATAGTTTAGTTGTTTTTCTTAAGTAGATTTATTGAGCTATAATTTATAAACCATAAAATTAGCTCATTGTAAATAGGTCAATGATTTTTGGTAAAATGAAGAGTCACACAACCATTACTAAAGTCCAAGTTTAGAACATTTCCATCACCCCCCAAAGACCCCTCATACCCATGTGCAGTCACTCCCTGCTTTCACCCCAGTCCTTAAGTTATTTTTCTTTATGGAGAGTTGCCTTACCTGGGTATTTCTTATGAGTAATGCATTTTAGTTTTAATCAAGACATAACTAATACTCAACAACGTAACATTTCTTTCACTAATGCTCTAGTACCAGCTATGGACAGTATTTAAAATCATGCTCCAATTTAGCTTAAAGGCATCAAGGACACAGCGTCCATAAGGAAGAGATTGAAGGATGTTAAATAGAGAAATGGGTGTTAACACATCTGCACGTATACTAGCTTCCTTCAGAATTTAATACAAAGCAAAGCCAGTTGAATTTTGTCATGGAGTAATGCCATGCAACTGTTACACTGTTTCCCATTCATCGGGCGCAGAATTGATCTGTGTATTTTCAAAGCAGGAGGCATTGGTACTTTGACACATTTCTGTTACCGTGACAGTACTCTTATTATGCCAATGTCTAATGTACACCTAATGAATGTATTATACACAGAACGCTGTTATGCACTGATTACCAACTGCTGTTTATAATCTTTTGAATGCAATTTTCTGATGCTCAAAAAATGATGGAAAAGTCACAAGAGGGAGAAAATGGAAGAGAAAGTGATCCATAAACAATGGGGCTTCACATAGCTCCATGTGGCTACATCAAGCCTCATGATGTCTGAGAGTCTTTGACAAGCTTTAGAAGCATGATAAATTTCTAGGCTTAATAGCAATAAAGCAAATCATAGCTTTCAATGTAAAATGTACCTGGGTGTCAGGGTTGTGGTCACACCTGGTATCATGAATGACTTAGGCCCTCTGGCAACTGCTGAGCCTACCATAGCCCAACCACAAATCATCAGTCATCCTAATCAATCAGAGATCAACTTTCCTGGGGGAAACTGCTGATTTAAATGTTTAGGGCTCTTTTCTATGTTTGTTATGATCCAATTATATTTTCAAATATTTGACAGGTTCAGCAGTGAGGGAAAATGAAAGAACTTGACTTCTTTGAGCAGAGTAGGTGTTGCCAATATCTGTACATTGATAGGCATTATAATAGGAGAGTAGGAAGCATAGGGTGGTCCCAAGGGACCAGATCTTGAAACTCTGCTATCTCCTTTCCATGTGGCATTAAAAGGCAATCATCTTGGAGGAAAAGTACAGAGTAGAAGAAAGTAACTTCTACTTTGTACTTCAGAGTAACTTCATGGTGGAGTTAACAAAATTTAAGGAGAACCAAGGCAAGAGAATGGGAGAAGTGTTTAAGAAACTGAAATTTGTTCAACCTGCCAACAGCAGAGGCTCCAGATGGAGGGTGGGGGGAAGTGGTGAAAGGTGAGGCTGACGGGGTAGACAGGAGCCATAAACAATGTTAAGGTGTTAGGAATTTATTTAAGGACAAGGGGAAGCTATTTAAAGACTGAGTAAAGGAGTGGCCTGATGAAGTTTGGGTTTTTAAGATTCACTTTGGGTGCAGGGTGGAGAATGGTATGAAAGAGAATGAGTCTAGAAGCAGGGTAAGCAGTCAAGAGATTACATCAGAATTCCTTAGGAGAGTTGATCTTGCTTTCACCAACACAGTGGTGGTGAAAGAAGAGATATTTACATGGTGGAATCTACAGCGTTTGAATCTATGGTAATTGAATGGATATGGAAAGTGAGGGAAAGGGAGGAGCCAGGGGTGACCCCCATGTTTCTGGTTTGAGCAAGATGACTGATTGTGCCAGTCACTGAGACAGATCAGTGTGAAAGGAGCTGGCTGGAATGGTGTCCAGTGTGGACATATTTAAGTATTTATGACCAGAAGACAAATACATAAGTCATTAACATGAGCCTGAAACTCAGGAAGAGAGACAAGGAAGGAGGCAGAGATTGGAATCAGACAGTGAAGCTTCGGGGTTAGAGGACATGAAACTTTGGGAAAACTGGGACCCAGAGAGGGCAGAAATGTCACAGGGATAGTATTATTGGAGATGAGATCAAAAGTGAAGTAGGTCTTCCAACTCCTAATATAATCATCCTGACTAAAAACCGGAAGGCGGAGCAACCCAGCATGGTAGCGGAGAGCTCCGACTCAGGGAGCAGACTCAGAGCCGTTTAAATCCCAGCGGGGCCCCTGGTAAGCCAAGTGATATTGGGCGAGTGCCCAAGGCTCTTTATGCCCTACTTTATTAAGCCATATGGTAAAGAGATAATGATAATATTAGCTTCAAAGGTATTGGAGATGAAATGAGAAAGCATGCCTAAAGCATTTAATCAGTATGTGACACATAGTAGGTGTCACATAAATAGTACTTCTTACTATCATGTTTCATAAATGGAAGGAAAACATTTCTTTGATGATCATTGCACACAGATTATGTTGAAGACTATTGATTTTAATATTTCAATTTAAATTTAGTCAGCTTTTAGTTTTAATTTTCATGAAAACTGCTTAATTTTAATTTGTGCAAACTGTTACCTTTCCCTGGAATAGCAGTTGTACAATTGGAGATTGATTAGCCAAAGATCAAACTTATTGTGGCTAGAGATGACACTTTGCATTCTGTTCTGGACTAGTTCTGCCTAAGCTCAGAAAGGCACAAGAACCACTTACAAAGTCACACTTATTTCCATTAGAGACTATTGTCATTGTATATGAAAACAATCAAACTCTCTACAGAGAGTGAATACCACACTGGAGAGGAAAGTGTCTATGGCACGGACAGTACTGTTTCATTTATTTTGGGGAAGAAAGAGCCCATGCTGAAAGAATGTGATAAATATGCTAAGTTTATACAATATGTGCTCGGTGATAAATATTCTAAGCATGTACTTCAATAATTCTCTCATCAGAGCAGCCTTGTTACCCCCACCATCAGCAGATACTGATAATTAATCAACTGAAATGAATCTTTGCAGAATAAACAAATCTGTTTTACATGAATGATGATTATGTCTCTTTCACTGGTGAAAGCTTTTCATAACTTATTCATGCCAATGTTATGAAGACTTTTGCCTTAGGGAACAATATCTTGGGGTTTTTTTCTTTGATGGGACTGCTTTTTAGGCTGTTTCTGGTGGGCAGTAGGATTTTAGCTATATCCAGATGGATGTAGGTTATTGCAGAGAACATATGAGGGTCCTGGGGGGTTATTCCTTTCCATCCTCCAGGAGGGACAGAGTGGGCCCTTTAGTTTCACAAACCCTTGCAGTCTTGCTGGCAGAGCAGGGAGGACTGGCTCTCATGCAAGTGGACATGGTAGCTCTCATACCCTGATGGGAACGCACAGCTCTGCCCATAAAGCACTGCAGAGGATACTTTGCAGCTTATGCACGCAGAGATGAACTTCTGTGGCTAAGGAATAGGAAAAAAAGTAGACTGTGCTAGACAAAGAGAGGCTTCAGGGTGGTCCTGAAGAAAATAACAACTTCATGAATAAAATGTACAGACGTACCCTAACTAGTTCCTAATACTGGTCCCAGGCTGGACACGCGTGCCATCGATGTTTCTCTCCCTCTCTTTCTCCCTCCCTTCCCCATCTCTAGAAAATAAATAAATAAGTAAACAAATAAATAAACAAACTTTAAAAATACTAAAATACCTATCCCTGAGTAAGGGGGATATGACTTTTTAATTTTCTTCTTTATTGCCTTCTGCATCATCAAAATCCCATATAATCTAATCAGAATCTTATATTTTAAAAGCATGTATAGTGTTTTCTAAATTTAAAATTTTTTTAAATGATTTGCAGTTACAGCTCACACTGGCTTCAGGTGTGCAGCACAGCGGTAAGACAATCACGTACTTTTCAAAGTCTTCCCCCTGATGTTTCCAGCACCCTCCTGCAACCACACATAGTTGTTGCAGTGTCACTCACTGTATTTCCAGGCTGCCCTTACATCTCCATGGCTATCTTCTTTCCTTTTCTTCTTCAATAGTTTATTTTTATTGTATCTTTCCCATTCCCATTTATCCCCCCATACCCCCTTCTGCCTACACCCACCCCTCCCCCCCACAATTACACTGTTCTCTGGGTCTGTGAGTTCCTTTTCTTTTTTGCTTGATCCCTCCATACCACCCTCAACCCCTCTTGTGCAATAAAATTAAAATCCTATTCCTAAATAAATAACTAACACGAAAGCTCATTTTTGTTTAATCCACCACAGGGTCTCTTTTAGCTTTTTATCTTTTCATTTATAACTTTCTTCACCAATGAGAAAGTGCACTGTGCAATGTAATTTCGAGGCTGAGAATGGAGCAATAGAATCATATCTGATTCCATAGCCTGCCACACCATGTGAAGTCACGTGCTCTGAAAATTCCCAGAATTCTTACCTCTGAGACCTCCAGCCAGTGCCCTCACATGGCAGAACTTTTCTTAACTTGCTGCCTAATGGTGCAACTGAGCACAAACTGCGGACACACAAGGCAAACGTCCTCTTGGCTCACCCCCAGTCTCCTCCATCGCCTTCCCCCTTTGCTACATCAAATCCTCCGCCCTTTTTACACACACACAGATGTAACTGTAGCTTCACATCAATGCTATACAATGGCAACGTACTTCGAGCCATTCAGTAATTTAATATTTCCTACTAGCCACATTAAAACTGCTAAAAGAAACATATGAAATGAATTTTAAGAATATTTTATTTAACCCAATATGTGTAAAACATTGCTATTTCAACATGTCATAAATATAAAAATGGCTTAATGAGATATTTTCATCTGCTTTCCATACAAAAGTCTTTGCCAACCAACGTTCATTTTATATTTTCAGTGCATCCCCTTCACACACACCACCTTTCAAGTGCTCAGTAGCCATTTGGGGCTCGTGGTTACAAAGTCACATGGCTGGAAAGGTCTGGAGAGATCTTTTCCCTTCACGACTTCTGTTCCATCTACATAGAACCAGGGACATTACAGGAAATTGCCTGTCGCACATCGCAACGCACATGTTGAGGGAGACCAGGTACGTTTTGTCGTTCGGCCGCACAGAGGAGGCAGTCACCCATCTCACCCATGAATCCTGCCAGGCTGGGTGACTGGATCAAGAGGAGGTCAGCTCTCTTATTAAAGGGCAGTTTGCAACTTAAGTACAGGAGCCACCACAGTCCTTAATACATACACATCGCCCTCCCCCTCTCACCAAAGTAAATGGCTTCTGAGGTTGGCTGGCTGACAAACTGGCTGGCTGTCTAAATGAATCAGGACAAGAAAATAGAACATTAGTACTTGATTAAGCCTCTTCAAAGTTAAGTGTGAAGACACTGAGCCCAGGAGTGGAGAATTTCATTTTAATTTTAAACTCTCATGTGTAAAAATCTTTGCTGTGCTAGGACCTAAAGGGAATTAGCTCTGCCCCCGCCCCACAAGAGCACCTGGAGGGGAACCGTGCTGGCCTCTCTTTCCAGCAGTGGATCCATAACCGACTTGGGCAGGAGCTGCAGCAGCAGCAGCACGGAAGAGAACGCACTGCAAACAAAGGTTGCTGGCCCTGAGGCCAGAACTGCGATCGTGTCCAGCTGATAAACCAGTTCAGACATGAATCCTGGTCACATGGGAAACCTAGAGCTAACACTGATGGGTTGTTCTTAAATACTCAAGTGCTTTCGTGTTCTCTGCCTTGCTGGAGTTTGAAGTTCTAGCTTTAAAAATAGATTTTCTAGTTCTTCTAAATTGATTTACCTCCCTCCCTTGCCCGAACCTCAAGTTTCCCTGCCTTTGAAAGATCCTGAGATAGTAAGTCTAGGTAAACAGTCTTCCTCTGAAGAAGAGAATATGAGAAGGAGTGAAACCAGAACAGAATCGTGGAAACTCAGAGGAGAGCTGCTCTGAACGTCTCATTCTAGATTATTATTTATTACATATTCCTATGTACTAAATGATTTATATGCATTCGGTTCAATATCAGAGCAAGCTTGAAACATACCCATTTTTTTAATCTGGTTTATAGGTCAGAAGACTGGGGTTCAGAGAGGTTAACAACTGACCAAAGGTTGCACAGCATAAGTGGCAGAGCTGGGACTCAGACAAAGGTCTGTCTCATTTCTAACTCAACATGCTAGCGGAAGCTGGTTAGACAGAGAGATAGATTGATGCAGAAACAGTAATAAGGACCAGTGCTAGAGTTTACATAACAACCAATTTTCTTCTTTTCTACATCTTGATTAGCTGTGGAGTGCAAAAAGAGAAATAATATCTAAGTAGGGTTTTTTGGTTATTGTTGTTCTGTTTGTTTTTTACAAACACATGGATCTCGTTAAACCAGTTTTGGTAGGATTGTGTTTCAGAGCATCTAATTTCTTAACAAATTATGGAGCTCTTGATCAAGAGTTTCAGGAATTCTTGCAGAAGAAACTGCTACACTAGAAGAAATGCTCCATGCAGATGGCCAGGGCCACAGCACTCGCTGTGTACATCATTGGCTGCCACTCCATCTTGCTGCTCAGCCCCTGGCCTGCTGAGGCACCTGCCTGTTTGGATGCATTCCTCTTGAGTGCATGGAGCGGCTGGGGGTGGCCTAAGCCCAGTTTGCCACTGCTTTGAGGGGTATTGCTGGACCAAAGGGACTAAAGCCGGATTCATAAACACACCCTTGATCTTGGTGCAAGACCGTGGAGATCCTGGTTCTGGGCCTTAGAAGCTGGGCTCAGACTCTTTAAAGACTTTTGACGGAATTCCTTTGAGCAGTCAGTTTGCTTTACTGGGATCATGTGGGACTGTGGTTAAAGGTACCAAATATGTTACTCTAAGAACTATTATTTCTCTAAGATTTGCTATACCAGTAATAAAATTTTCAGAATAAATGTTGTAGTAGGCAGAAAAATGGCTCCTCAAAACTGTTCACATCCTGATCCCCAGAACCTGCGAAGACATGACATTGCATTGCCAGAGACTGAGGCAGCCAAAGAAATTCAAGTTGCTAATCATTATGGGCTGAATTGTGTCCCCCTCAAAATCCGCGTGTTGAAATACTAACTCCTAGTACCCTGGAATGTGACTGCATTTGGACACAGTGTCTTTAAAGAGGGAATTAAGTTAAAATGAGGTAACTGGGGGGATTCCTAACCCAATATGACTGGTGTTTTTTTAAAAAATTTTATTGATTGATGAGAGAGAGAGACAAATATTGATTTGTTGTTCCACTTACTGATGCACTCATTGTTTGGTTCTTGTATGTGCCCTGACCAGGATCAAACCCACAACCTTGGTGTATTGGGACGATGCTCGAATCACCTGAACTTTCTGGCCAGGACCATGATTGGTGTTTTCATAAGAAGATTACAACCCAGAAACGCACACAGGGAAGACCCTGTGAAGACACAGACAGAAGACAGCCATCTACAAAACAAGGAGAGAAGCCTCAGAAAATACTAACACTGCCAACACCGTGATCTCAGACTTTTAGCCTCTAGAATTTGTGAGAAAATAAGTTTCTGTTGTTTAAGCCACCCAGTCTGTGGAACATTGTTATGCAGCCCTAGGAAACTAATATACTAATCAACTGACCTTACCACTGGAAGATTATCCTGGATTATCTGGGTGGACCTGAGGTAATCACAAGGTGGCCTACCTGTGAAAGAGGAGGGCAGAAGAGGAGATCAGGGCGATGTGATGTGGGAACAATTGGACCGGCTGTTGGTGGCTTTGAAGATGGAGAAGGAGGGCCAAGAGCCAAAGCGTGCGGTGGTTTCTCAAAGCTGAACAGAGCAGGGGAGTGGATTCTCTCTGAGAGCCTCCAAAAAGCAACACAGCCCTGCTGGGACCTTGATTTTACTCATCTCAGACTTCTGAATTATGGAAGTGTAAGATGATAGATTGACACTGTTTTATACACCGAGTTTGCAGTCATTTGTTACAGCAGCAATGGGAACCCAACACACCTGGGTCCCCAGCCTGTGTATAACAGGATAGACAGCATGAGCCTTGCTTCAGCATGGTTTGCACATCTATTCTACTCATACCATGAGAAGCTCTCCAAAATACCCTACCATTTCTTACTCATTCACTTCTCTTGGGAGTGTTGCAGGAAAAATCAGAGACATGTTTCTCATGAACTGGTGACTGGCATAAGGTATTGTGAAAGGAAACTACTCTGGTCTAATATCTTCATGTAGGAAATTCAGAATAAGCCTTCAAATTATGGATGAAACCAAATCATCACAATGACTTTATTTTTTGTTATTTTAAAAACTATTTTATGGTTTTAGAGAGAGAGGAAGGGAGGAGGAGAGGGAGTGGAACACTGATCGGTTGCATCTCGTAGGGGCCCCTGAGCGGGGACCAAACCGGCAACCCAGGAATCGAACAGGGGGACCTTTCGCTTTGTAGGACAACACCAAACCAAGCCACACCAGTCAGGGTTCACCACAGTGACTTTAAACGTCCCCTCCTTGGCTCCTGTGGGATAACCTTCCTCGGTCTTTATTGGCCTTGGTGACCTGAGCATAGGAGGCCACGTTTTAGTGCACGCCTTAAACACGGTTTTACTGAGTTCCTCGTAGTGCCGCAGGCACTGGAATGGGGCCAACTGAGACGCAATCCCTTCCATTCTAAGGGAAGCAGCAGGGGACAGATACATTAATGTAGGCCAGGCATTAATGAGGGTAGGATGAAATCATGAAGGGATAGGAGTGAGGGCAGGAGGCTTCTTTGATACAGTGACATTTGATGAAGACTTAAATGGCAGATCTGTGATCCTCTGAGGGCCAGGATTCACAGATCTGTCATTTGCTTCTCTACCAGGGTCTAGTCCTTACAATGCAGGGCAGGCATAGTGTTTAACACTAGACTATGAGGCTGAGTGGGCAGAGGCACCGATCGTCAGATGCTGTGGAAGTAAGACTAATGTATGTAACCCTGGGAATACCGGTCAGCATCAGCTACCTGCCCAGTCTCATTTTAGAGTCCTTTCTGCTCTCAGAGTACAGAGCAATAATAACATCACTCCTTCAGCCTAGAGCTTTTTAGGGTACTATGTGCCATCTGTCACCCCAATACCAATTTAAAATACTTTCTCTAGTAAAACATTGTAGGCTGGGGACTTGAATTAAATTGGAAATGTGTATTTTTATACCCCAAATTGCAGTGGCTCTATCAGATTTTAGAAGTTTTCTTTGCCTCCTGCAAAGTTCTATATAACTTGAGTGTTTGTGAATTTAATCATTTAGCACTGAATTGGGGTATTTAGCTTTTGCCCAGGACACTATGATGAATTATATTGTAAAGTTAATGTGCGATTCTTTTTCCCCAGCAGACCCCTGGCAGCTGCTATTATGGCCCCACTTGCATTTTTGGGTAACTTTCCAAAGCTCACATTTTATATTTGGTGGAACTGAGGGTCCACTGTCATGCTGAGGGTGAGGGTAGGAGTTCACATAAGTGTGTGTACCCTCTCTGCTCTCAGAAACGAGCTGTCTGAGGCTTTGGTTTCAGAGCGTAGTATCTCCAAGATCGGGGGGATTTCTTTTCAGTCAATTTGTATCTCAAGGCATCTGTTTTCTTGTCCTTACTCACTTTCTCCCTCCCCTTCCTTCCTTCCCTTTTAACTCTAAAAACGTTGCTGTAGCTTTCTCTTTTGCATCCGCTAAGAGGCTAGGTCATATTCATTTCTGACCCCCCTTTAGCTCACTCTCAGAGAAGGCTAATCATACTTGATCTGACACTCGGCAAGATTCCAAAAAAAAAAAAAAAAAGACTGCACAGAAGAAGGGCTCTCTGTGTCCTTGAGCTGCTGAGTCTCTGCAAGGTCAGAACTTGGGAGCATGTCATTTACTTATTTCATGGGGCTCCTTTTGCTCTGTCACACATGTCCCTTCCCAGCCCTGGCACTGCTTTTGCCAAGTGCAAGCCACAGAAAGGATCATTACTGCTGTTCAGTTACATGCCTCACGTTTCTTGTTGATGATGTTCTTTGCAAGCATTCTTGCTGGATACCTTGTCCAGCAACCTAATCCAGGGCATGCTGGTGATGGTAGCAGAGCCTTTTATTTGCTTGTTGGTTTTTCATGGAAATGAAGAAAAGCCAATAGTTTAAAAGCATGGCCAAGAGCATCTACAAGGCACGGCTGCTCTGGGGGAGGTGAAAGTTCAGAGCAGGACATGCTGCTCACTCTTCTGAACTTCCTGGACTTCTTCCTGTGCGCAGGCTGTGTGCCCATGAGCACCGGAACTTTCCCCAGGACTTGGGTTCGGTGCTTTCCCAGCCGTCCACGCAGGTATCAGGTGCTCCAAGACACAGGTGACTTTCGGTCCTATATTGGTTTCCTTGACGCACCATAACAAAATACAGAATGTATTCTCCCCCACTTCTGGAGGCTGGAAGTCCCGGGTCAGGCTGTCAGCAGGGCCAGCCTCCCTCTGAGACTCTGGGTAGAATCCTTCCTCGCCTCTTCCTAGCTTCCTGGGCTCTGGATCCTTGGGGTTTCTTGACGTGCAGCTGTCACTCCGATCTCTGCCTTTTTAATCTCTCCTAGTATGTCCCTGTGTCTTCTTATGAGGACATCAGTCATAATAGACTAAGAGCCTACTCTACTCTAGTATGTCCTCGTTGTAATTACATCTTCGAGTCCCAAATAAGTCCCATTCTGAGGTAATGGGGACACCATTCAACCCAAACAGGACCTCTTCAGTTGAAATTCAGTGCCAGGGGGTGGTCTGAGGACAGACAGGAGGGACAAGTAGGGGAAAAATTACTCATCAGGAGGAAATCTGACCTGTCAGGGCAAAACAAAGTAACAGGTGTCCAGCCAACTTATATTATTTATTTATTCTCCCTCCCTTTCTCTCTCTCTCTCTCTCACCTAGTTTGGAGACAACTTTACTGGCTAAAATAAACAATAAAGCAACGTTTCTTTTTCTAGTCATAAAATCACTAAAAACCCATTAGAGTAAGATATTCTTTGCTTCCCCCCACTCCTCACAAGGAAATCTCTGCGTGTCATTGGTTGACTACATATAAAATCAGGACAAATTAAAAACAAAATCATGAACTAGATCTATTGTTTTACTTTTTTTCATAAAATCCCAGGAAAAACCAATTTTACTAAGAAAAAAATAAGCAGTAGAGCCATAATTCTTACAAATTTTAAAAGCCATAAAAGAGCACGGATGGCCAGTTGCTGTTCGTTGCTGTTCTTCTAAAACTTAGAAGTGGAAACAGTGAGAAGCAAAGCAATTTCTCATTTTCTCTCTTAGACAATGTTTCATAACACACTATGCTTTACAGGTCATGTGGAGGTCAAGGAGCATCATTCTTGTTTCAGGGTTTGTGACAATTTAACTTTCTGAAAATGTTATGTTTTGGGGAATTCTCGAATAAAGGAGGAGGTTTCATCCACTGAGTCTGACTCCCAGTGTAAACTGAAATACACTTCTTATCCCTCAGTGGATACACTTGTGTCCATAGTATGGTAGGTGGTCTCAGGGCCTCCCAGCCTCCCCCAAATCGTCCACATCCTAATGCCTACAGCCCACAGGTGTTACCTTAAGTGGGAGAGACTCTGGAGATGTGATTACATTAAGGAGGTGGCGAGATCATCCTGGATTACCTGGGTGGATCCTAAATGCCATCACAAGTTCCTTAAAAGAGGGAGGCAGAGGAAGATCACAGAAGAAACCGTGCCAGGGACTCAGACAGAGAGAGAAGCTGCTATGTAAATTGGCTTTGAAGATGGAGGAGGAAACCAGTGAGCCCCTGGAAAAAGCAAAGAAACGGATTCTTGTCTAATTCTTCGGGAGAGGGCATGGCCCTACTAACCCCTTGAGTTTTAGCCCCTTACAGCTCGTTTTGGAATTTTGATCTTTAGAATGTCAGAGAAGGAACTTCTGTTGTTGCAAGACATCAAATAGGTGGTGGCTTTGTTAGCGCAGTCATAGAAAATGTATACACAGGTTATGGTTCCTTGTATTTAAAGTTAGAAATATGATGCTGTATATACACACATAAACACATTGAGACTTGAAGAAAATACAGCAACATATTAAGAGTGGCTAACTCTGTTGGTAAGATTATGAGTGATTTTTTTGTCATTACTATGATTTCCTGAATTTTCCAAGATTTCAAGAAAAAAATCTTAATAGAGTCTTAACTGTTTATCTTTAAAAGGTAAGGGAACATTATGTAGTCTTAAAGCGTCTTTAAATTCTGACACATACTACAACAGGGATGGACCTTGAGGACATTTTTCTCAATGAAATAAGCTGATTACAAAATGACAAATACTGTATGATTCCACTTTTATGAGATTCGTAGACTTGTCAAATTTACAGTGACAGAAAGCACAATGGTGGCAGCCAGCGGGGAGAGAGAGGGGGAGTGGGCGTGGATGTTTCCAGGGCACAGAGTTTTAGTTTTGCGAGATGAAAAGAATTCGGGAGAGTGGTCGCGCAGAGTGAATGTGCTGCACGCACTTCAGTTTGGTTAGATCCATTTTACGTATATTTCACCACATTGACATTTTTATAAAGTTCATTTATGTTAGAAAAGGAGAGTTTCAGTGAAGCCCTTAAAATAAATATGCTATGATATGGTCTTAGGTACTTGAGGTATTTTCTCTGCATTTTAAAAAATCCCGTTATTTAGTCAGGCGCACCGACCTCTTTTCCCTTCCCATAAGCTTTAGGCTCCTCCCCTGACATCCTTTGCTCTGTTAATTCCCCTGGTTTTATTTTTGTCTTTGTTCTTTTAGTCTTTGCTTGGCCCTTTTCCTCTGTCTACCAACATGTTCAATCAGGTCTTTCGGGGCTTGGTTAGACCTCTTCAGAGTATGTATGTCAATCACTCCTTTTTGAGATGCCTTTACAACAGTTTGTATATTGCACACACTCCTTAACAGACATATACATGTGCTTCAGAACTGATCTCTCGTGTCTTTCCAACATCCACACCAGGGGCCCACGTGCAAGTCAGGATGACTCCTCTCTCTCTCCCACCCCCACACTTCATCAGTCCTCATGGCTGACTAATTTCACCTCCTGTGTGTTCCTGTAGCCCACTCCCATCTCTAGTTTCAGGTTCCAGCGTGTCTTGTTTGGGTATTGCAATAGTTCAGCCTTGCCCCATCCTCCCCCCTGCAGGCTAGAATGATCCACCTATATGTTAAACTTGGCCACGCTCCTTTCTGCCAAAACCCCTTCAGTTAAGGTGCACACCCTTCAGCATGGCACCCAGCACCCTCCATGACGTGCGTGGTCCCTTCCTGCTTGTTCAGACTCCTCTTCTACCAGTCTTACAGCTCAGGTTACCTTTCATGACTAATCATTTTCAAAGCTGGCTGTGGTTCCCGTCCAATGTCTGGGCCTCTGGCCTCTCCTCATTTTCTCTAGCTGGAAAACCGTTCCCCTCCACCTCCCTGGACAGAAATGCAGCTGTTTTACTTCTCCAGTCCTTAGTGTTCCCATTGTGCCCTGGGAACAGGCTGTTGCCTTAACAGCAATCTTCAACTAGTATGCTCCAGGAGTTTTTAAAACATGCAGTACCTGACTATTCAGTCGGAGGTACTGACCTCTTTTCCCTTCGATAGTCATATAAAAAAATGACAACAGCCAACACAATAGCCGTCTGGTGTGAATGAACCAAAATTATACATTCTTTTTGTCAGACTGGTCAAAAATATACTTTTTGGTGTGCTACAGAACTTTAGTAATTAGTTTATGGATGCCATGGGATGAAAAAGGTTGAAAGTCACTGTCTTAACAGATTCTACTCAAGTTAATGATCTATGTGTCTGCCTTCCTGCCAGCCCTGAAGCTGTTTAGGGCTTGGGACCACCTTTCAAGTCCTGTTGCTGTTCCCAACACCTAGTGCACACAGTGCCTGGCACATAGCAGCCTACCGCTCAGTGTTGGTGATTTAAAATAATTAGTAAAAAACACTTTCGCTGTTAGGTTACATCCATAATCCACAACGCATTCAAAGCCCACCGCCATTGCCTTAATTATAATTTTGATGGCAGAGATGAACGAAATTCTGATGAAGAGGAATAAGACCTCTGGAGATTATACCTTTAATTTTTTCATTAAAATTTTGACCTGTTTGTTTTTTTAGGGCTTTTTTTTTTTTCAGTCCTTACGTGCAGGGCAGAAATAAAGTAGCCCTGCAAATATACATTCTGCAAATAAATATATACACCTGTTTAGTACAGAGTTTTCCAGATTTGATCAAAAGTAGGCTTGTCAGCGAAATGACTTTGCTATCACCCCTTTGATCAGTGCTTTGGGGTCCATTATATGACAGTGCAAAATGGAGCCCCTTTGAAAGGAAATCGACAAGGAAATGTTGGCTAAGCATGTGACCTACTGCAGATTTCAACTTCTCTAGGCTGCATGCTCTCCCCTAGGTCTCCAGGGCCCTGGAGTAGCTGCTGGTAACCAGTTGCAGTTCTCTCGAGGCCACCTTACCAAAGGACACAGGCTGGCACCCAGCCACGGTGTCTGGGCCTTTGCCTCTCAAGTCACCGCTGCTGGAGAACTCCGCTGGGGTCACGTGCCAGCACCCAGCCCGCAGCCAGCGGACCCAAGCCCACCCCGGCCACAGGGCAGAGGCCAAGAGGATCACGCGCACCTAGGCGGCCGGCAGGTCCAGCCAATGGGCTGGCGGCGCCGCCTGACCCGCACAGGCGGAGGGCGTGGGGAGGCAGGCGGGAGAGCACGCTGCCGGGCCCTATCGCTGCCTCTGCTGGCGCCCTATCGCCGCCTCTGCTGGCTCCCGGACGGGAAGTGAGTTCCCCAGCTGACCGTGTCTGCGCGCCAGTGAGAGGGACCTGCAGTTGCCTGGTTGAGGGGCGAAAGCATGGCGGCTGCCAAGGTAAGCGTCAGCCTGTTGCCCCGGGGAGCGCGCCAGCCCCACTCGGTCAGGAGGCGTGACAGGCTCGGACGTTCACTGGCCGGGTTGATGCGCGTTGATACGCATGGGAAAACACCCAAAAAGCACGGGGTAGCTGTTCCACCTTGCAGCTGCGGACGGAAGGACGTGACCGCTACTCCCCGGGGCAGCACAGGGGGACCTTAGGGCGACTGAGGCCCGATATTGTTGCAGAAACTTTGGAGGCTGGACCCTCTCTTTTGGCCCGGGAGCGGAGTAGGTGCGGGAGCTGAGCTGGTGCCTGAGCTCGCGCGGAGGGCGGAAGAGAAGTGGTTGCGCCTGGCGCGGGGGAGGGCCTGGGGTTAGCAGGTGCCCCGGGCCACCCCAGCGCGCTCCTGCTCCTGACCCCAGTTAATAGTTGACCTAGGTTTCTTTTTTCTGGGGACACAGCCCTGGCTCAAGCCTGATCCTTTTAGGTTTCAAAGGCTCCGCCCTCCCGCGGGTGGGGAAGTCACCTTGACTTCCGTTTTGGAAATGGCTTGGGAGAGTTGGCCTGCGCGTGTCTGCGGACAAACTCCAGAAGACCCCCCTATGCCTCGCCCCAACCGTTCTCATCCTTCTCCCCACTCTCCCCATCTGACAACACTTACATACCGGCCTCTGAGCATTTGAGAGGCTTCTTTTTAAAAATGACAGGACAGATTGTTCGGGGAGCCTGTAAGTCCTGTGAAGTTCTACTTAAAAGGAATTCTGCGTAATGTGAATCATTCACTCACCCAGAGGAAAGGCAACTCCGACAGCTTGACCTTTCCTCTCTCACCGTTTCTTGAAACCTGGACACCATTTCAGTCTCTTTGGACTCCACTTCAACTTTTCTGGCAGAATACCATATTTAGTCCCAATCACTTGAATCATTGGGATTTATTGCTTTTAATTTTAAGTTCATGAAGGCAGCCCTTTAATCAAACCTATACAACTTCTTAGCTCATTTTAAGTGCAGTGAACTTAAATATACCCAACATTTCAAACATTTGTCCTTAATCAAAACTCTGTGATAACCCTCAAGAGGAAAACATGGCCAACACATCATATTCCTATTTATTCAAGCAAACTAATCACATTTGCAATGGAAATTGTAAGCAGACAAATATATTTAAATGCTATTCTATGACTTAAGTTTCTCCAAGTTTCCAAATCTGCAGGCTTCTTTATATTCCTCGACTTTGTGGCTGAAGTGGCCTTTCTCTTTTCTGTAATTACTCCTAGTGCCACCCTCACGCGTGTGCTGTGGGTGTGTGTGCAAGTGTATTGTGTGTGAGGTAGATTCGATGAGGATCACTGAGATTCAGTTTTGGAAGCTACTTTAACCCTTTCAGTCCCAGGAGCTCTTGGCCATTTCTTTGCATGCAGTCAGAATATGAGTGTTGGTATGAGTTAGTTCTATCCAGGTGAGTTCTTGCAGGAGAGTGGGTGGGAGTAGATACCCATATCTTACTGAAGTAGATCATTTTTCTTAATTTGGAGATAAAACAATTGAGGGACCTAACTTGAGGAATGTACATGTAATTGGAGTATAAGATAAGACTGATTAACTAGTATGATGTAAACAAGTGACATGGAACTGGGCTTGACTTTTGGGTTGTATTTATTAAACTGTCACATCCTATCAGTAAGTGCAGTTGAATTTCAGCCAAGTAGACTCAGGTAAGATGAAACATCCATTTTTACTCTCTGGGACCTTGTGTTTTGTGCCCTTATTCATTTAAATTTGCCTCTTTTCAGGATTTCTGATGGCTCATACCATGTATACATATATTTACAATCCAACAAGACATCAAAATCGAGTCAGAGTAGATGAGAGAAACTGCCGAGACTAAGATTAGTGGAAAATATGGGTGTACTTGCTAGAGATGACTGAGTTTTCTAGCAGCCAAAGCAAAGAGAAAGTGATCAGTGAGGTCAGCTGCTTGGAAGAGAGGTCTCCTTGTACTGCTGTCTCAGGGCCGTCTTTCCTCAGTCCTTTACGTGATGTGAGTGAACTGCATCGCAAACTACCTCCGGACCACAGACAACATGGTCCGCAGGTTCATAAGGCCATGTCTTACAATATGCATCATTGTAGCTCAAGGGCAGTGCAGTAAATGTAGTCTTTAAAGGGCCCCAAATGAACTGTGCTGGTGTACTTACTGAAGAGTGGCCCTTACTTAGTTTTGGGCACTATCCTTGCTGCGTGATTCTGTGAGCTACTAGACAGTGCTGGGCAGCTGGAGTTAATGGCCATGGCCTTTGCTTTTTCCTGGAGCACAGATATTATTCCATGTTGCTGTGTTGAACACAGAGCCATAGGCTTCACAATCTCATCGGGGTAGGATTGCCATTCCCTCTTAAAACTGGGAGAACAGCTCACTTCAGTGGAGAGTCTAAGAAATTGGGCCAAGAATCCAGAACTCCAGAATTGTAGGTGAATGCCAGCACTCACTATGGTGAATTGTTTGACTACTTAAGCAGATTCAATGTTTTCTGGATACACCTAGCCACAACTAGCCATTTCTTCATCTCTTGACCATTTATTCTCAGTTTCCTTGGTCTCTTATTTGTTCAAATGTAACTAATTTTCAATATCCTTATTATTAAATAGGAAGGTTGAAAATCTAGTCTTTGCTTTTTGTTTTGATTTCTTTATAAAGAGTAACACTTAGTGATGCAAGAGGTGCTTGTTTTTTCATGAAGTGGCATTGATCTAAAATTCTCGGTGTTTTGAGATGAACTCAAAAGACTTCAGTTCTCTTGCTGCCTGTTCTTGTAGGATTGATCCTGGGTTCCCCTGTTAGGTGGTGAATGGTAACTGGTGTGCCTGTACTATTTGTGTTGTTTAGAGTATTTCTTTCCTTCTTCTTTTTTTAAGTCCTCGCCTGAGGACTTGCTTATTGATTTTAGAGAGACAGGGGAAGAGAGAGAGACAGAGAGGGAGAGAAACATCAGTTGGTTGCCTTGTCCATGCCCCCACCCGTGACTGAACCTGAAACCTAGGTATGTGCCCTGACTAGGAATCCAATCCCTGACTTTTTAGTTTATGGAATGATGTTCCAACCAACTGAGCCACACTGGCCAGGGCTTGAGTATTTCTTTTAGAAACTTCCAAACACTGCCGTGTATGTATTAAAATGAAAATCAGTTTCTAAAATTATATTTTATATAAGGCCACAAAAGATGCATTTTTAGAAAGTAGTAATAATGCCTTGGCAGGGTGGCTCAGTTGTTTAGAGCATTGTCCTCTTTTAGTGTACTAAAAGATTGCTGGTTCAATTCCCAGTCAGGGCACATGCCTGGGTTGTGGGTTTGATCCTTCGTGGTGGCACCTACAGAAGGCAACCAAGTGATGTTTCTCTCTCTCTCTCCCATCCCCTCTCTCTAAAATCAATAAAAAATACCCTTTGATGAGGATTAAAAAATAAATAAGATAAAGTAATAATAGAGGGGTTATTCTCTCCTCCCTCTCTGCCCCCTTTTGGCTGTAGTGGACATCCCCTCTGTCATTGGTGGAGTTTATACATTCAGAATGATGAAATTAAAATAGATGAAACTGTTAGAAGTTGGGAAATGCTCACTTGAGATCAGGCATGAGAGACGTTCAGATATGAAGCTGGACATGGATCAGCAGTTTGGGTGCAGTTATACTAGAACTGAAAGAAAGAAATTTGAGGACAAAGTAAAACCTAATAATACAGGCACACCTTGGATATATTGTGGGTTTGCTTCTATACCACTGCAGGAAAGTGAGTTGTAATCTTTTTGCTGATGGAAGGTCTTGCCTTTGATTTGTAAAATAAGCAACATCAGCAAAGCACAATACAATGAAATGCACTAAAATGAAGTATGCCTATAATGGAAATGTGGCCTTTAGGACTACATTTAGTATTGAGTATTTCATTCGGATAAACTCTTGTTCTCGTTACTGATTTATTTAGAATTGTGTATTGGGCTGTTTCTAATGTTCCAAATGGGACTAAACCAAATGAAGATGAACTGCATTTCATTTGGGTTTTAAGAAAACCACAGTCATGTTAAGGGCTAAATCCTGTCATGGAAGCCCTATGCACAATGAGTGTCATAACAAGGGCTGCGGGAGCATCAGGGAAGGTGCCTGTTTCTGTGGAGTGAGGGGCAGGAGTGTCTCAAAGGCGGTATTTCAGAAGGAATGGATGGGGGAAGAGGAAAGGCTTTGCGAGTGACAGGAAACGGCAAATGGAAGGCAGAGAGGTGAGAGCATCTATTTAGAGGTTGGCAGGTAATAGAGTAAATCAAAGAGCAGCTCATGAGATAGAGATTAGATTTTAAATGCTTTTCATCATTAACTCACTTAACGCCTGCAAGAGTCCAGTGAGTTATATAGCATCATCCCAGATTTACAGATGAAGATGGAGATACCAAAAAGTGATCTGATCATTAAGACCTAAGGAGCTGGGGTTCAAAGCCAGCCAGTCTGGCTCCAGAATCTGTGCTCTTGCCCTGCCCACCATATTGTCTTCCTGATGGTTTAGCATGGTGCATGGTGTTTAGTACATGGGAGAGGGGAAAGATGGTTTAGGAGGGGAAATTAGGCACCTTAGTATAAACCAAACTTTTATCTTAGAACCACTTACATAGTGCCTGCTATGCCCCTTCCCTCGAGCTTTACAAATACTCACTCAATTAACTTCCATTTACCAAGCAGTAGGTGCTTTCTACTTTTGTCCTCATTTTACTGGTGAGAAAACTGAGGTTCAGAGAGTGAAGTGATTTCCTCAAGGTTGTACATCAAGTCAGTGGTGCAGCCTGGATTTGAACCCTTCCAGTCTGTGTTCAGAGTCTCTGCTCTTAATACTTCTCCTCCCAGGCCTTAAAACGACTAATCCCATTCACAAAAGTGCACGTGAGGTATGGGCATGCGTACTTCCTGATCATCCCAGTCCAGTGGTTGGTATCTGTAGAATTTGGTTCTTATTTGGTGTTTAGCGTATGCTTTACTGCGTACACTGACTGTGTATTTATTCAGTGGCTTTCAAACCAGCTTGCACAGGCCAGGGATTGTCATATAGCTTTCTTTAAGAGCTTTATTGGATACAATTATATACAATGTAATCCACCCACTTGAAGTGTATAATTCAGTGGTTTTTTTTGTATCTTCACCGAGTTGCATGGCTATCATCACTATCATACACCTTTGTAGAAACTTTAACCCCACGCCTACTACGGACACTTGGGCTACATGTTTAACCTCCATGTTTTCCACGTGTCTCATCTACAGTAGCACTGTCTTCAGAGGTTTGTTATTGAGGATAAAATGTCACTGGGCGTATTAAGGATATTCTTCAGACTGAAGGTTTTCTCTCCCTATGGTAAAGAATTCTAGGCATCTGGTGAATTAATAATGTCATAATATCGATATAACAATAAAGCAGACCAGTTTTGTGTGGTAGGCAGGAAGGCAGGCTCGAGTTGGTATGTTTCTGTGGTTTCGCTCATCTTTGGAGTCAGGGCTTCTTAAATCAGCGGAGGCGGACAGGCCTTGAGGCATATATGACATGATGGCCCTCACTCTTTCCCTCATCAGTTCCGTCCCCTGCTACCAGATGAGGAAATGGAATCCCAGAAAAATCTATAATTGGTTCAAGTTTCCTTGAAATGCCTTTGCTTTTTGCACTGTTGTAGGCCAGGTGTTCTCGGTGCACTGTAGTAACCCCGGACAGGTATAAAAATGCCGATGCCCAGGTCCTACCTAGAGGTTCAGATTTAATTAGACTTCAGTGTGGCTGAGACTCGAGGTTTTTGTTTTAATTGTATTTGTTTTCATTACCATTTATCCCCTTTCTACTCCCCACCCCCCTGCAATCACCACCGTGTTGTCCATGACCAGGAGTCCTTTTTGCTCCATCCTTCCATCCCTTAACCCTGCCACCCCCACCATAGCTGCCATCCTGCTCTCTCTCTCTGAGTCTCTCTATTTTGCCTGTTAGTTCAGTTTGTTCATTAGATTCCACATATGAGTGAAGTCATATGATGCTCATCTTTCTCTGCAAAGGGTAAAATTTTCTTCTTTTTTACAGCCGAGTGGTGTTCCATTGTGTAAATGTTCCATACTTGTTTTATCCACTCATCTACTGATGGACATGTGGTCTGTTTTCATATCTTGGTGGTTGTAAAGTTTTTGCACAGCAAAGGAAACCGCCAACAAAATAAAAAGGCGACCCATGGAATGGGAGAACATATTCACCAATACATCTGATAGGGCGTTAATATCCAAAATTTATAAAGAACTTATAAAATTCAATACCAAAAAAACAAACAATCCAATTTAAAAAAATGGGCAAAGGACCCGAAGAGACACTTCTTCAAAGAGGACACACAGATGTCCAATAGACATATGAAAAGATGCTCAAGGTCACTAATCATCAGAGAAATGCAAATTAAAACCACAATGAGCTAACACCTCACACTTCTCAGAATGGCCATCATCAATAAATCAAGAACAAGTGCTGGCGAGGACGTGGAGAAAGGGGAACCCTAGTGCACTGTTGGTGGGAATGCAGACTGGTGCAGCTACTGTGGAAGCAGTATGGAGATACCTCAAAAAATTAAAAATGGATCTGCCTTTTGACCCAGCAATCCCAATTCTGGGAATTTATCTGAAGGGACCCAAAACACTGATTTAAAAGAACATAAACACCCCTATGTTTGTGTGTTTTAACAGCTCCCAGGTGAATCAAATGTTTTTGTTTGGCCACTGCCCCAGGCTGTTCTCATGCTCTTTGCTTCAGTTGATCCTCTGATGGCGCCTTCTTGGGATAAGGAAGGAATGCAGTCAGATAAGTGAAAATCCATCGTGTGCCACTTAAAAGGAAGGATATGTAGGGGTTCCTGTAAGTTCCCTTCTTTCTTCACAACTTACTTTCAGTCCTTCTGCCCCATATCACCTTGGTGCTCAGGCATCGAATTTATGCAATTTTGGAATTTATCCTAGAATACAGGTTTTCTCGCCAAAGTGATTGAAAGCTCCTTTTGTCTCCTGGAAGTCTCAGTAGGTGTTCTAGATCAGGGTAGGGTCAGGAGGAGGGAAACCTGGCAAAGAACAACCCTGACCTTGCAGCCTTTCCCCTGAGAAACCCAGTTCCGTTTTGTCTGTGTTCCCCAGTTAGGCCACATGGCTTAACATGCGTTGGCCAGCAAATACAGAAGTGGGGCTGGGAAGGGTTGAAAGTCAACGCATAGTGTAAGAAAACCAGGGAGCAGGTCTTTTTGAATATTGGGTTTTTCTGTAAGATTGCTGGAGGAGCCCCGAACCCAGCTCCTTTGACCTTTTGTCCTATGACTAGCCTCTGCTTCTGTCAAGTTCTTAAGTGGTATCACTCCGTGCGATGTTCTCCACTGTCTGTGAGGGGCAGTCCTGCTGAGCATGGTTCCTGCCTGCTCTCCTGCATCGCAAGCACCTGCCCTTCCTGCCTTGTTATCTTGGGTGCCTTGGGTGGGGTCTTGGAACAGAGGAATGTGTGGATCTGCAGGTACACATTGGCTCTACTTGGGGTAAGGAGGATGTGCCTTGTCACAGTGATGTAATGCTTTTAGCAAACATTTAACAGCAACTGAGTGAACTTTTTTTAAGGCCTGTTTAACCAGAACTTGTTGGGTCAGACTGACTCAGTCAATGGTGGCTTCGGTCTATTAGCCCAGAATTATTCCCATTGGCTGTTTTGTGGAGTGGTGGCCTGGTTTATTGTTTGGAAACCTTTAGAAGATAGAATACTGTGCCCACCATTTCCTTTGGAAATTTGCTCGGTAGTTAAATGAGTGAAAATAGGCCCGGATGGTTCCTTTGTGACTTTAGGTGCTGACAACATAGCACAGTAGGCAGAGTTGACATTCTTAGCAATGCACCCTAAATAAACCACTCTATTTAATGACTGTTACGAGGCTGGTTGCTTTGTCTTGATTTCTCCATGGAGTCACAGCTTCTACATGTTATTCCTGAAAACTGTTGATATGACTCAGATATTTTAAGATACACTTAACAGTTTCATGGTAAAATATTTTTGCCTAAGACTTGCAGAGTGCAGTTTGTAAGAAAATTCTAAGTGTAGAAAATATAAGTAAATGTAGGGGAGGAAAAAGTTTTCCTCATTCCTCCTAGGGTCTCTGGCTGGGTCTGAAAATTAAATTGACAAAGACAAATTAACAGGAGAAAAAACATACCAATTGTATTGAAGTTTTACAAGTACATGGGGGCCTTCACAAGAGAATGAAGACCCCAAAGACAGATCAGAGGAGGGAACTTTTATTCCTTTTAGACAAAGAAACTAATTTTGTGGAGACTTGCTAAGACAAAGGGATTTAGGTTAGGGGTAGTAAATGGTGAAGAAGTACCTAGGAAGGCAAGGGTTGGTTTAACAAGGTTTGCTTGTACAGATTTCTTGGCCCTCAACTCCACATACTTGGGACTTTTATGCCCAGTTTTGGAGAAGGAGGGTGTGCTGGTGGTTGGGGGGCAGCGAAGGTCAGAGTGATCTTCCTGCTTCTGCTATTTTCTCCAGTTCCTTCAGCTTAAAATATTCAATATGCCAAGATGCTGCATTTTGGGGTAGTGTGTCCCCAAATAAGCCTGCACCCCATCATAAGCCTGATTTGAACAGGCTTGTAGCCCCAGGTGAATATTTAGAATTTTCTTTGAGTTAGACATGTGATCTGCATATGTCTGATCCTGGCCACAGTTGTGGGCCTACCAGCAGAGACCCCTCTCCACGCCCCCCCACTGCCCCCGCAACAGGTCCATCAGCTCAGAACAGCTTCCATACTCGGAAAGAGGCTTTGAGACTTTGTTTTTTAAATCAGCTCTGGTTTATTGGAATTGCCCTGGACTAGAAGGCATCAGAACCTGGGTTGTAGGCCCACTGCTTCCACTGATGGTGAGAACATGGACAAATCTAACTTCTGGCTGCTTAGTATCACCCTAGGGATAACAGGAACCACCTGGGACGTCTGTGGCGAGCAGATGAAACACGACATGTAAAAGCACTTGGGGAATTATGAAGCACTGCAGGAATGATAAGAGGCATCTGTTGGAGACGGGCACGTTTGTACTGAACTGAAAACGAGGGGCATAGATACTATTTGACCTACCTGAACAAAACATGGTGTGCTTTTCCTAAGCTTGTGATCCATTTAAATATTCAGCATAATGCTTCACTAGTCAGATTCTCTGAGTAGTCTTCCTCGGGCCTTGTATTGGAGGTTTTGGTCCCAGGACCAGCAGCATTGGTTTTACTTGGGAGCTTGTTAGAATTGTAGCATCTTTGACTCACTTCATGTCAAAGGTCCTATTGCATCAGAACCTGCATTCTTAACTACCGGTAGATCCCCTGGGGATTCTATGCACATTCAGGTTTGAAGACTGCTGGCCCGGAACTCTCGTAACTGTGTCATTAAATGGAGCTGCCCTTTCTAAACTGCGGGTGCAGCACCTTTTGACTTGGTTGTCAGTCCAACTTTTTGCAGAATTAAATACAGAATGACAAAATTCAGGATACATTTTTGGGGTTTTAGGGTTCATTTTGATTCCACATAGAGGCCAAGGTATTATTTTGGAACCCATTTCTGTATTATTACTTAGGGAATGTGTGAATATTTTATAGGGCAGTGGTCCCCCACCTGTTAGGCATCAGGGACCAGTTATGTAGAAGATCATTTTTCCACAGATGGAGTGGGGACAGGGACGGGGGGACAGGAGTGAGGCGCTCAGGCGGAAAGGCTAGTGAAGTTTCCTTCCGTGGTGCCCCGTCCCCTCCTGCTGTGCGGCCTGGCTCCTAACGGGCCACGGACTGGTACCAGTCCAAGGCCCCGGGGTTGGGACCCCTGCCATAGGGGTTGTACTTTTCTCTATTCACTGCCTGCCTATACTTAAAGTTCCAGACATGGAATTTATACCTGTTTTTTTTTTTAACCAATCTTTCCTAAAAGCTATCAGTGACCTCAGTTCTAATGCTGTTAGCCTGTCCTTGTTATTTTTGACCTTACGGGACTTGGGTCCCACCGCTTCATTCCTTGGACACCCTCCACCAGCTTTCATGACATCCCTCTGCTGGCCTCTTAACGCTTGTGCCGCCTTTCTTCTCCTTTGCAGCCTTTCTGTCCTTCTGCTTCCCCCTGAAATGTTGGTGTCCCCAGGTGCCTGCCCAAGGCCCTCCTCTCCCTGCAGGGCGATGATGGGTCCACACTCACCCCTCGCACGCCGGCCTTGCATCATCAGCCGTTCGTCGGAAATCTCAGCTTGCCCATCTCACAGATGCTTCAAACTCTGCTTTCCAACAATTGAATTCACCTTCTTGGCCATGCCTTACTTCCAGCCTGCAATTTGACTTTTCCTAAGCACCTGTTGAGGGCAGCCAGGAGAGACATCGTCGGCAAGAATTTGGGTGTGGGCAAAGAGCTGAGTTGGTTAAACCTTGCTTTTCCCTGAGCAGGCACGTCCTGTCTCATCTCCGCCGTTGATGTTCTGGTTGCCATTACTGTTTAGCTGCTGCGTGGCCATGGCTTCCGAGCTGCTCTTGCCTTTTTTCTCTTCCTTGCACTTCCCTCTCCATTCTGCCCACAACGGTCAAAGGGAGCTTCCAAGAGTGGGTCTCGTTGCCATGTTAATAGCAGTCCCATGTTCATGGGTACAGCACATTCTAGTGTGTTGTTGGTACTAACCATCGGCCAGCGCCTGTACTGAGTGCCGGGCCTCCCAAAGTGAGTGAGTAAGCTACTGGACTTGTTTTAGAGAACACACCATCTACAGGAATTAAAATACTCAGATGATAGGAAGACCCAGCCTTCATTATTGGATCTTAATAATCACCTACAAGGTGTCAGGGAAGGTGTTGTATCCTCTTTTGACAGAGAAACTTAGCAGCAGCTTACATTTATAAAAACCAGGCACTGTTCTAGGCACTCTGTACATGAAATAATCTTCACAACAACCCTATTACATGTTTTGGTGTCTTTGCACAGAGTGGTTAAGTTTCCTGAGGCACAGAAAGGTTAATTCACTTGTCCAAAGTCACACAGCTTCTTCATGCCAGAACTGTGGTTCTGTACTACATTGCCCTCTTTAATTTGCCTTGCTACACAGTGCGGGTTCATGCTGCATACAGAATGCAACTTAATCTCTAGCCTGCTAACGCCTCCTTGGCCTTGGCTGTGGTCAAACACTCATTCCCTTGTCACGTCCTTCACAGCAGTTTGTGACTAGGACCCATCCAAACCCTGTTCACATTCCTTGCCATAAAGCCCTAGCAACAGTGTAACAGAAAAAAGAGATGGCCGTTTGTTCGTTTAACTTGGAGTTGTCAGAGATAGGAATGTTTCTCATCATTTTTCTTTACTGGTAGGCAGATTTTGTGTATTTTTTTTAGTTCTTCCCTTCAATTTTAAGAAAAGAGGTCTTTTATTTCTCCATTCCCTGAAGCACCACCTGTAAGGATGTTAAAAACCCATGTCATCACAGGTTTATGGTTTTTACAGTTGGCTTTTTCTAATCAAGTTTCAGGCCATCCACATGTGGCATTTGGTTGGTGTGTCTTTTAAATCTTGCTGACTGGGTCGTGCAGGTAGCTTGAGTGGAAAGGCTGGTGATAGGTCAAGTCTGACACTGCCAGGCCCACCGGCAGGGACTTTTTATGCCTTGTGAGCATTCACACGCTTATTTCATTGCAGGCTGCAGTCGACTCTGCATTTGAGGATTCCACATACGCTCATTGTCTTCCATCTCAGTTCCAGAAGTAAAAGCCCACCCCCGGTTCTCTTTTTATGATGGTCCTTGAAGACCTCTGTTGGTCCATTTTTGGTGTCCACCAGCAGTTTGAGAAGGGCCTGGTCTTGGCCTTTGCCCAATTTTCTATTGGGTTATTTGCCTGTTCACATTGATTTGTTCTAAGAGCACTTTAAAATTTTAAGAACCTTGGCCCTCTGTCCTGTTACACATTTTTTTTACAGTTGATGTTTAACTGATTCAAACTCACTTGTACTTTAAAAAAACGTTATATTACATGTTAGTCCTTTCCTTTAATGGATTCTGGATTGTCTGTCATGTTTAAACACAGCTTCTCCACTTAATATTACATATGAAACCACTCCTGTTTTCCTAGTACTCTTTATAAGCCTTTGTCCCTCTTTTTAAAGATTATTTGCAGTTATTTTGATATAAGATGAAAGGTTAGGGCCCCAGTTTAATTTTTTAGTTGTTGCCCAACCCCGGGAGGTCATGAACCTTCAGTGATGCCACATCATCGGCCAGCGTGGCCCGCTACCAGCTCAGCCCAGACCCGCAGCTGGTTCAGAGGTGTAGGAGGAAATCCGATTAGTTCAGAAAGCCAAGAGAGCCTTCCCCTAGGGCTCCGCTGTCTGCCGCTGACTCAGTCTGCTGGGCCGCTGTGAGAACGGACAGGCGGCGAGTCACTGCGCAGCAAGGCGCTGCCCACTGCGCTCCCGAGTTCTGCTCCTTTCTCTCAACCCTGGTTCTCGTGTTCTCTCTCTCACTGATGAGGAAACAGGAGGTCACTTTAGTGGTTAATGATGGAGTGAGAATTTAAACATCCTGTTGCAAACCCTATAAAATGGGTACAAAGAGCGTTCCATGAGGGGACTCTGGTTGGAGAATCTGGAAGTCTTCCTGGAGGAACTGGCATTTGACTTAGGCCTTTTAAGAATAGCAGCATTTTTGAAACTTCTCATGGAAATTTTCCATAATGTGCGAATATAGAAGAGTATAATGAATCGCTATGTCCTTATCTGGCCAGTTTTAGTAATTGTCAGTTCATGGCTAGTATTCTTGCACTTGGACCACATCCTCTTTCCTCCATCCCCTGATTGTCTCAAAGCAAACCCCCAATGTCTTATCGTCATACCTGTAAATACCAGTATGGTTCTCTGAAACAGAATTTTTAAATGTACAACCAGAACATCGTTATCGTATCTAAAACAAATTTCAGTGATTTTTTTCAAGATGATCAAATATCTATCCTGTACCCATTTTACACATTTTCCCTATTGCCTTATAATTTGTAAGAGTAGTTTTTTGCATTGTCACCTAAATGAGGTGTAGGCATTGCACTTGGTTGATGTGTCTATTTTCTTTTAATCTCTAGGTTCTCTTGCTCTCTCTCATGCCCTCTCTCTTTTCCGCTGAAAGCCAGTATAACACATGGTGGAAATTATGGACTCTGTGTTCAAATTATAGCTCTGGGCAAGTTACCAACGTCTCTGTTCCTCGAGTTCCTCATTTATAAAAGAGGCATAGTTGTCATTCCTATTGGGACGGTCCGTGTGCTCCTGTTTCTAAAGCTCAGAGATGGTCCTGGGATGTAGTAAGCTGTACAGAAGTGTGACCTGGGGTTCGGAACCAGAGAAGTTGCTCAGAGTCACGTCACAGGTCCACGGGCTGTGGGAGAAGGTGGAGGAGGGCTCACTCGAGTGACACTGAGCACAGTCTTCGGGACGAACCCTGGCTGTGCAGAGGGCTCCCGTTCTTTTTCTTTTGGCTTCCTCCAGGGTTCTTGACTATTCTTCAGGTGTGTGATGTTGACGCATAGCAGAATTGTGAAGAGTTGGGTACGATTTAGTGGAGGCAGCTTTTCTATTGTCTTTGATATGCTGCTTTCCTCTGCTTTTATTAAGTTAGCTTTTCTCTCTGAGAAGCCATTTTAACTTTCTGTGGCATTATCTGGGCTCTAGCAACTTGTGATCTCCTAAGTAGAACCTTTCAGCACTTTATAAATATGTCATACACTTTTTATATTCCTTTGTTCCCTGTCGGGAACACACATCCCAGTCTTCAGAATAGCACAATCAGTTTTTATTCATTTAAGGAGCAGTAGTAATTTGACACTTGCTAATATGTAACAAATTATATTGCGAGCGGTAATTACAATTGCAGCTGGTTCCTAATTATACTGTAACCTTGATGCTTTAGGAAAAATTAAGACTGAGTTCAGCATATAATACTGGAGAATAATATTCTACATTAGGCAGGTCTGCCTTCTACTGAACCGCGGGCATTTATGTATCATAATGCCAAATCAAAAAGACTTCATTTTAAATTGCCTTCAGCTACAGTGTTGTCCGGTAGCACAGTTCGTAAGGAGAGCTTAAAGTCTCCATCTTTGCCAAATTCTTAGCACATCCTCCAAGTACTATAATTAATGTCAAAAGAGCTGGGCTGTAGGGTATTTTTGGCTCTGTGATTTACTACTCCTCATTTAAGACTAAGCGTCCTCACCTGAAAAATGGGGACATTAATGACTCTTCACCTTAAACAATTTTAGTGATTTTTAAATGAGATCAGGTGTAAAGCTGTTAGTATGATGCCTAGGACCAAGGGCCCCATAAACCTTAGCTGGTCAGTGTTAATTGCTATAATCTACAACAAATGATCCAGCTCCGAAGACTTTGTCTCCACAACCCCTGACAACTCCAGCAGAATTATGGTCTTAGTTCTGCACCCTCTCTACCTTGTGATAGCGCATATCACTGCACACTTTGTACCAGCCACTTGCTGTAAGTCCACCACTTCTGCTGTGGGGCAGGCTCTCTGATTCATTTGGCATTGTCTCCCCAGTGCCTGGCACTGGGCCTAGCGCGTGGTAGGTTCCCGTAGGCTGTTGTGTTGTGTGAATGAGCTCATGGAGCAGCACCGTCCGAGGCAGTGGTTCTCACTGGGGTTGGGTAGTTTTGCCCCTGGGGGATATTTGGCCATGTTGCATCTGGGAGGTGGAGGTTACTACTGTCATCTGGAGTCCAGGGATATTGCTAAACATCCTACAAGGCACCAGTCAGCCGCCTGCAACAAAGAATAATCTGATCCAAAATGTCCGTAGGGCTAAGGTTGAGAAACCCTGGTCAAAGACAGCCTGACGCCTGGGTTGTGGCACTATCGAACAGGGGTGGGCTCGGACCAGATCAGCCTGTGTGACCTGCAGTTTTCTCCAGTAAAAGGAAGAAAATCCAACCTGCTTCAAGGGTTCTCAGAGAGAAAGAGAGATTATGTACATGTGTGCCTCGTGACTCCTTAATCAGGTTCATCTTGGTGGTCCTGCCCGTCCAGATTTTTTCTACTAGACTCTATTTTAGGTTTACGGGAAAATTGAAAGGAAGGTTTGGAGATTTCCCATAGAGCACCTGCTCACACACATTCCTGGTCTCCCCCATTATCGTCAGCGCCCATCAGAATGATACACTTATTGTAACTGATGAACCTCCATTGACACATCATGGGCACCAGAGCCTGTGGTTTCCATCGGGGCTCACTCTTGGTGCTGTACATTTCCTGGGTCTGAACAAAGTGTATAATGATCCGTGTCCACGCAGAGTATTTTCACTGCTCTAAAAATCCTCTGCACTCTGCCTGCTCCCCTCCTCTATGCCCTAACCCTGCCAACCCCTGATCGTGTTCTTTTTTGCCTTTTCCAGAATGTCATGTAGTTGGAATCATCCAGTATGGAGCCTTTTCAGAGTGGCTTCTTTCACTTCGTACTAGGCATTTAAGTTTCTTCCATGTCTTTTCATGGCTTGGTAGCTCTTTTTTTTTTTTTAAGGCTCACTAATATTTCATTGTCTGGAGGTACCACCCTTTATTGATACATTCGTTGACTGAAAGACATCTTGACAATTATGAATAAAGCATCTATAAGTATTTGTGTGCAGGTGTGTGTATGGACTTACGTTTTTAACTCCTTCGGGTGAACACTGAGAAGGATCAATGCTGCATCATAGGGGAAGCGTGTGTTTAGCTTCGTGAGGAACCTCCAATCTGTTTGCTGCAGTAGCTCTACCGTTTTGCATTCCCACCAGTAACGTATGAGACTTCTCGTCGCTGCACATCCTCACCAGCATTTGGTGGTGTCAGTGTTCTGGATTTTGGCCATTCTAGTAGTTGTATAGGGATATCTCATTGTTTTTGTTGTTTTAAGATTTTATTTATTTATTTTTAGAGAGAGGGGAAGGAGAGAGAAAGAGAGGGAGAGAAACATCGATGTGAGAGAGAAATATCCATCGGTTGCCTTGAGTACGGTTTCCAACCGGGGACCAATCCTGCAACCCAGGCATGTGCCCTGACTGGGAATCAACCTGGCATTCCTTTGCTTTGCGGGGTGATACCCAACCCAGGGAGTGGTGCCGGTTAGGGCTCGTTGTTTCAATGTGTAACTCCCTGATTGTATGTGATGTATACTTTAGTATGCTTCACAAGTGTCTGTTTTTCCTCCCTTAAGGTGGGAGAGGGTGGCTGGTGATGTCTGGAGTTTGGTATTTCCCTTCCCTCTGGTCACTTAGGCTCCGATAAATCCTCAGGTTAGCCTGTCACTAAATAATTTCTCTTGAGGGCAGACCTTGGTATAAAGAACAAAATGGTCTGGTGGATTTCAGAATGGTTTTTTCTCCCCTCCTGCTGGAAGAGCAAGGTGTTTCTCTGATCATTCTGAGAACCAGGCGGAGTTCCAGGAGGCAAACTTCATAAAAGTGTGGGGAATCTTGTCCACACTTGAGCCTCCAGCAGTTGGTCAGTGGCAGGCCAGGTTTCCTACTCTGACACTGGTTGCCATGGAGGTTTCATACCCTGGGTTTCTGCTCTGTCGGTTATGATTCTCTGGTTCGGCCTTTCCGTCTCTAATTTAGGGGGCAGTTTTTTTTTCCCTGGTGACCTCACCTTTCTGATGAATTTAGGAAGAGTTGTTGAGTTTTCAGTTTTTCAGCCTTTTTTCTTGTTAGGATAGATAAGAGTGGTGACTTTAGGCTCTTTACATGCTGGTCTGTAAACCACAAGTCTTCCCATCACCTTTTGCCTAACTTCTCTGTATTGGAGAAAATGCCCACGTTATAAGGCCTGCCTGCTGGAACATGTGAGTCAGAACTCAATTTCCACCTTTCCTTGCAGCCAAGACAAAGGCACATGATCTAGCTCTGCCGATTACATGCTTCTGTGTGACTTTGATTTGGAAGAGAGCAACACGAGGAAGCAGCTTGTGTGTGAAGTTTTCCATGGAATGGGCCTGATAGGGAGCCCAGGCAATGTGCTTTTCTTATGGGATGTGAGGTAGATTTCTCAGCAGGTGGGTTTGGTATAGTTTCAGGTATCACTGGTGGAAGCTTAGCCTCAAGCTGATTCTTCAGCCTTTCTAACAAGACTGTGATCATCCAATAGAATTTCAGTAAATTTTTTCTTCTTAGCCTGTCATTTTTTGTTGCTTATTTCTAAGTTGAATACATGCTGGACCTCCTCACTTTCCATTCATATTTGGGATTAGAAATATCACATCGCTATGTTCTCAGCTCACTTTAAGAGTAGCTGATAATCACTACCAATATTTATCATTTTAGGATTCAACAAGGTATTTTTTTCTTCATTCTAATTAGTCCTTAAGATAACTTTATGAAATAGATAAGTAGATTTTTATCACTTTCCCCACTTTATAGATGAGGAAAGTAAAACCCAGAGCTGTTGACTGACTTGTCCAAGGTCACCAAGTAGTAGCATCCTGGGACCCAAACATTTACTCTATAGCTGGGGATGTCTGCTTATGTCAAGGTAAGCAAGCATCTTTGACTATCTCTGTAAGGAGTTAAAAACGTAAACAGAAAATGTCTATTTCAGAAAGACTCCTACTGTCTCTTGTCAAATTATTACTGTTAGGAACATTTATCAGAATATTAGCTTTAGCTTAATAACAGTAATAATAAAGTCTAAAATTAGTGCATAGAACACACAGCTAAAACACCACCATTCATTTCTTAACTGTTATACCCTACTTCTTAATATCAGAATTTTATGGTGATGGTTTTATAGCTGTTTAATATTTATCTACAATAGTGCAGAATTAAGTCCAGCAGATTTCACAACCTACTGAATCCTCCTGATAAACATCTCCAGCAGCCCCCAAATGACTTGCTTGTGTAAGTACCCAGTAGGTTAACATTTGTGATTGTCTGGTGCTTTGGAAGTTGACTGTTGAGTGATACGAACTTTTGTGGTGGATTACACAAAAATGTTGTGGTTTGAAGAATGCTTAGCATGGCATCTTGTCTGTATACTAATTTATATTTCAGTAACTTTTTCATAACTACTGCTCTTATATTAGAACTTAGGGAGACTGTAGGATGAAGAATGAATGACTCAGTGAATTCAATAAAAATTATTTTTCTTAAATTTGATGTTACACCTCTTTTTTTCTTCCTGTCAAGTTAATGGTGACACTGTGGTTTTGGAGAAATCCAAACTTTCTTTTACAATTACTGATTGTATCAGTCAAGGTACACTTGCAGAGAACAGAATCCATTCCAGCTGGGTTAAGCAGAGGGAGATTTATTACAGGGTATTAAATGGCTTACAGAATTTGTTGGGAAGGTGAAGAAACAGACTTTAGGTTGAGCTCTCAGGAATGACCTCTAAAGCCTCACAGCAGAGCAGGCTGCCAAGGGAGCAGTTGCCTCTTGTGCAGTCGCTTCTTATGCAGTCATGAAACCACCTGCCAAAAGGGGAGTGTTTCAGAACCATGCTGCCACTGATGTGGGCAGGAGGTCACTGCTGAAAAATCAAACATTTCCAACAGTGGTGCTGCTAAGAAACAGTAGAAGCATGGCCCCTAACTTCCAGATCTTAGCCTTCCCAAACTTTGGCTTCTAAATCTCATCCAACTTTATCAGTGGACAGCACCTAGACCACATAGCTGCAAGGGAGTCTAGAAAATGTTAGTTTTAACCTTCCAGTCTTTGCAATATAGGAAGACATGTGGGAAGAAGCTTCTAAGTTGTTAGGTCACACCCAACAGTACTTTTCATTGGGATTGTGGTCTACCTATTATACTTACTTCCACAGGTATTGATACAAAAGACCATGCAGGAACATTTCTCCCTCCACCTCCTTTTTCTGCTTGTCACTGCATGCCTGCATGTGTGTACATGCACATCCTTCTCCAGTTCCTTCCACACACACAGAGTAGCCTGCTTTTGATGGGCTTTCTCTTCTGGTTTTTATTTCATACCTAAGGTAAAGAATTACTTCATGACAATACAGTTTTCAGTGTAGGCATCTGCTTGTCTTGGTTTTTAGGACTTTCAGGTTTGGGAGGGTGTTGCTGAGTGAAGGCTGTATTGTGCAGTTGGTGAAGTAGCAAACTGAGATGAGGACCTTGGGTTCTAACCCAGTGGTTCTCAACCAGCCAAACATTATGATCTCGTGAGGAAACTTTGAAAATACCCTAATTCAATTGGCCTCTAGTAGGGCTAGGGTGTTGATAAAATTTTAAATCCCCTTAGGTGACTTGGATATGCAGCCGGGGCTGAGAACCTCAGTCCTCCTACATGTAGAAACATCTTTCCTGCTGTCTTCCTTTTTTTGGCTGCTATAATTCATATTCAAATGAGAGCAAATCTACTTGTCTTGAAAGGTATCTTTCTGGTTGTCCTTGCTGTGCTTCCTAGTACCCTCTTTTTAAAAGCAGTTGTTGAAGTTATGTTATTGTTGGCTGTTTTTTTAAATAGCTATTCAATAGGATGAACCTAGTTGGTATGTTTTACAAATGTTATTTATAACCTGTTTAAACTATTATATCTAATGTTTTTCCTGTCAAAAATTTTACATATTCAGCAATCTTTAAACTTTACCCTGTGAACACAGGTTCATGGAATTGACTTGAAATTTCCATACTAAAGTTCAGTAAAAGTAAGCTATTCTCAATTTATGGAAAAAACATATAACACATAGTTTTTCTAATTCTAATTTCCCCTCCTTTCCCCTTAAGCACGACTTGGTGTGAATGTTACCTGGTTGAGTATAAAATTCTCTATCATCTGCCAAGAACTCTTTTCCTTCTTAGTGATTTACTTCCTAACTATGTTTGAAAATGTTACTTTATTTAAAAGCTGTTGATATAAAAATTTTATTTTAATGGTGGAATCTACTCTTACAATGCAGAGAGTGATGATAAAATCAGGCAATTAGATTTTTTATTAAATTTATTGGGGTGACATTGGTTAATAAAATTATATAGGTTTCAGGTGTACAATTCTATAGTATATCATCTGTATATTGTATTGTGTGTTCACCACCCAAGTCAAGTCTCCTTCCATAATTAGATTTTAAGACTAATAGCTATAAACATTTACATGCTATTAGTATATGGAAAAAAGAATATATAACAATGAAAGTCAGTCTTCTGAAAACAATGTAAAGTTTGCTGAATCTTCTAAAGCCCAATGAACTGAAGCTTGTTAGATGATGCGCACTGTGTGTGCCGAGAGGCTATTCTGAGTTCACTTAAAAAGGAAGGCTTTCTTTCTGTGGTTCCCAGTTTCCAGCTCATAGAACTTCCTGGGTATTGGTTTTGCCACCAGGTAGAATCCATCTCGTACTCCTTCCGAACCCCAGCCCTTCTTACTGTAATTTTATGTTGTCTTCAATGAAGCCATGTAAGTGTTCTTTACTGAAAATGACACTAGAACGAGAAGATAGGAGTGGGAGGCAGACGAAGAAATGGAAACTGAATGGCCACACAGCATTGGGGAACTAGATGGAATTAGTGCAGAGGTGAGGCCCAGAGGACTGCTAGCAATTTTTCTGAATCCATTCCCCATTGAACCGTGGTTATCTGTGCTTCAGTAGAATGTGCCCAGGACCTAATACACACTCCAGTGGCCTCAGGGATATTACATAGTGATCATTAACTGTGTGCTCTCCCTGGAACCTTGGGTCTGTTTCTAAGAAGTAGCATTCTGTGGGAATAGGATAGCAGAGGGAATGATGAGTTAGGAAGACCTCAGTGGTGAATGTTTTTGAAGACCCATGAGTTGCTTTCTCCTCTCTCCTGATTTCTCCCTTCTTGAATTATGAGCCAGGTTACTCATCATTAGATGTGTGCAGAAGTAAGCATGGTAGAATATGAATAATGTGAATAATACAGGTAATGGAAACCATTTATTGAGGGCTTTAACTGTTGGTGGGTTTTGGTGTTAAGCACTTACACCATTGCCTGCCATCACCCCTTGAACCACCCAGGATGGCCTTCTTTAGGGGTGAGGAAAGTGAGGCTGAGAGGTCAGGGAAGTAGTGAAAGGTCCCACAGCTAGTGAGTTTAGTAATTGGGCCTTCCCCCAATTGAGGGTGGTCTGGCCTCAAACCCATGTTCTTAATCGTAGCACTGGATGAACACTACACACTCATGGTGTCAGGAGTGTGAAATTGGGAGATTCTTGAATGCCAGGCATGTGCTATATGATGTAGTGGTCAGCTTGAGTTATCATCAGTTTGAGGCTGTATACCATGCGGATCAGTGGAAAGACCAACAGTAAAAGATGGAAGATTTGAGATCTGATTTCAAACACTTAGATATGGAAGTACAAGTTGGTGCTGAATTGGACTTTGGGGGAAATACCTGACCCTTCCTGAGTCTTGGTTTTCCCTTCTGTAAGAGGGGGATAATAGTATGCTCTGAGTCTCGGTGTGCCATGAGGATCTGATGAGGTGACAAAATGGTGAAGTGTTCTGTATACATTGGGTGACATGACGTACAAGTGCTGAGTCGCTGTGTGCATTGTTTTCTCCTGTGTCTGACACTCTGGGAGGGTTACAAAGTGGAAGCCTTGTTTCCTTCTCTCCCACAGATGTAGAGTCCTGGTGGTAAGCCCGGGATGTGCGTTTTGGGATCCGTAAGTAGGAGAATGCTGTGGGACTTCAGGGCAGGAGAAACTCACTCTGAAAGAGGGTCGCCCAGGGAAGGCTTTTATGGCAGAGTGAATTAATTAGATTTTAAAGGATGTGGTGTTCAGGTGGAGCAAGAATAGTCCACTTTGTGGAAACTTTCCTTTGCTTTTAAAAGGAAAACCAACTAAGTACCTAGGGTCACCATATGCCTCTTAACAAATGTTACCTATAGGCTGTCTTGAGATGTGGAACTCTGAGGGAATTTGTCTGTTCTTAAAAGGTGAAGGTGGAGGTATTTTTATGCTTCCCCATCTTCTTCCATAGTGTTCATTCTGCCCTACCTTTCTCAGAAGACAGACCTGAAAGGAGGGAATCTTCTCCTGAAACCTTTAGGTCAGCACTATCATCGCTCTCACGTTGATTAGCAGTATATTTCATTTTCCTCTTTAATTGAACGGCAAAGAGTGCTCACTAATTCAGGATTTTTGAAAGATCACAAATTCCTATGGATAAAAATAGCACTGGTGGTTACAAGCACTCAGCTGAAATTAAAAGAGTTATCAGTCTTGCTTTGGGAAACAAGGTGACCAACCACTGATTTTGAAAGAGCACCTCTCCCATTCCAGGGATTAGCTAATAAAATTATTCCTGACGGTGGTGGGCAAAGGAGCTTAGGCAGTTCATATTTAGAGACAGAGAACCCATTGTCCAAAGATCTCAGAAGCGTCTTTGCAAATACACAGAAGGGATTTAGAACAATTTGCATAAATCTCCTCTTGGATAGCAACATGGCTCCAGTATTGGGGTGGTTCCAGGAACCCCTCCTTGGCTGTATCATGGGGTGACGCTGTGCTTGGTGAGAATTCAGTCTCATGACGGTTTTGCCAGCAGGACTGGGTGATGGGACGCTGAATAAGCCCACTGTTTGGTTCCACATAAGGACTCTTTTGTGTTGGCCTGGGGCAGCCATGTTCAAGTTTGTCTTGCTTTTTTCCCAGTGATGTTTTTGGACTTTGTGGGCTGGAGAATTAAGCACAACACCTATTCTGAGCTAATCTGTCAAATTTTGTTCTTGAAAGGTAACCATAGCCCCTTGTATTTCTAGAATAGAGAATAATAGTCATACCTTTGGAGACCTTTGTCTTCTTAAATTAAAAGTTCACAAGAGGAGGGGACCTTGTGTGGTGTGATAGTGAAGGCATTCACACCTGTTCAGGGTGGGACTGTGGGAAGTAAATGTTCTGCTTGTTAATATGATTTGCCTTGTTCCCTAACTTCTTTAAGAAATATCTTCTCTTGCATAGTTAACAAATAGATTGTACTTTAATATTTAATACTCCCCAATGAAAGGGTACGGATCACTCTGGAGTGTAATTTTAAAATGCCAGATGATTACAAATATGTTTCAAGTTTTCTTTCTTTTTTCTTCTTTTTTTTAAAAAAAGATACACATTAAACACTACATATTATACTTGCTCACCGTGTTAGTGTTCTAGAAACCACATAGGGAGTCTAGTTGAAAATCCAATGACTAGTTTTTGCACTGGGGGAATTCACTGCTTTAAGTACAAAAATGAAATCCACTAATTTCCGACCTGGAGTTTATTTTCTTTCAGTTGCTAGCTTGATTTTTCAGCTTTGTTCTAATAACATAAACATTTTTATGTTTATTTATAGGTGGCTTTAACCAAGAGAGCAGATCCAGCTGAGCTTAGAACAATATTTTTGAAGGTCAGTATAAAGGAATCTATTTTGTTTCTTGTTTGATTTGTGTTCTCCATCTTTTAAAGATTATTTTCAAGCAGCTCTTTATTTCATTGTTATAGTTTTTAAAAATCCCCCAAAGTATCTTTACTTAAGACTTTTAAAAGAGATCCTTTACATCTGTTTAAAAAATGTACCAGCAGCTTGGTGGTTGTTTGTGATGGCAGCACGGTTTACCTTTTCATTTCTGTTTTTAATCTCCTGCGGTGTCAGGCGTGGAAGAGGAGTTTCTGGGGGGTTTAGTCCCACACGCAGTTTACCTTTCCAGGATCGCCTTGTGCCATTTAATGGTGATGCTTTTTCTCCTAAGAAGTTTCGAGCTCTTTGTAAACATTCCGGTAATCCTTCATTCCTCCAGAGGGGGCTCTCCTTGCGTCTCCTTGGTAGAAGCCCATCATCACCATTGTCGACACCATCATTTTGTGACAAGTGTTGTGCCTGGCATGGAGGCCTCAGCGCGAGTAATGATAGCTAGGAGATCATAGCAGAGACCATACAAGCTTATTTCGTTTGTTCTAGTTTCGCCTACTTAGTGATACTGAGCGAGAATGATTAATGCTCTAATAAAAGTCAAACTCAGTTTCCAAACACTGAAGCACTTGTGATGTTATTCAACTGGAATCAAAGTATTCAAAAAAGAAAAGGCCACTTTTATAAAAATGATTTGAAGTGTATATACTTATACCTTTTCTAAACATGCCGAAGGCAACTGTGATGTGCATGGAGAGGACCAAGGCTTCAAATGAGACATTTGATGTTCTGCTGTGTACTGAGAATATATGACTTTGAAAGTTAATAATTTTGTATGCATCACTTTCTCCATCACAATGAGTTGCCATTAAAAAAGGAGCAATCAGGAAATTGGAACACTGATGGGATTATTTAATATTGAGTATTTGTATTAATTGATTTTTAGGCTGGGTAATGGTATTCTGATATGGGAACTATAGCCTTTTTCTCTTAGAAATACAAACTAAAGAATGTATAAATGAGATTGTGATGTCTGAGATTTGCTTCTAAATAATCCAGTCTTGGTGGGGTAGGAAAAACGAGTGGGCAGTATGATGATAATTTTTGAAATTGGGAAATGCAGTATTGGGTTTATTAGACTCTCCTCTCTACTTTGTGTATGATTGAACATTTCATAATAAGTTACAAAAATTGTAAAGATTCAATGAAAAAAGTTTGTGAAAGTGTCCAACACCTGATTTACATTAGAAATTGATTAGAAAATGCTTAAAGTTAAATAATTCAAAGACAGAGGGACAAAGTCTCCAAATGAAAATGGTTAAAAATATGAGCCATTTTTAGGGGGAGGAAAAAGAATATATTTGCAGGGTGACTTGGATTATCTATAAGAAATCAGAAATCTTTTATAAATTTGTTTTTGTCTCAAAAAGGACAATGCAGTATAGAGATTCTGAGGTGGAAAATGATTCTGGATACAGAGAGTCCAGAAAACAGAAGTGCTTTGTCTCTGACCTCTACCACTGTCTTACTATGCGCTTTGGGCCCGCCGTGATTGGGATGAGTTGTCCGTGAGGGAACTTCAGACATTTGTCATTTGTGTATTTAAGGTCTTTATTATAAAACTCTAATGGTGTAATTCTGGATGACCACTTGTAGAAGAGCATGTGAGTAGATTGCCCAGGAGCCTAGAGAAATGGGTCAAGTTCATTAACTTCAGCTGGCAAAGTCATAATCATTCTTTGAACTCAAGACCTGCCTGTTGTGTATTTGTTTTCTAAACCAGCAATAGTTGTGGACATCCTTTTGACAGGAAAGGGGAGCAGTAATGTCTCAATAGATGGCACATTTAGACACTTGCTGGTCTTTTTGCGTAATCCAGTGGAAAGGCTCCAGGTAAAAGCTGTGTCTGCCTTTTGAGGCCACGTGGCAGCTGGTGAGGCCAGGTTGAGAGCCTCCTCTGGAACGACATGTCTTCACCAGATACAGTCTCTCAATAGCGGGCAAGTCTGTATTGGAGACAAATCACATTGGTCAGGTAGAGGAATTCCACGCAGGGTTCTAGAGCACCACCTGTGGGGTATCTCTGTAAGTGGGCCTGTGGGCTGGGGTGGAATCTGTCCTCCCTTAGGGTGGCTGGGACTCCTGGTTTTTGAGTGAGAGTTCAGTATAGCCTTAAGTCCAAGGGGATAATGTGGGGGGGGGACCTGTCCCTGTAGAAAACAGCAATCAGCAATTTCTGAAAGGGATTGTGGATCTGGCAGAGTTTCGGGTGATCTCATCAGGCCTGGATAGTGTGGTACCTACATAAGTCCTTGGCTCAGCACGCTGAGGATCTCTTGTTTACTGTCTACCGCAGACGGTGTTGTGCTGGGGGAAGAATAGGAGCGAGGCGCCCTGGGGACTGTGCCAGGCACGTCTCCCCAGTGCCTGGGTTTGGTAGTTAATTATGGATCAGCCGTAAGCACTCTATAAACTGACTACTTTACTGATTTTTTTGTGACTTTTTCCTGACTTTTCTTCATAATAAATATACCAACTTCCTCTCTGCTAAATTAGTTAGAAGATTCTCCTATAGCTGGGAGAGGTGGAGAGAAGCCTCATTGTATTCTTTGGAGGGGAATGGGCAGTGTGCAGGTAGGAGGGCCAGTGGGACCGTGACAGGTCAGGGAGGAGGGGCCCTGGAGGACTACAGTGGGCCTAGTACTGGCTGACTTTATGTTTTTGAGTTAAAATCAATTTTGCTGTCTTTTTTCTTCTTTTTTTGAAGGTGTTTACTGTATGCTAAGTATGGTGTGAGATGTTGGGTATATAAAGATGTATAAATCATGGCTCTTGCCCTTAACTATCTCACTGTGTGTGTCTAAGTATAAAAAAAGGAAAAGCCATAATATGGTTGGTAAACATTACATAGCATTAATAGCAGGAAGATGATGAGGGGCTAATTACATCATATTAGAGAGAGTTGTTAAAGTTACAGAGAGGTGATGTTTGAGATGCTTAAAGATGAGTAGGTGTTTATTTAACAAATGGAGAAGGTAGAGGAGGGTTGTGGGGCAAAGGAAGAACATTCCAGGCTAAGGGACAGCATATGCAAAGCAAAGAGGTATAAGAGTACCAGGTGTGTGTGGTGGCCTGGAGCATAGGGTCTTGGGCATAGAATGGTGAGGAGGGCTGTACTTGGTGTAAGCCATTCCTAACCTAAGGCCATTGAGCTCTATTATGCAGGCTGTTCTTGAGCTAAGCGGTGGCTAATGTTTTGTCTGGATGTGGACATTGAAGTCTAGGTGTGGGCACTTGTGCTTCGAACCTAAATGTCGACATGTGTTTTTTGTTTGCCTAACACTTTTGATGTTGCTTCATTTAAACAGATGGGTATTGAGTGCTTACAGTTTAAATAAAACACCATGAAACTTTGTGGTGAGTGGGATGTGCAAAATAGGGATAAGCAGTGACCATGTCTCACAGTTCAGATTTTATAAAGGATACCAGCTTTATAGGCAGGAAGCAAATAAAAAAGAATCACTAGTCAGCGTACTCTAGGGCCCCACGTGTGGTTAAGCCCATGCCACAGGAAGCGGAAGGGGGCAGCAGTCCCTGTGGCCAGGAATGGTCAGAGAAGGCTCCTTGGAGATGGAACTCGAGGAGCCTCAGGGAGGAGTGGGAGTTGGAGAGGCACAGAGGAGGGCAGCCTAGGCAGTCCAGGGAAGAGGAACGCGTTTGAGGGAACCTGGAGATGGGTTTTGGAACAAGCAGCTTCTCTAGGTTGAAGGATTCTTGTTCATTCTTCAGATGTTTATTTAAATTTAACTCTGTGTCAGGGACTGTGCCAATTATTATGCGGTGTGGGTAACAAAATTAGAAAGGTAATTGGGAGTGGGGTATTGGTGCCACTGAAGATTTTCTGAGTAACCCAGTGGTACAGGACGATGGAGTTGAGGTTCGATTGGGGCAGCAAGGCCAGGAGTTAGGCAGCCCCGGGTATAAGGTGTGAGGCCCTTATAACTTGACTAGGGGCGTGGCAGCAGAGGGAATGGAGAATGGGCAAGTTAAAGACATTTTGAAAGGTATTAGATGGGACTTCCGGCCAAGATGGAGGCATAGGTAGACGCACTGTGCCCCCTTGCACAACCAAGATATGGACAACAAATATATAGAAACAAAATAACAACCAGAAATAACAGAAAATTGAAGAGCCGGGGAGTCCGACAACCAGTGAGTTGAAAATAGACTCGATCGACCAGACCGGTAGGAGGGGCGGAGTCAGCCGGGTGAGGGACGAGGAGCAGAGACCTGAGCAACCAGGGACGCGCGCAAGTCCCCAGCAGGCAGACCCTGGGCACATAAGTGTCAGTGGCTGGCAGGCCAGGCTGGGAGGTGGCGACCGGCAGACCCAGCGAGGCGGCCATTGTGAAGCAAGGCACTGCGAGCAACTCAGGGTCCCAGCGCTGGGAAATAGAGCTTTGGGGCACTGACTGAAAAGGAAGGTCCCACAGGGGCACGGGCCCACCCACACCGGAATTGGTGCCAGAGGGGCCTGGTTGGCTTGTGGAAAGTGGCGGAAGGTTCTCGGGTTCTGCGGAGAGCAGAGCAAGCGCCATTGTTCCTTCCCACACCCCGCCCCCATATACAGCCTCACAACCCAGCGACTGGAGTGCCCCGCCCTGGTGAAAACCTTAGGCCCCCGCCCCTCACTACGGCAGCCTGTCAAGACCAAAAAAA
>CM052549.1:25548933-25582478 GCA_028533065.1 Trachops cirrhosus
TTCTATAGAGTACTTCTCCCCCAAATATAAGTCAGGTTGATATGTATGCATATTCATGTTCCTATTTCTCTCCCCATTTACACCCAAAAGGCAGGCACATAAACTTTCTATATCACATAATATTGTTTATTCCTCTGAGAGACGTGCTGTGTGCACATGTGCATGCGTATTAGTTGGGATGTCAGTGCAGCGAGAGAGGGAGGGGAATACACAGGGAGAGATGTATTCTAAGGAACTGGTTCATGAGTCAAGGAGGAAAGTCAGTGGCATAGCTCAGTCGGAGCCCAAAGCCCTGAGAACCAGAGGGGCCGATGATGGAAGTCCCAGTCCGAGGGAAAGAGAGGATGAGTGTCCCAGCTCAGTCGGTCAGCAGAGATCGCAATTCTTCCTCCTTCCTTTCTGTTCCTTCAGGCCCTCAGCAGTCTGGACGATGCCCACACACTGGGGAAGGCCATCCGCTCTACCCCGTTCACCCCTTTAAACGCTAATCTCATCCGGGAACACCCTCGCAGACACCCAGAAATAATGTTTAGTAATTTTCAATCCAGGTCCCAGTCAAGTTGACATACACAGTTCACCACTGCAGCTCCTGTGCAGTATCGGTCCCCAGGACACACACTCACTCACTGTCGTCACTTAGCCAGATAGTGAAGATCACCCTGTGCATATGTAAAGAAATCTTCCGTATTTTTATGGCTGTGTAGTATTAGAACGCATGTTTTAAATAACTTCCCTAATTCTAACCCATGTTAAATTTTGTGGAGCATTGCTTTTAAGGTTTATCTTATTTGTGTCAGAAGGATATTTTCCCAGGCCATCTCTCAGGGCTCTTGTCAAAGAGAACTGGACATGCCATAACAAACTAGAGGAACCATAACTACATTCAGGATGTCCTTCTGCTTCCCCCGCTTTCCTGTACTAAACGCTTCCGAGGCTGTGTGCCTCCCTTCCCCTCATCCACACATACAGGAAGGGGGCGTCCACATTAGGTGACTCAGTATTGCTCATTCTACTGGTAACTGCTGCCCTTGGAGAGAGCTGATTGTTCGAATGGGAACACGGATAATGGTCGAAAAAATCACATTCACATCTTATCAAGTCTCTTAAAAGCTCTGGGACCTTAGACAAGTGACCTAATCTTTCTGAGCCCATTTTCTTATGTGATTCAATGGGCTTAGTATGGTATTCTGCCGTGTATAATGCACTCACGAGTATAACGCACACCCACATTTTTGGTCTACCCTTTCAGTAAAAAAATCTTTCATTTTAATTTTTAATTCAATTTTTTATGTATTTATATTTAGATACTTGCTTTTTGTATTATAAAGAAATTTAGCATTTATTTTTGAACATATTATGGTACAAGAAATTTTATGTAACAAATAATTTCAAAACACAAGAACAGAGAGAATGTATTTCAGGTACTACCCATGTATAATGCATATCCTCAAAAGTTTGGGCAAAAACGTGTGCATTAGACAAGGCAAAACATGGGACTTGCTCTGTGAGCACCTGTGTGTTGTTATGCAGTGGAATGACGTCAGTGAAATAGATGAGCCGGCTTCCCTTCTCACTTTGCTCACGAATACTGTTCCAGCATGACTTGCCTTTCCTGCATTATCACCCCCCACCCTTCTCCCCCTGTACTGGGGTCTTTCCTGGACGCACTCACGTATTTCACCCATATGAAGGAAAACTTCTCATGATTCCCCTTCCTCCTCCAGCCCTGCCCACTTCTGCTCTTTCCGCAGGAACCTCTGCAGTTCGCCTCTGCCATTCGTGCTCGAACCCACTCCCCTCAGGTTTGCCTCCAGGGCTCTCCTGAGTCTGCTCTTGTTAAGATCCCGAGAAGGAAAAACTCGTTCTTCCTCTGTGTCTGTCATTTACTGCCCTCACAGAACATTTCACTTCCGATTCTTCTGGTCACCAAATGTGTGGCTTTTTCTTCCCCCATACCAAGTAATTCTGTAACACCAGTTGGGCGTCCTCCAATTTAACTCAGTTCTGACGCTATCCACCCACAAGTCAAAGGCTCAGTCCCACAAGAGTGCCCAGCACACTGCAGAAGCCAGTCGCAAGTCCAGATCATTACCTGTGCCTCTGACTCATCCACTGGAACTCTGTGCTCAAATTGGAACTTCTGACAACTCTGTCCTCAAATTGGCTTAATTTGTTAGAGCAGCTCACAGAACTCAGGAAAACAGTGTACTTACAGTTTACCAGCTTATTACAAAAAGATACGAAAAGGGATGCAGATGGACACTCAGATGGAAGAGAGGCATAGGGCAAGGTGCTTGGGGAGGGACACGGACCTTCCGTGCACTCTCTGGGTGTGCCTATTTCCAGAACTGCCCCGTGTTCACCCACTCGGGAACTCTCTCAGCCCCGTGTTTGGGGGTTTTTATGGAGGCTTCATCACGTAGGCATGATCAATTATTAACTCCATTTCCACCGCTGAAAATTGCAAGCTTCTCATCATGGCTCAGTCTTTCTCCTGACTAACACTCACCCAGGAGTGCCCAGAGTTACCTCAGTGGAACAAAAGGCACTGCTGTCACCCAGGAAACCAAGGGATTCAGGACCTGTGTCAGGAGCTGGGGTCAAGAACCAAACACTGAAACAAAAGATGCTCCTGGTGCTCTTATCACCTAGGAGACAAAGGTTTAGGAGCTCTGTGCCAGGAGAACTTTCCTAGCCCACTCCCTCTGGCTTTTCTCACACCTCCCGGGCTGTTCTTTCCCAGTCTCCTTTCATTTCTTCCTCACCTCCCATTCCCAGGGCCCGTCCTTGGACTTCTGTTTTTTTCCTAACTATGTCTTGGGGGATCTCATCTCGTGGTTCTCAATACTTCATAACTTCTACGTAGTGTCTCTAGCCCCCTCATCCCTGTTGAACTCCAGAGTGAGATTAGCCAGCTGCTCCCTTCAGATCTTCATTTGCATACCTAATAGGCCTCTCAAACCTCAAGTGTCCAAAAACAGAAACAAGAGGAAGAGGGAAGGTGACCAAAAAAGACAAAGCCCCAGTGCCCAGGTCCAGGGGAAGCCGCCAAATGAGAAAAGAGCCCAAGGCACACTCCAAGGCGAGTTCAGTTACTTACTTGGTCTTGTTCATAAAGGCTCTTGGCACAAGCTATTGAGAAGTTTCCAACTCCGAGTTCAAAACTGCTGTACTCATCACCCAAGGACATAGGATGGGAGGCTCCCTGACCAGGGCGTCCCTTTAGGAGAACTTAGGGAAAAGGCTCATCAGCCTGGTTTCTAACATAGAGCCCACGTCCACCCCGCACCAGGAAAGCCCGGCGGCACCAGTTGCTGGTGGAGATGCTGACAGCCGGCTGCAGGGCAGCATGGCACCTGCCACTGTTGTTGTGCCTCGTTTTTATGTTCTCCGCATGTTCGTATAAATGTATCTTCTCAGAAATAAAACTATTAAACGAGCACCAAAACAAGAGAAATTCTAAAGCTCTCAGCAATTTCCTCTACAGTTCAGTGGTGATTGGCATGCGGCTCCCAGTTGTCTAGTTCTTTGTATTTTCTCTTAGCAAATAACTGAGCTCCCTATAATGTGGCCCTGCATGTTATGTGATTTATTTCTTTTTTGCTGTTTGTAGCATTATGGGGGGATATTACTCTGTATCCAGATTGTAACCACATCTTACTTCTTTGCTGCATAGTCCAAAGCTTGACCAGCTCTCACTCTGATTATTGTAATGGCCTCTTAACAAGTGTTCCTCCTTCTAGTCTTCCCTTCTGTCTATTCAGCATAGCAGCCAGAGAGTGATCCTGTGAAAACCTAAGTTGGGCCTTGCCCCAGTGGCTCAGTTGGTTGGAGAGCCATCTTATAGACCAAAAGGTTGAGGGTTCAGTTCCCAGTCAGGGCACATACCTAGGCTGCGGGTTCCATCCTGGTTGGGGTGTGTCCAGGAGGCAACTGATCGATGTTTCTCTCTTACCTCTCTCTCTCCCCATCCTCACTTCCTCTCTCTCTCTCTCTAAAATCAATAAAACATATCATCAGGTGAGGATTTAAAAAACTAAGTTGGATCATTTCACTCTCTGGCTCACAACCTTTATGATTCCTTATTTCACTCAGAGTAGAAGCCAAAGTCTTTAGTGCGGCCAGCAAGGCCCTGCAGTGCCCAGTCTTTCCTTCCCATGCACCACTTCATCTCCTGCTGCCCCCCCCCGCCCCCAACCACCTTGGTCTTCTTGCAGCCTCTTGAGCACCCCAGGCTGTGTCCCCTCAGGGCCTTTGCACATCCTCTTTCCCTAAGAAACTCGCTCACCTCCTTAAGGTCTTTGCACTGAGGACTCCTCCTTAGGGTGGCTTTCCCTGAACACTGTTTTAAATGGCACCCCAACACTCCTTTACCCTTTTACTGCAGTGCTTCTCTTAGTGATTCTCTTACAACAAAGATTTTACTGTTTTATTGTCTCCCCCACTTTATCTTCTCATACACACCTGACTGCAAGCTCTAGGAAGGCAGGGGTTTTGTTTGTCACTGCTGAGTCTGGAGGTCCTAGAGTAGTGTGGCTGGCACGTAGTATGGTAGCACTCCATCAGTGTTTTGGTTTTTTCCTAATGAATTTCAATGGATTGTGCATAAAGTGCCATGAGTGTGAGGGACTGTTACCAAGCTGATGAGGGGATGGGTTCTCAGGCTGTCTTTCTGGTTCTGTATTGGGATTCCATGTGTTAAAATCCGCTGTAGTCATTCTGCCCCAGGAACACTGTAACATGTTATGGTGTCTGCAACTGGTGTGAAGCTTTTAGCAAATTGTTTTTTATTCTCCTGTCTTTGCTTTTATCCTCTCCCAATGGGCTGTTCCCACATAGTCTGGGAGGCATTCTTGTTTTTACAAAAATCAGGGGTTTTTTTTAATCAAGAAAGCCACCCATAGGATTAGATTCTTGATCCTCCTTGAGGCACTTGCCCATCCCCTTCAGCCCCCTGTGAAGGAAAGCCAAGGGCTTTGCTGGCTGGGCACCTCACCCCTGCCTGTGGCCTGTTAGAATATAATGTGTAAAACTCACTAATGTTGTTGCATGTCCATTTGGGGAAACTCCCCTTGAAAGTACCTAAGGATTGGCTGACTATGTAATTCATATTGAAACCCTCTTATCGCTTTATGATTTTCTGGTTAGTACTTGCTTTTTCTTTTTTAAAGTCAGGGAGTAAAACAGTCACCAACTTGCTAAAGGAAAAAGTCCCAAGCTCGGATGTTGCTTTTCCACAATTAGTAGTCACTGTACCTAGAAAAAGCGAAAGAACCTCAGAGTCTTGAAGCTTAATTTGCTTTTGCAAAAACATAAAGTACTCCCTACAGTTTCCAATTTTATTGTTATTTACAATTGCTGTTCTGTGTCATAATTGCCTGCTTCCACAAAAGCTTGGTATTGTTATGAGAACTTTAGAAATAGGACTTGCTAATGGATGCAGAGATAGTGTGGAGTGGGATGGGAAAACGTGATGGATCAGTTGGGACGGAAAATTTTTCTTTCTTATCTGTTTTTCAGAATTTACATAGGTTCTTCCAGGCAGTAAAATAAAATTTACCTGGGTAGACTAGGCTCAGGTAAATTTTCATGTGACTCTGCGTTCTTGGGTGGTCCAGGTTAATAGGTAAACTCATTGTATTTTGTTCAAGATAATTTGTAATGCAAAACATAATTAAATATAACAAATGTATGTTTTTTCTTTACTAGGTCTTAGCCTGTTCTTAGGCAGGCAAATTATGTTCATATAGTTGACTTTTAATTAATCTGTATGGGGATAGGGATGGAAATAGCATTCTGTTTATTGTGGTCTGGGGTTAAATCCAGAAAGAGGACAATCAGAATATTGTAAGCAGAAATCACTGTTTATTTCAGTTCTCATTAATTTCGTTTCCTGAGTTACTAGGCTACTTTTTCCCTGTAATGACAGTTTATACAACTTAGTTTTAATTTTTTAAATTTTATTTGAAATCCTACAACATCATATATAGTCACTCAGAACATGACTCATCATGGAGGCTTCAGAGATGTGGCTGAATCTGTGCTGATTTCAGTAGATCTTGCAAATATTTTACTTAAAGATGTGTTCTTGCTGTCAGTTTGTTTCTCGTGATTAACCTCATTTCAAAGCAGAGTACTGAAACCAAAAGGGAATGTACATTTACTATGAAATGATTTTTTCTTTTTGTTCATCACATCTCAGACCCTGGCCTGACCATGGCGACTGAGGTTTTAGTCCCCTTTGCAAACAGCTGCATGAATATCTGTGGAACGGTGGGAGGTGAGAGCCAGCGCTGCCCACGGCTAAGTCGCTCCATTTCCCGTGGCCATTTCTTCCGTACTTGGGATTAGGAAACGGATGTCAGAAAAAGAAAAAGATCCCAGTTCAACATCACATTTGTATCTGCTATCTCAATCCCCATCAGCAAGAACCCCTTTGTTCTGGGCAGAGATTTCTCTAGTTGTTCTTACGCTGACCATGGACAGCTTTGGGGCTGTCTCCTGAGCCTCGATCAGTTCTTTCACCTCCAGTTCCAGGGCTTTGGAGCACGCCTTTCTCCTGGAATGGGAAAGGTGGGAAAGTACATGGGAGGTAGCCATGCCTGTTGACGATCCAGTCTGTCTTCGTGTGCGTCCTTCAACACTGAAAAGTAGGAGGCCCTTTGTAATGAAGGTGACAGAGGACAAGTTGTAGTGCCTTGGAGGCCAAGAGTTCAGTCTTACAGTACAGGGAATTATGCTGTGTCTCAGGAAACTTGTCATTCCATGGTTTAAGTGTGGTGATCTGGTTGGGTAAGGGGGTTGTGAGTGTTGGGACTGTAGAGAAAGCACATGGTTTTTCATAGACGTGGTTGCTTGTTTGGGGTGGCGTGGAATGAAGGCTGATGGAGACTCTCGGGAATGGCTGCTGCTCTTAATGCAGGCATTGCTCTGGAATAGCCTATAAACCATATATTGCCAGACCCAAACTATAGAACACTTCATTAAGTTTTTAGTATTTAAGATACTGTCTTTTAAATAATGCATGGTGTATCCTGTGCCTTCTCATTATCACTATGTGCTTTGACTTTTAAACACTTTATTTAATAAATTTATTGTTACTGAACGTGAGTGCTTTCCCCCACCCTTAGAAAAGAGGGCAAAATAAGTCTTTGATTTTCTGAGATGACATTTCTGAGATGGATGGAAATATTTTACAACTTTGAATAAATTTTAAAAACCTAATCTTCCTATGCTTACATGGACGATTATAACCCCACTGATGAGAAGTGTTACCCCTGAAACTGGGTCTGAGTTCTCTTTTGGTAACAGAAATTTCTGCAAATTCAATTTGGAATCAACACGTGGGCACTTTTTTCCTTCTTTTTCACGGTCTGAAATACAGAAAAGCATAATCAATTTTAAGCTTCTTATCAATGATGGAGCACTTGTTTACATGGGTAAAATGACTCTATCTAAGTAGTGTATTGAAGTTCATGTTAATGTTTGCTATTTAATGACACCTAATGATATTCAATGAAGGGTTATGCTAAACCGGAGAGAAAATGTGTTACCCAGGCAACTGCCTCAGGCAGACTGGAGATTTAGGCATATGGCTCTATAGTACACATTATTTCAGCATCTTTAAGCATAAAGACCCACACATGTAATTGACTGTGAAAAATTACTGCTCAGTTACTGTATTGTACGGTCATAATAGAAGTAAATGAATACGTCATTGTTGCTGGAACAAGTCTGTTGGGAATCACTTGTAGACTCTACTATTTAAGAAGGAAAAATACAATAAGAAGAAAATAGCTGGTTTAATTAACATGTAAAATTGGGTTAATTTGAATTCAGCTGGCGCAGCAGATATTAATGTTGGCTGTTGTGTATGTGTGTGTGATATTCTGGCTCAAGTCTGTGTACTCCTGTTTCTTCTTGCCCACACCACGAATAATTTTATTTTTAAAAATATGATAAAGGCCGTTTCAGTCACTTGATGTTTGCTTTGCCAGTGGCTTATGTTACAATCATATCAAAAGAGATTTTTGTGTGGGGCCAAAACATAGAATTTGTAACCGAATGGAAGAAAATGTTAAACTGGTCCTGAGTAATTAACAATGTTTCTCAAAGAGGAATCAGTTAAACAGATTTTATGTATTTTTAAAAATGTAGCCGACTGTTTATTTCATTTTGGGTTTTTTTGACAGTGACTAATTGGGATTTCATTATCGGCAGATGCAAGAAAGTAGCACATTTGCTCTTGTTACTTCTGTGAGTCTGTGCTTCGGCCCCTTTTGTTTTCAGATGTCATTTTAATCATTACCTTGCTTCCGAGGCTCAGAAAAACACTTTGAGAAAGGCATCGTGTTCCAATTTAGAAGATCATTTAACTCATTCATTTTTTGGTATTTTAAAGTGCTAGTTGAGCAGAGAACACACATAGGTAATATGGACATCAGCTGAAAGTGTGCATGAGAAAACTCTTCCTCACACCGTCCCCGGTGCCTTAGGCTCTCACAGCGTCTCTGGAGTGGAGGGTACTTTTTGTGCTTTTCAGCTCTAAACCAAGGGAACAATCAGACTGGAGACTGAAGTCAGATGAACAAAGGGGTTGGCAGTGCAAGCTCCGCTCTGTGTTCTTTAAGGAGCATTTGAAGCAATTGGTTATCCAGTGGCAGTCTGACAACTAACCTGCTACTTTCTGCAGTGATTGCCAGTGTACAGGGGTCACCTCAAAAACGCTAGTTAACAAATCGGTGTGCCTGCGGCCTTTCCGTTACTGATTTCTTATCTGCAGTTTATCTCCCCATTATCATTCTTTATTTGGCATTTTAATAAAGTTGAAACCTTCTCATCCAGCCTCAGTTAAGACAATAAGGGAAGATACCGTGGCTGATGTGGCTCAGTTGGCTGGAGCATCATCCCATAAGCTGAAAGGTCGCAGGTTTGCTTCCTAGTCAGGGCACGCGCCTAGGTTGCAGGTTCAGTCCTGGTCAGGGCATGTATGAAAGGCAACCGATTGGTATTTCTCCCCCACATTGATGGTTTTCTCTTTCTCTCTCCCCTTTCCTCTCTCTCAAAAATCAATAAATAAGCATGTCCTCAGGCGAGGATAAAAAAGAAGAAGAAGGGAAGATTTAGAAAACCTAGATTTTTTAAAAATCTACTTTGCTTGCCTAAGTTGATTTTCCAGTATGGTTTACAACTGCTTTTCCCCTTTTTTGCCAATAGCCTTTCTTTCCCATTTTAATGGCAGTCCGCAATTTAAAATTATGTTTCTTTTTTTAACTTAGGACACTTCTCCTTAAAAAAACAACCCCATAAAGTCATTGGATAGATCTCAAAATACTGTTTAATCCATAATGTAATTAAAATACAGAATATTTGTGATGTACCTTAAATTCTGCTCTCAATAGTGGTAATTTTATAAAATAGAGACAAGGTAATATGATGAAATAGATTTTTAGGCTTTTAAAAAATTGTGTCTATTAGTGTTTAAGAAATAATAGGGTGTCTATTTAGGGTCTTATGAAGATACAGAATATGATTTGCCTTTAGTTTTAAAAAGGTGTGGTAGTTCTTCTCGATGCAGTATCACTTGCGTGGGACTTGGCCATGATTAGAGCTTTTTTTATGACTCAAAGGTTGAAAGATGGGTTTTTGGTGACAGGACAAGGGGACACATTCTTCTGAGGTCATCAGGCTGTATTATTTAACAGAGAGGGAAGAAGGAATGGGGGACAGAGGATATGTAGGTGAAAGACATTTTCTAGAGTGTAATTGAATTAACTATTAGCAAAAGAGAAGTAGAAGGGGTGAATCACATCTGGTAAATATGTGGGATCCCTCTGGTACGAAAGAAAATGTCACAGGTACAAAACCGCCCTCTGTAAATCCCACCAGTTGGCACAGCGAGCCTTGGGCAGCTCAAGTGCTACTGAAGTGAAATGCAAGGCAGCAGACAGGTAGTATGGGTGTATCGCTTACTGTGTTAAGCTCACAGTTACAAGAGCCTATATATTTATCTTTTTTTGGCAATCTGGAGGCAGTGATATATGCAGAAGTGGTATTTATAGGCTAAACTCATGATAACAGTACAGTAAAATTGCTAATAAAATCTTTAATAGGTTTTTAAAGCCAGGCAGTAGCCTACTTGTTTGAACAATATTCAATCTGCCAGATTTCACTGGAGCCAATGAATTTAAACAGGCCCTTGGCAAAGGCTGCAGTGAGATTTGAACCTGAGCTGAGAAGCCCAGCTGGCCTCAGAACAGATGCACCCCCGGGAATGCCGAAGCCAGTGCCGGAGCCAGAGTGGGCCCTCAAGGCTCCCTGTAACTGAAAATGGAAGAAAATGGGATTGTAGGGTGAACTGCGTACCTTTTTTAGATCGGGAAAGGAGGTTCCCTCCAACTTGCCTGGCAGGATCAGTTAGTTAGGCGAAGGAAAAACTGGAACTTGGGTTTCTTTCTACCTTATTACTGATGGGTTTTAGAATATAAAATTAGGTGATAATTCATTATTTCATTTTAGATCCTGTTAAGAAATTTGCATAATTGGGGCTGTGAAGCATAGATTGTTTGCTCACTGACCATCATCTGGCCTATTAAATAAAATCTTTCTTTATGAGCTCTGTCATTGCCTGCCTAGCAGTTTTCACATCTTCAGTAACCTCAGGGCCTTGGAGTCTGTCTGTGCTTCTGGCTGCCACCACCCCTGCAGCCACAGGCCACCCGGCGTCCCCAGCTGGCACCTGACTTGCCCCTGGGTTTTAAAAGTGGTGTGCTTGGACTTCTAGGACAAGCCCCCCACTCCAGCCCCCCAGCTCTGTCTAGAAAAGGTATCCTGGGTTTGACCACTTCACATTTTATGTCTCTCCTGCTTCACTCCAGTGCAGCCTGCTGCAGCCACTTGCTGATTGTGGACTCACTGCTTGGCCATGTAGTCTGCGTGCCACAGGGTCCTGAGTAGAACCTTCCAACACTGTTTCTCATGTGTGCTTAGAATTCAGTCCACACAGGTGTGCCTTGCACACCCCTCCTCTAGCCTCCAGCCACGCAGGTGTCTCCTGCCCCATGGAACTAGCCCAGGTTGGCCCATCCTAGGGCTGGCTCTTGCACTGAGGTTTCTTCTGCCCAAAATACCCTCCTCCCGATCTTCCCAGTGCTTCCTTCTTTTTGTCTTTTGGATCTTAATGTCACCTCCTGAGAGGCATTTGCTGACCACCTTAGGCCAAGTGGCTCCCTCTCTGCCATCCCTATCATTCTGAAGCTTGGCTAAAGGGTAGAACCACTTGGGAAGTTTAAAAACAAAACAAAACCAAAACTAAATGGTTGCTCAGGTCCTCCTCAGACCAGTTAAATAGGCTCTCTGGGGCTGAGGAACACTAGTTTAATGCATTCCTCGTCTTCTACACAGCAGTTAATCTGATTGTGGAATCCTCTTACCTTTCTGTTTGTGTGTGTGCTCTTTGCCTGCCTTCCCCGCTGGACTATAATTCCTTGAGGACACAGATTCTGTCAGTCTTACTGATTTCCATGGTATCCGTACTGTCCAGGGTATCACCTGGCATGTAATAGTGCAGGGTACCTATGAGCTTCGTGGCCCGAACACTGTATTTTGCAAGGCATTTGGGAGGGAGAGAAAAGAGCTGGAAAACCTCCAAAGCTAGTAGAGATGTTCAAATAATGGAGGCCCAAACTCTTTGGATAAACTGGTGATCACAGGAAAGCCCAGTTTTGTGTGTGTGTCTCTTTTCTTGACATTCATGGATACGTAAACCTGGGTGGTCTGGTGGTTGGAGCCCTGTTTTTGGAGTTAGATTTTACTTTTATCTCTGCCATTAATCCCGGACAATTGTTTGGATTCTGTTATAACACACAGAAGAGGGTTATAAGGAGAAGTTATTCTTGTGAAGCGCTCTTGTGGTTACGAGCCGTAAGTAAAAGTGGTAATTGGATTTTGATATGGTGCGTTGTCTACCACCAAACTTCCTCAAGTCTGAATAGATCAGATCCTTATGTGCAGTCTCTGAAACGTTCATAGCCACAGAGTTGGCCTGGAGGTAGGAGCCAGGCAGGAGATGAAAGGGACCACATGGGGTGTGAATGAGCCAGTGCCAGTGCAAATGAGCACAGCAGGGTGGGATGGAAGAACCAGAGGTTATCCACCCTGGGGAGCCACAGGTAGTAGGAGTGTTTCAGTCATCGGTTTCTTTTCTCAGTCCCTTTCCCAACCCCTTCTTCCCAGTTCTTTTTTTTTTTAATTTTTAAGAAGATTTTATTTAATTTATTCTTGGAGGAGAAGGAAGGGAGAAAGGGAAAGGAACAGTGATGTAAGAGAGAAACATTGATCTATTGCCTCTTGAACACACCCTGACCAGGGCCAAACCTGCAGCCCAGGCACGTGCCCTCCTGACTCATGTGCACCTCTGAAGCAAAAGCTTCACAACTGAGCCACATCGGTCCAACCAACTGAGCCACATCGGTCAGGGTGCTCAACACCTACCCTGGCTCTTATTCAGTCCTTCTTTCGTTACCCAAGTCTTGGCCTTGGCTATTTTGTTTCATAAACATTTTCATTTTTTTTTTTACAAAAATAGTGTACTGTGTGTACTATTGGAAAGATTAGGACATATGGATGACTTGCAAAAAGAAAGAAAACATAAATGTTGGTGTACAGCCTTCAGACTGTGTGTGTGTAAAATATTACTTTTGCCCATTTTTAACAAAACGGGAGCACTTTTTACAAATATTACTGTAACTGATTTTTTTGCTTAATAACATAAATTTGTTGACAACCATTTTTAGTGGTTGGATAGTATTCCTTTAATAAATCAGTCACATATGGGCACATGTTGAGGTTGTTTCCACTTTTTCACGATTGCCAGTGATGTTCTAGGTAAAAGTTGCACACTTTCATTAAGTATTTTTTAGGGTGAATTCCTGGAAGTGGGACTACAGTGTCAAAGAGTATCAGCATTTCGAAGTCTTGCTGTGTTGTCAAGTTGTCCTCTGGAGAACATAGCACTATTTCCTTACCCCTTTCTCCCTCAGGCGGGTATGGCTCTTTCCTGGGTTCAGCCAGCACATCTTCCCAACTCTGCGTTCTCCTTCCAGGTCGTTTATCATTCCTCTGCTGGACAAAATAGTCCGAAGCACAATTTCATTGTGTCTACAAATTCCAGACCCTTGTCTGCCATCAGGACACGACCAGCATGCCTTGCATTGCACTTGCCGTCACTCCACACCCACATGTCATGTGGTTCTTCATCTCTGGCCTTCCTCCTTTGGTTCCCGGCTTACCATCTGCCCCCAGACCAGTTCCTGGGGAGTGGAGATTGTGTTTTCCCATGAGTATTCCTAGCACTGGTTTGTGCCCAGCACGTAGCGTGAGCACCAAAGCCCCACTGTGGCTGTTGGCGTTTCCTCCTCCCACCGCCCATCTTACCTTGATTGCACCTTCCCTCTCCTGCCAGACTCATTGCTTCATGTGCACTTGGTCACATCTTCCCTCTGACGTCATATGTTCCTAATTTTCCCCTGTCTTCCTTTGTCTCACTAGGACAATAATCTTTTCATCCTCTGAATTCACTGAGTCATTTATCTCCAGTACTTTCGACCTTTTCCATAACATCATGGTTTTCAGTGTGTATTCTCTTTGGAATTTTAAGCATCTCCAGGCTCAGAGCTACCCCTTACGAAGTTGGGTAGGGGTGGGGTAGGAGACTGAAAGCTGTGCTACTATAAAGAAGCAGTATGATCATTTTGACATGTATCCCTCCAGGATCTTTCTATGTATATGATAGATATATAACCTTACATTGTCATAAGTTTAATCCACTTTTAATCCCTTTCCTCTTTGGCTCGGTATGTGGTGGTGGTCCGTGTGTTTTCGCTGCTTTACCTGGACTTCAAAGGAGTTGTCAAGTTGCCACTGTTACAAATGGCTGTCAGAAGGAGAAAAACGACTCTCGTTTGGAAAACAAAGATGACTTACCTGTGGAAAAAAACACAGTAAAGATAAAAATAAATAAGTGAGCCAATGAACATATACAAAATACAAATGTTTCTAAGTAATTAACATGAAATGCCTTTCACTTGTATAGCAAATAAAAATGAAACTGAATTTTCAAAAAAAAAAAAAGACTTGCCGAAAAAAATCTCTGGTAGCAGCAGAACCACGAAGCGGAGGAGTTAGAGACCTGATCTCCGAGCTGCGGGCCTTTGAAAACATGACTTCTGCGTTTGCGTCCCTGTGAGCTGGCCCATGTCTCACTATTAGTTGTTGCAGGTGAACACTAATGTCATATACTTTTCCTAAGAGACTAGACAGAGTTGCGTGGTCCACTTCAAAGGGCGGCTAACGTTGGCAAAGAAGTTTAGGGAGTAGAGGGTGGAAAAGGGAGCAAAGTGAGCTCGGCAGCCAGGTCTGAACTTGATTAAGCTTGTATTCTCTGTTGTAATTTATGCTAATACCCATTAAATCTGTAAAGTAAGGCTGAAGTTCTGTTTATATGAAAAACATATATAAATGTTTTTAGATATCATGCTGGAAATGAATATGGTACTGTATAATTAGTCTGATAGCCTTCTAGTCAGATTACCTTGAAAATCCAAAATAACCTTGATGAACAGTAAGGCATTGTGATTTCATGGTTCATCTGTGTACCTCCTACGTAGATGTGTAGTGCTTGTATCTGACAGGATTACCACATTACACACCTTTTTGGTGTCTGTAACATGCCTAAAATACCAGAGTGTTCACGGCCCGTGATGGTAACGAAGCCACTTTGACATGGCCAGAGGAGGATTTATTCACGCACATTGATAGCCTTCAGGTTTCTTGTACCGTTTTGAGAGGTCAAGTCCTCCTTTTGTTCTATTTCAGCATTTCTTTATTCAGATTATATAATTTTTTAAATGTCCCTTTTCCAGATAACACACTGCGTGACTCACTTGTAACTAACCTAACATCTGTGCCGGGATAACTTAGCAAATAGGATTGATTTCTACCTTCTACTTACCAGCACGTTGGCCTGGTGGGGCTGTGGGGTGGCTGACGCCTGCGCAGAGCGGTCAGGGCGGGAGGAGGGGTGGTGAGAAGGAGGCAGACAACGAACCGGTTTCTTCCCTGTCCTTCCTCTGTCCTGCAAGTGGTGAACATGCATCTCTGATCGAGATGCTTCTGGGCATTTCCGTTCACAGCTTTAAGTAGCCTTTGTTTTAACAATCTCCCAGGTCTGCTGGTTCCAATCTTGGCCTCTGTATCAGTTTGCTAGGGCTGCTGTAACACAATACCACAAACTAGAGTGGCTTTAAATAAAAGAAATAAGAAATGTATTGTCTCACAGTCCAGAGGCTAAAATGAAGGTGTCGTGGGCAGGGCTGGTTCCTTCTGAGGGCTGGGAGGGAGAATCTGATCCAGCCTCCTTTTTAGCTCCTGGTGGCCACCGGCACTCTTTGGGGTCCCCTGGTTTACCTCTGCCCTCGCCTCCGCACGGCATTGTCCCTGTGTGCCTGTCTGTGTCCCACCTTCCCCTTCTGATAAGGACTCTAGTGGCATTGGATCAAGTGCCTGCCCTACTCCACGGTGAGCTCACCCTAACGAATTACATCTGCAACAACCCTGTTTTTAATAAGCGCCCCCTCTGAGGCCCTGGCAGATCGGACTTCAGCATGAAGTTTTAGAGGAACACAGCTCAACTCCTGTCGGCCCTTCTCCTGAGTTCCACATGCCTCCTTTTGGTTTCCCGCTGGATTCATACTTCAGTGTGCCCCCGGAACCTCAAATTCATCCCAGTCAGAACTGGTCTTACTCTCACGGTCCCTTCTCTCTAACTTTTGTTTTTTATTCTTTATCTTTGGTACTAGAATCATCAGCCCTCTCAGTTCCCAGATTAGAAGTCTTGGGAGTGACTTGGCCGGTTTCCTGGTCATCAGCCCCTGACGTCCAGTGGCTGCCAGGTGCTGCCCCATTCCTGCCCGCCTGCGTCTCTCCCACCTTTCCCGGTGCTTCGGTCCTAGTGGCCCAGCGCCGGTTCAGAGCTCCCGTCCCAGCTGTCAGGCTCTCTCCCCACTCTTGTCTTCCCCCTGTCACGTTCATCTTCCACGACCTTCACTGACTTCTCACTGCCTACAACAAAGGATTCTCTAAGTTGGCCTTTAAGGACCTCCACAGGTGGCTGTCATTACAGCTCAAGCCACTCTTTGCCCCTTATGACCAACATCCTTCTCCAAACAGCATTCATCATAACCTTGCTCTGTTCTTTCCTCAGTGTGTAACGTCCTCTCTCAACCCTTCTCTGTTCTCTCCGTCTTCCTATACCAGTTGGAGTTCTCGGTCAGTGAAATGGAAGCCAGGAAACTTGGCTCTCAGGCCAAAGTGCCAGAAGCCAACTGTTCACTTCATACTTGTCATTAAGTTCTTCTAGTTTTCTCCAGAGTAGCGTGGAGAGGTTGAAGTAGATGATCTCTAAGATCTTTTCAGCTTTAAAAATGTGTTCTTTGAATGCCAGACCTCCACAAAGCAGTCCCCAATTCTTCTAGGCAAAGTAAACCACTCCTTCTTTTGTGCCCCTCAGTGCTTTATTTCTGCTTTTGCTTTGACCCTCAGCTCTTGCATTCTGGGGGGTATGTATGAACGTCACTGCTTCTCCTTCCCCCAACAGGTTGTAAACTCCTTTAGGCCAGCCAGGAAGGTTTGACTCCAATTGGCTTCTCTCCCCACCAATACCCACCCCTGGTCTTGAACATAGATTCTCAGTGAGACAGACTGTTACAGTAGAGGATAGAGTGTTCTGGGCAAGTATTCTTCCGTAACACATGCTGTTCTTGAATGTCCCCATGCACTTGTAAGGATGGTTTTGGGTGGCGAATGACAGAGATAGTGTATTGAACACACCAGGAGTTTTTACTTTCATAGCAACATTGTTATAATCAGGTGACATTCTGGGAACAGCTGAGTTCGCTTTGTAACACTTTGCATAAAAATATGTTCTCTCTCTCAGGTGTTTGGAAGTAAGTGTTCTGTGAAACACAGGAATGCTCTCCTGTTTTCTCCTTCTCTATATAACTTCTGGAGACTTGGACTATCTCAATGTATCATTGAAATAGTTTAACATACAAAATAGAAAAGGTTTTGTGGATTTGTTTACTTCTTGCAAGTCAAAGTATCTCTGGCCTGTCATACTCTTCCTAACAGATACATTTCATCATATCAAGGCCTTTCTCAGAGACTTTCAGTCACTCTTTGCCTCCTAGGGAAGAAAGCCCAGGCCCTTTTCTATCTTCAGGCCCATCTCTGGGCTTGTTCTTGAAATCTCATTTCATAGTGTTCTCTTTTATGCACTCCACGGTACAGAAATTAGTTTCTCACCATTTTCCTGGTGCACTCCCTCCCCAGCTTTTCTTGCACCTGCCTTCCTGCAGGTGTGTCCTTGCCAGCAGTACCCTCCCTTTTACCTGTGACCGCATACCTGAGTTGCACTCATTTTTCAAGACTCAGCTCACATTCCATTTCTGCAACAAAGCCTTCTTTGATTTCCTACCAGAATTCTGCTCTCATACTCATGTCTTATGATTTGTCTTTCCTGTATACTATTTCCACACTGGTGTTATCTGCCTTACTAGGCTAGAAGTTCCTTGGAGGTCACATGTCATGTCTGACTTACCTGTGTTCTACCCCCTTCCCCAGTATTATCCCTACTTTAATCCACAAGTGGTCAGTAGATATCAGTAATGAATGAATCTCTGTGAACCATTTTTACCTGGTGTATGAAGGTATTAATGAATGACAGAGCTGCTCTGTTTGTGCTCTTGCACAATCACATCTTCATCTAGAGCATCTACGCTTTAATTCTGGAATCCAACAATGTGCTGAAACAAAAGCGATGTGTTGGGTAAAACAGTTACTTACATTGGAAATTAGGATGCATCCGCTGTGTCACCAAATCCTCCACCCTGTTGTGTCTTTCAGATTCTGTATGTAATTTCAGTCCACCATGTGTAAAAGGACATGCTAACTGTTTGTAAATGTTTTAGGTGTGAATTGTATTTTTTCACAGTGACACTTTCTTTTTTCCCTTGGTGAATATTTGTGCATGCTTTTATTTTCCACAAGCTACTGACCTTATGCTTTGTGCTTGTTTTGTGTTGCAGATTAATATCCTTCCAAGAATTTGTAGCATTTGAATCTGTCCTGTGTGCCCCGGATGCTTTGTTCATGGTGGCCTTCCAGCTGTTTGACAAAACTGGCAAAGGAGAAGTTACTTTTGGTAAGAGAGTGAGTGTGTGCACACCTAAGTAAGTGCAGGCTTGCGTGAGCAGTTTTTTTTTTTCTGGAATGAAATGTATGAAAGTGCTATTATGAAATCAGCATATCCCTTAACAAACTTAACAAAGCTATCAGTATTTGGAGGCTGCAGTGCAACTGTTTCCCTATTGGAAAAAAATAAATTTCTGGCTTAGTGATTCGAAAATACTCTGGCTGTGTTGTAAGGCGAGGGAGGATGTGGCAGGACCTTCCCTCAGAGTCGTGGAACATGGGAGCTGGATGGAACTTCTGTTCATTCCCTTCACAATCAGCAGCGCTTTCTTCCCACTGACTGAAGGAGGAAGTTCATCAGCTGCCTGAGAACAGAAGTTACTGGCATCTACAGGATTTTGTGTCCTGACCTTGTCTTGGGGTAGTTTGAGGCCAGAGGCTCTGTGCATGGTGGCAGTTCAGAGGGCCACTTGAAGAACCTTGCCCTTCTAAAGAGCCCGGCCCTGACCACTGGGTGGGCACTGCCTGCCATGCTGCAGTCATCGATTTCGAAAGGCAGAATGATCTTCACGGGATTAGCTGCAAAGCTGCAGAAAACCCTGAGGTCTTGTAAGTATTAGAAGAAAGGGAAGGCCAGGAAGTGGTGGGACAGGAGTAAGTTCAAGCTTAGAAAGAAAGTGGCTACTGAAGCTAGATTTGACAGAGAGTACCGCATTTCCCTTGGATGGCGGAGTGTCTGTCCAGCGAGGGTTGTCTGCGCACGGGAACCTGCTCTACCAGCACCGCCCACGAAGAATTCGGAGCCCTTGGGGGCGTACAGACTGTGCATTCAGGGGAGATGGCTAATGAGCCCATTTTAAATGTCTTTATTCATAATTTCCAATTTATTCAGACCTTTGGGCCTGTCTGACGTGATGGATTGTGAGAAACATACAGATGGGAGGAAGTACGGATGGTACTTCCATTGTCCATTGTGGAGCAGTTCTGGAATGGCTCTGGAACTGCAGAGACTGAGCCACCTCCAGCTCTGCCACTTTTGTCTCTGAGCCAAGTTCATTGTCCTCTCCGGTGTTCATCATCCTTATCAGAAATGAAGATAATGACTACGTATAGTATAGGTGAGACAGTGTAGTCGATTCACCCTAGCAGCCTTCCCCCTCTCCTGCTGTCTCCTCCATGTTCATTTGACATGACAGTTATTTAAGGCCAGATAAGCGAGGGCAGAGGCAAAACACATGTATTTGCAAGGTTTTGTTTCATATAATCTGGAAGCTCACATGCTTTCCATTAACACTTCATGAGGTTTATTTAATATTTAAAAATCCCATGAATAATTTTAGTTTTTTTCTTTTCTGTCACTTAATTCCTCTTAGCATCACTGTAACCACAACTTTTCAGAGGCACACCAATGAAAAATGTCCCCATTAAATTCTTTAAGTAATAAATGGGCAGCTAGCTCACGGTGGCATTGATTTACCCAGTGGAGCCAGTTTGATGAAAATGCTCTGAGTGCATTTCCGTGGGACACAAAGGCCAGCCTATACGGTGGAGTTCAGCGCAGCAGGTGTGTTCTCCCTCGTCTTCCTCCTTTCTGCAGCAAGTTTGGAGGGAGAGGGCTAGGGACTGAGGAATGGGCCTCTGACGTTTTCCTCGGCTCAGATTAATCTCCCCTGCATAGGCATAAAGTGGCAAGGGATGTTGGGGACACCAGCCACACCACCGGCCCGGTAGAAGAAAGAAACAGGGGACACCAGCTTAGGGGCAGATGGGCGTGTGTTAGCGTCACTAGCCCTTTAAGAAAAGAACAGGTGGAGAAGCAGGTTGTGGGAGATGGGAGTCCTCTGTGAACTGGAGAAAGAACAGAGGCGTGAGAACTCTGTTTCTGCTTCTTACCAGCAGTTTGTAGATGGGCAAGTCATTTCAAATTCCTGAGCTTTATTTTCCTCATCTGTAAAATCAGGGTAATAACCTACCTTATGGACTGTGCATTAAAAGATCTTCCAGATACAAAGGTGCTGTCTGGAACATGAGGGTCTTTATAAAAATAATACTGCTGGCCCTGGCTGGGTAGTTCAGTTGGTTAGAGCATTGTTCCAATACACCAAGGTTGTGGGTTCAATCTCCAGTCATTGCTTTTAAGAAGCAACCAATGAATGCATGAAGAAGTGGAACAACAAATCGATGTTTCTCTCTCTCCCTCCCCCTCCCCCTCTCCCTTCCACTTTCTTTCTAAAATCAATCAATAAAAAAACTAATAATATTTGCTAAAAGAAATTACTTGAGAGAACAAGGGAGGGTCTTCCTCTTCTTCCTCCTCCTCATTCCTTCTTCCTTTTCTTCCTCCTCTTTCTCTTCTTCCTCTTCCTTCTCTTTCTCTTCCCTCCTGCTTACCCTCTCCCTGGCCCTTCCTTCTCCCTCTTTTCTCCTCTTTCTTTTTCTCACCTTTGTTTTTAGCTTACAGTTTAACATATGGTAACTTGCTTACCAGTTGTTCTGTGTTGAACATTGCCCCATTTCTGAAGTCTTTAGAGATCGAAGTAAGAAATCGGAGCTTCCACAGAGCTGAAATCCCTGTCACATCATTAGTTGCAATGACTATTGTAGAAGAATGTACAGCCCCACTCCCAGTACTTTGCCTTGCACAGGTAGTTTGTATCATAGTCTGCCTCTCTCACAGAACATAAGCAGGGTGTGTCCTGTATCCATTTGATGAACCAATGGGATCCTCACCCTGTGGGTGTCATAAAATGTCCCTTGGGTTTTCTAAAGCTCTTAATCCTATTTAGGATTAAACTGAGAAAGATGTGAATAGTACAAAGAAGATACCCAAATGACCATCCAATCCAAACTAATAGGTGACTGCCAATATTGTTCATAAGGTAGCTCAGAGGCATCCACTGGAGGAGGGTGTCGTGTGCAACAGGCTTTTGTCCAGGTAAACCAGATCATGCGGATGGGGGGCCCAGGGGCTGTCTAGGGAGTGTTTCAGCAGCAGACACCTTTTAGAAGAATCAAGTAATTGGTAAATTTTCCAGGAAACTCATAATGGGGTTGAAGAAATTTTTTTAAAAAGTGGAGCTGGGCAGAGAAGAGGACTTGCCTAGTCAGCCCTGGTCTCAGACCCACAGTATTAAGAGAGTCCCAGCCCCTGACCTGGCTGCCTGCCCTGTGAGGCTCTTTGAGGTACATGCAATGGCACTCTTACCTCTGGCTGCTTGCTCAGCTCCATGTCAGTCCTGTACCCAAGAATGACCCTTTCATATCTCAGAAGGTCGGGTGCATCTTTGGGCGGGGTGAGCATGGGGTGGTGAGAGAGGAAGGGCCGCTTCTCTCACATGGGCTCAGTCATTTGGGGTCAAGGGGTGAGCATTGTTTTCCCACTCAACGGAGGCTTATCTGGGGCCTTCTCGTGGCCTGCTGGGAAGGCTGACGTGTGGCTGCAGATCCCCCAGGCCTCCCTGTCTTAGATCCCACCCAGAGGAGCGTGGTCACACTGTTCATCTGTTTACGTGTTGGGTTTCTACGTAAGAGCTTGTTGGGAGCAGGGCTTTTCTGATGAAGCCCAGGAAGCACCCATGTTTGCCAGCAAGCCCGCAGTGTCCGTGCCCCCACTGACGCTGACCCTGGAGCTCAGCAAACAGAAGTCAGGTGGGGCGAGGGGCAGATCCTCAAGTGCCACATTTCAGTGACATCTCTCCCCGTTTTCTCCGAGGCCTTGTTCACCATGTTGTCATGTCTAGATCAGTCCTTGTGTTGGCTACAATGAAAAGCCTTGATTAAGTCAGTTTTGTTCCTTTGATCTAGTTCATTATGTCCTCCTATTTCCTTCCTTTGAGGCAAAACCTACCTCCAATATTCTTGTTTTCACCATGTTTTCGTATTTTGATATCTGATATTTATAAATGCATTTTGAGATCAATAGGTATACAATAAGATATCAACGTAAGTAGAAAATTTTAGTCAACAATGTGTAATTCCATATGTGTAGAGAAATTATATTTTGTTCTAAATGTTTCTTTTTGCATTTTTAGCCTAACAATGATTTTAGCCATGATAATAATTTTTTACTCTTAATTTTTAAAGTATACTTTATTAAAATATAGCATATGTAAGGAAAAATGTACCAATTATAAGTATACATCTTTTATTAAAATTCTCACTCAGACATGCTTATTGATTTTAGAGAGCGGGGAAGGGAGGGAAAGAGAGAGGGAGAGAAACATCGGTGTGAGAGAGAAACATTGATGAGTGGCTTCTCCCACGCACCCCAACTGGGGACCAAATCCACAGCCTAGGCATATGCCCTGACCAGAATTGAACCCGTGACCTTTTGCTTTACAGGATGACACCCAAACAACAGAGCCACATCCTCCAGGGCTATAAGTATATGTTTGATGAATTTTTGCACAACGTATACACTTGTTTTAACCCCCTCAAGCTCAGAAAGAAAATGGGACCAGTGCCCCACAGCTCTCTTCCCCATCACTGGCCCCCAGGCCCAGTGGTACTGACTCCTGTGTGTCACTGTCAGTTGGTTTTGCTTGTTTGAAACTTACATGTTTTTAGGACTATAAGATGCACCTAGGTTTTAGAGGAGGAAAATAGGAAAAAAACTTTTGAAGCAAAAAATGTGCTAAAATATTTAATAACTGTGACCCCACTCAACTGCCTCCCCACCCCCCCGCCCACAGTGAGCCAGGTAAGCTACATTTGGACTATAAGACATGCCCCCATTTACCCCCAAATTTGGGGGGTGCATCTTATAGTCTGAAAAATACAGTAACTAGAAATAGAACAGTACAGAATGTACTTTCTTTCCTGCTTCTTTTGCTCAAATTTTATTTGAGATTTATTCAAGTTTTTGGTGTACTTGTACTTTATTCTTTTTTCTTTACTGTATAGAATCCCATTGTGTGAGCTTTTCCTTAATTTATTTACCTATTCTCAATGTTGGTGGACATTTCAGATTTCCACTTTGGCTGTTGCAAATAATGTGTGCATGTGTGTGTGTGTGTGTGTGTGTGTGTATGTTTGGTGTGTGTGTTTGCGTATAGGCATTTCCAGAAGTAGAATTGCTGGCTCATTAGGAAATGTGCGTATTTGGCTTCAGTAGGTGTTACCAGGTTGCTTTCCAAACCGGTTGTCCTAGTTTACATTCATTTACAACATCCGTGTATGAGAGTTTCAGTTATTTCCCATCTTTGCTAACGATTGGTAGTACCAGCCACTTTTATTTTAGTGATAGCTCACTCTGTGGCTTTATATTTGCATTTCCCTGATTTCAGATGGGTTTGCAGCTTTGAAAAAAAATGTGTTGGCCATTGGAGTATCCTCTGTAGCGGTATGCTTATTTTCTAGATACAAGGCTGTAGTGGGTTTTTTAGTCACATAGTAACTTTATTCTGGGACTTGCACTTTCACTCACTGGGTGGAGTCCTGAGGAAAATAAATTCTTAATTTTAAAGTAGTGTGATTTATCTGCATTTTCTATGGCTAGTGCTTTTTGTGTCTTGTTTAAGAAATCTTCGCTTACCCCAAAGACATAAAGATATTCACCTCTATTATTTCCTAGAAGTATTATTGTTTTTCTTTCAGAGTTAGATTTTAGTCTATAGAATTTGTCTGTTTGTTTTTTCAGGCAGTGGGGGTGGGGGGTCAAGTTCCTCCCCAGGCCCCGTGGATCCCTAGTTCACCTGGCTCCATCTATCGAGAGGGTGACTCTTTCTTTTATCGCCTACAGTGACACTGTTGGCATAAACCAAGTGTGGGTCCGTTTCAGACCTCTCTGTTCTCCTATAATTGTCTGTCCTGCATCAGGGCTGTCCTGTCTCAATTACTACAGCTTTATGTAAGTCCATTCAGGAGATTCTCAAAGAATCTTTATTCTTTAAGATTATCTTAGATATGCTTGGCCTTTTGACTAAAATTACCAGAACAATTCTAGGATAGGTTGTTAATTTTCACAAAAATCCTGCTGAAATTTTGAATGCATCAAATACCTCCAGTACCTTTATGTACATTATATGTGTGTAAATTTCTAACTCCCTTGAGGTTTCTTTTTTAAAAATATTTAAGTAACAGTTTAGCAACAAATGTTGGTCTGCCCGCTTCACCACAGTTTTGGAAAATTTGAGTTGGCAAAGACTAGAAATTTCAAAAGAGAAAACGTGTATGTGGTTCGTCATCTGAAGATGCTAGTGCACTTTCGTAGGTAGGCTGCTGCCAGTGGGAATGAGTGCTAACCTCTCGGAGAGAAAGTAGCGGGAACATGAGCTTGTTTTATTTCTGAGCTGCAGAGAAGCAGACTTTTTAAGGATGCAAATATTTGATTTGATCTGTATTACATCAACGCATATTGAGTATAATAAATGGGGAGAAACATCAGAGTTCTGTGAATTTGTCCATCACTTTTATTATCACATTTTGGTTAATGAGTGAGAGAAAGAAGTGCAAAAAAGTAACTTGTGGTGGAAGGCAAGCAGGATAAGAAGAGGGAAGAAGAAATGATATTTGTTGATTGTCTAATCACTTAATGACAGGGAAGAAATAATGAATAAAGCAACATTATATCAGTTATAAATCTCTATACTGATATGTAAGGAGATATTTATAAAATTTTCAGTTTATAATATTTAAGGCCCCATCTCTTTAAAACTTTTTTTGAGTATAAACATGATTTTCTTTTCTTTCTAAAATATTACTTTTTATATTAGATCAGGGGCAGCACACTTTTTTCTCTAAAGGGCCAGATAGTAAGTATTTTGGTCTCTGTGGGCATAGGGTCTCTATCACAACTACAAACCTCTGCTGTTCCCATGGACAGTATGTAAATAATCGGTGGGGCTGTGTTCCAATAAAACTTTATTTACAAAAGACAGCTGGTGGACCAGTGGAATAAAATTCATCGACCCCTCCACCAGAGTGTTAACAGGGACATATAGAAGTTGCTGATGTCCAGATTGGGGATTAAGACACCTCGTAGAGTGGGTATGTTGTAGTGGCAGCTAAGTGTTTACAATGAGCTGCGGAACAAAGAAGGTGCTCCCCTGTGTGTGAGATGTGGTTTGGTTGGCTTCATTGACAAAGGGACTTTTGAGCAAGAACTTGAAAGAGGTAAAGGAACTGATCATATAGATATAGAAATGGAGGAAAAGGAAAGACCACCCGAGGCACAAGGAGTGGCCGTTGCCCAGGTGTGAAGGCTGGAGGGTGTTTGCACCTTTGAAGAACAACAAGAAGGACCCTTGTGAACGGAAAGGGCCCAGGGAGCCTAGTAGGAGAGGAGCTTGAAAAAGTAACAAATCTGGTCAAGTTAGGGTCCTTTAGGTCAAGGTTAGGACTTAGACTTTGGTGGTGAGTGAACTAGGAAACCACTGCAGGACTTCCATTAGCACAGAAGTGCATGATCTGGTTTAAGTTTTAACAGGATGACTCTGGCTGCTGTGTTGACAATGGGAAATAGAAGAGCCAGAGTAGAAAGAGAGAGAACAGTTAGGAGGGAATTGCAATAATACAGGTAGGGACCATAGTGGCTTGGACCAGAGTGAGGTAAGGGGTATTCAGAAGAGAGAACTAACAGAATCAACAGGATTATCTGATGAATTGAATGTAGACTCTGAAAGCGAGAGAGGAGGCAAGAATGATTTCAAAGTGTTGGCCAGATCAACTGGAAGGATGGAGTTACCACCAAGGTGGAGGTGCTGCGGGCTTGGCAGTGGGAGGGAGAACAGGAGCTCACTTTGGATGTGTTCGTGTGATGCCTGTTGGATATCTAAGTGAGGATGTTAAATAGGCACTTAGATATGAGTGTGGAATTTGGGAGAGAGTGATCAGCAAATAGATAGTGCTTGAATGGAATGAGGTAAAAGAAGACGACAGAGATATATCTTGAATGCTTACTGTGTTGTAAGACTGAAGATATAGCAGTGACATCACTAAAAAAAATCCTCTTCAGAGCACCTAGCTTTAAGGAAGAGAGACAATAAGCAAATAAAAATTGTATGGTCTGGTGTCAGGGTAGCCTGTCTGTAATGCAAAGCAAGTTAAGTGGGTTGGAGGGATGGAAGCCATCTGAGCAGACTTGGAGGAGTGTCTGAACTCCCAGATGAGGTGATTCGGGTGTTCACAGGAAGAGTTAGAACTGTGGGGGGTCTGGAGGTGAAGGTCAGTGGGAGACGCTGCAATAGTCCAGGCAGAGGTAAGGGAGTCCTGGACTGGGCTCATCTCTGGATCTCACCAGAGCCCTTCCGAGAATGAATCAGTGAACTTGGCTCCTGATCACCTGTGGGGTGTAACAGGGTCAGAGGAAAGGAAGAGGGACTGAGTAGTAGCTACAGAACTTGTTCTGCTCCAGATATATGGTTTTATACAGTCTCTTAAGAGAGGGGGAGTAACCCTCATTTTTTTCCCTAAAGTTCATTGATCTCTTACTACATACCACCTCCTACTTGACTAAGCACTTTGCATATAGTTTAATATTTAATTTTCACTACCTAGGAGATATATACTATTATAATTCTAATTTTTTCTGATGAGGAAATGGCCTTGCAGAAGTTAGGTAACCTGCCCACCGGCACGGAGTGGCCTGTGGTAGAGCCAGGCAGCAGCCTGGGGAAAGCCGAGGGCTATTCACTGTGCCGTACTGCCTCCCTCTGGGGGTGGTTTGCTCTGTGACATGGGCCTTCCTTCATAAGCCAGATAGATGCCAATTAATCCATCGTGGTTTTGGACTACATCAGACATTAGGGGGATTGAATAATTTTTCCTGGAAGGAGCAAATAACAATAAGCAAAACCATTAGTTAAGATTTTTCTTTAAAGGACCATAGTGGAGAGTAAGTTATAAGAAAAGATGTACCTGGATCAGAGTTCTCAGTTGCCATGGTCACACAGACATCCAGGTAACTTGTTGAAATGCACTTGGCGTGGGCATTACCCAGGAAGTTTTATCTTTTGACGGGAGCAAAAGATAAATTGGCAAATCAAAGTAGTGGGGTGGGGGGAATGTGGTCTTCATACAGGCTGAGGATAGTCTAGGAGGCCCTTGATTGAAACATGCAGCTAAGGGATGTGGGTGCTCAGGGCGAGGTGCTGTGTGATGGAGCTCCCCTCCACAGGTCCTGAGAAGGGTTTTATTGGGTTGGCCAAAAAGTTCGTTTGTTTTTTTTCCCATAAAATGGCTGTAGTAGAGCTTAGTAGTCTTTAACTTCATTGGAAAGAGTTTTGTTAAATTGTATTTTGATAGCTCTGATATCAGCATGTGATTAAAAAAACTTGCCAAAATTGAATTTTTGTGTAATCATTTTAATATTGAAGATGGAAAAAAATGCAACATTTTTGGCATATTATGCTTTATTATTTCAAAAAAGGTAAAAATACAACTGAAACACAAAAAAAGATTTCTGCAGTGTATGGAGAAGGTGCTGTGACTGATCGAATGTGTCAAAAGTGGTTTGCAAAGGTTTGTGCTGGAGATTTCCCACTGGATGATGCTCCATGGTCAGGTAGACCAGCTGAAGTTGATAGCGATCAAATTGAGACATTGAGAACAACATGAGACAGCCGACATACTCAAAATATCCAAATCAATAAAGTTATTGGTGAAAATGAAAACTGTGCCTTTTATTTTACAGAAAAAATGTAACGGCCATTTTGGCCAACCCAGAATTTCGTAGGAGTGGCTGTTGGCTGTCTCAAAGAGTTCTTTAGAGGACAGGGACAGGATCCAAACGACACTTGGAAAAGATGGGCTTTCATGTATCCGTTGGATTAGAGGCAGACGTGATCAGTGTGTAGGCTTCCCAGTGCCACAGTTAAGCTGGCAGGTGATCGCCCCCGTTTCGTGAGTGGAAGAACTGAAAGTCAGGGTTTTAAAGGATGTCCTGGCCCCAGGCAGCTTAGTGTGGACAGACTGTGAGTGGTAATTTCCCAGCTGCCTCCATTTTTCCAGTTTCTTATTTGATGATGGTGGGAGAGCAAAGCAGTTTCATTATGAACTTCAAGAAAGTGTGTGAGTGTGTGTGAGTGTGTGTGTGTGTGTGTGTGTGTGTGATGAAACTGTTAATCTGGTATATTTAGTGTACCCACTGGTGATGAGTCTTTTCATCATGCCAGTTTAAGATGAACTATTTCTGTTGATCAGTATTTCCTCAGTTGCTGTATCTGCAGCAGACAACAGCAATAGCCTCGCTCAGTCATAACAGAGACCCGCGTCTTACATTTGTCTAGTGAAAGGCACAAGTGGACCGCCTAAAAATTGCAAGTATATTCTGTATCTCAGCACTTCCTTAAGTTGAAATCTAAAATTTTTGTTTGTATAACTCCATTATGTGTTTTTCTCTTCTTTTTCATTATAGTGAACAAAATTTCATGAAATGCTTTATGTGATATTTTAAAGTTATCATTGTTAATATGTAAACATAGGCACCCAATTTCATACCTGTGTATGGTGTGGGTGGGATGGGGGGATGTGCATTGTGGTCTGTAGTTTTTAATTGAACTTTGAAGACAGGGATTCTCAACTTTGGGTTCTAGGTAAGTGTCAGGGAGTTCATGAATGACTTTAAATTTTAGTAGTATTTTGTCTAAATGAGCATTTGCTTTTAGAAAATCCAAAGGATTCAGTGGCCTGCCAGAAGATGAGGACCACTTTTTATAGACCGACAATTGAACAAGTGGACGTATATGTTATTTATGACTTTTCCAGCATTGTTTTTACAAACTTAAGTGAAAAGTAGTCTGCACCCTCGCCATGCTGGGAAGCTTCAGCTGGCTTGCCAGTTGTGCTGGGATCCAAGGAAACTAGTCACGTCTTGTTCTTTCATTGGACACCACAGTGGCCTCTCTATCCCTTAATCCTCACTATTGAATGACAGTGTATGTTTGTATGCTTTAAATCGGCATTTTCTCTTTGTTAGTAAGCATTATGTAAAAAAGGGTCCTTTTATTAGACCATCAAAAAGCCTAAAATTTTTAGTTTATTAAGGCTCTGAGAAGCCCTATACAAAAATAAGCTTGTTTAACTTTGTCAAACTCATTTAACTTTCTTTTGTGTGAGAGACCTAAACAAAACCCACAGAGCTAATGAGACAGTCTCTAATGTGCTTCTCTAGCTAATTCTCTGACGTGTAGGTTGGTGTTTGGAGCGGCCTTTTCTGGGGTCACAGTTGGATTTTGTCCAGGAACACCTGTGAGATGGAAGTGACGTGGGTGTGCTCTGGGAAACCCGACAGGCTAGATGGTGGGAGGGAATGCGTAGAAACGACCCGCTTCAGTCATTTTCATTCAAGTTGCAGAAAATGATAAGTTAAAAGTATGGAAATGAGAAGTTTTAAAGGTAAGCACTCAAATTTAACAATAAATTTAAAAGCTAGGTGGATTTAAGTATTGGGCTAGAAGAAAAAAATGCTAGCCATAATTTTTTAAGCTCATTTATTTATTATCTTTGTAAAGACACTTGGAAAATGAAATATTCAAAAAAGTAACTCAGAGAGAAAATGGTTAAGAGTCAGAAGGAGTATTACTTGGAGAAAGTTTTTTGTTAATATTGATTCTGATTTTATAATGTGTTATTTTGGTGAAAGAAACTTACTACCCTGTAATAGATTTCATCTTATGTTATTTTGGGACCTGAGTATATTTTCTTATCCACATCCCGGTAGAGAATAAGAATACCGAATGAGAACAGTGTGATTCTGAAAGTAAATGCCCTCTACATTGTTGGGAGTTGTCGTGTGCCTGGGTGCTGAGTGTCCTGCCTGAGATCCTAGAGACTCTTCAGAGGCTGCTTCAGTTCATTGGGTCAAAAATCCACTATTTCCTAAAAGCTAAATACGGATTTGCACAATTGACCATAATGGCTTCAATTTTGAAGATAGTTGTATCAGAGAGCACTTCCAGTTGGTGGGCTAATTTGAGAATTGCCCATGCTTCAGATGGCTAAAATATTGTTCTTTTTGCTACTTCATCACTCCATTTTAAAAATAGGAAGTGGTGGGGGAGGGAGGAAAAGCCGTTTGTGAAGGTGAGAGAGGGTCAGTCGGAAAGGAAATCCCGATAGCCACATGAAGCTCCTTCATTAACTGCTGCCTGAAGGTTAACCTTCCTTTCAAAGACTGACGGAGGGGAGAGGCCGCACTGGGGCGTCTCCTGTTGCGTGCGTGTGTGCGCATGTGTGTGTGGAAGATGAGGCGAGAAGAGAATTCGTGCCTAGGAAAGAAGGTGTGGAGAACAGAAAGCTACAGCAAATCCTAAAACTTGGAGCACTGGGAAAATTTGACTGTTTTAAACTACTGCTCACTTAAAAATAGTCCAATTATACCATTATTCTTTCAGTGTGAGAGAGAGATAAAAATACAGTTTTTCTAAATTGGAAAATCTGCTGTAATCTTGCTTCTAGTGACTGATTTCTTCCAACAGTTGCAAGGCAGTTTTGCTCTGATGCGTGCATAAAGGAAACAAAATCAGCAGCGTACTGGGAGTTCTCAGAGAAGATTACAGTTCAGGTATATGCTGGAGGTGTACAGGTAGACATTTTAATTGAAGTAAAACCATTTTCCACTAATATGGGAGCAGTGTGGGTATACATTTGTATTACTTCTGCTCTTGAGAGCCTTCATGTAGGGTTAAATGTATATTAATGCTTTATGTAGGGTTAAATGTATATTGAACTAATTAATGCAAGAAAATTAGTTTTTATAATATCCATCTAAGGAAAATACCATGGGAAATTGGTTTTTTAAACAGTATAGATACCATTGCTACATTTAGAGAATGAATTAGGATTCTTCATACCACTTTTAGCATTTTGAAGGGTTGGAGATTTTCGGTTGTGTTCTTTTCTAGTGGTGAGGAAAGTTAACAGTAATTAACACAGCAGCTGATTAAAGCAGCCTACGCATCGGGAGAGTGACCACAGCTGGCTCTGTGCCTCCGAACACCACTTTAACTGACCTCCTTTTGATAAGTGGTAGCGACTTATACTGTGCATTTGAAAATGACTTTTTATGGCAGATAGATGGGCCTCTCTTGCTGTTGGTTTAGATAATGCATGTGACAGATTAATATCGAATGCTAAACACCTGCCGGACTTTCACCTTTTTTGTTGCTGTTAGCCAGCATTCACTACTATGACTTAAATAGTGTATTAATCTTAAGGGTTTACAGACCTACAGGCTTTAGAATAGGAAGGGTTCTTATCAAGAAAGCAGACCATGGGTTCTCCTTGTAACAGCGTGGAGGTGTTCTTCACAGTGTGGGCTCCCTGGCTCCATCTCAGATTTGCTGAGTCAGAATCTCGGGGTACGGAGCTTGGGAATATGTTCTGAACAAGCTCTCCAAGGGAACGTGGTTCACCGTGCAACCGAACAATAGCTGGCGTAGTTCATGGCTTTCTTGCCTGGGTGTGGAAGTGGGCCCAGGGAGGGGAAGGTGACTGCTTTTGTAGGAATCGCAACTTTGTCTTCCGGCCCTACTAGAAGGACAGTGTTCTTTTCTGAGATGTCACATGACCTCGTATCAGGGGAATCCCATTCCTCTTCATAAGTACAGAATTGGAAGAGCTTTAAATTAGCCCTGATTTTTACATAGGCCAACACTACCTATGACTGCACTATAACATGCAGTTCAGCTTGCCTGTGTGTGTGTGCGGCGTGTCTGTGTGGACGCTTATTTTTCAAAAGCTACTTTTCACGACTGTAACTACATGTTCAGAATAATAATAAAAAGTTTACGGGGGCTTATAGTGAACTCCACTTTAATGAGAAGGGCTGCCTGTGTGAGGTACTTGTTCTGTGCGTACTTCGTGTTAATGGCACCCATTTTCCCCCTAGAACTTCCTTGAGCGAGTCTGAATTGTAGCCAGAATACTTCTTTCCTCTTCAGACCCTTAACTGTGATTAATGTAAAAAGGCACTTGTCAAAAGGGTTTGAAATGGCAACCTTGCTATCCGAGCATGCGGCAGTAGAGATAGGTCTGCATCCACTTACTCCATTATGTCATTTAACTTACGAATTCAGCAATTTGTCTTTTACTCCCTGCTTAAAAGACGATGGCCGTATGAGCTGTTGTTAACCATATCAGCAGGGTGGAATATTATTGCCCTTGGAGCGAAACCACAACTTTCCATGAGGACTTGAGCTCACGCATTGGGAAAAGCACCCCAGAGAAGCTGTTCGGAGATAAAGGGCGGCTTGTTCAGCCGCTCTCCCTTTGCCTTCCAAGCGGTTGCTTTCCTTCGGGTGTAACAGAAACATCCTTTTTGTGTTTATTGTATTAATGAAATTTTTAGGATCCATGAGAGGGATTATGGTTCAGTGTTTGAGATAATATAGCTTGATGAACCTTTTTTATTTTAATGGGAAACTTATTTCCGTTGATTTGCAGCTTCAAAAAGTGAATCTTTTGGAAATCAAAGTGCAGTAATTTAGTTATTCTGTATGGCAACAAAAACATAGAAAGTTAAAATTTGCATAAGTGAAGACCTCGATGATTTCAGATTACAGTGTGGTGGAGGTTAAGAATAAGAGCCCATAGAATTTGTAAAAACAAATTCAGTCTAACCACTTAATGGCATGTGCAAGTAATTTGCCAATTAAATATCTCTAGTTATCTGAAAGATCTTCAGAGTAAAGAGTGGAGGTTCTTAATCTTTCTTAATTTCATACTTTCAGAAACATAATAGAAAATTACTTAGATTTTGATCACTTTTTATTCAAAATGTTAATATATGAGCTAAGAGAAGGATGGATTTTAAATATTTGAGGAAAATTATTGCTTTTTGAGAAATGTATAAACTATGATATTTCCAAATCACACTGTGCCTGATTCTTCTTTGTATCATTTGTAAATATTTGGTGCTCGGAAAACATCTTTCATTATAACTTAGACTTTAGATTTTGGAATTTTACCATTTTAACGGTCACCTACTATGTTGAGAACATTGTGCTAGGCATGTTGAGCTCCAGAACAACGCTCTAAGATACATATTTTATTCCCATTTTACAAATTGAATAAAGTAATGTGAGTCAGTAAGAAATGTGGCTAATGTCACTCATTAGTAAGAGGCAGAGCTGACAGTTTTTTAAAAAGTAGCTTTATTGCACTCATTTAAAGTATAATTCAGTGGTTTTTAGTATATTTGCAGATTTGTGCAACCATCATCACAGTCAATTTTAGAACATTTTTAGCACCCCAAAAAGAAATGGCATATTTTAGCAATCCTTACCTTGCCTCCCATTTTCCCCTATTCCCTCCAGTCCTAGGAAATCAGTAACCTGCTTTCTGTCTCTGTGGACTTG
>CM052549.1:25582978-25639297 GCA_028533065.1 Trachops cirrhosus
AATTGTCTTTTTGTGATCTAAAAAGAAAAATACAGCAGACTTGTAGGCTTGAAACATTTGCAGGGAAAGCAAAGTCCCACAAATAAACTCAAAGAATTCTTGAGCTTATTTGGTGAAGTCTTGTTTTAAATAATATCACCATTACTTGGTATGTTGTGGGAACTTCCAAACATAATTTGTTTGGCACAGACTGAAATAACAATGATTATACTTTAAGAGATAAGCATTCTTTTTTAAAAAAATAATTTTATTTATTTATTTTGAGAGAGAGGAAAAGGGAGGGAGAAGGAGAAAAACATCAATGTGTGGTTGCCTCTCATGTGCCCCCTACTAGGGACTTGGCCTGCAACCCAGGCATGTGTCCTGACTGGGAATTGAACCAGAACCCTTTGGTTCACTGGCCACCGCTCAATCCACTGAGCCACACCAGCCAGGGTGAGAGGAAAGCATTCTAATGTGTTTTTACTTTCAGGAAAATTGGGTGAACTATGAAAAATAAGACTTCAAATATCCAAAATATATATTTAGTGCTTCATTCATATTCCAGTGCTAATTCAGCTTAGCTTCTTTGCCTATATAACCTATATAACTGGGGTAAGATTTTAAGGCCTTGTGGTTCAGGTGAGGAGAGACCCGATGCCATTTTTTTTTTAAGTTAGTGATAAATCTACCAAGTAATGCTTATTTGAAAGCCATCAGCTGATGAGTTATAGTTATAGTACACTGAACTAAATAACCAAAATGTCTGAAGTATTTTGGATTTCCTCTTTTCTTTCCAGGACTACAAGTGAGGTTTAGAAAGGTCAAGGTAAAGTTTAGTGACAGCATGGCCCTGAGGTTGACTCGTGGACTTGTTCATGGTAAAGCTCATGGAATTTTCCATGGAAGCCAGGGTACAGAGCGGCATTTGCAAATCACCTTCGTTTTAATTTCCGAGTCCTATGACAACCTTTTCGTCACCATAAAAGTAGCATCCAGTGCATGGGGTTTAAAAATAATCATATTTACTGATGGCAAGTGATGCCAGCATCTGGGACTGCCTGGAGCAGGATCTGGCGTGTCTCAGTGACTCCAGGTGACACTGGCCCAAAGCATGGATTGCACACTCAACTCATTTCAAATGAAATGAGCCTGTCCTTAGGCTATTTTTCTCCACTGAGAAACTCTTTCACAGGTCCATCTGAATAAATCCTTCACAGCCTTCATGACCCACACATCAAGTTTTATCTTCTCCAACAGGCCTTTCTCTCCCACCCTGTAACGCGTCCCTCCGGACATTCCGTTTCCTCGCCATGAGGAAGCTCTGCAGTGCAGCGCTCCGCACAGTGTGTTGTTTGGGACTGCTGTTCAGCATTCCCCGTGGGTTCGATTTGGGTGCAGCACCACGTCTCCTGTAACCTTCCACTGCCCACAGGGCCTCGTCCTTCGTGCTCCTAAGCCGTGCTGCTTAGCAGTTGACAGCTAGTTAAGGACTAGCATTCTTACAGTTGCCCGGATGTGAGAACAGCTGATGACTGGTAACAGGGCCTCATTCTCAGCGGTCAGGTAGTTTGTAGGCTGTCCCACTCCAGGGCACACCGGTCACAGAGGCCGTGAGGTAAACGTCACCCACTGGATCGCACCACGTGGCGGCCCTGCGTGTCCTCTTGCATCTGCAAGTGGCCTGTGTTTACCCACGACTGCATCACATTGGCCGATCTGGAGAATCTGTCCTGCCACTTTCCTTTTACATTTTTGTGTTTTATTGGGAAGTTTAAAAATTAGGAGTGAACCTAACCCTTCCATAACTCTTCGGGACAGTGTTTCTCAGAGTGAGGTCCTGGACCCTCGTATCAGAAAACCCTGGGCCACTGGTCAAAATGCAGACTCTCCGCCCCAGTGGACTCGAATGAGCCTGGGAGTGGGGCTTGAGGCTTTCATGGGCAAGACTGCCGATCGCTAAAACCTGAGGAAACGACTGCTGAAATAGCTCCCCAGTAAGGTGCAAACTCCGGTGCCTAAAAGGGCTAATACCGTGGCCCTTCACCTGTCACACTGTTGCCACATACACCTTTTCTGGCTCATTTAAATTCAACCACTACTTAGTGAGTAGTTGCTCAATGCCCTCCACAGTGCGGCCACAGTGGGAGAACCGGAAGTGAAAAATACGGCCTTTGCTTTCAAGATGCCAATAATCTACGTGGGAAGAAACGATATACAATAAATAGTGCAGTCACACACATAGCTGCATATAAATACATACTATACAGAGATGTCTTTAAAACATTATTATAATAATACAGGCCTATAGGGTTGACTGCAGAGTTGAGGTGTATCCTAGGGATCACGTATTGATTGCTCTCTAGTGTGACTGGATTTCAATACCTGAGGCCGGCATTTGCTGGGGAGGTGAGCCGTAGTCTACAGTGCAGTGGAAACGGCTCTAGACTTAGGGGTCAGAGTTCACAGTTTTGAATTCATGTCACAGCTCTAGTGAGTCATAAATGTTGGTTCTTTTAATTATTGGAAAAGTAAGGTTGTTGGTTAGGGTGAGTCACATTTTAAATTCATTCACTAATTTTTGAGTAAATTAAATTTATATGTATTTACAAATTAGACCATACAGATATTAAAATGCATAATTAGTGCCTTAGCTTTATATGCCAATACTTAGTTAATAGCCTCTGTTGCATTCTGCAGGACATTGAAGGAGAGGTCAAGAAAAGGAAGCTAGAAGAAGGAACCCCGATTTTGACAGCTATCCAGTGATTATTACATTAAAACTTTATTTCACCAAAATACAGAAAAATGGCCAGAAAGCCATTTTTGTTTGCATATTATTCCTCTAAAATTTTACTATAGAGTGACATTTTATTTATAGTGTAAAAAAATGTATTTTTTCCTTTGATCACCTCTTGGTCATTTGAACATCAGTTCTCACTAGATGATTGATGAGTCTAGATTAGACAATTGAGAGCCTTCCCTAGCTTTCACTTGGGCCTGCTTCATATGGAGATGTGGAAACGGAGACCTGGGAAGGAGCTGTATGTCTAGGTTAATGTGTGTTTTTACCCCTGAAGACTTACACATATAGTAGCCGTGAAAACAATAACCCAAGTGGTTTGAATTTTAGTTCAGTAATTTCTTCTCAGGGGCGACAGAGCCAAAGGGAATCCGTGGTGTCTCCTTCCACTTACTTCATCTCATTGAAGACCACCCCTTAGGCCTGCCCAGACCCTCGGGGAGTCTTTCCTTTTCTTTTTCTTTTTTAAACCCTCATTCTTGATTCACTTTGTTTTTCTTATATCCTGTCTTTTCCCCCGACCCCCAGAGTAGAGAAGACAGAGTAAATTCAAAGAAATTGAGGGTTGCCCTTTAAAACTTTTTCATTCTACTGTCAGGGCCAGTCTGAGGTTTTCTGCCACCTTTTCTAAAATTTATGCCTGGCATAATTCTGATTTTTACTACCTTCTCTGTGCAAACACACCCAGGCTTATGCTGATGGTGGCACTACTGTTTCTTCATGGCAAGACTTTAAAAATTTCTGGAAACTTTAAAATCATGGAATAAAATCTTGTGGGTGTAATGGGTGTGGAAGTGGGAAATTTGGGGGGAACAGTGGAAACATGTGCCAGAGTTTTTGGCACCCTTTAGAGGACCAAAGAACTTCATTCTTTTTTCTTATTCTAAATAAACGTAGAGTTCTTAAAAAAAAAAGTATCAGGCACAGTTTGCTAATAAAAATAAGAGGTTTGGTAGCTATATTTAATGTTGTGAAGGCCAGGACAAATTTCATTAATATAATAATAATCCATATTCCCTCTGCCCTCCAAACACACACTTCTTCAGGGAGGAGGAGACTAGTAAATAAAAACATGAAGCTTTAAAAAAGTAAGGTGTTTCATATTGTTGTTTTTTTTTCTCTGTCAGTCCTCTTACAGTTTTGTAGCAGAAACAAAAAAGTGGTGATGAATCTGTAGTAGCACATTTGGTAGCCCATCGTAACACGGGATAATCTGGACCTTTTGAGAACTTCTGCCAAGCTAAACGCATGCTGTGTGAAGTTCAAGAACTGGGCTGCTGGCTTATCTTCCCACTGCCTTTGTCTTCAAGTGGGGCTTGCTAAGTAGTGGCAATCTCTGAGGCTCAGACGGGGTCTGAGTGCTGTGGAATATGTGCTTGAAGATTTTTCTGACTGACTTCTAAATCCTCAAAAACACTTTTCAGTAACTCAGTAAAGGATGGTATTTAAGGTTTGTGTACTGTCGAGTGTGTTTCTTTATGTACAGGGCCAGGCAAAAGTAGGTTTAGGGTTATAATACAAATACTACAGTGATTAATAAATAATACAAGAATAAACTTTTGTGTACTCACAACTGTAAACCTACTTTTCCCACCCTGTGTATGTTTCCTGTTACTAGAGATTGAATTATATTACGTATGCCTAGAAAATAATATTTGTTGAAACAAAACGTGAGGTTATGATATTAGATATATAGCTTGTTACTTTGGTTTCCTACTGTCTTTTAGGAGTGTGTGTATCTCTTTTTTTCTCCTTTATTTGATGGGATTATTAACTTTGGTTTCTTAGCCGATTCCCTGAGGATTCTGACTTTTATTTCATCCATGGTTTTATAATCTGTGTGTGTTTTTTAAGTTGAGTTACTCTTTATAAGAAGAAAGTAGCACTGTCCATTTAATAGGTTTTATAAGGTCGAACCTGATTGGCTTTGTTTTAATCACCATTCCTCTTCTGTTTTCAGAGGATGTTAAGCAAGTTTTTGGACAGACTACAATTCACCAACGTATCCCCTTTAACTGGGATTCGGAATTTGTGCAGCTGCATTTCGGAAAAGAACGGAAGAGACGCCTGACATACGCGGAATTCACTCAGTTTTTGCTGGTGGGTCTGGCTCTTGAAAAGAGTGTATGAATAAAACTGGGATCCTGATTTACCTCAGACTTTCTACCCCCAGGCCAGATCATCCCATCTGAAAGTGTTTCTCTATTTATTAGGGCGTAAAACCATGGGATTCAATGGGCTGGTACAGATGGTGTAGAACCCCTTTACGTTTAAAAGGAATGCAGATTGACGTCCCAGGAAATCAAGTGATTTGCCCAAAAGCTCTGTAAGTGAGGAGGGGCAAAATTGAAACTTGAACCCTTGATTTATGACTAGTTCCACCACTGTTTAGCAATATTTTGTTTTCTCCTGAGCAGTAGATACATGTCATCATTAGCACCTAACAGCAGTATCATTGCATCTGAGACCTTTCCTACATAAAGCACAGGGTTGAGCTTGGTTGCCTGTTGGAGTTACCTGGCAAGCATTAAAAGCTATTGTTGCTTAGGTCCCACTTGTAGAGATTAGATTAGATTAGATTTGGGGTTGGGGAGGGGCAGACGGCCCAGGCATTGGGGTATTTAAAGCTTCTTAGGTGCTTCCAATGTGCCACCAAGTGTGAGAATCACTGTTGAAAGGACACTTACTGCCGATGTCCAGGGTTAAACTGTGGGAGTCGTTGACATTTCCGGGATGTACCTGGTGCGGTCACTTCTTCATTTCTCCGAGCTCCCCCTGTCCTCACCCTCCCCCTACCCTGCCTTTTAATCTTATCACTGGACCACTGATGATGCCAGTGGGACAGTAGTAAGAAAATATGACTACAGTTAAATTTTCCTCTGAAGCATACTTTTAAAAATGTCTTAACTGTGACTTTAACATCAGCCACCAGAGGTGAATATCTACATATCTATATGACAAACCAGTCACTCTGTCTTTTGGATTTTTAGGCATTTGTTTTGTTTCTCTAACAATTACATTTTATATTTTGTTAAAGGTAGTATTTTCAAAAGAGTCGTTAAAGGGGATTAGCTTGCTATATATAAATTTGCCAGGGAAGCCACCTTCTGTTCTTTGTCACAGGTAATCTCATAAATGGGTGACCTGGTGTCCCTGCGTCTGTTGTGTGCCCGACACCTTGTAAGAGCCTTCCGAGCAGCGTGGAAGCACAGATGTGGGGGGAGGTGGCGGAGACAAGGGACACACATGTGCATTGTGCCATGTGCTCATTCGTCCAGCGGTTCGGGGCATCTGTTCCTGGGCACCGGCGTACGGAATGGCTTGACTTTAATGAGAGCTGCTCGTTTTGGCTTGTACTGGTATTTTTTATGACATACGAAATTGTCATGCTGTTTACTTTGCTTTTATTTTCCTGGCCTTTGGAAACTCAAAACAAGATACCTTAAACCTGCTTTAGTAGTCTTCTTTTAAAAAAACACGTTAATGTCTCTGAATCCTCATGTGCGGTTCTATGTCAACATAAAGCTACGAAAATAACTCAAGTGGAGAGTGAGATTCAAGTTGGATTTCTGCTATTGTTTATACAAGACATTGGCGCGCAGTAGGAGGTGGTATTCATTTTGATGAGGAATAATTACAATAATGCTATTGAGACAAATGCTTCAAATTGACTTTATGGAATACAGCCTAATTAACTTTTAGTCTTAATGGGACGTTAGCAGTAGTGAGACTGATCGCGTTTTTCTTTAAGCAAATATCAATTATGCTGAATTGAGTCAGCTGTGTACTATGCACAGCGGCCCCTGGGCCTTCCTGAAGACGTAGAGAAGCTGGAATCAAAGATTAGGTGACTCAGGGATTACTGATGAGGTTTCCAGCTTCGTCTTATAGGGCATTCGCTTGAATTTGACTCCATTCTATAATAGCAAATGGATCCATCCCACTGTGTTTTGCATGGCATGATTTTGACTTTGTAGCCCAAATGCAAGTGCTCAACTTTTATAAATTAAAGTGGTTATCGTGGATAATTTAGGGCCCTGCTATTGTGTCCCACTCAGCCCAAATATAAAGGAATTAAGGGCTGTATCATGATGGACTTATATGCATGCCAGTGGAATGCCGGTTCTGATGTCTACGGTTGGGTTACTACCGCCACACACACACACTGCCCCCAATTAAATGTTTTGTTTGCTTCCTTTGTACACTTGTCTGGGTTCAGGGAACTTCTTATAGGCATACGTGAACTTAATCTCCTATGTTTCAGGCTCTTGCTTTGTCAAGCATGCACCTGCCTTTCTGCTCTAGGGCAGGGCTCAGAGACATGGGCACCGACTCCCTGGCTGGCGCCATGGTCATGAAAGCAGACACTTGGCTGCTTGACACGTGAAAGAACGGCCCCCATGCATGCTGCTACCTGTCACCTGCTAAGGAAGAGGTGCAGCCAAAGGAACAGCTGAAAAGTGCTTGTGGTTTCAGGGAGCCTGAGCAGTGTGTAGAGACAACACTGCTCCGTCCCACTGAAGATTCTAGAAGGTAGTTTCTGTTGGCTGCAGCCAGTTGAAGCCTCACATGCTGGTGTGTTACCTGTGTTTCCATATGTATGTGTGTTTGTGATTAGAGGGCAGTGCCGTTCTCTGCAAGGTCAGGTTGTTTTTCTTCCTTTACTGAACATGTGACTTTGTGTGAGTTTGTCACAAACTACCACATGGTTGTGAGGACTTCACAGGTTCACCTGTGCACAGTCTGGACAAGCTGCCCACCCACTGAGATGACGCTGCTCACGGATGTCACTTAAGTGCTGACCTGGTGTGCATTTCTGTACTTTGGATATAAAATGCATAAAGTAGCTAAAGTTGATAATCTTTGAGCTAAACTTGCCCTGTTTATACTTTGCGTCTGAATTATAGTGTTGAAGTAAGCAAACCTTCTTCCCTAGAGCATTAATCCCATTCCTAGGGAAGGTTTTCAGAAGGGAGTGGGGCTGTGGGCCTGTCAGCCCATCATTCTCCTTCTGCCTTCACTGCTGCTGGCTTTTTGTGCCCAGTTCTGTCGTCTCCGCTCCCTGCAGGAGTGAGGGTGTGTATGTGTGAATGAAAATACAGTGTTCACTGTGGGTATGCATATGTGTTATAAATATCCTGTGAACTTTTCCACACACCTCTCCCTCTCAGATCCTAGAGGAAAGCTCTAGTTTTATGGTGGCTAGTTGAATAATTCATTTTAACATACTGAAAATAGTATCCTTAGAGAAGACTTTGGAGACATCTTTCTGTGTGTATCTGCTGGAACTCCTGTTGACTAATGGTAGTAACGTAAACCTCTACCCTGTTTGGCAGTATTTTTGTGCTGTGATTATTACTCACACGGAACAGTCCGTCCAATCAGCAAACGTTTGCTGAGGGTGTAGGATTTGCCACGAGGCCTTACGCAGAGTGCCAAGAGGTTAATAGATAACAAGTTTTGAGGCACTTGTAAAATCAAAGGGTGGTTTCTCTGCTTTTCTGCCAGACAGCTCCAAAGGAACAACCACAAACAGGTATAAAATGTACACCCTCCAAGGTTACTCTTTGTAGCATCAGCCCTCGAGGCACATATAAACCCGAAACCACCATTCAGAGTGTGGTTACAGCAGCCACCCAGAGTACAGACTTAGAGGGCAGACACCAAGGTCATTCATTCAGTGAACTGCCCTGTTTTACAGATGAGGAGATCGAGGCCTTTCATGTCATAAGCTGTCTTAGTGGTATCTCATTTGTGATTTTGATTTGCATTTCCCTAGTGACTGCTGATGCTAGGTGTCTTTCATGTACTTACTGGCCACTTGTGTATCTTGTTTGGAGACATGTTTATTCAGATCCACAGTCCGCTTTTTACTGGGTAAACATTGTAGGCAACTGTGAGCACAAAGTGAAAGTCCTCAAACTTTTCTGCCAAATTATTCTGTAGAGTCAGTACTAAGAGTCATTCTTAAAAAAAGTAATAGTCATAACAATCTTTATAATTTACAAAGTGCTTTTAAATATTCTGTTTCTGATAATAACATCCCCTAAAACCCTGCGAGGTAATTATCATTATACCCTATTATATACAAAAGAATAAACAGACTCTAGGGTAAAATTTTGCATTTATAGGTAATTCTGGGGGGGAAATGCTTATGGTTTTCATTAGGTTCCCAAAGGTGTACCCCAAACTACTACAGAGAAACTGTTCTAGAACTTAGCTTCTTCCATAATAAGATCACCGACATGGGATGGATTTAAAAATATGGTGCTATTACCACTATAGTATACTGTCTCCAAGGCCAAGGCCATTGAGGGTTAGCTTCTGTTCCTGGAAGGGGCTGTGCTGCTGAATGGGAGTGTCTAGTCAAGTACTGCTAGAAATTTAACATTTTTGACCGCAATGCAATTAATTACCTGATATGATCATTAAAAAGTCCATAGTAGGGATATATATTACTGTTGTTTCCATTTACTTTTCAATAATGTTTTATAATCATAGGTATATATTTCACACATAATTATTACAATTTTTTTAAAGATTTTATTTATTTATCTTTAGAGGGAAAGGGAAGGAGAGAGGGAGAGAAATATCAATGTATAGTTGCTTCCTGTGCATTCCCTGCTGGGAACTGGCCTGCAACCCAGGCATGTGCCCTGACTGGGAATCAAACCGTGATCTCTTGGTTCACAGGCCCGCACTTAATCCACTAAGCTACACCAGCCAGGGCTAATTATTACAATTTTAATATAATCTACACATAGGAATTTCTAGTGTCTCCTGTCTCAGAATAGAAAAATAGAGGATTGCTCCCAAATCCAATGCAATTGTTAACTAGGAAGCTGTTGCTATTAACTACCTCTCATAGAGCATTTTTCAGCTTAGAAAGTGCTTTGACTTGTATTTGTCCATACACCCACCTTTGGTGTCAGTTGCTGCTGTCACTATGTGAAGGATGAGCACACAGAAGCTTAGAGGAGTTCTTCTAGATTTGCTCACGATGAGACAAGTGGAACTAAAGTTGATTTTAGTTTTCCTAAATCTCTAACAGTGTTCTATCGAATGTTATATAAAATTTTTCTGGAGTGATTATTTTAAAAGGCCCAGTTCTGGGCCTCTGTCCCCACCTAAGATCTGTTTCAGTAGGCCTCTATGAATAGGGCCTAAGAAACTGTCCTTCAGACAAGCATCCTGAACTGTGGTGTTCCGGATGGCCCACACGTTGAGAAACACTGGTCCAGACTATAGAACCCTGACTGTTGAAAGCACAGAACCTGGTCTTCAGGCCTCCGTCCCAAGATTGACCGCCCACTGAAGCTCATAGCTCTGAGAGGCAAACATGACCAGATTTGTGTTTCAGAAAGGTCACTCTGGCTATTGTGTGGAAAGTCATGTGGAGGGGGATCTGACCTAGGAGAGGGGGGCCAGTAGGTCCCTTCCAATCCAAGACAGAAACAACTGTGGCCTGGGTTACATGGTAATGGTGATGAGCCGAAGTGAATGGGTTCAAGAGAAGGTAAAGGGACGGGCCTGACCGGGCTTGGTGATAGGATGAGGTCAGCAAGGATTTGCAGAACTCATGGTTGAATCCTGGGTTTTAGTCTTGGGCAAGTAGGAGGGTGGTGGTGCTGGTTTACTGAGACTGGGGCACAGGGGGAAGAGGAAGAGGGGGTGTTCATGAGGGCAGTCTTAGTTTATAATTGTCTTTCACACGTATGTTGCTGGATTGTTTCCACATCCTCTCCTCAGCTCCCTGGAGTTAGGATTATACTAAAGGAGCCCAACCTATGGCCCCAATAGACTTGAGCATTTCCAAAGAATCCTGTTTCCCATTTTATGAAGCTAGGACATTTATTCTGTTTCCAGAGGCCTTCATCCTCACTCTCGGAAGAAGAATCATCAAGATATCAGCAATGCTTTCAGTTGGTGAAGAGGCCAGATTTTGAAGTTGGGGGTTTCATTAGTTAGCCAAGAAACAGGAAAGCTGACTTGAGAGGGAATTGAGCTAAAAATTTTCTGTAATTTTCATCAAATTCTCATCAAATAGTGTTTAAGAATGGTTACCTGACACAATGTTGAACTCTAATCACAAGGGTGGTGTGAGAGTTTACCGTAACTTTATTCAGGTCACTGTTTTGTCAGAAGAGGATGATGAAACTCAGAGAAGCGACTCATAGTAGACAGAGCTCAGAGTAAAGCCTGGGAATAGAGCTGTGTCTGGTGCTCCAGACTGGCCATTCATGCTGGTAAGGACGCTTGACATCAGATCACATGATCCCCATGACAAGCCTGTTGGATGCCAAAGCCTATATATTCATGCCAGTAATACAACTGAACAAGTTTGGTTCTTGTCCTGAAGTCAAATTGACCATGATTTTGGCTTCTGGGTCAGCGTGGCTTACAGATCAGCCCAAATCTTTTCTGTGTAAAAAGGACATTTTGATTGTTCAGGTTCTGAGCCCTGGAGAGCAGAGCTCTGGTGCTGGTGGTTGCCACGTGTCCCTCCAGCGTCACTGCTCCTCGTCAGCTGTGGTCTGGATTTTATAGTCCCCGTCACTCATGATTTGCTACTGTATTTGTCATGGCGTCCTGGAATGAGGAAAAACTTTCAATACACAAAGCTGTACGTGTTAAATAAGAAATTGTTCCTCATCACTATCAATCAAAACAAAACATAATAACCTTCAACCATGGCAACATGGAGTTCTCGAGCTTTGGAACTGATAGAACATTTTGGGTGTTAACAAAAAACAATCCCTTGTAGGAGAACTTGCTGAAGCCACAGCTATTTAAACAGGTTAGTGGATGACTAGCAAGGTCCTCGCTTTGGATTGAGTAACCTGAGCCATTTGTGCCTCCCTGTTGTCCCCCAAATGGCTGTCTGTATTAGTTAAAATATCTAGACTATGGATCTTTAGTAGCCAGAGACCTTGATTGTATTTGCATTTTTTACATGTGCACGCTTTTTATGTTGATTTTAAGTCAGACCAGATGGGGCCTGCCATGCAGCTGTGCTACTGTTTCATCCATACAGCATCATTTGAAGTTCCAAAATGAAATAATGAGCAAAAGTGGCTAATGTTGTTCACCATGAGCTCTTCTAAGAGATTAGACTGTGTTTTGTGTCCAAATGAAAGCCATTGCTAGTTTGGCGATGGGTGACCCAAGACAGGATGATATCCTGGTCACTCGGAGAATCAGGTGCAGGACATTGCATTCACACTGCATTTCCTACTCTCAGGGAAGAAGAAATCAGCGTTCATTGTGCTGCTGTGTCCGTGGCGTTAGTCAGCTTGCTGTTTTGTTGAGCAGCCTGTTGTGCAGGGTTTTACAGTAACATCCTGGTAAAAATGAACACTCCAGGCATCTCCCCAGCTGGTCCCCACTGTGAAGTTAAACGTTAAATCAGAAGAGCAAGAAAATTGAGAGGGAAAAGCTCTGTCCTCTGTCTCCAAGGGGTTGCTTGCCTGCAGTGCCCCTGCAACCCTGCTTCAGAAGGCCCCACCCAGCGGATGGAGGACCACATTTCCTTGTGAGCAGACAGCCAGGGCTGAATTTGGGGAGCCCAGAAAGATGTTAAGAATCAGAACTACCTATCTCTCTGCCTCTTTCATTGCTAAGTTCCATTTTTATTTTTTAAAATATATGGATCTTTATTTTAACTAGATTTTTTCCTTCAAAGTAGCATAGGGTGATGAAAATGAAGTGGGTATTTACATATTAAATAGTGTATAAATTTTGATACTTGATGTAATATAGATTTTATTTGAAATAGGGCTAAATATGGTACCAATTTTATAAGTGTACTGTCTTTATACATTTTGTTCTTGTTTTTATAAATAATTACCTGCCTTTTCCCAAGAATTCTTCTACTTCCACCCCTAAGAGGGAATTCTTTTGAATCATATTGTTATTGATAACTCTGTGCTTCTTTTTTTTAAGTTTTAGATTTTCTTTGAAATTTTAAAACTGTACAAAACAGAAAAATGCAAACTAGCCAGGGGTCTTTTTTGGTGTTCTTGCCTTTGTAATATAAATCATCTGGATATGCTGCTTATTTTGAGGGTATATGGGCCTTTTTTTTTATATTCCTGGTAAATTGTTCTCAGGCTGAAGCACAAACTTGCATGTCTGAATAGAGGTGGAGAGAATTTTTGCATTCAAAATATACCCACTTGAAAATTGGAGATTATTAAGGAAATGACAGGCCTGGAACTATTAGAAGCGTGAATGTTAGACCTAAAGTGGTGTAACCCCTGTATATGTTTATTTCTGTACAGCTAGCAATTTTAAAGAGTTTGATTTTTTCCCCTTACAGCAATCTGAATGTGTGTGTTGAAGTAGTTGGAAACCGTGGCAATAAAAGCCTATTCCGTTAATCATTATGCACGGCATGGAGGGAACTGAAACAGTTCACTGGCAGATATTGAAGGAAAATTGGACGTCCTTTCCTGCGCTTGAGCAGAACTGCCTCGGAGATGGCCGTGCAGCGCCTTGCTCCGGGACCTCCGGGACCTCCGGGACCTCCGGGACCTCCGGCCTCCGCCGGCGGGGAGCCCTTCCTCTTCGGTCCTTACTGTCTCCAGCAGCAGCATTCAGCGAGAACCCCGTTACCTGGCACTCGCAAGGGCTCTATTTACAGAGCTCTGCCATCGTCCCAGCTCTCTGGGAGTCCCACGACGTCTCAGGCTGTCAATTTTACTGTCTGTATTCACTTATTTAGGGATCAGTTCCTTTTTTGTCATCCGCCCGCTCTTTGTATGCACTGTGGGATGATCTCATCTGTGTCTACAACAGTTAGACTTTTTTCTAATGGGTTTTGGTAGGCCTCCCCCGCGAACGGACAGGCAGGCCGAGTAGGTTCCTCAGACTGTGGGTCCCGAGCCAGACCGCCCGGTGCATATCCAGTTTCGTCCTTCGCGCCACGTGACCTGCAGCTGCTCTTTACCTCGTTTTTCCATCCGCGAAATGGAGGTGATGGTGGGGCCACCTTATAGGATGTTGGGAGGGTTCAAGGACGTGAGTAAGAAAACACAGCCGTCCCTGGGGCATAGCAACACTTAATAACAACACATATTAGCCTTCCGGTTTCCTCCCTAAAGTCCTGTTATCTCCCTCTCCTGGATTTACATTTCTACCTGCCCCTCTAGCTTTCTTTTGTTTGTACTTTTGTCACTTAAACTCATCCTACTCTAAGTTTCTCCTCCTGGTCTCCCACCTCAAGTATTTCCCTTTGTGGTTGATTCTTTCACCTCCCCCATCATTCATAGTGAAAATTCTTTGAGATATATGTTGTTCCATTTTTATATGCAAGGCATCGCCAAAACTTTTCTCTAAATCTCTTTTCCAGTTATCTGTTCAGGTCTACTTATGATCCTCTTACTACGATTTTACCCAAGGCAGCTTAAGTCAGTAGTTAAAAAGTCTCGGTGTTGGAATCAGACAAAACCTTGCCAGCTCTGTCACTTCCTGGCTGTGTGACTTTGGATGAGTTACCTAACCTCCCTGAGCTTCAGGATCCTCTCTGTAAGACGAAGACAATGTTATTTCTTTGAGGAATTGTTGTGAGGCTCTGCTGAAATACTGCCTTTGTAGTTCCTGGTGTAGCCTCCAGCCTGTAGTGACTAAACATCCAGCTGTTACTGTTACTCCCTCCCTATCTGGTCTTCATCTCTCTGTTCCTGTGACTGGTTCAGAGTTACCCAGCAGAACCTCTATTTCTTACTTGAGATTTTTTTTAAAGGACGCAAAGAACATGGAAAGGACTTTAGACATTTTAAACCATTCTCCTCTACAAAAATCAAAGCTGCCATTTAGTAAGTACCTGTCAGGCATGACGTCTAGTTTTAAAACCCTCTGTAGTGTGCATGTCTGGGGCTCTAAGAAGCAAACAGGCACCCACCCTCCTGAGCCCTCCCAGCCAGGAGTGTCTTGACTGATACTTCAGCTCTGCCCATCCCTCATTCAAACTTCAGATTTTTGTCATTATAACGTATTGCTTCCATAACCTGCTGCCCCCATATTAAAATAAATGAAAGAAAAGAAAGTAAATTTCTTGATATATGTTACTTAGTTGAACGGACACTTCCAATGACTAGGAGGCAACCCACTACTTTGTAAGGTAGTCAATTCATTGAATTGCTGCAGTTAAATACTTAAGTCTTTTGTTCTATAACCTGATCCCTATATTTTCTCTCATTTGATTACTTTTTAAAAACTGCAGACAGCCAGTCTAACATCTTTTTTCCTGATAGACCTTTAACCTTTAAATATTTGAATGTAACTATTGCTCCTCCCATTGTTCTCCCCACCCCGGCCCCGCCCACAGGATGAGTTTATCCATTCTGGTCCCCTTCATTTCGGAAATGAACATTATCCTATATATGCTCTATTTCATGCATACCAGACATTCGCTGTCCCAGTTTCCTCCCTCTGGCTCCAGATCTAGTAACTGTCAGGGTCTCTGTAGCCCTAAGTGCACATTAGGTGTTTCTCAAACAGCTTTAAAGGTGCCAGCAGAGATCCTGAAGTCAGCTGCCCTGAGTGTGGAGCCTGGATATTTACTTGCAAGGTCATTCATTCTCGAATTAAGTATGTACAGAGTACCGATGTGTTAGCTCCCACGGGACTCCTTATTTGTCTTTCTCCTCAGTCTCTTGAGATTGTGAGAAAGTGAGCAAACAGTGAGCAAGGCTAGGAAAAGCCTCTTCGACTTGGTTTCTGTCCCCGTGGTCTCTGCTGTTGCCGGGCAAACAGTCCTGGCACTCTGAGTGCATCCAGGACATTTGCACGACGAGAAAGTTTCAGGGATTTATTGTTTTCTCATGAACACAGGCAACTGAAAAATCTACAGCCTTGAGAATAATTTAAAAGGAAGTTGAATTTTATCTTTTCAGAGCTATTAAGATCCCTAGGTGTCAACTTTGTAATCCAATTCCTAAAAGTGGCGTTATCCAGGCTCTCTGTCTCTGAAGTGTAGTGGAGTATCAGGAGCATCGCCAGAGGGGTGCGGCTGCCTGGGTTTGGATTCCAGCTTTGCTGCTTCAGGTCAGGGAGAGCGGTTTTCCCCAACCGCTCCAATGAGGTGAATAATGGTACCTACATCGTAGGGTTGCTGTGAGCATTAAATGAGTATTACTACAAACTGCTTTAGAACAGTGTCCAGCACGTAACATATGCTCACTTAATGCTGTTATCACGGTTGTTGTATTGACTGAGGAAATACTTTCATTTCTTTACCCAGAAGAGGACACAGTCATGACATAAATAGATGTTCTTCAGAAGTCAACTCACATCTGTAGTAAGTTACTTCCAAGTTTGGGGAAACACTTAACTAAATGTTTTCAGTCTAGCCCATTATCTAGAGAACTATGTAGATCTAGCTTCTTGTTTTTCATGGAATTTATAATGTACCCAATGTTTAAGAGCTGTCAGAAATCGGGTTTTTTGTTGTTTTGTTTTTTCTTAGAGAGAGAGAAAGGGAGGGAGAGAGAGGGACAGAAACATCAATGTGAGAGAGAAAAACATCGATGGGTTGCCTCTCACACACACCTTGACCAGGGAGTGAATCCATATCTCAGGCACGTGCCCTGACCGGGAATCAAACCCACGACCTTTTGGTTTACGGGACAGTGCTCCAACCAGCTGAGCTACACCAGCCAGGGCAGGAATGCATTCTTAGGTTGTTCATCATTAAGGTTCAAGGAGCTTTCTTGTTCCATGATTGGGGATCCCTGATAGTAAATGTTTACTTGTGGAAGTTCAGGCACAGACATGTGTAGTGACACCACCCTCCTTACAAATGTACTCCCCGTCCTGCAGTGTGGGCACCAACCCCCACATTGGTGTCCGTTTCCCATTTGACAGCCTGGGCGGGTGGGTTTTAGTGTTCTAGCTTTTTGATTTCTGAGCAGATGGGGTGACCAGGGAAAGTGATGCTGTTTCCGTTATAATGGTCTGAGAATCCCTACAACTCTTTGACTTATAAACTGGTGGGGAGGGGGATGGAAATAACTGAACACACCTACTGTTGTTGGGAATAATCCTGGCTTAGCTTCAGGGTCTGGCAATTCGAAGGAGTTTGTGTTCATTTCCTTTCAGTTGAATACGTACTGTGGTCCTTCACCACGGGGTGGTTAGCAGTCGGTTTCTTCCTCTTAAATTAGATGCAGTTATATAGGGAACTCCTTTTTTGTTCAGTGGATCATGATTTACTTATTGAGTTGGCTTTGTATTTATATCATGATTGTATTTTTTCTGTGGTTTATTGAGTGCCTGCTCTACCTAAAGCATTCTGCCTACACCACAATTGGGATGAACAGAGCATGTAACTGGAATGGTAGGGAGAAAGGCAGGAATGTTAAGATGAAAAAGGTAAGTCTCATCATTGAAGTTCAAGCAGGGGGCCAGGTGATCAGTTGTTTTCCGTTTGGAGGCCTAGTTGTGTTTACCTAAGAGGTGGCATTGCAGCTGAGCCTGGAGGAGGTGGTGGATTTCAGGAGGTAGAAAAAAAGCTACAGTAAACGCTAGGTGGGGGGAAGAGTACGGACAGAGACCTGAACGTATGGAAGGTCTGGCAGGGCAGGGCATGGGATGCTGGAGACAGGGCTGACAGTAGCTCGCTGGAGGACCTCGAGCTCTGTGCTTCAGACAGGGCTCTTTACAATGAAAGTGTGTGGGCAGTTCCTGGGGAGGGGGGGGTCGGGGGTGGGATTGGGGTCAGAGCCGAGATCATGCAAGGCAGCTGTCAATACATGTGAGGTGGGCTGCAAAGGTCCGAATTGCCAGCCTCCAGTTTGGCCCAAGCTGGTGATTCAGACACGCTCTGAGGAGGGCTGGGCCCAGTGGCATCAGGAGTGAAAAGGAAAAGACACATTTGTGTGAACTTTCAAAGGTTCAAATAACATAATTTGGTAACTGGTTTACTCTGGGGAAAAGAAAGCTTGAAGAATTAAAACAGACAGATTTCTAGGTTGGGTGACCAGAAAAACAACATGCCAATAATTAAGCTTTGAACATAGGAGAGGGTCCAGGTTTGAGGGCTGGGTGGGAGACATGTAATAATGGGTTAGTGATGTATAATTTTATGGCCTTTGTAAGATATTCACATGGATATATTCTCTAGGCAGTTAGAAATTGTAGTCCAGCAGATTGGAGAGAGTTGGATCTGGGAGTCCAGCCTTCTAAGAAATCTTTGAGGCCTGGGGAGAGGAGGTCTTCGCCTCTTCTAGTCACTTCTTAAATGAGAGGCATTTGTCAGGCTTCTGTCCTCAGATTTTCCCACTGAGGACCAAGGACCAAGTCAGGCTGACATATGCCTCTCATTTCAGAAGTGAGTGGGAGAGTTACTACAAAGATTACTGTCTCAGAAGGGAGTTCAGTGGGGATGGGCTAACCAAGCCCAGCAGATGCTATAGCTGAGAAGAAGACTTTGAGTGGGATAAAGAACTGATTCTCACCATTGTAATGTCTTTTAACTTTTGTGTGTGTGTGGACATTTTAAATCTACACAAAAGCAGAGAGAACACGACCCACCATCTCCCCAGTATCCAGAGTTATTATTATCAGCATTTTATCAGTCTTCCTCCGTCTCCCCACCTTTCAGGGGGAAGAGAAGGGAGCTTTCAAGCATGATCAGACTCATGTCATTCCTCCCATACTTTAGCTTGCCACTACTTCATAAGGACAATTAGTTTTTATATGTCATTATCTCACCAAAGTTAAAAAAATTAATTTATTGATATCAGCTAACAAAACTTCTTTTCATTAAAATAATGTGAAGCCCTTGAGAGTTACATCAGTGATGCTTTGTAATTCCATCGAGATGAGATCTCACTCTGAGAACCCGTTTGGGAAGTGGGCAGACTGCCATGCTTCGTGTAAAAAGGACACTTCCCCATGGTACGTGGTGGCTTTTGATGGAAGGCTGTTTCATTTTGTGTATACCCTTACCCCCTGGGAATAGCAACCAAAATCTAAGATTGGGCTTCTGTTTTTAGATCATAGGAATTAAAACATTTATTCACTGATAATGCTCCAGTTTTGCCACCTCTGGCCCACATACGATTCAGTTCCTAATTCTAGAGCCATGGTCCTCCTTTGGGACATACGGCCTTCTACAGAGTCATTTTTAATTGCCATGGCCTCGGAGGAAAGGGGCTACTGGCATCTAATAGAAGAGAGAAGGTAAGGATGCACAGGACAGCCCCCCTCCCATAATAAAGGCTTATCCTGCCCAAACTACCACTGGTGTCCCTCCGTTTTAGAGGGACTAGCATATTCCAGAGGAGAACCGCCCGTTCCAGTCTGTTGTTACATCACAAACTCATATGCCAGGTCACTGTTAAGAATTTTTCTCTCTTCTTTGGAGAGAGGTAACATCCCTGCAGGTGTTAGCTCTTGGATTATCTGCATCTCTGGGTTTGGCTGGATCTTTGAGCCTACCAAACTTGATTCCACTTTTCATTATCTTGGTGTCCTCAGACTCCAGCAGAACAAAGAAGTGATTTGGTTTCTTTGGGTAGGAGATTTAAGGTGGAATATACTTCCAAGGTATGTTCACTGGGCTGAGCAAAGACAATAGTTTGGTGGGGGGTGAGGGTGGGGGTTGCTGTTGAACCAGTAGGTGGGACTTCTTAAACCAAGACATAATGTATTTCTTCATCCTAATTTGAAGTTGAGCAGTCATTTGTAGTAATTGAGAAACATAAATTATTTTACGTTCTTTATTTGTAGGAAATACAGTTGGAGCATGCAAAGCAAGCCTTTGTGCAAAGGGACAATGCCAGGACTGGAAGAGTCACAGCCATTGACTTCCGAGACATCATGGTCACCATCCGCCCCCACGTCTTGACACCTTTCGTAGAAGAATGTCTAGTAGCTGTAAGTTGTAACTTGCCCTAATGAAGTGGTTTATTCCACCTGGCATGAGCTTAGTGAATAAGGGGCTATAAGAGCAACTCTTACATGTTATGTAAAGGTTTTTTTGTTTAAAACAAATGTTTTCTTAATGTAATTGCATACATTACTAAAGTTAAAGACACAGTATGTTTTGGCTAGTTTTAGTAAGTAAGTTAATTTGTTATCTGGACAGTATGGCATCTCTTAAAGAAAATATTATTAACTGTTTTTTTTAAAAAGCAAAAACAAATATATGATCCCGTACTAATTTTGCTTTATATTTTGAGGTGTGTCAAATGCTAATCTTTGCTTTTATCTATTTTCCAAGGCAAAAAATTTTTTTAAATCATGTGCCTAGATATATATGTGAGGTCAGCAGAACAGAAACTCTCAATGTTTTATTTACTTGTTCATTCAGCATGTGTGTGTGTAGAGGTGACAGTGACACATGGGACAGGCAGTGAGCCCTGCTGTGCTGTGTTGTGGAGTTTCCATTGTGGTGGCTATCCAGCCACTCTCATTCCCTGCTGGCCCCAGAGAGTGTCCTGGAGCTTTCTGTGGTGGTGGTGGTGCCCAAGCCTTGGTCATGGAGCATAAGAATCACCATAGATAATTATTAAAAGTACAGATTCTAAGCTTCTTTCCAGATCTACTGATTCACCATCTATAGGTGTTGAGGACCTAGAATCTAACCCTAAGCTTCCTAGATGATTCTGATGGTCACTTGGATTTGGGGACCCTTAGGTAGTTGGTAGCTATCTTTTCATTCATCCCAGGGAGATTTTTTTTTTTTGAGTGTTTTTGCCATCATCTGGGTTTCTCACAATGGTTACCATAGGCAGAAACTTACGCTACCTTTCCATTTTTCCTTTTTTATCCCTGGTGCCTGTTTTTGGAAATGCGGTGTTCTAACAAGGCCTTTCCCATTCTGGCACTGTGTTAATCTAGCTCCCGTTCTTGCCTGCCCCCCTTCCCCACTCCATTCTAAACTCCCATGTCAGCTATTCTAAATGGTTACTAAGTGAAGATTTATATGGTTGTTACCTTATAAAGAAGGGCTTTCCTAATAAAAATATTTTGCCTTGTTAGGGAAGGATAGAATTTGAAACCCAAACTGAAGTTCCATTCATAATGGACTTGCTGTCTGTTTCCCTTATCCCCTATTAAGAAATATGGTTTCTTACAAATTTTGACTATCAGAATTCTGACCAGTCTTAACCCCCATCAAAGCATATGGCATCTCATAATTTTACCGTAACATGCCTGCTTGCTGGAAATCCACCACTGTGAAGTCTGTGCATAAATGATTATTTATTGCTAGTTATAAGTAACATGACAAATCATGATATTAATGCTAGATTGGCCACTTTTCATAGTATGTTTGTGTCGGTGTAATATAGTTTTGCGTGTACAAGCACACACGTGTATGATATAGGTTTGCATGTCTAAGCCTCTAAGAATGCTCATTAGATGAAATAAACAAACTTATAAAACATTTCCAATGGAAATTTGAACTCTGTAAATTACTACTGGTGCTGTTGTTATAACCCTACACATGTATTTATTTAGTTTTCTAGGATCATGTGTGGAGAGTACAAGTTCTGGTCATGATTAGTTGCAGTTACTTCTAAAAATCATTTATATAGCTTTTTTTTAATGTGAAGGAAAAAGATGTATAGCTATTTCTTCTTATACATGCATTCCTGATTACTTCCAAAACTAGCATTGATATATGTACTTCTGAATCTTCTCCATTCTGTAAATACTTTATTTTTATTCTCCCCTCTCTTACTTTCAACTTATTCGAGGCTGCTGGAGGTACCACGTCCCATCAAGTCAGCTTCTCCTATTTTAATGGATTTAACTCTCTCCTTAACAACATGGAACTCATTAGAAAGATCTACAGCACTCTGGCGGGCAGCAAGAAAGATGTCGAGGTGACTAAGGGTGAGTGAGAGGAAATCTGAATTCTTACCTGCGAGCATCTTGGTGTGTTATTATTAGAGCGAAGAAGGCAACCAAGAAGTTTTATTGTAGATTTTTTTTATTTCATTGACACGTATTAACCCTATGGCATATGTGTGTTCTTCATATTCTGATTAGACAAAAGCAAACAGAACAATCTTTGGCAAGTTTTAAATAAACCAAAGACAGTCTTTGAGTGAGGGAACAGTGTAAAGTTTCTTAAATGTTTTCAAATCTTGCTAGAGCCTGGGCTAAATTGGCAGCCTCTACAGTGGGCTTCAAAAGTACATGAGGAATTCCATAAACTTATACTGGTGACAATGTAAATTGATCTATAGTCTTAGAACAAGACACCAGCATTTTAATGAGATTTTCTTTTAAACAGAGAATTGGCTTAGGAATTCCACAGCTTCATTAACATAACCTCCTGGGACCTATGCATATGAAGTTGCATATCTGCTTGGTAGTTTTCCCTGACCTGCCATTTGAATAACATCGGGTGTCATTTATTGAGTCTTCAGATGGCACCAGACTTTTAAAGTCAACATTAGAGAAACTCATCTGCACACTCTTTCCAAATGAATGAAAGGACTGCGAAGTTCTTACCCTATTTGGATTGACTTGAATTCTCCAACTGATGATGATCAAGTTTTGTGATGTTCACTCATTCCAGTGCCTTGAGTTAATGCTGCATTTAGTGGCTGTTCCTTCTTGAATCTTTCCCTTTTTAACTCTTTTTCCATGCAGAGGAGTTTGTTCTGGCAGCTCAGAAATTTGGTCAGGTTACACCCATGGAAGTTGACATCTTGTTTCAGTTAGCAGATTTATATGAGCCACGGGGGTAAGTTGGCCTTTTTTTTTTTTTTTAATTAGCTTAATAAAAGGAGGTTAGGAGGTGGGGGTAGGCGGAAGGCAGCAAACTGGGAGAGAAAGAAACCAAATTAAAGATAACTCTGAAATATGGGAAACCAAAAAGGGAATGTTTTACAATTCTGTAATATACATTTTAATCAACTTGCATTTTGTTGTTGCTTGTGCTTGTTTTTCTTTGTCATCCCCCACCCCCGCAGCCGGATGACCATAGCGGACATTGAACGCATTGCTCCACTGGAAGAGGGAACTCTGCCCTTCAACTTGGCTGAGGCCCAGAGGCAGGTGGGCAAAAGCACCTCTCACCCCTTTTCACTTGCAGTTGTCTTTCTGACTCTGGTCTGACCTACCATTTTTCTATTTTGCACCCAAATTCCAGACAGTTCCATAAGGCTTAAAGGAGAAATTACTTAGGGATGTTCTGATTAACAGATAGTTGACATTTTTGCTCTTTCCCCCCCCACCCAAAGATGAGGTGGTTTTTCTAACTGCATTGAAAACCTAGCCCTCCAAAATAGGGAGAAGACCCTTTCCCCCTTCCTCCCTAGATCTTGGCTGAGACGTGGGGCGGAAGTCCTGTTTCGGTGTCGCTGGCCCAGCGGCGCGTGGTGTTGCTGAAGGGGAGCCGTCTTCGCTCGGCAGAGAGGTTCCCCGTCAGCGCGTGGTCGCACTGCCATGCCCTCCGTGTTTCTGAATATCAAAATGAGATAATTTTGTTTAGTCTGGAGTCGTAGTTCGAAGGCTTTTAGACCTCTTTTCTCTGTGAAGGGATTCGTAAGTTATGTGGAAACAATTTGAGGAATGCTAAATTTTGTTTTATGGTTAACAGAAACCAATCCCTTGCAGTCTGGGAGTGAGAAACTTAAGACACGAGGACCTCCTCATTCAACTCTTGCTCGACTTTCTATAGATCAGGATTAGAGAATCGAAGCCTTCATGGGGCGGGTTGTGCTTACATGATGTTTATAAAATAAATCCACTCACAGACGAGCGTCGTTTCAGAAAAAGAGATCCTTTAAGGCAAAACCATCTCCGAATCCTGTGAGACTTAACAGTTTTTGGCTTGGAGCTCTGGGTCTGCGCAGAGACGCCAGTTTGACCACAATGGGTTGATGCGGGCTGCATTTTTAAGACTGGCAGGCCTCGAGCCAGGACCCCCTCCTTTCAGCTCCTTCCCACTCGAATGCAGTGGCAAGTTCTGTGTGCAGCATATTACTCAAAGTGGTGGGTGTGTGCTCAGTAAATCCTAACTAGGCACCTCTGGAAAACCAGCTGGCTGTTGTTAAAAGAGGAAGCCGATTTCCCCGAGTGCAGGAGAGAGGACTGTATAATTGTGTGCAGAGGTGGAAGCAACCTTGCTCTCCCCTCCCTTTGAATTTTAAACACTGCTTACCAGTGTCTCTGTGCTCCTAGTTGTAGAGATTTGAGGATTAAGAAAAAGCAGGGACTTTTTTCTTTTCTCTTTTTACTCCTGTTCTCCAGTTGGCAGTGGTATCCCACAAGTTTTCCTTCAGGCCCTCTGCAGCTTTTGAGACTTTGCAATGGGTGCTCGCTGATACTGGTCATGAAGGGGTTAGAGGAGGCTGATGGGATTTAGAGTGGGAAATGGTTGGTTGCTGCTTTGAGGGTGAGAGCAATTCACAGTGGTCTTGCCTGGAATATTCTTTACTCTGTGAACCTCAGTGGGCCTGGCCGCACTGACAGACTTGAGCACTGGAGGTCGTCCCCTGGGTAGGTCAGTGCTAACACCCACTCTCGGCAGAGGCACAGAGGCGTGCAGGGGTAGGAATCTCTTCTCGTTTCACGAACATGCTGCATTTCTAGCTTCAGAAAAGTTCAGTGAAAGCCTGGAGTTTCATCTATTTTGTCTTTAAAATGAAGACTTAGTGATAGTGATAGGTTCCCCTCACCTCATTATTTCCAGAATATTTTCACTTGTTATTTTGATACCAGAACCTTTCTAAGTATTGCTTATTTTTGCCTTTTTTTAAGTTACAGTATAGTTTACATATAACATTAGAGTAGTTTCAGGTGTACAACATAGGGATTCGACATTTACACGGCTGACAGTGTGCTCACCACACTCGGACTGGTAACCTCTGTCACTGGGCAAAGTTATCACACCGTTAGTGACTGTATTCACCTTCACTGTTTTCACCCATCCCTCCACCCCTCTCCCTTCTGGCAACCACCAGTTTGTTTTTTGTTTCTACTAGCCTGTTTTAGTTTTGTTCTGTCTGTTCATTCATATTGTGTATTTTTATCCATGTAAATTAAATGGTATCTTTTTTATGTCTGCAACGATCAAAATGAAGTTACTGTTGATGTCCATCTGTACAGGGACAGATTTGGAAACACCCTGTACAATTTATAGAAGGGATGTTTCACATTCTTAAAGGTGCATATTTCTATGGAAAGCTGTTTTCAGTGAAATGGCTTTGAAGGAGATTGCAAATTATCTCATTGTATTAGAATTGTGTTACATTGACAGCAACTAAAATTCAGTGGGTTGATGGCTGGGGTTGGCAATTATTTTCATTGTTCACCAATTTTAATTATTGTGGCTTTTGAAAAATACAAATTTTATTGAATGTTTTTATTCATTCAACAAGTATTTATGAAGCACTAACTATATGCCACCCGCATTTGACAACTCTTTTTATGAGGTCTGTCCTTAAAAAGTCCAGCCATAGTTAATATAATGAGAAAGGTTTGTGTGGCCTCGATGTAACCTGGCAGCCAAGGAGAGTGGACTGGAATGTGCATGTGTGAACAATGATGACTTCACTGTACTAGTCAGTGGGGGCAGTAGATGCTGTTGAGTGAGCATGTGTACTGTGTGACTATCATGTACAAGGTGACAGCGAGTAGAGCAACAAATCTGCATCAGATTTTGCATTAAGCAAAATTCCTCCACGTAAACTATTGGGATGATTCAGAAGGTGGCAGCTATGGGCAACTGGTGATTGGCAGCTTCATCACAACAACATGCCCGCTTATGTATCACATCTCATGCAGAGTTTTTTTCGAAACATCGAATCACTCAGGTGACTCAGCCCCTGCTATAGCCCAGATTTGGTACCCTGTGACTTCTAGCTTTTCCCAAAACTAAAATCGTCTTTGAAGTGGAAGAGATTTCAGACTGTCAGTGAGATTCAGGAAAATATGATGGGGCACCTGATGGCAACTGGAACTGTGTGAGGTCCCAAGGTGCCTACTTTGAAGGGGATGGAGGCATCATTGTCCTATGTACAGTGTTTCTTATATCTTGTATCTTCTTCAATAAATGCCTCTATTTTTTATATTACATGGCTGGGTACCTTCTGGACAGACCTTGTACACATAAAATTGCTACTGGATTTATGTAGGCAGAGAATACAGACCACTGACTATCCTGAAATATGAATTTTAAAATGATGGATGAAACAAGAGGAGAAAGTAACAATAATACAATTGCCTAGTTGTAACCACTGTAAGCATTTTTAATATCTCTAGATAGTGAGGTATCCAAAATGTTAGTATTATTTTTATATGCATATACATACCCACAAATAATTTTAATAAAAACATTTTTCAAAGATTGTGAAATACTTTAAATATTTAAAAATATAAAGAGAATTATGAATATCTCTCTACTCACCATGTTCTTTTTTTAGATATATTTTATTGATTATGCCATTACAGTTGTCCCATTTTCCCCCCTTCACTTCCTTCCACCCTGCACACCCCCTCCCACCCACATTCCCCCCCTTTAGTTCATGTCCATGTGTCATAAGTTCTTTGGCTTCTACATTTCCCCTACTATTCTTGCCCTCCCCCTGTCTATTTTCTACCTACCATCTATGCTACTTATTCTCTGTACCTTTTCCCCCTCTCTCCTGCTCCCACTCCCCTGTTGCTAACCCTCCATGTGATCTCCATTTCTGTGGTCTTTTTATTTATAATACCTTATGAACATTTTTTAATATTAAATATTTTACTACATCATTTTTATGATATACTGTCTTGTTTTAAGGCTATAGCATTGCATTTAACCAGTCCTCTATTATTGGACATTTAGGTTATTCTCATAGGTTTTGCTCTTATAAAATAGTACTGCTTTCCAACATTCTTATAGCTTGATCCTTGTTTATGTACACAATTATTTTTTAGCCTAACTTTTTATAAGTAGAACTGCAGGGTCAGAGGTTATGTGTCTTGTAAGGGGTTGGGTGAATATTACCAATTTTCCCTTCAGTTTAAACTTGATTAAACACCAGGTTTGAGAAGCTCTGTTTCTGTCAACTCTTGCCAGACTGAGTGTCGCTATTAAAAAACGAACGAACAAAAAACAGACCTCTTGTCTCCCAATCTGATTGATGAAGAATGGTGTCTCATTAATAGTTTTAAATTTATATCTCTTGATCACTAATGAGACTTGAACATTTGAAAATAGATTCATAACATTGTTTTTAGCACATAATGGCTTTCATTACTTTCAAAACATGATGTTTAAACAGTAACAGCAATGATAACTTTTCATTAATCAAAACTTACTGGATCTAACTCTACCTCCCCTCTTTGACATTTTATTTGTGTCATAAATTTAGGAACCAATGGGTAATTTTTTAAAATAGCGAGTGCTCATTTTTGTTCTGTCCGCTTTTCTACTTCCTGTCTTTACGCTCTCCATTCCCCACACACGTGAAGAAGAAGGCTTCAGGTGATTCATCTCGACCGATTCTCCTACAAGTTGCAGAGTCGGCCTACAGATTTGGACTGGGTTCTGTCGCTGGAGGTAAGCCAGGATGAGTGCAAATTTGTCAGTTTTATTATTCCTCTTTTTTTTTCCTCTGATTTTCCACGTTGAAATATTAAAGGCAAACCTTCTGTCATCTATGAAATGGGACAAGAGCAAAGAGAACTTTTTTTTCCATATCTGCATGTGATCAGGGACTTACAAATGGCTCTTTTCTCTTACGGATCTGCAGATAGGCTTTCTAATGACAGGTTAATAATGAGGTTAGACTATAGGGATGTGCTTTTTAAAAACTAACATCCTTTACCTTTTCATTTGTTCAAGTGAAAATGCATAACTGTTAAGGGTATAGAAAGTTAGTATAGTTTTAAAAGTGTACATGCAAAATTACTTTTTTTTCCTTTTATCAGTTTTCTCTTTGACTCGAACCACCTCCCCTTTTCCTCTGAGTGACCTTACTTCCTTCTGAAATGTTGCTATTATTTGATTTTAGCTGTGGGAGCCACTGCTGTGTATCCTATCGACCTTGTCAAAACTCGAATGCAGAACCAACGATCAACTGGCTCTTTTGTGGGAGAACTTATGTATAAAAACAGCTTTGACTGTTTTAAGAAAGTGCTACGCTATGAAGGCTTCTTTGGACTGTATAGAGGTTAGTGCCATGGGCTAAATTCTTGTAAGGAAAAATAATAGTCAGAAGTTTGGCTTTCCATCCGAGTGCCTGAAATGTATTAGATAGACTGTGTTAAAATGGAAATGCAGCAGATTCTCAATTATCCATGCTAATGGGATAGGCTGGGGGCATGTAGGGCATGGCTAATCAAAACAGCCCGTAATCTGAAAGCCATTTATATTGCTCTGTGGTGTGTTTTATTTCTTAAAATCGTTATGTTTATAAACATCTTCAGCAAGTTTTTAAAAGGCTCGTATTGTTTGTGTCCTTGAAATAACTCCACTCACCAGGTAATAGGGAAAGGCATCCTGGGACAGGACAGGGCCTCCTGGGATTGATGGGTCTCCTGGAGCAAACACAGAGAAGTCCATCAGATGGTAACCAAGGGCTCAGTGGAGCCCTCCTGTCCTGCCTTTCTCTGAGTTCCCGCTGTTCCTCCCCTGCCTCTAACTCTGTACACCGTGGAATTGGCTCACACACTGCTCTAGCCAGGTCGTCCTTCTGGACCCAGCTGCTCTGTTAATCATCTCAGGTTCATTAAGCAAGGAGAACAGTCTAGAGAGTGTGCCATCACTCAGAGAAAGAATCCCACAGACCTGACTGCTTTCCCATTGGCTTTGGCCTAAAGAGGCATGCCATCTACAAAGAGAAAAAAAAACAAGTGATTCTGCGTCAGCTAAACCACAGTATCACAAGGCAGTTCAAGCTGAGCCATTTTGCCATTTGGCAACTGCAGAGCCGGTGGGGTCTTCCCTCCTTTCCCTGCCGCTGCTTGCTGCAGAAGAATAGTATTTAGCACTCTGCAGAGACAGACCTCGAAGCTGGCAGCCAGGTAATCCTGTGCCTCTAGGCCTCTTCTGCCACCTGCTGACTCCAGTCTTCATCTTAAGCACCCAAGTGAAAAGAAAAGAAAAGGGGGAAAAACAGGCCTTTCTGGAAATCTCTCACCTTAGAAACTGGGAGGTTTCAAACTCCAGAGAAGTTCCATTTTGCAGGTTCTGTTGTGCAGTAGATAACCACCATCAAAGGCCCTTTGATCTTTTCTTTGCCCTCTTTCTCTCACCCCGGCCTCTTCTGACAGTTGGGAAGGTCTTTGACCCCAGGTGATTGATGATGACCCTTACAGGGTCACTGCCTTCCATTTGAAATACTTTTCCCTCCTGGTGACAACAAACCTGCCAAATGAAATGTCTCCCAAGTAGTACAAGTTTAATGTCACAGTTCCTGCTTCACAGTGATTCGAGCAAAGGCGACCACCTTACCTGTTCGCCTGCGTTGTTTTCTGTAGGGAGAGCTTGCACCTCAAGTCAAACAGACGTCTGAGCCTTGGGGTTGCTTCACAGGTGACTTTTATGGCCTTTCCTTGGTATTGGCCTAACTTTTAAGGGCATCCTTAGAATAGTGAGGAATATTTGTGTCCCGCCGCATGTCTGTCATGTCCTTGTGTTGACCTGCAGAGTCTCTTCTGAATCAAGTCTCTGACCACACCTGGCAGGTCTTGATTCTTGGTTGCATCTGGATTTCTTTCCTTGACCTGTCCTCTTGACCTCATGGACAGAACGGCCTAAAGCCTACCTGAGGACTGAGTGCTGAGCTCATCGGGGCCGTCCCACAAACCTCGTGCTGTTGGAGACGTTACATCTGTGAGACAGGAGTGACTGAATCCTCAGGGGAGAGGGCGTGAGCGGTCTAGTAGGTAGAGGTTGAGGCTCACTCTGAACACCAAGGGGACAGCGCCTCCCCCATCCCTGGTTTAGAGATAGACATTTCTCTAACCTGCTTTGGGTACCAGAGCCCTAAGGGGCTCTCTGTCAGGAGATGATGAGTAGGCTGTGAATGTAAAAAGATTTGTTTTGAAAGTCACATATGTTCATTTCTCCCTGATTTCTTATATTTTTTGAGTAGATGATTTTAAAACAAAAGATTTACTATAAAACTTTGTTTAGCTCTGTCCTGTGATTTGGATCTTAAAGGCAAAGTGATGATTGACAGTTCTGATTTGAAACAATGATTAACAATCTTGCTCCATAAATGGTTTAGTCCTATTCTTGATTGGTTGGAGACCAGTTCCCTTTAGGGCCTTGCACAGAATCGTTAATTAAAATTGTATATAACTATTGTAAATAATTAATAATTGTGTATAACTACGTGTAAATGCTTATCATCAGGCAAGAGTCAGATCTGATGAAAACAAGAAACCGTCATTGGTAGCAAAAGATTAGGATAGAGACAAGACCTGAAGCGTGTCTGAGAATCAGTATTCTAACATGGTATATAAAGTCAAGATATGAAACTCCGACATGTGACTCTTTGACTACAAATTTCTCATTAAGTGTAATTTTATTGTTTAAAAATTTTATGATTCCCGGGGAAAACTGTTAAGTTTCATTTTTATGATTTTAAAATCGCTGCTGTTAACGCTTCACCTAGCAATGTTTGAGATGGTGTCAGACTGCATCTCTAATTAATAAACATATTTCGAAATATTGAACATACTTTTTCCTATTCTGGAATTTTGCTTAACATGTAATTTTCTGCATCAAGACATATATAATTGCTAATATTTCCTGAATAGTGGGATTTGGGAGTGTTGCGTAAGTAAGGTCCTTTCCCTATTTTAACATTAGCTTTATGTATAGTTTTGGGGGAAATCGGCAGTTGGCCTTGACGGAAGGTCAGTGCAGCGTGTATTCTTATTGTAAGGTTAATAAGCATCTCTCTCCCTCTCTCTTTTCTTCTTCTGAAATGAATACAGATCTCTAAAGGGAAGCTGTTTTTGCATTTGGAAGTAAGTTCTCGTGGAACTGCGAGAGTGAAGATTATTTTTAAAGAAGTCTGTTAGCACTCACCACACATGTTTTTCTCTCTCCTTTCTCTGCCAGTGGCCAGCATCTGTCTGCACACAGGCCTGGAAGTCACCCAGTCATAATCAGGGAGCATGTTTGAGTCACTGCCCCTTAGTCCAAAGGAGAGGCTAGTCAGGTCTTATTTTTCATCTCTCTGTGTTTCTTGGTCTCTGGAAGTCTCTTATTTAGGGGGGCTAAATTTTAGTTGTTAGAAGATCCCCTTAGAAGTCCTATGGGACTGAATCTGCAAACCTTCTCTATAATAAAGACTTCTGAAAGTGATTGATTTTCCTAGGTTTTTCTATAATTTTAGAAAATCAGGCCCCTAGGCTAAATCTGTCTATGTGAAGAAAAATAACACCCGAGATAATCCAGAGCTCTCTGAAGTCACTTGTAAAAGTCTTTCTCTGTTTCCTCCCCAGTCTTCAGATTGATTTAATGCACTCAGGTGTTTAAAATCCTTAATGAATTACCTGACAGCCCATTTGGTTTGAATGAATTGCATGACCAAATGAGTCAGTTATTGGCCTGCTCTAGACTTGGCGTAGTAAAGAAAAACAATTGATTGGGTAATCATCCGTAATTAAATGCTCTTAACATTTCAGGGATAACTGTTTCTGCCTTTAAGCTTTGCTGCACTCTACTCCCTTAGATGCTTCAGGTAATGAGATGAGTAGCCTTAGAAATTGGAAAATGTTTTGGGGAGGACCTTGGGGAGAAAGATGAATTCAAGAGAAATCAGGATCCATGAGAAATACTTTTTAAAGGAAAGTTTTGATTTTTGTTTCTGTTCGAGGGTGATGAGAGATTAGATCATTTTATGAATTAAACTTACTGTGGAACATTACTTTATCTTTGAGATAATTGGCAAAAAGAAAAAATGTCTTATTAATAAGCTCATTGATCCAGGTGTGCAAGTTTGAAATGTGTGTACTTTGGGTCGTCTGTGGTAAAAAGCATCATTTTCCGTCCTGGAATGTTCTCAAGGTGACATCTAGAGGATATTGTGGTGATATCTCAGGAAGTTATTGATATGTGTGCATGCTAGGAGGAAGTTCTGTCAGACAGCTCTTTTCTCCACGTCCCTTCTTGTGAATGGTTCTATAGAAGGGAATATCTAAATAGTATGATCCACAATGAGATTCCTTCTTGCATAATTCCTATGGGAAAAAATAAATTTAAAAATTCTAGCACCAAAATAAAAAGATTGGCGTTTCCACAACTCTGTTTCACATAACTTAAGAACCCATGCATCTTGGAACAAACCTCAGTGAATCTGTGAGCTTCACTGAGTTGTGGGTTTCATGCATGTCCACCAAAGCTTCTAATGAGTACAGAATGGATTGGTTTGAGTTTTGTCTTCTTGGCCAATTTCTGCACATTTTCTTTGAGGGTATTAAGGTGTGAAAAGATGAAAAGGCAGATATTTGGTCATCGGAGACCAAACAGAATTGAACAGAAGACTTGGGCAGTCCATGAGCTGGGTGATCAAACCTCCAGAAAGCTACAGTGAGCCAACGGAGCTGAGCACAGGGCATTCAAATGGGAGGCTAAAGTAACACTAGTTCAAATTAGGGTGGATCGGAGTGTTGTCCGAGGCCCCAGAGGGCTAGATGAGGACAGTGGTGAGCTTAGAAAATTGGGAAAGGTGACACGAAGATGAAACTAGATGTAGCCTGGAAAAGAGAAGATTAATGAACAAATTAGTTCCAGGCCTCAGGAATGATAATTTATACCCAGCTACTACTGCTGCTGAGGCCAAAACAAGGGAAACATTAAAACTCAGCATCAAGGATATAGTTTAGATAGAAGAAAAGATAACCAGGACTCTGAACATTGCCTTAGACCAGAGGGAGAAGCAGGTGGAGAAGGTACACCCTTCTTCCCATGACCTGTACTTCTAGAACCACTTCCCCCCACCCCCCACCCTCGGGTAGAGAAGGAGTCAGAGGTGCTGGTTTTTTTCTGGACCGTGATCATGCTCTAACACTCAGGGCCCCAAAGGCATCCTGTGCCACGGTTAAGTAAGATCACAGAAAGTTCTCGACCATTTTGAGTAGAACATGTAACCCAGATAAACAAGCATTTAAATCTTAATATCTGCCATTGTGCCTCATCTCCAGCCCCCCATTCCCCAGCTCCACCGTAGTCACCTTGGGGTGGAAAACTGCATTGCAGTGAGGGCTGTGAAAGGGGATAGTGTAGTTGGGAGGGTGGAAACGCCTCCTGCCTCGGGGCAATATGAGTCAAAGCGGACAGACAAATGGGAGGAGGTGGAGGGAGGGGAGAATGCTGGAGCAAGTGAAGAGAGAAGGCCACGGAAACAGGAGCAGGAATAAAAGCTGTGAGGCAGGGCACGCAGAGTGCTGATAGCTCCAGAATGAAGGTTAATCTGATGTTGAAAGCAAGGAGGGCTCTCTGGGAAGAGGTGGGCAAGTGTAGTGGCCTCAACGGTGAGGTCAGGAGGGTAAGAATTTAACATCGGAGCGGCTGCCTCCGGGCTGAAACTAGATAACACAAAAAGTGCTGCCTGTGGCTTTCGCTGCAGGAATGGGGTAGCTTACGCTTTAACTTCCCTTACCAAACTCTGCTGCCCCTCTCTGCCCTGAATGCCTTCTCCCCCATTTCACGAGCTCTAAGCTACCTTTCTCTGGGCTGGGCTGGCCACTCCTGAACTTGTTTTGGTCTGACCCGAGACCAAAATGCCACCCTAGTTAGGTAGTTTCTTTCCTGTTGTGGCCCCTCGGCATCTCTGCTCCTGCTTGTCTCGCTCAGTGTGGTCCTTTGGGACACCTGCTGCACTGTGGTACAGTGGGCCGTGGACCATCAGCTGGCTTCTCACCTGCCGCTGTCCGGGAGTCTCATGCCCAGTGGGATCCGAGAGTCTCGCCCGTTCACCAGGTCATAACCTGCAGCTTGGCTTTGCCATCCAGTACCTTCAGTGTTTCTAAAGATCCTAATATTGAGGACCTGGAGAGAGAGACGGGGACATGATGTAGATGCCCACACTTAGCCACCGTCCTTGTGTTGTGTGAAAGGGCCAGTCAGTGCAGGGTGCTAGCCCAGTGCGAGTTGGCCCAGAGAGAAGTTTTGGAACAGTCTGGGCCAGAAGAAATGCCTTTGCAGAGCAGGGAAGGAAGTAGGAGCAGTAACCCCACTAGAGTGAACAGGGAAAAGCTGAGCATTAGGGGGCATAGGACCCTGCTTTGAGTGTAGAATTGGACCTGATTTCAACTCTGAGTGCCACTGCCTAGGCATCAAATATCGACTTGGGACAAGCTGCTTAGCCAGTTTCCATGAAGGAAAAGGAGGAGAGTGATGATGCTGGTGATGATGAAGATAAAATAACAGCAACAAAAACCACTGTATGGTAGTTACTACATACTTAACACTGTCCTGAGGAAGTCATTTCATCTTTAAAACTACCCTGTGGAGGTGGTTCTGCATTTGTCCCCGTTTTACAGATGTGGAAACTAAGGTACAGAGAGATCCAGTAACTCGCCCACAGGTGCACAGTTAATGAAGAACAGAGTCAGAACGCAAACCTGGCAACTTGGCGCCAGGCTCCGTGCTCCTAATCACCTGGCTGTTGTGCCGTTCAGTAGAAACCACATTGTAAAAAGTTGCTTAGCATCAGAGACTGAGAAATGTTTACGTTCGTAACAAAAACATTCTTTTTTAGCTTAAAAATATAGCAGAAGTTATGTCAGTACTACTTCCTTATCTTTGCCTAAAGGAGGCAGGACCACTAGACGCTATCAGACCAGAGGTACCCTTCCTGCTTGGGGACAGATGCCCCTCAATTTTCGGCAGGGTTATATCACAATCAACCCATCATAAGAAAATCTCATAAGTTAAAAATGCATTTACTGCACCTAACCTACCAAGCATCAAGCTTAGCCTAGCTGGTTTCTTTGAATATGTGTCGCTCCCAGAGCCCGGTCAAGTTGTAAGTTGTAAGTCAGAGACTGTCTCGATTCTGGACGGGGAACACGATTCAGGCTGCATTGCCTCTTGTAGGCAAGAAGAGAATCAAGGACATACCTTAAACAAATAGGCAGAAAGAAACATCGCATTTTTTAATACATAATTTAGGTCATGAATATTTTCTGACTCTTTGTATACATTTACTCATATAATTATCATAATAAACCAATGAGTCATAATTAGCATCCTTGGTTTACCTGTGAGAGCCCTAGAGTTCAGCGTCCCCAAGATCACTTGGCGTGAAGTAGATGCAGACGGAGGTGCAGCGTGGGTCTGGCCGCCACCAGAGCCCTTGCTCCAGACCATTCCCTTCGCTGCCAACCATTGAAAATAAATACTTTTAATTAGGCCAGCTTCGTTAATGAGTTTCTTTCACAGTATCTCTCAACCCTGAGATTCTAGAATGTTTTACTTAAAAGGTTTTAAGTAAATAATGGCATAGTAGCCCTCTAATCCCGCACACTGCTCCTTTTGAGGTGCTGTATAAGCCCAGTCGGAGGCTCCTGATGGGGGCTTAGTCCCCACACCTCTGATGCAGTTCTCCCTGGTTGCACAAGGGACTGGAATCAGAGGGGATAGTGTGATTTATACCTCGCCCCTATGAAATTCGAAGACAAAATACTGTATTAATATTGTACCCTGTAAATCTTTTCTCGCATTAGCAGCCTTCTGGTCAAGTTTGCCAAAGAAGCATTGCCATATGTGCTGATGGAGCTGAGCTAAAATGAGAAGATTAGAAAACTAACCACACTAATAAATTTCATTTGAGGCAGTTGGAAAATAGACTGCTGTTTTGACAAGTTAGAAACAACACACACATCCATTCTCTGTTTCTAATGGTTAAAATGAATTTCCAGAATCCAACAGAAACATCTTATATTAGAAGCCTAATTTTTCTGCTGAGTTACCCAGATGTCAAGCATATATGTGCTTTAGACCTCAGTGTGATCGTGCTGAAGTGCCCTAATGAGACGGGCTGTTTTAGGCATTACTGGGCCATGTTACCCCTCCTCCCTCCAAAGTCAAGGACCCAGGAGGGTTACTGCAATTCCCACCTCACTGACTTTTCACTGTCCTGCAGATCATGACAAGTCCCAAAGGGTATTGACCTAGGAGGAAGGGTGTCAAGGCCCACATCTTTAGGGGCGCTCGGACTGTCACTTCAGCCACCTTCGTTTCCCTACTGAGCCAGGGGGCTCACCACAAGAACGGTACATACCTAGTAACTGCCTGAGTGCCAGCATCTGGCCCAGGTGTCAGGAATGGATTTGTGCTGTGGTTTTATTCTTACTGAGTTGAACTTGTTCAGTTAATATGGTGAAACTTGGGGGCCTCTGATCGTATTACTTCAACCTCCTAATTACTCCGCTTGCCAGGGATTCGTCTCTGCCCTTGCCATCTCTCCTTCACCTGCCTCTAGAACTTTTTACTTTTTGAAATTTGCTCTTTATTTTAAAAGAATTTGGTCCAAGCTCCTTAGTGTGGCCTGGGAGAGAGGAAGTACAGTGTTCTAGGTAGGAGCCCCCCTACAGGCAGACCTCCTGGGTTAAACCCCATCGCCCCATCTGATACCTGAGTGACATTAGGGGTCTGTCTCAGTTTCTTCATCTGTCGATGGGGCAACAATAATACAACATGAGTTACTGGTGTTGACGTATGTGGATTAACTGTGCCGATTCACATAAAGCACACAGAGTAGTGCCTGGGGGGTAATGAGTGCCCCCAAGTACCGCCTGTCGTCATTATCCCTGCTGCTGTTAGTTGCTACAGGGTCTGTGATCCAGCTGTAGCTTCCAGTGACCTTGCCTCGGCCCCGGATGTGCCATGATCCAGAGATTTTGCACGTACTGTTCCCTCTGCATGGACCCCTTGCCCTCCCATCTCACCATGTCTCCTTTCCCCACTGAATCTCACCTTATCCCTAAAAATCCAGGTCAAGTGTCTCCTGTCTAGCGCTTTCCTCCCTCCTGCAGGCAGCACAGTGGTTCTCTCCCTCTGTTCCCACAGTGCTTTGATGTCCCCGGGCTGTGGTCCTTACCACTCTGTTTTCGGGTGCTTTGTCCCTGTCTGGCGCACAGACACCCAGGCTTCCCTTTCTTCTAAACTGAGAATTTTCCCGGGGGGATGGCACACACCTCACATGTTTGCTGCACACTACCAAGTGCACAGAAAGCATTTGGTAAATGTTTGCCGAACAAATAAATATTTGCTGCTCTGTGTTTAGTCTTGAATACATGGTTTTCCGTTTTGTTTTGTTTTGTTTTGCTGTTCACAGTGCATTACTAAATTTATAGTGAGAAAGACAAACCTCAGGAGCGTGAAAAGCTGGCTGGAGCGATTGTGTCGAACACTGGAGTCATTTGGCTCTGTGGGCTGGTTTTTATTACTCCTTGAAAAAGACTGTCACGGCGTAGTTACAGAGACAAGAGATCATCATTTAAATCACAGTGCTTTCAACCCATCCATGGTTTTGGTCTACAATTTAATGATGAGAAAAATACCTCTAGCAAGTAACTATTTAACTAAACATTTTGGCACTTGACCTGAATGCAGAGAACAGAATGGCAATTGTAAATGTTAAGATGTAGTTTAGACAGCTTATCCCTGCGTTTTCCTAGTAGAAATTAATGTTGTGCTTTCATAAAGAAATAATAAAGCCTTTCTTATCATGTTATAGATATCATATTCTCTCATATTATATAGTAGAAGTAAAATAATAGTGAGTGAGTGAAGTTTGGGAGGAGAGAGTGCTTACCTTGAGTAAGAGCACTGGCTTTGCCCGGATGCTTTCCTGCTCACGTTTTCTGTGCTGCTTTGCTTCACCTAGTTCATAAAGAGCACAGGCCTACTCAAGCTAGCCAGAGCACGGGGGAGCTTTTGGTAGGAGTCACACTTGAGAGAAAGAAGGCAGGGGTCTTACCGGGATGCCAGGGCAGGAGCCCCACTGGAACCTGGCCTCAGTGGGACCGGAAGATGGTCCAGGCTGGCTTCCCTGCCTGCGTGCATTTCATGGGCCGTGTGTTCTCCCTCTGTGTCTCCATTTATTCTACACCCTCTTCTCTCTGCCAGCCCATTTCCTTTTTTGTATTCATGGTTTCTCCTTCCTCATGGCATTATCACAGACGTGGCTTCACTTGGCTGCTTTCCCCACTCCACATGGTATCCTCTCAGCTGTGCCTCCGCGCTGACTGGCTGATCACCTCTGAGTACTCCTTCACACCCTTGACTGGCTGGCTGCACTTTCAGGACCAGGCCACAGGGCCCAGGTTGCGGAGATCATTGGCTGCTTGTCCGTTAGGTGTCCTCCCCTTGTTCTGGCAGCTGTGGTGCTCGGGGTGGAGCAGGCTCAAAATACGGCTGCCTGGGGAGACATGGCCAACTCAAGAGTTCGTGGGGTCCAGACAGGTTATGTCAGCGAATAGGCGGGTGTGAGAGGTAGATACCATTTGCATACTAGACATAGGCCAGAGGTGAGTGTTGTCTGTAAGCATAGATTCTTGATGGGAGGTGCTTAGGTTTAAATCCCAGTCTCACCACAGGCTGATGTGTACAGCCCTCAACCTAGTGACTTTTGGCCACAGGCTGCTGCGTCAGGAAGATGGTGCAGGCATGGCTGGTCTCTCAGGAGAGGTTGCAAGTAGACCTTCTTGAATCAATGAATTAGAACGTTGTACTAAGGAAGAACAACACCGTGAATCCCCTCTCAAGGACCCCGTTACGATATGGGGAACAATATATTCTGATTCTCGAGGTTAGCTTCCCATGAGTTTTTAAGAAAAGGCATCTGCCTTTGATTTAATTTTATTACAGCAAATAAAAACATTTTTTTAGTGTAAATATTAGGTCCGCTACTATTGCAACTACCTCTCCTAGAAGCAGCCCTTTCCTGTCCAAGACCACACCTCCCCCTTGTGCTCTGATTCTTACTTGATTCCCACTCAGGCCAACACGTCCAAAACGGAGCCCTTAGCCTTTCACCCCCAACCTGTGACCCTGCAGAGGCTTCCTTCTGCTACCCAGGGGTTCATGCTAAAAACTGAGCCATTGCAGTCAAACCCATTTTTTCTTGGAATCACAGTCTCTTCTCCTGCATCCCTCCCCCCCTCCCACACACACATAGAACACACTGTGTCCTGTTTATTTTCTACACAGCAACAGGAGTGGCCTCTTAAAACTATGAATTAGCACATCACTCTCCAACCTGGTCAAAACCCTCCAATTCTCATCTACCTGTGGACATTTGAAGCTCAGGACCCCTGCCTGCGTGTGGCTGCAGTGCCTGGGCCCTCCCGGGCAGGCCTCCTGCAATGGGGCACACTGCTGTCCACCCGCTCCGTGAGCACCCCGGCTTGTCCCTACTCTGCTCTCTCTGCCGTCTGTTCCCCTCCCTGGAATGCAGTTTCCCCCAGTGGTTACTCCTTCAGAAAGGCCTCTCCCTCCTTCTGTCTGAGACCTTTCAGAGCAAGAGCAGTGCTTATCATGTGCTCGTCACTGCGTCATGGTTGCTGAGTGAGTGAGTGGTTGAACTGTGGGCATTTAGGGGTGGAGAAGGATGAGGAACGTGTTAGAAAAATATAATGTAGTCACCAAAGTTCACTCATTTAAGAGGCAGGAGGGAAAAGAGCAGACTTGCTGTGGAATGAGATTTCCTAGATCATTAATGCTATTGATTCGCCCAATGTGCAGATGATCGGGAGTGTGAGAGGGGGTGTGCTCGGGCTGACGTGGCTGTAGGACATTAGTACTTCAACTTTCCATTTTGTGTATTCTCATGAAAGGTGATAGAAAACCACCACAAAGATCACCCCGGTTTCTACATGGTAATCCCTTCTTTAGAGCTGTTAATTTGTTTAGTTAATGCTACTTTATTTAATATACTTCTACTTTCTGTTGTTTTTAGGTCTGTTGCCGCAGTTATTGGGAGTCGCCCCAGAGAAGGCCATAAAACTTACAGTAAGTCTTTTGAGTTGATGCTTCTTATTGAAGGCGTTTGCACACACTCAGGACTGTAGTAGATATTCATGCGTGAAACGGCAGGTTTGTGTTTCCTCAGCTGCGTGCGGATTCGGACACACAGCACCCACCACACACAGCTTTTCCTTTCTCCCCATTCAACCCTGAACATCTAAGAATGTGATGAGTTGTTTGAACAAAGGCTTTTTGGTGGTTGTCACCATTGTCACCATTGTCATCATCCTCACCGTTGTGGTACCGGCAGCAGCGGCAGCTACATCCCCTCCAACAAAGTAGCATGTTGGTACTTCACATGTATCACCTATTACTGTTTTAACCTCAGGTGAAGCATGCCCACAGTTTACAGACAAGGGAAGTGATACCCACAGGGTTTAAGTGTTTGCCTGTGCTGACATTATGTGTGAGTGGGAAACCCAGAATTCAGAATCAGATTTTTCTGACTCTAGAGCGTGAACTCCTTGAATTGCACCTGCTGTTTACAGAATTCAGGTTTAGGGCACATCCTATAAGCATTTGCTAAAGCCACGTGTTGAGGGGCCTGAGCAGGTGTTGAAGCCGACCCTTCATGAGATGGCTTCTCCAGTGTCTGGCAGATGGCAGGTACTCAGTGAGTGTCTGTGGAACGGGTAGATGCCGCACTTACATCACCAAGGGCGTGAGGCCCAGAAAGTTAAGCTCCACTTTTAGATTGGGCTATGTAGGCTTTGTACCTGGGATTCTCCTTTTACTGTCTTAATTATATGACTGTGGGGCAGTTAATCTTTTCTGGCTTTTATCTTCCAAAAACATATGATTGATCCTTAAAATTGCTTATAATGAATACTATTTTGAGACTATTATGCTTAATTAATTAATTAATGTTATTAACGTTCTTTGAGAATCCTTGAGAAAGTTTTTAGGAACTGAATTTTGACTAAGTTGAAAAATCTGCTCCGCCAAATTTGTCTCAATGATGAGTGCTATTTTAGATTAAGTCTTGTTAGAATTCTGACTTGAAAGTAATTTTTAATCAAACCCTATAAAGCAATTTTTAAGTTATAAAGTATGTCTTCATTTTGTCTCTATTGTCAATATGTCTCTCTTTTTTGTTATTATACAGGACATACTTGAATTATAGGCTTGTAAGTCATCAATATTTTAATTTTTTAAAAGATTTTATTTATTTTTAGAAAGAAGGAGAGGGAGGGAGAAAGGGAGAGAAACATCGATGTGCAAGAGAAACATCGATCAGCTGCCTCTCACACATCCCCAATGGGGACTTGGCCCACAACCCAGGCATGTGCTGTGACCGGGAATCGAACCAGTGACCGTTCAGTTCACAGGATGATGCACAAACCATTGAACCACACTAGTCAGGGCAATATTTGAATTGTTTTATCCCTGAAATATCAAGAGTACACAAACATACACACATAGACACATATACAAGGGGGGGACCCCAAAAACAAGAATTAGTTATTAAAAGTTGTGTATTAATTTTTATATGTTTAAACTTCAGTCATCTTCAAAGTACTCTCCACTTGATGCAATACACCTATTGAGACTTTTTTTTCCACTGCTCAGAATCGTTTTTGAACCTGTTGATTTTGATGCCTTTTAGTGCTTCTGCCATTTTTTGTTTCATCTCTTCCACATTGATAAAACTTTTCCCTGTGATGGCTTTTTCATCTAGGAAAACAACACAAGTCACTCAAGGTGAAATTGGGTGAATAGGGAGGGTGGGATGTCAGGGTCATGCCATTTTTGGTCAAAAACTGCTGAACACTCAGTGTGGTGTGGGCAGGTGTGCTCATAAATCACCCATCATGAAATGGGCAAATGTGTTGAAGAAATCGTAAAAAAAAATCACTTAAGCTAAATGCACCCTCTCACAACAACACCAGCTAGTATGCTAATACAGCTGGCTTCCTAGAACACTCACCTAGTAGGGGAAGCCTGTACTACAAGGGGCCCGCCCTCCAGAAGATAATTCTGGGTTTTTTGGGGTCCCTCCTCATATATTTTTCCTTTATAAAACTACATCTATGCCAGTGAGAGCACTTCTAAGATCTTTAATTTATTTAGTTTGTGATTACTTTAATAAAGTGACAGAAAAAATAACATACTTACTGATGTATACTTATATGTGTTTAATGACTTTCTTTATATTTTTCATCAGCTTCTGTAAATATTTTTCTTCAAGGTGAATGATTTTGTGAGGGATAAATTTATGCACAAAGATGGTTCGGTCCCACTTGCAGCAGAAATTCTTGCCGGAGGCTGCGTAAGTACCTCTTGCAGATCTCTACATTGAAAGATTTGCTTCACATGCACATCACCACCGTGGTGAACAAGTGCAGACTGAGGCTTCTGTTCAACCACAGATCCTGTACAAGGCAGAGTCTACTAGGGCGCCTCGCCTTTTCCTAGCAAGCGAGCCATCCCTGAGGTGGAAGGGTAAATGTTTCTGATCTTATTGCCTGTTAACCATGCCTGTTGAATTTGTCATTGCTTGCGGTTGGTGCTGCAATAGAAGTCATTTGGGGCAGAAATGTTTGGCCTTTGAAAAATCTTTGCTAGCCTTTTCTAAAGTTAAGCTTTAGTTCATTGTCTCCTCTTGGCACTCTCTACTGGGTCGGGCACTACGACGAGTAGTCTGAAGCCAGCAGCCTTGGCTCTCTGCTTTGCTTTACCTCCTAAGTGCCGGCAGCTCTTCAAGCCTCCCAGTGCCTCTGCGGGGAGGACCCTGGGAAATAACCGGCTGGGTGTGCTCTGCATTGTCAGCAATGCTTGGAATGAGGATTTCTCTGTGCAGATAAACAACCTGCATCTTGTTCTTCAGCTCAGCAAAACACATCTTGTTTTACCTTATGTACAGGTTTGCTCATGTGAATGTAAACACTCTGAGTAAACTGAACTCTCATACAAAGAATGGCGCTATTTCCAGATAAGGTCGGTTAAATAAATGGGCTTTGATCACTAGGGCAATACAATATTGGTATATTTTTCTTCTAAACCTACAGTTTTTATAAAAAAAATGAGGTCACTTTTATTTTTTAACTAGCCTGCTCTATTCAAGCAACAGTATTTATAAAATAATCTTTTCTTGAGAATCATTGAGATAAAAGCTGGGCAAATACCTGGGAATATTAAATCTTTGTTTGGAAAGGGCCTGTTGTCCTGTCTAGCATTGAATGGGGGTCCCGTGAACATAGCAGAAGCTAAGAAGTCCGGGCCCTGGTAATTCTTAGGAGATGGGTGGGCCTGGGCCACTGCCTGCCTCTCTGTTTGATCACTGACCTGTCGTAGACGGCCAGGTAGGGTCCCCTCGTCCTGTAACTTTAGGAGCATTCAGGATGAAAAAGGCAGCCTTCAATGCCCTAAATAAAAAGGGCACACACACGATAATAATAATGAAAAAGGACGTTAGGAGTTGCAAAAACTGTTCCTCATTTAGAACAACTACGATTTCCACCTGAGTTACTAGATTTTCTAACTTTAAACCTGCGTATCCATAGGTTGTATCTAGCCTGGCCTGCAGGCTATTCCAAGGGGCCCGGGGTGGCAGGGCATTTCAGTAGGTCAGATGGGTTGTTTTGTTTTGTTTTGTTTTGTTTTGTTTTAAGTCAGGTTTTAAACCTGATGAAAATGCATGATTATATATCTCGGTAAGAATTTAAAATGTGAAATTAATTATGTGATACGGCTCAAGATTTTGGCAATAATCTAGAGGTTTATTTTCTTCTTAATGAAAGCGTTTCGCCTGCACATGGGCCCGGGTGCCAAGGAGATCAGTCGTGGCACGTATTGCCTACCCTAGGTGGTCTTGTTTTCTCCTATGCGGTCGCCCATTTCAAACACAAAGCCCAGACTGGCATCAGAAGTGGTGCCTCGTCACTGTAAAGAGGTGCAGCCCTTTTTCTAACTAGATCTAAACACAGGCTTAAAACTGGAGCCACTTGGGCTTTACAGCTACTTAAAATATCTGTGAAATGAGGTTTGCCATCCTTCATCTCAAAAGCTGGGAGACAGTGGTCCTCAGTGTTTCAAGTCTCCTGTTTTGCCTTTTAATTTTTTTTTTCAGTCATGGCTTTAAGAAGTAAGAGTTTATTTTCCAGGTAAGCAATCCTGTAGGTAGCAAACAATCCAAGCCCCTAGATCTCTGAGGAGTGGGAGGGAGGAGTCCATTTTCACTGTGGTTTTTTTAGTAGCAGCAGCGTCTCTCTCTGCTGGCTCTGGCAGAGTTTCCCTGATCACCCGAGCCAGTCATACCTCAGAAAGTCCTTGTGCGTCCACAGCCGTGTCTGTCCAGTCGGGAATACAAAGGGTTTTGAAAAGGCGTGTCACATGAGCAGTGCCCCTTCTTAGTTCACCCAAGCATTTCCAGGCGTTGACTTTTAAGTCCCTGGGGAGGTCACCTTGCTTCATTATTACTGAGAATTAGTACACTTGGCTGACTTTTGCACTTGTAATCAAAGCTGCTCATTTCTTTGAAGAAGGCCTTTTCTGTTTTATAATCTGTTTTCTGCAAAAACGGAAAATATGCAGGGAGGTCTTTGTCTCATAGCCTTTATAGCACTTAGCTAAACTGATAGTATAATAATATAATGTTTTATTTTATAGTTTTTTAGACAAACAACAAAAATAATAAATAGTAAATTTGGAGGAAGATTTTGGAGGAAAAGGAGTAAAATTCTATTCATTTATTTTTGATATAATATACATAACTGAATTGGTTAAAAATACTTTTATTGATATAGAAAAGGGTGAATCTATTCTTAAATTCATCTTTTTCATATTTAGTTTTAATTTAGAGCACTGTGAAAAATTTGACTTCAGTTTATAGATTCACACTTACTTGTAGTGATATATTCAGCATAGTTCAAAATGAAACTAAATGCTGAAACCAGAGCTTACAAACTCTTAAGTTAGAAAGGTTCTTGTGATGTGTGTTTTTTTCCATAAGTTTGTTTTCTGTTTTCTAAATTAGGCTAGAAGCTATAGGGGTTTTGACACAGATGTGGACCCTCAGGTGTCTCTGCACAAAATATACATGCCTTTGGTTTCTTTCCATCCTTCCCCTTCTTGGGTCCGGAGCTCAGCCCCTGTAGGGAGACATGATTGGCAACCACTATCAGTGACGACGGAGGCTCTCAGTAAATTCGGCAGAGGAGAGAGGGCCTGTCACCACTACCCATTTCCAATTAGGTTCCCAGTGACTTTGAAAACTCACATTATCTCTGAGTACATTGTTATTGCCATGTTGCTGTTACTTTAAGAAAAAAATATTCTGTAACGCCACATGGGCCGTAGGTTGCATCCCTAATTCAATAAAATAAGTGTGTACTGACTATGTTCTGTGCATCTAGTGGAATAGCAGGTTGAAATCCCAGGGAGACTGGAATTCTTTGTGATCTTTTGACCTTAAGATCATCAGATAGGGAAACATAAATGACGCCATGACTTATTGGAAGATATAAAAATGATGATCAGCCCTGGCTGGTGTGGCTTAGTGGATTGAGTGCCGGCCTGTGAACTAAAGGGTTGCAGGTTCGATTCCCGGTCAGGGCCTATGCCTGGGTTGCAGGCCGGGTCCCCAGTGGGGGGCGCACAAGAGACAACCACACAATGATGTTTCTCTCCCTCTCTTTCTCCTTCCTGTCCCCTCTCTCTAAAGATAAATAAATAAATAAAATCTTTTTTAAAAAAGAGGATCAATTTATTTGGCACGCAAAATCACATTGAAATAAAAAGAAATGAAATAACATTCACCAGAAAAACAAATGTCAAAAAGTATAAACCTGTGTCTTATAAAGCTCATATTATTAAAAATTATTTGCATACTAATAAAAAGTAATAGTATTCTGTAATAATTTTTGGAAAAACAAGTGAACATGCTTTTTGAACAGTAGTCCTTTATAATAGACCCACTGTATTTTTGCATTGAGATGCATACACATGCATGCATATTTTTGTGTGTGTATACATAAATATATCTAATGCTTATGGGGGTTTATATTCATTTTAAGTGGGTAAAGTCATTGGTACGCTCTTGTCACTGGTGCTGAAAGGGATTGGTGAGAATATCACCCTCGGGAAAGACATGGCATGAGGAGTAACGTTAACTGCTGTCCCCGGCACGTACGGTTGCCTCTGTTGTTGTCGCCTGTATTTCATCATAATGGTGTTGCCCACATGCATGAAGTTTTTGTGCCTGTTCGTACAGCTTGTGTCAGATACCATTTTTAAGGCAAGTTTTTACTATGCATGTTATTTTGCATCACATTTAGTTCCAGTTAACCTTTATAATTTTGAAAAGCAAAAAGATGCAGACGCTCATGTGCACACCACTTAACTTAGGACATCAGACCTGACAAATGCAGCTGGAGCTCCTCAGGTACCTGTCCGGTAGCTTCCCCCAGCTCATCTCCCAAGGGCTAACCCTACCCTGAAATTGGTGTTTCCCTTTTCCATGCGTGTCTTGACACTCTTTTTTTTTGACATTTGAGTATATCCCTAAGCCATATAAATGTTTGCTTTTGGATGCTTCATTCTGACCCAGTGCGGTAGGAGCAACCCAGAGGATTCCCACATTGATGCCTTTGCGTTTTTTCCCATTAGTGCCCCTTATGCTTTGCTTGTCAGAAAACAATAGTAATTGGGAATATTATTTTCAGATGTTACATTGTGGCATACAGTGAGCATGTCTGTTATAGATGTGTATGTTTATAGGATTTTATATAGATATAGTTGGAACCGTGTATTTATTTAACCAAGTTTTTGTAACTTGAGGTTTCTTTCCTAGACTACAGTCATTTCTTCAGCCTTACCATTTAAACTCATGTCCCATACTGAGTAAATTTAAAATTGTAACCCTCCCTACTCTGTCTTACTGTCCCTCCTCCCTCTCTCCTTCCTAATGGGAATGATTTTAGCAGTGTTTCTCCATCATTGAAGAGGAGAGGTGTTCTGGTCATCTATTGTTATATAACAAGTCATCCTAAAACTTAGTGGATTCAAGCCACAATTTATTATTATTCTCTCGTGGTTCTATGAGTTGACTGGGTTGAGCTGGGTATTTCTTACTTGTGGGCCCTGTATTGTTATAGGTAGATAGCAGCTGGACTGGAATCCTAAAGGCTTAACTGAGATGCATGTCTAAGATGGCTCACATCTGTGGCTGGTGGTGATGCTTGCTGTTGGCTAGGAGTAGCCGGGGCTGTTGTCCAGCTCACCTGCTATGGCATCTCTGTACCTAGGGCTTTTCAAACCTTAGCAGCTCCATCCAAAGAAGGAGCTTCCCAAAAGCAGACATTCTAAGACTTCTGGGCAAAAGCTGCAAGACTTTGATCTAACCTTGAATGTTACTTCTTATGATCTAACCTGGAAGGCCACTTCTGCTGGATTATATTGGTCAAATAAACCACCTACACCAGCCTAGATTCGAAAAGAGAGAATTTTATTCTACCTCTCAATGAGAATAATAGCAAAGAATCTATTGCTATTGATTCTATTGCTATTACTGGAAGGATCAGTAAGCAGTGTTGTAGGACAAGAACATCCTCATTGCCCTCTACTTTATGAAGATTTGCTAGTTAATCCCATGTCTTCTCTGAAGATCTACTTCTGGTTCTAGAACCCATTCCTGCTCCAGATTGCTCTTGGTTGCAGGGAGCAGAAACTCACTAAAGTACAGTACAGAGTGAAAGTTTACCTGAGGGGTGTACATGAAGTTAAATCAAAGGCCCTTGAGAACTGAGGCAGCTCTGGGAATTGGCTGCTTTCTCCATTTTCTCCTCTTAGCCTTCTTGGTCATTCTCACAGAGACTTTGCATCATCTCTCTGCATATTTTTTTTCAGACTTTATTTTTTTTTGCAGTTTTAGTTTCACAAAATTGAAAGATGCAGGGACTTCTCATAGACCTCCTGCCCTACACCTGCATGGCCTCCCCCATTATCATCATCCCCCACCAGAGTGGCACATTTATTACAACTGATGGACCTACACTGACATGTTGCAATCACTCCACATCCATAGTTTACCTTAGGGTTCACTCTTGGTATGTTCTTGGGGTTTGGACAAAGGTGTAAAGACATGTATCTTTCATGATAACATCATACAGAGTATTTTCACTGCCCCGAAAATCCTCTGCCTGTTCATCTCCCCATCCGTCCCACCCTGGCAACCACTGATATTTTTACCCTCTTCATAGTTTTGTGCCTTTTCCAGAATGTCCTATAGTTGGAATCATATAGTATATCCTCTTTCCAGGTTGACTCCTTTTCACTTAAATGCACTAAACAATTTTCTGTGTTTTTTCAAGACTTGATGGTTGACTTATTAGTGCTCCAAAATATTCCTTTGTCTGGAGGTACCACAGTTTAGCCATTCACCTATTGAAGGACATCTTGGTTTCTTCCAAGTTTTGGCAATTATAAATAAAGTTGCTATAAGCATCCTTGTGCAGGTTCTTGTGGAAAACATAAGTTTTCAAATCCTTTGGGTAAATACCAAGGAGTACAATTGTTCGATATTATTGGTAAAAGTATGTTTCGCTTTACTATAAACCTACAAACTGTCTTCCAAAGTGGCTTTACCATTTTGCATTCCCATCAGCAATGAATGAGAGTTCTTGCTCAATGTTCCTGCCGGCATTTGGTGTTGTCAGTGTTCTGTGCATCTTCTTTCTTTGCCGATCCATTTCTTCTTTCCCTCGTGGTGTTGACCTCCTCAAGAATTACTTTTGTGTTCTTGCTGGCCATCTGGCTTCTCGCCCTACAGTATGACCTTCAGCTTCTTTTCATTTTCAGCCCGAGCTAATTAGCTCAAGTTGCTCAATTTTGTTTTTCATTTAATTATCAAGAGAGGAAATCTCATGGGCAAGCCTCATCTTTATGTGCCAGGCCACAGAGCAGCCTTGAGTTGTGCTCCACCTAGATATTAATAACCCTTCTTAACAAATCCGGTTGTTTTAGTCATCTATAAATGCATTCAAACTTTTCTTGTAGAATTTTTATTTTAGCTTGAATTCAATAAGTATTCTTTTAATACTTATTGAAGTCTTTGTACTTTTGTCATAAAATATACCCAAAGCCATATTCCTTATGATTGAACTTGAAATCCATTGACATTTCAGACCCAATCATATCGAATCAAGGAGAAAACTTCCCCATGTAAGAACACGTGTGCTCTGGCGATCAGAGCTGGTGAGTCAGACTGTCCGAAATGGATTTAATTCCTACTTTTGCACTCTTTCTCTTCCCAGGGTTTTCTGTGGACATGTGGACTCACAGTGGAGTTTTCTTCACGCAGTTTTTGTTTCTCTGGGCAAGTCTCTGTGCACATTTCCTAGTTATAAATATTGAAGGACATGAGGCTCAGTCATTGAGTCGAATTTCTATTGAGTTGGTCCTGTGTGGCATGTCAAATAGCCAAGATTTATTATGTATTATGCTGATGCTATGGAAATAAGGTTATTTTTTTAATGTTTGCATCTTTATAATTCATTTTTAGCTTAATGAAAATCTAATGATTAGTTGCATCAAAGTTTATAAACATCCTTGTACCAAGGGTGAACCCTCGGTGCATTCTAGACCAGTAAGGGTGGCCTGCCTGTCTACGGGCTGCCTTCGGTGGCTCGGCAATGTCATCTTATTGGGGGGAAGTTCAACTTGTGATGGACACTGAGCCAGCCAGATGTCTCTTTTCTATTTTCCTCTTCTTCCCTCTTTGGGGAAAGTCTCAGAGTTGTTTGACTTAACACAGTTCAAATGTTGGGCCATCCTTCTGGCTTTCTAATAAAGAGAGGACAGGTTTGTTATGATATGAAAATATGAAGAAAGATTGGGTCGCCACTTTCATACAGTTAAGGTACTTTAGACATCGAAGGTCTGTAAATCATTAAATGATTCTGGTGTAGTAGTCAAAATAGACATGTATAACAGGCAGGGCCCAAATGCGAACATATTTGACAGGTCTGTAACTTAATTGCTTTTTAATGTCAGTCAAACAGATTCTACTTTGGTTTCTTGGCCAAGCTTCATAGGCCTATTAAAACCCTATGACAGCGATTTTTAACTGGTGGGCCGCGGTGGGCACAGTAGTGTGCTGTGAGCATTTTTCAAACATACAATACCTGACTATTTAGTCAGGGGCACTGACCTCTTTTCCCTTAGGTTGTCAAATAAAAAATAACAACAGCCAATGCAACAATAACTGTCCATGGTGAATGAATCAAAATTATACCAATTTTTTGTGTCAGATCAGCAAAAAAACACATTTTTTTGGTGTGCTGCAGAATTTTAGTAATTAGTTTATGTGTGCCGTGAGATGAAAAGGTTGAAAATTGCTGCCCTATGAAGCTGCTCTATGAAGTTGAAAATGCAAAACTTAATATTTATAAAACATGTAAACAATATAGCCTTTTTCTGCCTTACCATGTAGTTGAGAAAATTTCAGTTTGGTATCTGTCTCAAAAACAAGTGATGAGAATCTACTCTCTTTTCAAAGTTCTTTAAAATGTAAATTACAGATTTTTCTTTTAAGAGCTTAATTTATATACCAAGTCATAGGAGAAAATCCTGTACTGTTGTATGTTTAGAGATGTATGTTTAGTCACAGCCTAACTAGGTATATGTTAGTTTGCTAGGGCTGCCGTAACAAAATACCACAGACTATGTTGCTTAAGCAGCAGAAATTTATATTCTCACACTTAGGAAAGTTAGAAGTCCAAGATCAAGGTGTCCGCAGAATTGGTTTTCTTCTGAAGCCTCTCTGCCTTGCTTGCAGATGGCCATCGCCCCTCTGCCCTCACCTGGTCACCCCCCATCCGTGCCTGTCTCTCCTTCTCTTCCAAGGACTCTGGTCAGATCAGATTAGGGCCCACCCTTAAGATCTCTTTTCACCTAAATTACCTCTTTAAAGGTCCTACCTCCAAATACAGTCACACTCTAAGAGAGAAAGTTAGAACTTCAACACAGAAATTTTAGAGGGACACAATTCACAGCCCCTAACACTAGGGGTAAGGATAAAGGTTTTTTCCTCACCTTGCAGTGTGGACTCATCCCTGGTCACAGCGGCTGGATAGCCACTCTGGTGAGGGCGCCAGGTCTGACGCTTCCCATTCAGAACGGATGGAGTGAGGGGCCTCTGAGCCTCGTGTTGCATCCCCCCGGCCCCCACATTTGCCAGCTTCCCTGGAGGCTGCTTAGTGCCTGTCCTCAGTACTTAGGAACATCAGTCAACTGCTGTTGGGCACTGAATTTCATTTAGTGTATCTACCACTATTTGCTGAGTATCTGTTTGGTGCCTGTGATCTTTCTATATGATACCTGTACTATATACAAATTATTTTCATGTCTTCATTTAACATTGAGTTAGTAGGAGACTAAATGGAAAACATGCTGAAGCTTAGATATCTTAAGAAATCTTTGTTTTCCAATTTATTAAAAAATCAAATACTGTCATCACTTGAGTATTTTATATGTAAGGAAAATCATTAGACATTTACTGTTGTAGACCTTTTTGGTAGTTAGTTTTACTTGTATCCAAATAATCAAAATAATGTATTTGGGTTTTAGTTTTAAAGAAAGTCATATTCCATAACTTCATATTAACCTATTTTTGACACAGGTAAGTACACATTTTAGAATGTCAGCGCGCAATTAGATATTCTTAGCACGTGTCGTTTATGAAAAGCACTTTAAGTATACTCAATTGAGCATAATTAAAATATCAAGATACATATTCTTCATATAGATTTTGCCACTTAATTTTTTAAGTAGCTATAAGTAATCTACCATGTGAATTCAAATTAAAGGGAGGTGATTAAATTACAGTTAATGCTTTTAGTTTAATATATAGCAGGAATTATACTATGTTAAAAAAGTACTGCTGTTTTCTGTGGACAGCAGATTGATGAAAAAATTGATCTTTTTAAATGCAAGGCTGTTAATATTCTCTGCATATTCTCAATATTTGCCTAGAATGGTTTGGGGGTGGGGATATAGTAAGAAAACATACTTTTTCATCTGGTTGGGGGGGTGTTGAGTCAACTTCCTAGGGCCTGAGAAAGAATGTTCGGGGATACTGTCTTGGTTAGTAACGAGGCATTAGAGAAAGGCTTATTTAGTTCCTAACAGGTGAGAGAAAATGGTTTATGGGGAAGTATGAACCGGGGCTCCTAAACTGATCCTTTTGGTAATGTATTTAAATAATATTTTATGCTGACATTTTCTGTGGTTATAATAACAAGCAGTCAGCCTTGGCAAGTCATTTTTAAGGCACATAGAACTTTCAAAGGTGCTTGCTCACAGTTATCAGACCTAAAGTATGTCAGGGTCATTGTCGCGAAGGTCGCTGTTCTTGGAGTGGGGAAACTGGGCAGTACATTAGGGTTACGTTGCCTTTCTAAATCTTTGATTTCTTGAAATTCTTGTTTTTAAAAAAGAAATTGACGCACCACTCCTCACAATAAAGTTACCCATTCAGAGTCAGAAGTGTTAACAGTGAAGTAAATCATTCTGTAGCGTGGCAAGAGGAATTGGGGAGGCAAAATGGTGAAAAAAGAGAAGAAGGCAAGCTCACAGACGCATCTGGACACTGAGCAAAAGCTGTGACTGGAGTCCACTTCACGCTCTTTGCAGACTGTGTAGTCCATTTCAGAGAGGGGGTGTTGGAAGGAAAAAACCTCTATTTTTACTTCTGGCCAAGAGGACTGTCTCATGTGAAAGATCGGAGCATTTGGAAAGAATAATGCTTTGCATCAGTAGACCCCTGTTCGTTTGAGAAGCCTGGTACTTGGGTTTCCTGCTGACATAGTTGCAGCTTCCACAGTCCCGTTTTCCTTTCTGGTTGCTCTCAGCCTTCCGGGATGCCCAGGTGAACTTAGGAAGATCGTGAACACCAGACAGGAACCACAACAGCTCAAGCTCATGTGGAGATGGGAACATTCATTTGGATTGATAGCAGGATGAGGCATCCAGCATCCACTTGGGATAGCTCTACAAGCCCCCCAAATTAGAAGTTGCCCTTGACCATTGAGGGTAATTGTGTTGCCTTCACTTCTAGCAGTGGCGTTACCTGGTCAGAAGAATGTGCACTGTCGTTTTCAGCACTGGGGAACCTTTTGTGCTACATACAATTTAGTCTCCCTCTCAGTCCCCTTTGTGAGAGTGGTTCACATTTTCAAAGTGATTCGCCAGTGTTGGGGGCAGTCCACACCTGAATGGAAAGCAGAGACCAGTCCCACAAACATGATGTGGTGAACTGAGCTAGTTACCTTTCTGGCCATTGCCATTTTTACCAGCTCCTACAGCAAGGCACGATTAACCATTTCTCAATATCAAAAGTGTTTCAAAATTTTAAATGCCCACAATTTATTGACTGTCCACTTAAATTTAATGAAATAAAATTAAATGAATTTAAATTAAAAACCATTCGATTATGTTTAGCTTTACTACATTATCCATCACTCACTTAGGTGTGTTCTTCTTTCCACCCTTTTTTTTTTTTTACCTGATATAGCTGCTTCCTACCAAACCTTAGTTTAACTGTGCTTTCCTCATAAAGTAAGTGTAACAGATTTCTAGGGAAAGAAAAATTTGAGAACTCATTTGTACTGGCTTTAAAGGAGTTTGGTAAGTTAGGTTCACCTAAACAGAGTTCTGTCCTACATTTATTAATAGTAATCAATACCACTGATTGAGCACTACAGTATGTTAGGTACTGGGATCAGCGCCTTAGGGGCATGTTTTCATTTAATTGTCATAGTCCTGCCAACCATAGCTAGAGTATGTGCACCATGTGGGTAGGGATCTCCGTCATTCCTGTTTGTACCTGCTGTAGACTTGACACACAGTCCCTATTTGTGGAATGCGTGAAGAGCATTATCATCAACATGCTCATTTTACAAATGAGGTCAGCTTGGAGTAGCTTAAGAAGTTGGCCAAAGCCTAGGATGTCAGCCATGGTGCCGTACTGACTCCCAGCAGCGCCCCCCATTTCTTGACCCATTGCTCTGTGTCACTTCACAGTGTGTTTGTAAATTGGTGTCATCTCTGTGGTCCAAATGAGAAATCTAAGTCTTAGCAAGTTGAGGGACTGCCAGAATCCACATATAAGAAAATGATAAAGCCTGAATTAAAATCCAGGTCTGTGTGACTCAAGTGATCTCATACTGAGCCACTGTGCTATATTTAGGTAAAACTCACACCAGTATAATTATTTTGTTAGCCCATTTGAGTGAAATTAAAAATATGTGCTAGTTACACATGTCTGAGTCTAAATTATCCCTCAAGGAATCGGACTTGGCATGATTTAGGGCTTTCACTGCCTAAGGACCTGGGGCTCTCTTATGATTTATTGTCTAATCTACAAAGAAAACGCTGATGTATCCAATAAAAAATGGAGAAAACTTCTTTTTCATATTTCTTGAAGTACTGTAGTATCTCTGAATCATTTATTTATCAGGCAGATACTCTGTTTAAACAAGAAGGAAAAAAATGAAAACAAATCTGTTCTAAAGCACAGCCTTTTTGACACAACAAATCGACATAACGGTTCTGAGCTTGGGTTAGGAATCAGGCCAGCCTTGGGGTCAAGTTCTGTCTCTTCTTTGGACAGAATTCTGTGTTTTTGTTTCATCCCTTCCAGAATGGCAAGTGGAGAGGAATGCTAGAGTCCTCAACTGTGTTGTCTTTCCCTCTGCTGGGGAGCCATTGGTTGAAAAATAAAGACATTGCAAAAAATGCTTACAAAACTGGTCAGAGAGAATTCCCTTACCAACCATTGAATTTTATGCAACAAAATCCTGGCCTCCTGTTGTACCAGTCAGTGTATTTTTGTTACTGTACCGAACCCAACCACTGAGTGGGGTGGGGGGTAGAGGGTCCTACTACTCACTGCCTCCCAGGCAAAACTCCAAAGACAGAGTTTGGTGGAAAAGAAAGGAACATTTTATTTAACAATAATAAATAATGGGAAGTTCCTGCCTAAAATACCTGGGTAACAAAAGTAAGGGGAAAGAAAAAGAGTATGATATCAAAAATAGCTACTTAAATATTTGTCATTACAACTTCTACATAGGTTCAGGAACTGAAAATAACACAAGAACAAAAATCTGTTCAGTGTTATTATCACCAAGGTCTTTGAAAATAATGGCAAGTTTCTGCTTGAAAGCCTGTCTCCTCTAAGACACCCAGAGAAAAGTCACTCTGTCACTTTCTGCCAGCTTAGTTCAGGATTGCTCCAGGAACCTCTTTTCCCACCCAAAAGTATCACAAACGCAGGTGGCTTAGCTGGTCTCCAGTCACTGACCAGCTTCAGGCATCTGTCCGAGTCTGGGCCCCCAGGCCCCAGCTGTGAGGCCCTCTTCCTACCACAGCTCGCAGGCCTGCACTGGCCATGGTTGTGCACTGGCCATGGTTGGCAAGATCTCTGGCAACTGTTGACACACCTTCCCCAGTGAGGGGAGGGAGAAGAACCAACTGACTTTTTGCTTCCTGACAGCTCTGTTTAAAAGTTCCCTCCCAGAATCCCATGCGCACCCAAAGCCAGTGGGAGTGTCCAGAGTCCCAACCAATGAGGGCCAGCGTTCTCCATGTTTGCCTTTGCTTTCCTTCCAGCCGCCTTTTTTTAGCAAGGGGGGACGTCTCCAGTCACCAGCCCCACAGAGCTCCCTCCTCAGGCGGCCTCTCCTTTCACCGGGAGGCCACACCACCTCTAACCTTCCGTTTCTCTTGGGGTTTTGCCCCAGGCCCAGCCTGCTCTCAGCGGTTTAGCCTGACCTGCTACACGATCAGACTCTTACATTCTTCCAGCGTGTAGGACCGCTTGTTAACTACGTGTTCTAGAAATGACGAGTAAAAAGAACTCGGGAACAAGAGTCAAGATGGATTAACTGTGTTCTGCTTCGTAGTCTCGGGGGCTGGTGGAGAAATGGATCAAAACCAGCCCCCTGGTCGGCGACTCAGGATACTCCCAGGTACTGAGTGGAGCCAAAGGAACTCCTGGCTACAGGCAGAAAGGCTGTTCCGCCGTTGACCGCGCTCCTCAACAGCGCCCCCTACGTGCCTTTTCCGGGAGCTCAGTGACCCTCCAGTGCTCCACTTTTTTAGTTTATCTAGGCTTGGACTGCTCTTTGAAGTCCCTCACTCTGTAAACGTGCGTTAATGCGTAATGACGCCAAGATTCTCCATGTGACTTTTGTGCATCGTTTTCCTATCTTCAAACACCTATGGGAAACCTGGTTGAACTTTTATTTGTGAAGATTGCTTTGAATTTTAAATGAATTTATGGAAAAATTGACACCTTTACAAATTTGACTGTTATAATTCATTTATAGGAAAATGACAATTTTTTACATTTGTATTTTAAGTTAATTTACGGGCAAATTGACATCTTAACAACATTGAATCTCCCAGTCTAAGTTTAATACTTGTTTCTCTAGTATTCAAATACTCATGTCCCTTTTAAAAAAAAAATATGTTTTTTTCTTCATTTTAATTGTATAGATTTTATGTTAGGTTATTCCTTATTAATGCCACTTAACCAAAAAGAAGCTAATGTGTAAGATATTTTGGTATAGCAATTCCCTATTTTTTCTCT
>CM052549.1:25639797-25683781 GCA_028533065.1 Trachops cirrhosus
GCGGCCTTCTTTAGCAAGGGGGGACATCTCCAGTCACCAGCCCCACAGAGCTTCCTCCTCAGGTGGCCTCTCCCTTCACGGGGAGGCCACACCACCTCTAACCTTCAGTTTCTCTTGGGGTTTTGCCCCAGGCCCAGCCGGCTCTCAGCGGTTTAGCCTGACCTGCTACACGATCAGACTCTTACATTCTTCCAGCGTGTAGGACCGCTTGTTAACTACGTGTTCTAGAAGTGAACAGTAAAAAGAACTCGGGAGCAAGAATCAAGATGGATTAACTGTGTTCTGCTTCATAGTCTCAGGGGCTGGTGGAGAAATGGATCAAAACCAGCCCCCTGGTCGGCGACTCAGGATGCTTCCAGGTACTGAGTGGAGCAGAAGGAACTCCTGGCTATAGGCAGAAAGGCTGCTCCGCCATTGACCGCGCTCCTCAACAGCGCCCCCTACGTGCCTTTTCCGGGAGCTCAGTGACCCTCCAGTGCTCGACTTTTTTAGTTTATCTAGGCTTGGACTGCTCTTTGAAGTCCCTCACTCTGTAAACGTGCGTTAATGCGTAATGACGCCAAGATTCTCCACGTGACTATTGTGCATCGTTTTCCCATCTTCAAACACCTATGGGAAACCTGGTTGAAATTTTATTTGTGAAGATTGCTTTGAATTTTAAATGATTTTATGGAAAAATTGACACCTTTACAAATTTGACTGTTATAATTCATTTATAGGAAAATGACAATTTTTTACATTTGTATTTTAAGTTAATTTATGGGCAAATTGACATCTTAACAACATTGAATCTCCCAGTCTAAGTTTAATACTTGTTTCTCTAGTATTCAAATACTCATGTCCCTTTTAAAAAAATATGTTTTTTTCTTCATTTTAATTGTATAGATTTTATGTTAGGTTATTCCTTATTAATGCCACTTAACCAAAAAGAAGCTAATGTGTAAGATATTTTGGTATAGCAATTCCCTATTTTTCCTCTGAAGACATATAATGTCTTTGACTATCAGGATCCTTTTTAAAAAATGCTGTGTGTGTGTGTGTGTGTGTGTGTATGCTGTCACACTGATGCTAATATTCAAGACTAATAGGGTAAGTGAAATGTTCTTGTTCAGAACCTGGAAATTGCCACCTAGCCCTGACCTAGTTATTCCTAACCTACAGTCTTTTGCACACAGTAGGCTCTTAATAGAGGACCTGCTGTGGAGCTGCCTGTGGCCCTGGTGCCCTGAGGCAAGCACCGATAAGCAACCCTAAGCAGTATTTATACACACAGAGCTTGCTGTGTCTTCCTGTTTGTTTTGAGTTGTGAGATGGAATGTGTAAGCAACTGCCCTGGCTCATCTTTAGATATCTTAACTACTTTGCTTTGTCTGTGTTGCAGATCAGACTAACTTCACCATAACTTCTGGAGGTCAATACTATAATTTTACTGTTGATTCTGAGGGGTCTTTTGTTCTCATTGATTTGGTTTATGTTTCAGAACTTGAGTCGGGTCTCCTTATCTATTTGGTTCTTTTTCTTTTTTTAATCTTTAAAGCATAAATAGTAAGAACAACTACCAGCGGTCAGTTTCTGCTCTGAAACAAAATTATCACACAGATCTGTGTATCATTAAAGCAAATCTGCAGGCTTCACAAAACTCAACCTTTCACACCCTTACCTCCTCTACTCAGAACTGGGATGTTTTGCTTAAACATAATGTAACTATTGTCAGCTCTGTTTGATCTTTTCACTCTGCCCTAGATCTTTCCTCCTTACAACCCTAAATAAATTTTCATTCTACCCTGCTTCCTTTCATGAATGACTACCATTCTCCCTCTTTCCCTTCCCTTGAATATGTAGATTGTATGAACTCTCTAATTCCTTGGCATGTGGTTCCCATGACAGGGGTCACCCAGGTGCTGGACCTCGTCTCCCTGGGTCAGCAGATGCTCTGGCCAGTTCGTTGTTGGCCTTCTCTCTTGAGCCCCTTCCTGGCTTCCGTGCCTGGACTGCTGCGCCCTGGTGTGTAGCAGCGGTTTCCCACCACTTCTTAGGTGCTTCATCTTCCTCCCACCCCACAGAAGCTCCTGCCCGCAGTTAGCACAGGAGTGGGATGTTGCCCTCATCTGTGTCTCAGTCCTTAACTGTCAACTTGCCCTTCCACTGCCTTCTTAGTGGTGTGGTATATCCCTTTAGTTCCCTGTCACACAGATGCAAAAACTCTGGCCTCACCCTTTCTTTGACCTTACCCACTTTTGTCCCAGCCCTGTTGATCTGTTGCATCCATTTCTCATCCATCCCACCCACTCCCTCATTATCAGTGTCATTGTTCTAACTCTGGTCTTTTTTTTTTTTTAATCTCACCTAGTGGCTAAAACCTTAATTTCATCCATGCCTCAGTGCTCACCCTGCCTAATAAACTCTCCCCTCTGCTGGCTTGTCTTCTCTCTGAGATAGAGATACAAGGACTCTGGCTCCTAAACTCTGTGTAGCAGCTTTGATCCCAGTGCGGGCACTCTTGAAGGCACCATCTCCAGGTGCAGCCCCGTTCTTCCCGGCAGCTCTCTAGGCCTTGTGGGACTTGTCCCCAGTCATCATTTTCAGCCATCCTTTTTCATGCTCCTCCCATGTCACCTAAATCAAATGACCTGGTCAGTTTTTCCTTACTGCCCTGATACGTAGTAAGTCTCAGGCCCTGGCAACCAGCAGGTGCAGCTTTGAACGCAGGCTCTACCTTCCCAGCTGTGTGACCTTCTTCGCCCACTTCAGTCTCCGTTTGTTCACTTATAAAACCTGGAATAATATTTACTTACCTTATGATATTCTGAGGACCCAAGGAGAAAATTCTTACAACGCTCTTAGCACAGCGCCTGGTGTAGATAGTAAGCACTCAGTAAATGCTAGTGAATGATAATGTGGATCTTATCATAATTATCCTCATTAGAATTTCACTGGACAGATGCAGTGCTGGGTCCGTTTACCAGTACGTGTGGGAAGCCCTTGTCACTGTGCCTTTCTGCCATCCTGCCTGGATTTCTTAAGTCCTGACCTCACTTCAATCACCAGCTGATGTGTTATCTTATTGTACATTTTACTCCCTCCCCAGATTACCCCAGTCGGCAGAAATCTTGCCATCTTTTGAATTGCTATGGCAATTTGCCGGTACCTTAGCTCTTAATGTATATTATAATTATCTTTTTTCATGTGTCATTTTCTCTTTTCCTAAGGCATATATTTATTGGACTCGGTAGAAAATCCTTTCCGCTTGCTGGCTGTGTAGACCTGGGCAGTTGCTGTGTTAGTCTGCTAGGGCTGCCATAACACAATACCACAGACTGGTGACTTAAACAACAGAAATTTATTTTCTCACATTTCTGGAGGCTGGAAGTCTAACATCAAGGTGTCAGCATGGTTTCTTCTGAGACCTCTCTCATTGGCTTGAAGATGGGCCACCGTCTCTCTGTGTCCTGATGTGCTCTTTTCTCTGTACACATGTATGTCTGTATCTTAGTTTCCTCTTGTTATAAGGACACTGGTCACATTGGCTTAGGGCCCACCATGTGACTTCATTTTACCTCAGTTACTGCTTTGAAGGCCCTATCTCCAAATACAATCACATTCTGAAGTACTGAAAGTAGTACTTTGATATATAAATTTTGGTAGAACACAACTCAACCCTTAAGAGTTGCTTTAATCTTTCTGTGCCTCAATTTCCTCTTATGTAAAATCTCAGGGAGGGGGAAATACCTCCTGAGTGGACTAAAGATCTATATATAACATGCAAAGCAATACTCTGATTGACTGTAATTGATGTTTAATGAATATTTATTACTTTTGCTCCCATTTCAAGCTCCTTAAGAACAAAAATGCTTTCTGACTCATCTTACGTCCTTGCAATTCCTGGGACAAACTTTGAACATGATCGCTTATAAATATTTGGTGAATAAACATATAAATGAATGATTAGGTAGCAGAAATGAGTCTGCAGCAGGTGTGTGTATTTCTCTTTAGATGGATCCAGATACTGGGTAGTAACTAAAATGTCAGTAACAAAGAATATTCCAAGAAACCTGCAGAGAAGTCAGTGTCCCCACAGTAAATATGATATGCCCCACAGAGCCAGTTCTAGTATGGAAAATCTCCCCCGTCCTACTTGCCTCAGACTCTAGAGAGTCACGGGGAAATGATTTGTGACAGAGTTGCACACACACACAAAAACAGTACCTTCACACAGCCAGAGCTCTCAAGTGATGAGGGACACAAAGACATCGTGCACAATAGGTGTTCCTGTCCGTGGATTCGGCCGTCTTTGATCTCTGCAAAGGAGGGACCTGGGTAGGTGCTGTGAATGGATAATAGACCAGGAGCCAGCAGAGCAGCAGGCCCTGCGCTGCTCAGTGATCTAGTCGTGGTGATGCCCAGACACCGTGCATGTGATGATAAGCATCTCCTCTTGGTGCCTTGGAGTCTCATTTCCTTCCAGCTTGACTCCAAAGGACCCATTCATCTCTGGCACCCCTGCAATGTGCCACTTTGAGTCAGTAGGTTCTTTCTTTCTGAGCCCACCAGAGGTAACGAGCACATCTATTTTTTCCTGCTATCACTACACTCTTTCTTCCCACTGCTTCTGTTTCCTGCAGCTCTCTGGGGTGGGTTTGACTTTTGTATCATCCTCAGTGATTTGAATCCACTTTGTTGTGCTAAAAGAATTGGTGTCTATCATTTGGCTTGGAGTTGTAGAGGTGAATATAAATTCTTATTGTATATGATGTTAAATTTTACAGTTAAATTTTATTAGTAAAGAAATAATGAAAAAGACATCAATTCTATACCTAAGAATTATATCTTTTAATAAGGGTGCCACCTGGATATGTATAAAAAGTTTGTTATGAGAGCAGATGTAAAACATATAAAAGTCACTCTGGGAAAGAACGTGGAAGACTGAAATTTGAAATCGTAGCTCTAAATAAGGCAATAAAGCAGCCTCAGACTTGAAAAGGAGCCTGGAGATGATGTAGTAGCTAAAATGGTTCTCAACTCTCACTGTACCTTTAATCACATAGGAAACATTTTCAAAGGGAAGATGCAGAAATTCTCATTAGTTTGTCTGGAGTAGGTTCTAGAAGTCATGATTTTTTTAAATCTCCAAAGCGATTGCAACATGCAGCCAGGGAGGAGAAGCATCAGTTGAGGAGCTAGAGGAAACAAAGCCAACACATTTGGAGTCACTGCTGTATCTTGAGCACCGTGCTGACTGCAATACAGCCACCATCTCTTTGATCCTCATGAGAACAGTGAGATAGTTTGAGAGATAGGGGCTGAGGCCCAGTCTTTGCCTGTGATGCTCAGCTGCCTCCATACCCGCCGTAGCAGCGCTTGGTGAGTATACATTGCGTTCCTGTTCTGTTCTTCAAGAAGATCAATGCACACTGACCCGCTCTCCATTCAACCCTTGGTTGGCATGGCCTTCCCCACTTTTTGAGATTTCAAAAATCAGCCTCGGGCTAATTTCAGCTCAGCGAATCTTTCGTTTTCAATTTTTATTCATTTTTGCCACTTGAGAGCACAGGTCCAGAAGTACAAGCATAATCTTTACTGTTCCTGGGTCAGGCCCGTCTCATCTCTTCATCCTGCCACCCGTAACTCCCGCTGCGTCGTGTGGAGAGGGGCAGGTGCAAACCCACAGAAGACTTAAGGGCTGCAGACAGGCTGGGGTCGCTCTTCCCACTGACCTGTCGATTGCAGCAGCAGGAACAAAGCACGGCTGTTGTGGGCCCTGGAGGAGAGGGTACAGGTGTCTTCGCATGAACAAGAAGAACACACCAGCCTCTGGGGGTGTCATCTCACCCTCCTTCCCCCTTTAGAAGGGCCTTTCTTGAGCCTCTTGACGAATCCAACCCATGTTTTTCCACCAAGATTGTTTGGTCTACCTCCTTAGGGTCCCCCATGGGAGATGAAGGAGACGGGCGAAACAGCAGAAGCCAGTACGGAGGTAGTCTGTGCGACTGTCTAGACTCGGGAGAATACCAGTGCGTTCTAAATAGTTTTAATGTTTAATGGAGAAAAGGACAACCTCAGTCTATTTTTAAGAACAAGGGTATCTTGGTTAAGGGGTTAAGTTGGGGAAACAGTATGATTTCAAGAGTTAATGAATGAACATTCTTCTTTTGGGGGAGAGGTTGACCTTGCTATGTGTATTAAATAAGTTGTGCAGAAGTATTTATTTTTCCTTATAGAAGTAACACATGATATATATAAAATAAATAAAAAATGCAGTAGAAAAAGAAATAAACCATTTGCAATCTATCACCTCAGAAGCACTACACTGGCATATCCCTTCCACATGATAAGGCGGGGCTGGGAAAAATGTGTACATGCATTTAAACATATGAGAGTTTTCACCTCATATCATCTATTGAACCTTTTCCACAATATTTTTATTAGTGGGATAGAATTTTATTGCACAAACATACTCAAACTCCTTTAATCCATTCCTTACCATTAAATACTTATGTTGTTTCTAATTTTTATTTTGAGGTATTATAAACAATACTTCAAAGACCATTCTTGTAGCTGGTTTTGATTAGTACAGTCCATTTGGTGTATGCATTGGTTAATAGGATCAAAGGCTGTAGCAAGAAGTAGTTTTGGATGATATTGACCCAAATGGTGCCTGTTACCGTGATGGCATCATCTAAGCTGTAAAATGGCATTACCATGATGGCGGTGTCATTTGGTGCAGTTGCTGCATAATAAAGATCCTGACCTTTAACTGTGTCTCAGCCTTAGTCTGAACAATATGAAAATTTAATATATTTGTGACATGGAATAACAAGTTGAAGTACAGTAAGAAAGAATGTAATTGCTTATGATAAATATAGGCTTAGCTTCAAAATAGCTAGCTTAAAATTTCCCTTATAGTGCACTTTAAAGATTTCCACCGATGATCTCGGAGGTGTGGCACCCAGCCATCACTGGAATGAAACAACACACGTTGTTCAAAGTTTGGACCATAATTGATTTAATGCATATTTTTGCTACTTTCACATTTATCTTATATGGAAAGGGTAATTCTATACACAGGTAACACATAAATAAGAGATAATAATATGTAACTCAAGAAAATTGTGTTTGATGATTTGCCTATTTTTTTAAAAGATTTTGTTTATTTTTTAAAGGTTTTATTTATTTTTAGACAGAGGGGAAGGGTGGGAGAAAGAGAGGGAGAGAAATATCAATGCGTGGTTGCCTCTTGTGCAGTCCCTACCGAGGACCTGGCCTGCAACCCAGGCATATGCCCTGACTGGGAATTGAACCAGCAACCCTTTGGTTCGCAGGCCAGTGCTCAATCTACTGAGCCACACCAGCCAAGTCAAATTTTATTAATTTTAGAGAGGCAGGAAGGGAGGGGGAAAGGGAAAGAAACATTGATTCAAGAGAGAAACATGGATTGCTTGCCTCTCCTATGCGCCCCAACAGAACGCAGCCAGCCCACAACCCAGGCATGTGCTCTGACTGGGAATCAAACCGGCGACCTTTTGCTTTGTGGGACAATGCCCAACCAAGCTATGCCAACCAGGGCTTGTCTGATTTTTTAAGAGTAGAAAAAAGTAGCTTTCACCTAAGTTTACATGTTTTCTGGCTATGTTTGAATCATTGGCAAAATCCTGAAGTCCATTGTGGGACAACCTGTGTCCTCCCTATCACCTCTTATTCTGACAGATCTGTGTCTCTCTATTTGGATAAAGACCCGTGTCCTTGGCTTTCAGACCCATGGTGGCAGTTGATTGTGCTTCAAGGAATCTTTGTCATTTTAGTATGTGGACTTTAGTGAAGACAACAGAAGTTTTCCGTGTTGGGTACAGTCTCTGGTCTTTACCCTTTTTCAGCCCCCGCATTAAGGAGATAGGACCTGTGTACCCATGGCCCCTAGCAGGTGACTGTATTTTCATTCAAACTCATAATTACTAACTTTTAATTGAGGGACAAGAACTAAAACTATGGTCTCTTGAGGACAGCATATTCAGAGCTCCCTTGAGGATAATCACTCATCCCTTCCTGAAACATTTACCATTACCCCTCTTTGATAATATTTTTTTCATTCTTTTCCTTTTTAGGCAGGAGGTTCCCAAGTGATTTTCACAAATCCTTTGGAAATCGTCAAGATCCGTTTGCAAGTGGCTGGGGAAATCACCACTGGTCCCCGAGTCAGTGCTCTGTCTGTCGTAAGGGACCTGGGGTTCTTTGGGATCTACAAGGTAACTGTTTATGTGACTGTGTGCTCATCCTGTGAACTAGAAACTGCTCATCAGCGTGACATTGATTCCTCACATTCTACTCCTGGGGAAAGTGCTCTTCTGTAACCATGGGGCACCTGCCCGCCACCCACCAAAAAACTGTCCTTAGAAACACACAAACCAAGGACGACTGGGACGTGAACGACGCTTGCTAGTGTTGTTCAGTGCACATCTCTTTGCAGCAACAGTGGCTGGAACCTTCCTTGAATTCGTTATTGCTACAAAAACCTAACTCTTAGTGTCCTTCGCCATGAAGGGGAGATGCAAGGACCCCAGGCACCATCTTTCAGGAGAGACGCTGAGCTCAGTTAAGAAACCCACAGCAGATCAAGAATTTGTTTTCTGATCCTATACATCCCAGCCGTGTCCGTATGTATGGGTTGTAATACTTACGTTGAATCTTGACCATTTTTCATTTAGAAGATAGTTTTTCAGAATGATTGAAAAACCAAATTTTTAGAAAACCCTTCAAGTGTGTTATTCATACTCCTCTACCAAAAAAGTTATAATGGAACATACTAGAATTTGCTTCTTTATCCAACTATGATGCTTTAGCAAACATAAGGTGTTCACCATTTTTCAATGAGGAGATTCAAAAAATGTTCCATGGCCAACTTGAATGAGTAAGCCTTTAGGGACATAGGATGAGAAGGCCAATGTCTACTCAAAAGAATTTTCATTTATTTACATATAAATGTGTAAAATCACATTACATAAAATTAATTGCCTTTTTTCCACGCACACATATCAAGAAATGTTTATTCAGATTCTTCCTATGATTTTGAACCAGTGTTTCCACCATTTAACCAGCTTTCCGACTCAGCCACTCACCTGGGTTTGCGGAGTAGTTCATCTCCTCCCAGGCCTGCGAGGCGCAGCACTTCTGCACACTGAGGACAGCGCCCTCCCTGTTCATTCCACAGACACGTAAGGTTAGGACAGCTGTTTCCTTCTTTCCTGTTCCCAGTTCATCCTGTACAGATATAACGGGTCCCACAGCGTAACAACTTCCATTGCTTTTTACAGTGAACTTTAAATCCTTGTTTTTACATTCAACACAGCATTTGCGAGATCCTGCCCCCCAGGAATACTTTTTACCCTTTTCTTTTTCACTCAAATTTACAGGTAACCTTGGTAAATAGGTCAATGCTAGTAATAATTAAGGTTGTTTCGGGTAAATCTGCCTTCCCTAAATTGTACTCTGTACTTCTCAGAGCCAAGTGAGGGGAAGATACCCCGTGATGATCTGAGACTTTGTAAGGATCAAATATAATGTGACACCCTCTTTTCTGGGGTTAGTTTTAAGGGGGCAGAGGGGGGTAAAGAAGTTGCCTTTTAGTTTGGAATCTGTGGTGCTTTGGAATAAACGTGCCAGTTTTTCAAAGTCGCACTGAAGACGCTCAGTGTGGGAGTGTTTGCAGCGGAACACAGTGTTCTAGCCATTTCATTTACCAAGTTGTTATCTGGCTGTAGGAAGTACACAGTCTTGTCATGAGGCATGGCCTTGACCATTTGGAGAAAAAATCATCTCATTTCCTAAATGTTTAGGCTCTGGCAGACTGCGGCCCAATGTAGTGGCCTGTCATTTTGACAAGATGCCAAGCAGTCTTTCAACAGGTTGTCTAGTAAAACAACAACAACAACACAAACACTTAGGTACTACTGCAATGACTGCTATCGAAATGTCTGGATGGATAAAACGGTAAAAACTTATTTGCTGACACAGAAACAGAGACTGTTCAACTACCTGCAAATGATACAAGACTGAGACTTAGTCCTTTTCATCTTCACAGTATTTCATAATCTTAATCCCCTCTAACACCCTCTGGAAGTAGTCGGTCTCCGGGTTTTGTAGTTCGGTGAGCAGAGGCTGCCAGCCATCCTATCTGAGCTGAAATTGAGGCTCAGAAGTTTCGCGTTTCCACTTTTGTGCTAAAATTGCTTTCCTGAAATGAGCAGGATTGCTCAAGTTTGAGCAAGAGACCTCTCCCATATAAAGTGAGTTTAATTACTAGTCTGGTGGTTTCATCTACTAGTTCAGAGGCATTCCTCAGGGCCTCGTGCTGCTTTGGGTGCCTTGGTAATTATCAAGTGAAGTCGCTAACACTTTGAGCTTCTGGAAACTCGATTTCATTGCAAGAGAGTGATCTGGCAGTCCTCTGGCAGTCCCCTCCTTTCCACTGGTCATTGGTATCATTGGCTAAATTTGCCGAGATCTGTGAACAGGAACTTCATTTGTGACTTCACTGCTCTATTCAGTCTGATTGGTCTTTGTTACCTTCCTAAATTTTCCTCATTTATATTGTCCCAACTTCCAGCCTCACATTTGGTTTCCTGTTACTCTCTTCTCCAGGCTCTCCCACCCTTCCCTGCCCGCCTCGGTCAGAATTCAGCATCCTTTGTTTTAAGGGCATCATAGAGCTTGAGCTTTGCTGTGTCATTTATGTTCTTGTTTTAGGACAGCACTTTTTAGTAATCAAGCTCTTCACCGTTTCTAGTCTTGATGACCTGGAGTGCCCTAACACCTTTAGACCTGATTTCGTCCCTTCTCCAGGATCTTCAAAGACGACTACTGTCCTCATTAGTTTTAGTCAGGACAGGTAATCTTCCTTCTCCTCCCTGCTGTCCTTTTGTTTGCTTCTGTTAACATGACAATGGAGGGCCCGGGAGGGGGGAGTAGCCTGCGGCCTGTGTGTTTAGGCCTGCGGTGCTGAACCTCACCAGACTGGACTTAACCTGGCTTTCTGTTTTTCTCCTGAATTGACTTGCAAAATACCCCACTATTCTGTGACTGCCCCAACATATGGCAATTAGAAAGAATACTTGCTTTAGAAATACATTTACAATTGAAAAAAAAAGTAGATGTGGTAAACATTTCCCATTCCTTAGGATAGAAATAGTTACCATGAACCCTGTAAACAAAGCCCCCGTCTGTTGGTAACATTTAGAGATGTTTAGTTACAGCACGGAGCAGATAGGTGATTGAATCATCAACTGCCTTTGAAAGAGCTTTGTGAATATAATACTGCTTTTCTGAAGAATGTAGGAGGGTATGTTTCCCTTTCTTTTGGAAACTTTTGCTTCATTACATAAGCCTTTAGGGCCTAACATTAAGTAAAAGAAATTGTCAGAGAGAAGAAAGTGGTATACTCGTACTTGTGAAAGTCACCTTTTCTGTAGGAGCCAACAAAGCTTTAATGAGGAGATGGCGTCCACCAGCAATGGAATGAAACCTGTTATTTAACATTAAATGTCAGCACAGCTAACACAGGCTGAAAGATGCTTCCTTAAGCAAACGAACGGTTATGTCTCTGCGGTCAAAAAATGGTCAGGGAAGCAATGAGAGCTGGCCCCCATCATAGGTTGCCGAATTCGTTTTTGGGCCGTGCTCTAGCGTGGCTCGATGGTAGTGACAAGGAAAGTCTCTTGGGAATGTGGGCTCCGTGTACTGTGTTCTGAGGCCTTTGTCTCACTGCACTGGAGAGCATTCAAGTGTATTTTCATCCACACACACACCTGTTGTACATGTGTGCTCACTCACTGTGTGTAAATGAATCAATCACTGGAGCTACTGTCCATAAGATCGGAAAGCACGTAATGATATATGTTCTTGATTGTTCTGCTAGTTATCTCAAAGGCATGTCATTTGTGTATTTTTTAAGTAAATTACAAGTTTATATACCAAAAAAATCCAATCCATCAGAAATGTCTGAGAGTGAAACTCTCTCTACCCCTTAGCCACTCCATTCTTTCTTAAAACGATAACCACTACGTACTTTTTTTGTGTATCTTTTAAGAGAAGAAACCCTTCTATTTAGATCAATATTTGCCTCTCTTCTCCCTCCCCCTTCTCTCTGTATGTCACCAGTTGTACCCAACTGGTGTACAGTTGTATGGCAATATCAGTTGTGTGTACATGTTTTAACAAAAGCAGAATTTTTTTAAACACACTATGTATCTTAAAGCTCCTTCCTTATTTAATAGCTGTATAAAAAATGTTTAAGTATTTTTAAGCAGTTTCCCAGTGATGGTATTTATATTGTTTCCAGTTCGGGGATATTATAAGCAATGACAGGGGGAATGTCCCTGCATATATTTTGACGTATCTTTGTGAGTGTGTACCAATGAGAAATTCCTAGCAGTGAAAATGTTAGATCACGGAGCATGTGCATTTCTTAGTGTTAATAGTTTTTGTCAGACTGCATCAGTTTATCAATTTTACCTTGGTAACATGTAAGTACATAAGAAAAATTTCCTGATTTAGCAGCTTTAAAAAAAAGACCCATTTTATGAGCTCACAGCCCCACGTGAAGAAGACCACTGTAGAGTCATTACTTTGAGGACCTGAGGTCATGCTAATTTTCTAGCTCGGGGACAGTGTTTGGTTTTACAGCCACCACAGTGACAGATCTCACCCCTGTTCTCCCACATTCGACTTTCATCTGGACTGCTTTAACTCTTGACTCTCCCAAATCCATTGTCCCCACAGCAGCCAGATTGATCTCTTTAAAATGTAAATCAGATTAATTAATTCATTCACTCAACACACTTCTACTGAGAGCTGACTGTGTGTGCCCTTTGCTAGCCACTTAGGGAGTGGCAGTGAAATCCAAGGCCTTGCTCGCACTGTGGTGGGCAGAAAAAGCCGGCACCGTAACAAATACGTGACATCAGTTGGTGCTGAGAAGCATGAGGAAGAAGAAAGCAGGGTAGGGTGAGGGATGGAAAGCACCAAGGCAAGCTGGAGTTGGGAGAAGAGGACCTCAAGTGCCCTACAGAAACTCTGTGTCCTATCCATTCGCTTCTACTGCACCTGGAATAGAACCCTCGCTCCTTCCCTGCCTGCCTCTCCTTTCCATCCCTGACTTTGTACACCCCCCTGCTCGGCTGGCTGCCCTGGCTGCCTTTCCCTTCCCCATATACTCCAGGTTCATGCCTCTCGATTTTCATTCTGCCTGGAGGCTCTTCCCCTCGCATCGTAGCTCAACAGATGCCTGCTCAGAAAGTCATTGTAGCTCAACAGATGCCTGCTCAGAAAGACAACCGGTTCCCTCGCTATCACAGCCCCTCCTCCAGTTCTCTCCAGGGCACCCATGGTTGGCTGATGTGTTTCTCCGTATCTCTCTCCCTTATCTGGAGTGTACTTTCACACCAGAGACCTGTCTTGTTCACTGCTGCTTGCAAGAGTTTCTGGCACATAAGTAGACATTTGATAATTGCTTGTTGAGTCAGTGAAGGGTGAGCAAAAGCCACATGTTTCCAAGTTATAAATGAGGACATTAGAGCACTGAAAGTCAGTGAGTTGGCAAGTCATGACAAAAGACAACCACGATATTGGGGAAGTCGAATGTAAAGGAAGGAACTAATTATAGGCGAGATCGCTTTTCCAGTTTCAGAGACATCTATTCATTCACCCAGCAAACTCTGCCCTGGAGATATGAAAGTAAATGAATGATGCATGGTTTTATAAGGCATTTACCATCTCATGGGGGCACCCAGACGAGGAAACAGCCTTGGAATACAGCCCGTGTGTGGCCGAGTAGGGCTGTTAGGGGGGGTGTGCATAGGGTTCTAAGCAGGTGCAGCTGACTCAACAGTGAGAAGGCCAGGGAGGCTTTCTAAGGGGAGATGGCCCTAAAAGATGAGTCACAGTTAACCAGGTGGAGGGGAAGGCAAATGGCATGATCACGTTTGTGCTTCAGTGTGAGGAATCCATGTGGGAGAGCAGGACTGAAGGCTGGGAGGCCAGGTGGAGGCCATTGGCTGGGTGGCACTGACCTAAGCTAGGGCCATGATGGTGGGGGTACAGGGGTAGTGGATATATTCAAGGGATGTTCGGTCTTGGAAAATGATGTAAAGTGAAAAGTAAAGGCAGATTAAAAGATGATTCTTGGATTTCTGGCTTGAGCACCTGAATAGATGGTGCTCCTTTTAAAATTTCATAATATTTGAGAAGCTGCAAGAAGCCTAAAGAGACCTCTCTCTGGTGTTAGCTGTATAAATGAGGAAGCCCAGAAATCTTACAAGATTTAACTGGGTGACTTGGGTAGGCTCAGAGGCCTGAGACTGAGACGGTCTCTGATTCCCTATCCAGCGTTTCCTTATTCTACCATATTGAATGTGAGCCGAGAGCCTTGTCCAAGGGATGGGGACTGGGGATGCTCTTTTAAGGGTCATCATCTGCATGCATGAAGTTATGAGAGAAGGTGAGATCTCTCAGCTAAGGGGACACCAGTGAGGGAACTCAGAGACCACCCCCATTTAGGTGGCAGAAGGAAGTATGGGTGGAGAAAAAGCAGAAGCAGCTGTCAGGTGGAGAACAGAAGGAGCAGCATGTGGGGGCCAGGGGAGGGATGAGATAGAAGGCGGGGGAGGGAGAGAGGAGTAGTGTCCACTGGCGATGAAGGCCAAGCAGAGGCCTTCAGATTTCAAGATGGAGGTCAGTGGTTATTTTTAAGAAATCAATTTAAGTAAAATGACAGAACTTGAAACCTTATGAGAACATATCAGCAGGTACAAACCACTAACTTTTACTGTGAAAGGAAAAAAAGGGAAAGAGTACAGGAACTGAAAGGAGAGCTAGAGTTGAGCGATACTGTTAGGGGGAGAGCGGAGGTAGAGAGATGTGTTTCTTTTCATTGTGCAGGGAGAACCATCCCGGCTGTGCAGAGAGCGGAAAAACACTCAGTGAAGGTGGAAGGATGGGAAGCATCTGCAGGCAGCAAAATCGAATAGGGTGCTAGACGTGAAGGAAGGACATAGAGAGTATCCAGGCTTGTCCTACCAGCCTATGAGACAGGTAGTTTCTTTCTTTTTTTTTAGCTTTTTTTTTTTTTTTTAGCTAAGTTACAGCTGAGGAAAGGAAGGCTTGATGGGTTTAGGTAATTTGTCTAAGGTCACATACTTTGCAAGTAAGTGGGAGGCTAGGTTTCAAACTCAGTTCAATCTCTCTTTGAAACCTGAGCTATCACATAAAGATATGTTGAGCCAGACAGGAGAGAGCTCATGCTTGATAATTCAGGGAAGTTTAAAACCTAAGTTATGTGCTACGAAGGTTTGGTGTCACTGTCGCCAGTGAATGTGCTAAGGAAACAGTAATGAAAAGAATTGAGATGGCACTAACCGTCGTGAATGCGTAATAGCTGAGGCCAAGGTAGGCATACGAGTCTTGGTCCTAGTACCCAGTGCTATTTTAAAATGATATTATAGGGCAATGACTCAATTCTACTTTGTTTTCTTTTATAAAATAAGAACGTGTTACCTTAGATCTTATAGCAGCTCTTTAAATTATAGAAATTCTTTTAAAAATTACTTTCCAGAAGTGACCTACATACCTACTAATCTATTCTTACATTTCTATGGTTTCTAATCGTGCCCAAGGTATGCACTTAAAAGATGGCCAGTTTAAAAAATGTTCATTGACTGTAAAATTAAAGTAATATGCCTTATGACAGCCAAAGAGTCCCATGTGGGATATGATCAATTTAGCAAACTAATTTAAACTTATTTGGTAGGATTAGGTCTTCCGCCAAATAAAAAATTGGCTCTTAGCTTGATAAATATAGAACTCTGCTGGAATTCAGGTATGAAACCACATAGGAGCTCTACTCCAGCTGCTAGCTGTTTAAAGAATATATTAGCTATTTCCATTTTCTGCTCCCACCAGGCACTGTGCTTTTCATTGATAATAGGAATTACCTTTTTATCATCAGCTTTTATTAAAGATCCTTGTGTTGGGTGTTGTACTAGGTCCTTTATGTCAAGCATTGATTGTAAATTTAATTCTTATGTCAATACGAATGTTACTCACATTTTGTAGGTGAGGAACTGGAGGGCAGAGGGTTTAGGAACTTGACCCATGAGCAGATCCTAAATGGCAGAGCAGTAATTCGAGCCCAGGTCTCTGACTGCGCAGCCTCTGATCCTGCCCCTGCAGTGTCCTGCTGTTGGTGGGCAGCGGCAGAATTCAGGTACAGAGCCGTATATCAGATAGTTCGTTTTGACTGCTTCTTTGAACGCAGCCTGCTCCCTCTCTAAGAAGGCATCCTCCGTGAGCAGAAAGGTGAAACGTGAAGAGAGTACCCAGCTCAGCTAGCTGATCTGCCATAAAGGTTGATGTTGCAGAGAAAGGGCCTTCATTGGGTATGCTGAAGGGGATCGGAATGAAGAGTTTTATCTTTCTCCAAGATCTACATCAAGGGGAATAGAAAAGAGGAATTATCACAGACACTGCCTGCACAGTGTTGCACATTTGAATGAAACTTGCCAAGAGAATGGATCAAGAGCAAACCAGCTGGGGCATGTCCTCAACAGGGCATTAGGCTCTCCCTGCAGGTTTTCTAGCCATTGGCAGTTGAGCAGTGTTGATGGTAATTCCAAAGCAACACACGATGGTAGAACAGTAGAGGAGAGCTAACGCTATCACAGGAATGGTATTCCCTACCCAGACACCTTGGGTTGCCCAATGCCTTTGTTAGAATTGCAGAGAAATTAAGGAGAAGCTAATATCCTAAAAGTCCCTTGACTAAAGAAACCTAATAATAGACATTGATATTTTATATTAAAATTGAAGTAATGTCAATGCCACTGATAGCAAGTCTCCAGTTGATGTCTGGTTTATTTGGTTTTAACACCAACGACACCATCACATCACAGGTCATGGCACCAGTGATACTTCTCAGCAAGATACTAAAACTCACTCTGTTCATATCCCAGCCACGTGGCCCTAACTGCCCCTCGACTGGGCGGAAGAGGTGCTGCTAGGCCGTGCTACAGGGGTTAACTTGCTTGGGAGAAACCAAGAGGAATGCTGAGGGATCAAGACATGACATGCTACCCATTGTTTGTAGCTACAGGATCAAAATATACAATTATACATGCCAAATAAATTTTGAACCTGTACGTTAGAAAAAGAGGGGTGGCCCTGACTACAGGTGCCAGAAGCATTAAATAACCTTCCCAGACAAGGTGCACCACTGTTGTCCTGAATGCTGCGGGGTCCCCCAGTCTGGCATTTCCCCCGTGCCAGACAATGTGCATTCACTGCAGGAGTCTCTGTTAAGCCTCCCTCTCCCAGACCTGCTGGCTCCTGGTGCCCGGCCCTGACACAGAGGTGCCTTTGTGAGTGTAATTACCTTCCCCTGTATTAGAAATAGTCTGTTTAGAGCCGTATTTGCAGGTACAGCTAGAATAAGCAGGCATTAGCATGCGAAAAGACCTGCCCTGGCCCTGACTTCTTTATCAGCAACCATCCTTCAAGGCTGTTCTTTTCCCCGTAAATTGATTGGGCAGGTGTGATACCAACTGAGATGAAGAGCTTTAAAAGAAGGGGGAAAAAAGGACTTTGGAGATAGCAGTGCGTGCATGCATGTGTGTGTGTGTGTGTGTGTGTAAGATACAAATCCTGTCGTGTTATATCTTTTGACAGTTTCATGCCAGACAAGGCTGCCAGAGTAAACTTGAGTGGATGATTCCAGCATCTTAAGAATTGATTAAAGCTCCCTTGGGCTTTCAACACAGTGTCCACATCCAAAAACACATGAGAAGCAAAAGAAATAATTCCTTTGCCATGGTGACACTGTGGCCAGTGCCTCTAAGCCTAAGTGGCTGTGTTCATTGTGGACTATTAAGTTGAAGTGAGGCCTGCCCTTCAAGAAGTTTCCTAGACCTTAAATAGAATGATGACGAGAGACTTCAGAATGATACGGGATTGGAATGCAGCCAGAGTCGATAATTAAACTAGACCTGAGTTTTGATTCTAGTTTATTTTACCAATAGGTCTCCCCTGAGATGCCTTTTATTGTTCCTGTCTGTTATTAGTGGGTCTTTTATTTAAAAGGGGGGAAAAAAACAATAATTTCTCCTCTTTGGAGAAAGTGCCTTAATGAATAGTAAGAGATCAGATGATTGCATTTTGCATTTATTAATTTTCCCCCAAGTGATTTTACTGTGTACAAAGGAACTTCAGGGCTAAGCAGAGAATGTCTGAGACTAGGCTGTCAGTGAGAAAGACTTACAGCAGGAAAACACGGGGATTTTCTTATGGGGCAAGAACATTTCAAGATTTATTTTAGGTGGCACACACTTTGTAACTTATTAATTTTTTAATGGCCAAAGTAATTATTTTTGTGTTGCTGACGCAGGTTTTTGGGCAGCGTGGAATGTTTCCTTTTATTATAAAGTTGCCTGTTCAGAGTGGCTGGTCACCTGGTAAAAACCCTACGCCAGGCAAGGAGAATTCAAGTCAAACAGGTTTCTGTTTTGATGTAGGGCTGGAGAATGGGTGTTCACCACAATGTGAAGGGTTTATCAAGGAATCTGGGAGAGAGACATTCTCGCTGTTGGAACTTTAAAAGCCTTTTTCACATCCTGCTTCCCTTTTCATTGTGTGGAGCAACAGGTCAGGTGTTGCCTGGGGCAGCCCTACAAATTGGCACCTGCCTTTGTGCCTCAGACCCCAAGGAAGTGGGGAGGAAAGGAGGCCAGGGAAATTTAATAAGTCTGTGCCTTTTTCTCCAATCTTCTGCAAAGCTAGCTTTGCTTGAGAATTGAGCTTTGATGCCTGGGGTGTGAGAGGCTTGGGGCACCTGCTGACTCTGGACAGGGGCAGGGATTTGCTGACTGGAGGTGCGAGCGGGTGCTGGGCCGTACAAGGATGCAGACACTGGGAGAGGCAGGGAGAAGGACCTCCTCATCCCCATCGTCCCTTAACATCTACACTGCTGTTGGCACTCCACACGGGGCTTTCACAGTTATCACCTCATTTATTCCTAAACCCCTGTTTCCTCCTCCCCCCACGCCCCCAAAGAAGTCAGCCTTTAGTGTTTCTGACAAGTGAGGAGGTTTAGAATTTGATTCCTCCCAAGGCTCACCACCCGATACGCAGCGACAGAAGAGAGGGTTTTGTACCAGGGGCCATTCATACCTCGATCAGCAGAAATTTGAGTTTTTATGTGTTTTCACTTGCCAGCAAGGCAGCTCTGCTCCTGTAGAGCAGAGATGGTGGCTGTTCCACATGTTATCTTTCCGCCTTGACTTGTCCTTTTCTCCCTTTTCCTCAGATAACCAGAAACCTAAGACCTCTTACGTAGTCTTAACATTCCTTCCAGTGTGTGTAAATGCTTTGCTTTTATATGTGTTGTCTGATCCCTGGTAGGAGAAGTATGTGTTCCTATCCATTTTCCCTTTAGTGTTTCACGGTGCAGCTCTGCATTTTCCTTAGATTTGTCCTTTTTGTGTTTGTCCATTTGAGTTTTGATCAAGCCGTTTTTCTTCTCCGTCGTCTGGGCCTGTTTTCAGGCGTCTCCTAAAGCGTGTCCCACCCAGCGCTAGGTGCTTGTTCTCACTGGTACGTGGCTGATTGTCCTGATCGCAGGAGACAGCGTTCCTTCTTGGGAAAGCCCAGCTGCTTCTTCACGGGGCCCCACGCCTGCTGTGTCCCAGGGATGTCCCCATCTCCAGACCACAGCTTCCCGTGGCCTTCTGATGGCAGTGAAGCCACACAGCATAAGAGGGGCTAACCACTTTCTCTCCTTCTTTTTAAGTGTTAACATTCCAGTATAAAATTATCCACTACTTCCTCCTCAGCTCTGTTGTATCCTTAGCAAATTATATATCTTTGTTTGAAAAACAAAAGGATTGGTTTTGGTTTCTAGTATATTTTTCCAGGAAGTGAGTTAGTTTTTCTTGCAGAAACCTGACAACATAGCCCAAAGCCTCTCATTTCTCCTAGTTGTCGTTTTTTCAATTTGAATTGGCAAAGCTAAATCAATGTCACCAGGAACCATGTCCTAGGCCCCAAATGTCAGCAGTTTGAATTTCCAGTACTTTTCTGTATTATCTGTGATAAGCACTTAATATTTTAGAGTCAGGGAAAACCATTTAGCAGGGAAAGTACTACCAGCAGAACAATGAACAGAGCATATGGACTAAAGTTTGGCTCTGAAGAGCCAAGACTTGGGATATGAGATTAAAAGTAAAAACTAAAGGATTTAGTAAAAAGCAAGGTTTGTGGGAAAAGGAATTGTATCAGCCTAAAAAATTACTCCAAAGTGATTTGTTTAGAAAGTCAGTAACACGGCAGTGTTTTTTACTATATGGAGGGAGTCAGACATGAAGGTTTAACTGATCTTAATTTGAGTTGATTACTTGGTATCTAATTTGACTATCTCCTGGGCAAAGTCTGCATGTAGGCAAATAGCTAGCAGAACTTACAGAAAGATTTGGAAGCAAAATAAGGAATAAGGAGGCAATTTGGAGGCAAAATAAGGAGGTCAAAAAAGGAATATGGAAGTAGAAAAAAAGTGGGTGATAGTATTACCCTTCACATTAACTACCTGTATTATAACTTTAAAAAAAATTCTTTTTAAAAAGATTGGATGTTCCCCACGGATATTGTTGATATCCTATACTTTTTCCCCTTGAAAAGCTGGGAGACAGGGAAAGAACTCAAGACACCTCCTCCATTTTGAACCTGTCTCTGGCACTGTCTCCAAGGCTGTCCCCTGAGCAAGCCAACAGCATGGTCCTTCATAGACATGCAATTGCTAGATTAACTGTCCTGGGCTTTGGTTTGCACAGGCATAAAATGAGAAATTAGGTGGTGGACTTTGTGATTCCTCTTCTCAGGTAGGCGTCGGAACAGTTTGGGGGTAGGCAAGATGGAGAAGTGTGGACTGATCAGCAGTGCCTGATGGGCGTTCTCCTTGTCCTGGGGTATCTGTACTCAAAGTGGACAGAGACCTCTGAACACATTCGTGGGCGAGTTGACCGAGGAAGAGGCCGCCTGACAGGGTCTGGATTCCAAGCATCTGTTCTGGTTGGAAGGATGAGCCAAACTAGGATGAAGTTTAATAGGATTAAACATGAAGTCTTACTTACGCTGCTTGTTTACAGCAATGAATTAAGTTAAAGGAGACCTGAGTTAATAGCAGTTCCTATGAAAAAGACTAAGGGTTTTGTTACCCACAAGCTCAGTTTGAGTCAGGAGTGTAACGCAGGTGTCAGAAAAGCAAAGGCTACAGTAATAAATGTGTAGTGTTGAGGAAGTTTGACAGATTGGAGCCCAGCGTCAGCCAAAAATACCCAAGGTCTAACATCACTGGACTTTAGTAAATGTCACTGCGCTTGACTGCATCTGTTGAATCTGGATGGAGTCGTTATTTTCTTTGAAGAACTTCTCAATTGGGTGGAAAGCTCTAGGTATTAGAAATCTGTAAAAGAAATGCTACTAAATCACTGAGTGTTGAAAAAGGGTGACTTCCTTTCCATTTAGTCTGTGTAAAGCGCAATATACATCTTGTGGTTTTCCTTGGCTGGTTAGCTGTTTCATCATATTTTGGGGTACACATCGATTCTCAGGGCCTCCCCATGCCATCATTTTGGCACCAGAAATTCTTTAGTGAAGTCTTTGCTCTAGTTATTCATTGTAAATGTGTGGGAGTTATTATAAATATTTGAAGGTTTTCGGATGGGTGTTTATCAATGTTTCATAAAATCTGGGGTATAGGAGTAAGTGTCTGAATAAATTAGGGGATCCATGAACCCCTGGAAAAGGTATGTAATTCTTTACATATGTGTAATTTTTTTCTGTGATAGTCCAACACTTTCATCAGAGTCTCAAAAAATATATAAAAACACAAACACCTCCCCCAGCCACCTATATAATTTTTCTGTTTCCTAGTATATAAACAAAGGGGCATCTTGGTTGTTGCTCCCCATCTTCTGAGAACAAATCCTCCTTGAAATGCCAGTGACCTGCGATCAGCAGGGATTTAAAAGGACGTCAAGATGGAGTCCCAAAAACATTTTAATAGAAGGCTTACTATTAGAATAAACAGGTGGGATGGGCAGAAGAGGGCAAAAGGGGGGAAACTGGGACAACTGTAATAGAATAACAGTAAAAATCTTTTTAAAAGATTCATAAAAAATAAAAATTAAATAAAATGAACAAATAATAAAAAAATCAAATAAACAAGAACTACCTTCTTCCTCATGACACACAATAAAATGAGTTTTATTTTAAAAGGAACATTTAGATTTATTACTTGCAGAAGTTGGGTGATATTTTTTTTTCTGTTTCCCTTTTAACTTGTGAGTACAATTCGGTCTTCTCCAGGCATATTTTGTTCTGAGGTAGGTTCCAAAGAAGCTTGATCTTCTCAATGGGATATGTGTTTCATGTGGTTTTTCTTCCTTTTCAAATGGACAGGGTGCAAAAGCATGCTTTCTGAGGGACATTCCTTTCTCGGCCATCTACTTCCCGTGCTACGCTCATGTGAAGGCTTCCTTCGCGAATGAAGACGGGCAGGTCAGCCCGGGAAGCCTGCTGTTAGCGGGTGCCATAGCTGGTGAGTGTCCCCCAGAGACTTCACCCCCCCCCCACCCCATGCCACTGCATGGAACTTTTGCATCTGCTTCTTGACAGAGTGCACGGGAGATGACTATGCCTTGCTTTGAAGAGCTACTGAAAAGAAAGGTGGGGAAATGAACCTTACATCTGGCAGAGCAGACTTAGACAAGCTTAATTTCTTAACTCCAGAAAAGGCTCAGTAAAAATGGTGCATTTGTTGGTATTATTGGATTCCAGTTCAAGTTCCATTTCAATTCATAGTTTTACTTAATAGCATAAGAATGAGAACTAAGTTGGAAGTTTTATTTTGATTTTTTTACTTTTTTAATGTTTATGTATTGATTGTTTTTAGAAAGAGAAGAAGGGGGAAAGAGCAAGAGAAACATCTATTTGTTGTTCCACTTACTTATGCATTCACTGGTTGATTCTTGTATGTGCCCTGACTGGGGATAGAACCTGCAGCCTTGGCATATCTGGATGACACTCTAACCAACTGCTCTACCCCTCCCCCCAGCTTAAGTCGGAAGTTTCAAAAAATTTTTAATAATTGTGCTTTAGTGGTATCTAAGCAAAATAGCGCATAATAGCTTATCCAGAATTGAAGCAATAGTGTTACAGAGAAAAGAAGGGCAATACTACCAGAAGCAGCCTGGTCCTGCTGGATACCTGATTCCTCCTGGCTGTGTAAGGTTATAGGCACTGGGTATGTGTGTGTGAATTGAATCCCAGAGAGAAATGACTATTATCTGTCTTTCAGCGCTACAGTGAAAATATCAATAGAAAAAAATAGATGTGGAGGCTGCTTTCTACATCCCAATGTAAATCCCTAGAGGAAATTTGATTATACCCACAGCAGGAATCAGTTTGTTCTTTGATGCCACTCCCCGTCCAGAGACCCCAAGGGCCGGAACAATCTGGATTAGCTCTCCAGGTGGTGACAAACGTTTAATGAGTGAACGAACCCTAAGGCAGTCCTGGGATGACTGGGTCCAAACAGTTTTGATACCGGTATTGTTCTCATCAGATACGTGGCTTCAGTCTACTGAGAACAACCCCCGGCTTTGAGAAGTTAGTTGCTTGCTGTTTTGTGGGCCCTGTGTCCTGCCTGTAGCCTGGGGAGCCCCTGGAGGAAGGAACCCAGAGAGCTCCTCTTTAATTCTTAATTAATTAATTCTTTTCTTCAAAGGCAGGATTGACCCTGGCTGCTCAGAAACCCTACTTGCGTGAGTCGCAATGAGACTCTCTCCCTATATCAGGAAATGATGATTTCAACGCAATATAAAATTCCCAGTTTTAATCCCATTTTGCCATTGACTCACTGTGTCCTTTACCTGTCATTACATATATACAAATTATAAAAACAGAGGAACATATTTGTAAAGAATAAAATAATAAATACGTACCTATCGATAATCACTTTAAGTATAAATGGCTTAAACGGTCCTATCAAAAGACACAGGGTAGCTGAATGCATAGGAAACCCATATATATGTCGTCCACAAGAGTCCCACCTCGGAGTGAGAGATACACACAGACTAAAAGTAAAGGGGTAGAAAATGGCATTTCATACAAATGGAAATTTTCAAAAAGCTGGGATAGCAATACTTGTATCTGACAAAATAGATGTTAAAACAAAGATGACAGTAAAAGACAAAAAAGGATACTGCCCAATGACAAAGGGAGCAATCCAACAAGAGGACATAACCCTTATACACATTTCCACACCAATACAGAAATACCTAAACATGTAAAGCAAATCCTGATGGATATGAAGGTAGAGGTCAACAGTAATGCAGTCATAGTAGGGAATTCTGACACCCCACTGACATCAATGGATACATGTTCCAGACAAAATCAACAAGGAAACAGTGACCTTAAATGGCACTAGGTCAGATGGATTTAACTGATACCTTCAGATTATTTCATACAAAGCAGCAGAATATATATTCTTTTCAAGTGCGCATGGAACGTTTTCTAGGATAGACCACATGTTAGGCCAAAGAACAAACTTAAGAATATTTAAGTCATATCAAACATCTTTCTGACCACAGTGGTATGAAACTACAAACCAATCACATGAAAAAACTGAAAAACACACACAAGACACGGAGGCTAAATATAACATGTTTATAATTATGTCAGAAAATACCTAGGAATAAATTTAAGCAAGGATGTAAAAGACCTCAGAAAATTGTAAGATACTGAAGAAAGTAATAGAAGAAGATACAAATAAGTAGAAGCACCTACCATGTTCATGGTTGGGAACAATTAAACATCATTAAAATGTCCATACTACACAAAGCAATCTATAGATTCAATGCAATTTCAATCTAGATTCCAATGTTGTATTTCACAGAACTGGAAGAACTATTCCAAAAATTTACATTGAGCTACAAAAGACCCCGAATAGCCACAGCAATCTTGAGAAAGAACAAAGTTAGAGGAATCACACCACCTGATATCAAACTATGCCACAAGGCCACAATCATCAAGAAATATGGTACTGGCATAAAAACAGACATATAGATCAACAGAACAGAATACAGAGCCCAGAAATAGACCCACACCTTTATAGTCAATTAATATTCAACAGAGGAGGCAAAAACATACAGTGGGGTTAAGGTCGTCTATTTAATAAATGGTATTAGGAAAATTGGACATATATGTGTAGAAAAATGAAACTAGACTACCTGCTTATAGCATACACAAAAATAAATTTTAAATGGATTAAAGACATACATTAAACTTGAAACCATAAAAATCCTAGAAGAAAACATAGGCAGTAAAATCTCAGATATTTCTCATAGCAATATTTTTTCTGATATATTTCCTCAGGCAAGGGAAACAAAAAATAAACAAACGGGACTACATCAAACTAAAAGTTTTGCACAGCAAAGGAAACCATCAACACAATGTAAAGACAGCCCACTGAATGGGAGAACATATTTGTCAATGACACATCTGATGAGGGGTTAATATCCAGAATTTATAAAGAACTTCATAAAACTCAATACCAGAAAAACAAGCAATCCAATTAAAAAATGGGCAAAGGTCCTGAATAGACACTTCTCCAAAGAGGACATACAGATGACCAATAGACATATGAAAAGATGCTCAGTGTCACTAGTCATCAGAGAGATGCAAATTAAAACCACAATGAGATAACACCTCACACTTGTCAGATGGCTGTCAGCAATAAATCATCAATAAATCAACAAACAGCAAGTGTTGGTAATGATGTGGAGAAAAGGGAACCCTCGTGCACTGTTGGTGGGAATGCAGACTGGTACAGCCACTGTGGAAAACAGTATGGAGATACCTCAAAAAATTAAAAATGGAACTGCCCTATGACCCAGCAATTCCACTTCTGGGAACATATCCAAAGAAACCTGAAATACTAATTTGAAAGAATATGTGCATCCCAATGCTCATTGCAGCATTATTTACAACAGCCAAGATTTGGAAGCAGCCCAAGTACCCATCAGGAGATAGATGGACAAAAAAAAAACTGTGGTACATTTATACAATAGAATACTAGTCAGCCATAAAAAAGTAAAATCTAACCCTTTGCAACAGCATGGATAGACCTAGAGAACATTAAGCTAAGTGAAACAAGCCAGTCAGGAAAAGACAAGTACCATAACGTTTCCCTACCTAATGAACAAAATAGACTAAAAAACAACATAGAAACAGACTCATAAATGGAGAACAGATTGATAGCCGTCAGAGGGGAGGGGGCTTGGGAGGTTGGGTGAAAATGGTGAAGAGATTAAGGCAAAAATCTGTTACAGACACTGGCAGCGGTATGGTGATTGCCACAGGGAAAGGGGGCGGAGGGAGGTAGAAGGGCAAAGTGGAGATAAACGGTGACGGAAGGAGACTTGGGGTGGTGAGCACACAATATAGTATGCAGGTGATGTGTTGCAGAACCGAACACCCGAAACCAACATAATTTTATTAACCAATGTCGCCCTGATAAATTCAATAAAAAAGTAAAGCAAATAGCAATAATTTAAAAGCTATTCTTAGGTCCTTAAAAAAATTTAATGGAGAGGTTAAATTAAGGTAATGGACTGAGCGTATTCGTCTCTCTTCCCAAATATCTTAAAATGTCAAAAAATACATTTTTGAAACTCCTTATTGACACTAGAAAATGTTAGCGCCAGCCCTCAGGAAGCAGGAAACAGAACCATATTTACTCTGAAACTAGACTGAAAGATGCCACAGCACAAAACACTGGCAGGAAGAGCTATTTTTGTTCCTGTAAGAGCAGAACCAGAGAGTTTTGACCTCTCGGAGAATAACAGAAGGTCTGGACTCTGGAGGTGGAGACTGCAGGGTGATTCATGGACAAGAGCTGAAGAACTTCACTCACTGCCTGAAGGTCAGGCTTGTTCTCTGTCTTCTTTTTATTTGGAGCTTCAGGCAACACTTGAATCCAGGCTCGAAGTCTGGGCTGTTTTCTCAAGAAAGGGATCACTTGCTAGGAGGGGGCGATTGTAAGGGGCTGAAAGAAAGCAGGGCAGGCAAGGCTTAGGACAATTCCAGACCTTCACCACAGACGCAGCGGGGTGGGGGAAACTCATGGCCACTCTTCCCAAGAGGGGTGTAAATTAATTCCTCTACTTCCAGAGCACAGCACTCTGCTTTCAGCTGGTCCCCACTCCAGCAGCTGACTTAGCCCCTTGCACCCAGTTAGCAGGCCTCACCCATGTCACACAGCCCATAGAGGGGCCTCCCATTCAGGAGAGAGGCCTGTGGGTGACAGTGGCCTAGGGTAGGGTAGAAGCCATCCACAGCACTAATCAGCCTGTCCTTTGAACTTGAATATCAATAGACAAACAGAGGTCCTCGGACAAGACTGAGCAGTAAGGCAAGTAAACAGAATTACAGAGAAAACGGGCGATTCAGGGAACAGAGGAGGACTTTTAACAACTATAATTAAGATCTTCAGAGAGATTTTAAAGGAATGATCAGTAAAGAAGCTTTCTTGAAAACTAATAATAGGATTGCCAAAATTAAAAATCTGTAGATGGTCTGAATGATAGAATGGATATGATCAAAGACCAAATTTGGCATCTAGAAAATAAATTCATGGAAAAAAAAAGAAAAGGAACACTTTAAAATGTGGAGCAAAAAATACAGAGATGAAAAATAGGAGAAAGTTTAAGAGACGTGCAGGATTAATCCAGGAGCTCTAACATTCACTTCATAGACTTTCCCTAAGGAGAAGAAATAAGGGAGGGAAGTCAACACAGGAGTCAGCAGAAGAGGACTGACTTCTCACCTTGACTTCTCACCTTCTGTCCTGGGCGCCTTCAAAGCGCCAGGGAGGATGGCGTGAACCCCAGTTACTTTCCCAGCACACTAGCATTCAGGAGGAAGGGCCAAATTCAAGATTGCTTCTCCATGCCAGGACTCGAAGGTTACCTTTCACAGACCTCTCCGAGTCAAAATGAAAAGTGAATTTAAGAAAGAAGAAAGTGTGGGATGTAAGACAGAGCAAATGAAGTTAAGCCTGAGGATAGGTCTAAATAACTGCTAACTCTGGCACATATGTGTTTATACAAGAAGGGGCTTTGAGAGGCAGCTAAAGGAAAGAGGAAAGTGGAGGTGTGCTGAGGTCCTCTCCTTGCTGGTGAAGGGTATAAATGCTAATGGATTGTAAACACTGCAAATATTACACCTGTGTAGTAAATGCATACAATACCTGGAATGCATTCTTCAGGAAAGGGGGGAATCCAGAGGGAAACAAAAGCAGAGAAAATAAAAACCATAATACAGGACGGCAGAAATCAGTCTGTTAATCACAGTAACAGCCACAGTTGAGCAGAGGCAATGCCCCTGGTAAAAACACTCTCCGATGAGTTGTGAAAGGAAAGCTAGTCACCTGCAGTTTGAGAAAACAGTGACATGGAAAAATTGAAAGAAAATGGATTGAAAACTACGTACTGGGCAAATACCAACAATAAGCAAGGTTAGCAATATCAGTGTCAGGCTAAATGGAAATCAGGGTTTAAAAATAGCATTCAGAAGTACAGAAGCATTTTTTACACTTATAAAAGATGAAGTTCACTGACATCGTCCTCTGTGTACTATCGACGTAACACAGAAGTTCAACTTAAAAGTATTACGAGGACATTGTATTTTCTCATTCCAAGTGAGAATCCTCACACTTCTCAGAAACTGATACAAGTAGATACTTTAGATAAGGGTGCAAAGGGAGTTCTTAAAACTCTAAGCCTTGATCCAAAATAAATACTAACTCTGTATGCCATAAACCACAGGTGGCAAACCCAAGGCCCCCGGGGCCGAACCCGGCCCTCCGCCTTGTTGTATCCGCCCGGCACCTTGTCTCTGCCCAGTGGCAGCGCCGAGCTCTCGCTTAACTGTCAAGGAGCAGTTACAATTACACAGTCCTAACATTACAATCGGCCCTTTGAAGGCAACGGTGAGGCTGATGTGGCCCCCAGTGAATATGAGTCTGACACCCCTACCACCAACAGAGAAGTGTGTCCTTTACATACCCAAGTTGTGAAAATTAAGGATGACTGGCCCCAAAGATGTCTTTTGCTGATCCTGCTTCCACTTCGTTGTAAATGAACTTTTACTCTCTAGTTGCTGGCCCCTTTAAAGATAATTTTTTATTGGCTAGAGAGCACCCCAAATTGTTCCTATCACCCAGGTAACATTCTCACCCTTTGTCTATCACTGAAGCACCAGGTAGGCTGCCGGACCCCTCCCTGTTGAGGAACTTGGAAGAGGCCTCTATTTCCTAGCCTCCTCTCGTGTGCCCTCGCCCTGCCCTCGTCTTTGGGAAAAGAGAAAACTTGACCTCTTAATCAGTGTCGTGTTAACCTTTTAGATGCCAGGACACACCGGGCAAATCCCCTCCGAGCCTTTCCCAGCCTTGCTTTGCAGCAGCCCACTGCTGTTCTCCAGGTTCCCAGAATTCGCCCGTCCACAGAGATCCCATGCTTCCCTGAGGCCCTCGCAGCTCTCTGCCCGGTCTGACAGGTGGGAGCTGGGGGTGGCCAGGGTGAGGCGGTGCGGGCTCCGCATACTCGGCAGCCGCGGCCCCCAACACACACACACATCAGCTTTGCCAGGCAGCTTCCCAAACCTCTTACGTTTCTTTTGGCGTTTTTATCCCACTGATCAATATCTTCCCTCCACTCCCCCGCTGGATCTCTTCTTTTTCACAACGAGGAACTCTTTGTGAAAACCACCCACTTTATTGCTTGCGTGTGTTTTGCCATCACACTCTGACGTGCCTGCCCACCGTTGTCCGGAGGCCTTTATCGGATGTCTACAGCAGACAGCCTTGCTATAACCTCTTTCCACACCTGGAAGTGAAGCAAAGTCAGTGGTGTGAACACTGGGTTTCTCAGCATTTTTCATGTTTCCTTCCATTACGTTGGAGGGTAAATTTCTGGCTCAAAGTTAACATAATTCCTCCAAGCTAATAGGAAATTTAGGATGACTGATAAGCACTTGTAGCCAGTGAAGCATTGGATGGAAAGTGAGCTTTTTCACGTGCAAAAATGTGATGCGTTTTATGAAAGCCGTTATTAAGATGAATGCTGGAGAAGCGCAGTCAAGATGGAAGAGGAAGAGCTCCAGCTCAGGACTAAAAATGCAAACGTGTGCGCTGCGCTTTTCCCCAGACACACATGCACACACTGGAACTTTAAAGCTGTCTGTTAGAAGGATGAGATGTCGCTGTGAGCCAGACCACGTTGGTTTGGACAGAAATTCTTACAGAATTATTAAGCCTTAAAAAAAGCAAAGGAGATTTATGCATCTGCATTTGACCAATTTGGTTTGGAATGGGTTCATAATGGAAAAGTAATAAAACCAGAAGAGACAGTGTCTTCTGAGTACAGTCTCGCTTTTTAAAAATCTAAACATGGGCTGTCCCGTTTTGGATAAAACGACTGTAGAAAACTTTCCCATTGGTAATTTTGGGAGGGTTTTGTTGTTGTTGTTCTTTTTTCATTGATGACCCGCCAGTGTAAATTTTAAGCTTTCTGTCAAATATTTTTTCTGGAGACAACAGTGTATGAAAAGGGAACCCGAAAGTGTTATCTGTGCGAGTCTCCTCCTCTGGTGACCCCCCCCACGCCCCCCACCCCACACACACAGATGCACATGCACACAGTGTTTAGCCATCAGTAAAGTCTTTTTCTGGTATAACTGGAGAGGTTAGGGTCTGGAGGATAGGGGTGTTCGAACGTGTGCAAGAAGGCACCTCCCGTGACTGCCAACAGCCACAGAAAAGCATGAAGAGGAAACGCATAACAAGCTTCACCTCTGAAAAAATCAGACCTAATAACTCGGCGAGTTTCTGATTTCAAAAGGAAAGCAAAAATAAATTTAAAAAGAACCAAAGGCTTTCTCTGTTTATCCTCAGCCACTTGAAGTGTGTTATTGATAAATAATTCCTTACAGCTATTTAAGAATAGAAGCCTAACAAGCGGACGTGACTTGCGGGAGGAGAGGGGGGCAGTGTCAGTAGGTGGGTGGGAGCCTGTGGCGCTGCAGACGAGATCCTCAGGGTTGCGCTTCCCAGAGGGGACAGTGCAATAGGCATTTGATTTCCTGGGATGCTTAACTTTCTTTCCACGGGCCAGCAGTTCAAAGCACAGTTATTTTTATATAGTGCGAATGTGAGCAGACTGATGGTGTTGTCTTTCCTGCAGGTATGCCGGCAGCATCGTTAGTGACCCCTGCTGATGTTATCAAGACTCGATTACAGGTGGCCGCCAGGGCCGGCCAAACCACTTACAGCGGCGTGATGGACTGCTTCAGGAAGATACTGCGGGAGGAAGGCCCGAAAGCTCTGTGGAAAGGGGCTGGCGGTATGGAAATGCTCCATCCCTAACTAAACCTTTGGGATCAGGTGAAGCTTTAAAATCTGGTTACATCTGCTATTTCCCACTTTTTCTTAAAGCTCGTGTGTTTCGATCCTCACCCCAGTTTGGTGTGACTTTGCTGACATATGAATTGCTGCAGCGCTGGTTCTACGTCGATTTCGGAGGAACGTAAGTACCATTGTGCCAGGTGTGCCCCTGAATTTCAGCTGCTTCTAACGCTCAGTCATCGTGGAGAAAGGCCCACAAGCCTGTGCCCTATGATGAAACTGAGAAGGCATAGGAAAGTGGTGAAATCATGTCTTCAGACCCATTTCCAAGGGGAACGTACAACTAACTGGAAATTCCACAACTGCTTTATGGGGCAGACTTTTGGTTTTTGAAAGTCGTTTTTACCAAGTTAAAAAATAATAATAACAAAACCAAACTCGGATTCTCACTCTATTTTCCCTTTTAGGAAACCCGTGGGGTCGGAGCCAGTTCCTAAATCCCGGATCACACTGCCTGCTCCCAATCCTGATCACGTTGGGGGCTACAAACTGGCAGTTGCAACGTTCGCAGGGATTGAAAACAAATTTGGACTCTACTTACCTCTCTTCAAGCCATCAGCACCTACCTCACAAGTCACCCGCGTGGGCTCCTAGGAGGGCCGACCCTGGGACGTTGCCACGGCTCTGGTGTTACATGGGTAAAGACTACCCCATCTTGGACTGAAGCAATATTTCATTCCTTTCACATCCATCTCTTGTTCAGATTCAAGTCCAGGCTTTTTTATAAGGGGAAATCATTCATTTGCTCTGTGTTTTCTTCACCCGATCATTGTAAAATTATTCATAATCTCTCTGTGGGCATTTGCTTACAAACCTCTGTCTGTACCTGACATTTGCTGGGATTTGGTCAACACCCATAATTTGGGAGAAAGAGCAAAGCTGAACAGAAAGTAGAGCTTTTCTCCTTGGATTTGGGCCGCAGTCCCACAGAGGCTACCGAAAGGCAGTTGCGCTGCTCAGAGTGTTTCGTGGGCCTATAAACTGGTAAGAAACTGGAAGCAAGGAAAAGGATCAGAAATAGCCAGCTTAGCCTGGCTTCAGATTTTAAATGTGCACTAACTCTGCCTCTGGATTATATTATAAAGCTTTTATTGGAAATATGGTTGTTTTGTTTTTTTGGTAATGAAAACCATATTGAAGATATTTAATAATCGTATTATGTTACTGATACCAAGACTACTAGTGAGAGGCTTTGTCCTTTAGGACACTTGGCGTTTGACTACATAGAGAAGGCATGAGACGCGGCCCCGCTTCTGGGCGTGTGAACGCTGGATAGCCTCTCCTAGGCTGCGCGCGTGCTGGGTACTGCCTGTCGCAATGAACACTAGAAAAATGCACACCCCCGTTGGTACCTGTCCCGGTCCCCTCTGGGCCCCTCGCAGTTGGCACCCATTTGATTTAAAATCCACTTTATCTTGAATCATGTAAGACAAGTATACTCTACTGTAAGTTTTTATTTAATTTGTGGGGCCTTGCATAATGGTCAGAAGGCTTGTGTGCTTGTGAAGAAGGAAATAAACTATTTTTAAAGCTATTGAATTTTTTTTTTTTTTTTGGTATGTCACATGGTAAATAATGACCATTATTGGACTCCATGTGTTTTGTCCTGAGGGGGCGTTTATTCCTCTTGGCATGGCTATATCCTCCTGGTGCTTCAGGGCCGTGTGCCCGCCCACTGGCGGTACGCCAGTGCGCCGTCTTCCCTGTAAGACAAACCATGTTTCGCCATCGATGAGCAAGGAGCCTGGCATACTGACACCTCTGTTCCAGCCACGCCCTGCACTTCCTGCAGTTTCTTATCCTGAGAATTAAAGTAATAGAAAGTTTCACTGAAAATTGGGCATAAAAATTGGTATGAAACAATGGCAATTGTATTTTCTCTGTCTGACTCTTCCTCGTACCAAAACTTTATACCGCTGTATCTGACGTTTGGTCATTTTTGGCCAGTGCTCTAATGATCTGGGGAAAGAATGCTGAACAGAATTTAGGGCTCTTATACTCCAGTCGTGCTCCTGCAGAGGCCCTGATTAATCTGTCGGGAGTCAGTTTGAACGTTCCCCTCTGTGAGAGACAGGCATTTCTCAGTCTCTGGCTTGTTGTAGGTCAATAGGTTGACATTCAGTTACTGTTCAAAATTGGAAAGTCAGTGCTATCCACAAATCTGATTTTTTTAAGTGAACACAAGCTTTGCTATCCTCCCCAGAAATAGCATGTGTGTGTATGTATGTGTGTGTGTATATATGTATGTATGTGTGTGTGTGTGTGTGTGTGTGTGTGTGGCTTCCTTCATGGTTTTGGTTCAGCCAAACCAAAAGAAAATCCCTCCTACCCTCCCCCCCTGCAAGCCCCACTGAATGTGATAAGTGATTGATGTTTATATTTTAATCTCAGAGACAAGTCACAAAACTCCAAATAGGTCTTAGAAATGTGGGTGGTGTGGCATTAACAAAGCACTCAAGCTTTGGTGTTCTGAGTGGGGAGAAAAGTCCCTGAATGTAAATCTCTGTGATCCTTTTCTTCACTTCCATGAAATTTTATAGAAGATCAATTTTTCAATGATATGAACACTGCCCCAAATCTCAGAAATGGTGCATTGCTCTGCCTGCTTGGCTGTTGCATTGGGTGGGGAAGGGCCTGGGCTTCACCGAGACCTGTCTGTTCCTGAGGGCTATTCTCCAGCAAATGAGAAACCAGAGGTATGAGGAGGGCGAAGGAGCCAGGGTCACAGGGCTGCGTTTCTTTAAAAGCCTTAGTTTATTCTGTTCAGAGATAGGCAGTGGCTTGAGACACTATGAAGGAGGTCTAATTTCCATCTGAGTTCCGCTCTGTGGGTGGTGTGACTGTGACACCCTTGAACGGGACTGCAATCACCCTGCGGTGAAAACCACGTCAAATTTGTTCTGGGTTTTCCTTCTTCCTGAAGTGACAGCACCATAAGTCGCCAGCGCTGTGGCTGCTGGTCGCTTCCCTCTTTCACGCTGAAGGAGTAAAAGATGTGTAACGCCAACACACTTGCCTGCCCACGGGGGACGGGCGGCGGGGGGACCGGCCCCCGGGGGCTCTGCCAGCCCCTGCGAGTCTTTCATCCACCTCCTGATTGCTAAAGGGTGGGAGAGAGGCCTGACTCTTGTAGCAGCTTTTTTAATTTTTTTGCAAGGAGGGGAAAAAATGTGAAGCTGGCCACAGAGTGAACACACTGATTCTTGGGTTCCAGTCGTGGCTGGGTTTCTTGAGGCTGGGTGGCACGCTGTCGCCAAGCTCATGCTACACCTCATAACCCACAACCATTTGCTGAGCTCCCTAGAGTCGCCTTAATCCCAGCAGCCCAGGGTTGCACTGGGGAAAATAAGAACTCTGGCACAGAAAGGAGTCATTTAAATGCTTATTGCATTTCAAGCTTCAGTTTTTACTTAGCTAAAATATTTACCATCGCTGGAAAACAATGTTTAAAATTTTGTGCTTATATGTTATTTAATGGTGTGGCCTCTGTAAACCTCAGGATGCTTACATTTTGACAGTCTTCTGGAAATGTTTAACAGCACATAACTCAGTGAGCAGGGAATGAAAACGAGAACAAATTGTGCTTGAAACTGTGTGTAACCTCCTCCTGCTCGGTATTCAGCAAGGCACACTGGAATTCTGCAGGTAGAGGGAGGGAAATCTCTGATCATGGATGTTGAGGAATCCCGTCCTGTGGCCCCGTAAATCAACCTTCTAGATAAACCCTCTCTAAAAGTCACATGCCTTTTACCACAAGAGCCATACTTGTGGGGATGAATTTGTATCTTTGCCGCCGAGCAACATCTCATTTCAAATTCAGGGTAATCAAATGCTTTCAGGATGTGGATTTTTCCAGAGATTTTTGAAAGGCACGTTCCCTGGAAAGAACAATGGAATGATCCTTCCACAAACCGTGCTGCCCACAGAGGCGTTTACCTTTGGGGAAGAACCCAACCCTCACCAAAGAGCTCTCCTTTTGATGTTACGAAGTCCACAGGGGCTCACGGCTTCATTTTAAAAGTCTGAAGCAGCTAAAAGCATTGCCAGCTCTGTCTTTTAAAACAGTGGCATTCTTCAGATTGAAAGCCCAGATTGGGCTCCACGAAGGCCATGACAGACAGTGTCTTTGATGCTACGTCCACAGTGCCTGGAACTTAGTGGGCTCTTAGTTATTATTTTGAAGGATGGATGGATATGGGTGGATGGATGGATAGATGGAGTTTTAGAATTTCTTTTTCAATGAGTAATCTCTTATTTTTCTGCTTCACAGGCCTTTTTTTGCTGCTGAGTTAAAACCATAGCTGAAGACAATCACAGCCTTACGTATTTTTCACTTACTTTAAAAGGCATAAATGTAGCTATTTAAAATTGGTTTCGATGAGTCGCTTACTTCAAATCAAGAACTGTCATGTTAACTATAGGATACTTGTGTCCTGCTCATGGTTAAAAATAAAGCTTTAGAAAATCATATCCTTTGAGATCAGTGTTATATTAGGGTCAAGCTATGTCATTAAAACAGTTTTTCTTATCAATGAATTAGAGCTTGCTCCCTCTGCTCCCCACCCCCAGCCTGTGTCCTCGGGAGCACAGTGGCGAGCTTTCCTTTAGCAGCTGCTGAGGACAACGGAGTTCTCTTTCAGACGGGTTGGTTTTTAGCTAATGCATTAATTGACTCCAAAAGAGTCCAAATGGAACACTCTGCTTTCATCTGCTGGGCTAACCTAATAAAATAATGTTTGTTTTTAGATTCCCGACTGTTAAGGGGGTTTTGCTCAAGGCAAAATCATAGTCCCCTCGAATAACTTTAGAAGGAAAGTTAAGAAGACACACTAATGGTGCCTGTCTGAGGCTGCGGCTCCCAGGTCACAGACACCCCACACCTGGGCCTGGCCACCGGGGCCCCAGTGTCCACCACGGCTTTGATTCCTGCCTCCTAGGAGGGTGCTTGATTTTGCAGCGCAGTGGTTTTTAAGGTGACCTTAAAATGGACGCAAGCCCTCAGAACAGACTTGTGCAAGTACACTTCAGTCTGTCCCATTTGGTGGGGAAAAGGAAATAGAGACTAATGAGAAAAAAAAAGAATTGTTAAGCCCTGGCCAGGTTGCTCAGTTAGTTGGAGTGTCATCTCGTACACCAAAAGGCTGTGGGTTTGATCCCTGGTCAGGACACTTAGCTAGCTTATGGGTTCAATCCGTGGTGGGGGAACGTACGGGAGGCAACTGATCAATGTTTCTCTCACACTGGTATTTCTCTCTTCCCCCACCCTTCCTCTCGCTGCGAAATCAATAAGAATGTGTCTTTGGGGAGGACTGAAAAAAAGGAATGATTGAAACACTCTTTCCACCCTGGCTGATGTGGCTCGGTGGATTGAGTGCCAGACTGTGAACCACTGGGTCACCAGTTCAATTCCCAGTCAGGGCACATGGCTGAGTTGTGGGCCAGGTCCTCAGTAGGAGGTGCATGAGAGACAACCACACATTGATGTTTCTCTCCCTTTCTTTCTCCCTCCCTTCCCTTCTCTAAAAAAAATAAATGAGTAAAATCTTTTTTAAAATAACACTTTTATCATCACCTCCCTCTGCCATCCTTTGCTGCTTATCCCAGTTCTTGCTCTGGTCTCTTACTGGGCTGCTTTCAGATGAGAGGGGCAAGTAATTCTGCCCCCACCCTGCAATTCTTCAGTCAGCAAATATGAGATATTATATGCCAGGTATGAGCTCATTAAATCCCACAACCCTTAAAGTAGGTATAACTTCTCAGTGAATGTCATCAATAGGTTCTAGGACATATAACAAACCCAATTTTACCATAGGCTAATTGACAAAAACAAGAGGTAAGTTCCTGTGGCATCTTATCAATGTTCTAACGAAATGAGCTGCAATGAAACGACATTATTCAAGGCCCTGCAGTACCACTATTTTCCCTGTGCTACGAGTGAGGAAACTGAGACTCAGAGAGGCGACGTCTCCTGCTCGTCGTCTCTAAGCTAGTAAACCAGGGTGTAAGGACTGGAGTCCAAGTCTGAAGGCAGCGAAGCCCTGTTCTTCTCCTGTGAGGGTTTCTCAACAAAACTCGGCACATAAAGTTCTCAGGATAGTCCATGCCCAGAATGTCTTGTTGTCCCCAGTTCTCTTGATCATCCCCAGCTCAAAGGAAGGGTGGGCTCTGATTATTTACCACAGTGAGTGCATTTATGTCAGAGAACCCCTGAGCCTGAGGACCAGGAGAATCCTGACACGTCTTTTGAGATTCATCTTAAACTATTTTACAGCTTATTAAAGTCAGTAAAGAGAGTGGTAAGGTAAGCCTGAAGCATTTGCCCCATGGGTTTAAACTTGGAAGATAATGTGGAAAAAGCAGAGGTAAATTTGCAAGCCGTTCCAATGCAACGTGATATGACGTGAACTGAACCATCTTAAAAATCTCTACTATAATTAGAAAATGCCATTCTTCAACAAAAGTTGGAAATAATGGAAAACCAAGTCAAAAGTAAATATCTATGGGTAGTTGGCTTCAAAGTGTGTCTGGAGGGAATGGAGACAGTTTACAGAATGTGGGATTTGATGGAATTACTTTTAGACATAAAATCTCTGTCACCACTAATGGTGGGAAAGTGTCACTCTATTCCCAATGTTTCCTCCTATCTCTGAAGCTAAAGACAGGATATCAAGAACTGCATTTTGCTGCCCTCTTTCCTATTTTTATATAAACGAAAGCAAATTACTGACTGACCCACACCGAACATTTACAGCATTTTATAGATATGTGTGTGTGCATATAGAGACAGATAGTGGCTGTCCAGAAGGTAGCCAGCCATGTACTATGAAAAATAGGGGCATTTAGCCCTGGCTGGTGTGGCTCAGTGGATTGAGTGTCGGCCTGTAAAACGAGGGGTCACCAGTTCAATTCCAGGTCTAGGGCACATGCCCTGCATTGCAGGCCAAGTCCCCAGTAGGGGGCGTATGAGAGGCAACCACATATTGATGTTTCTCTCCCTCTCGTTCTCCCCTCCCCTCTCTAAAAATAAATTTAAAAGATATTTTTTAAAAAATTTAAAAAAGAAAAATAGAGACATTTATTGAGGAAGATATAAGATACAAGAAGCATTGTACATAGGCCAACGATGCCTTAGTTCCCTTCACTGTAGGCACCTTGGGACCTCACACGGTTCTTCCAATCATGGTCAGCTGCCCCATTGTATTTTCCTGAATCTCATTGACAGTCTGAAAGCGCTTCCCTTCCACAGGTGATTTTAGTTTTAGGAAAAGCCAGAAGTTGCAATCTGGGCTGTCGGTGGGCTGAGTCACTTGGGTAATCTGATGTTTCACCAAAAAACTCTGCACAAGATGTGATGCATGAGCTGGCACATTGTCATGATGAAGTTACCAGTCACCAGTTGCCCACAGCTGTGGCCTTCTGAATCATCGAAATAGTTTCTGTGGAGGAACGTTCAAGCTTCATGCAAAATTTGATGCAGATTCATTGCTCGACTTGCTCAGTTATTGTGAATGCGACAGACACACAGTACACATGCTCACTCAACAGTGTCTACCACCCCCACTGACTAGTACAGTGAAGTCATCATTGTTCACACCTGTGCATTCCAGTCCACTCTCCTTGGCTGCCAGGTTACATCAATGTTGTGCAAACCATTCTTGTTTATGTTAATAATGGCTGGTTACATCAAATTTGTGCAAACCATTCTTTTTATGTTACTAATGGCTGGAATTTTCCCAGACATGTCCTATTCTATTTTTCAAAAGTGATATATTTCAAAGTGTGAATCTCTGTTTTGATGCAGAATTTACCTACATAGGTTCTAAGCAGAGAGATATGCTTTCTCAATTGGAGAATTTATGTATCCTGATAATTAGTCACACCATGTAAAAAGCTGCTTTTTTATTTTTTATTTAACATTTTTAATCCTCACCAGAGGATATATTTTTTTTATTGATTTTAGTGAGAGAGGACGAGACAAACACTGATGTAATCTCACATCGATCAGTTGCCTCCTGAACGAGCCCCAACCAGGGCTGGAACCAAAACCCAGGTGAGTGCCCTGACCAGGGATCCAACCAGCAACCTTGGTGTACAAGATGACGCTGCAACCAGCTCAGCCACCCAGCCAGGGCAAAAGGCTGCTTTTTAGAATAACCCCTTCATTTGGGCCAGGTCCATTGTTATGAAAGGTTTATACTCTGTTAGAATAAGATCAGAAAAAAAAATGGAGGATGAGGAAAATTGAAACAGGCATTCTTTTTTTCTTCTGAAGACAGACAGTAGTGATTACTGATGTTTGTTCAATGTTATTACTATGGAAAGTAGTGATTTCTCCACATTTTCAGTCTCAGCTTTTGTCCTGCCTGACTATGCAGCGTATGCATCTCGTTCTTCCTGACTGAAGAGGCAGTTCACACTTGACCTGGTACGTCAAGTTACCTGGGAACCCCACTTGTGAAGCAAGTGATTTCTCTATTTCCTTTAACAGTTTGCCTGCGTGAGCGTGGATGTACAGAAACCACCGGTTCTGTCTCTTTTTGGTACTTGAAGTTCCATGGCGTTCTTTCCTTTTGTTCATTATAGAAGGTGGCTTGATTTGCTTTAACAAGTAAGACTTCTAATGCCATGCAGATCAGGCTAAGTTATTAAAATTAAAATGGCATTTGACATAAGTGCAATGTAAGAGACAATTGCTATCTTTCATTAATGATGTTGAAAAGTAAATTCAAAATAATCATAGTTATATATCATTAAAGCCCTGAAGCAAATATTAAATAAATGCTTTGGCCTCTATAGATACTGAACTTTACTTTTTTTCTGCCTTAAAAATTATACTTTGGGGAGATTTCTACTTCTGGCCTTATGAAAAACTAGCAAATTGGGAAAATATATGATATAATAGTTTTAAAACACAGTATGAGGCAAAATAAGACTGAACTCTGAAAGAAAACAAACAAGGTGAGACCTACTAGCGCACAGCTACTGCTTAGGGCAGTTTCTAGTCACTGTGTAAGGAAGAGGAACCCCAGCGTGGCGCAGAAGGATCCCCAAACTGAAGAGACAGAGATCAGAAATCAGAGAGGCCAAGATGACTAGAATTTTTAAGACAAAGTACCAAACAGGAAGGAGCTGCTCTGCGAGACAGCTCTGGAATTTTCTCCCCAGAGAGTTCCCCAATCCTTGACTGTGTATTGATCTATACATTTGTGAGAGAAAACTATTTAAGAGTTGGGAAAGATCCATGAGAAAGAAGAAGCAGAAAAATCTGAAGAAGTATTTGAAGTCATGAAAGGCAAGTACCTACATCCAAATTACTCTATCCAGCAAAGCTATCATTTAGAATGGAAGGGCAGATAAAGTGCTTCCCAGATAAGGTCAAATTAAAGGAATTCATCATCAAGCCCTTATTATATAAAATGTTAAAGGGACTTATCTAAGAAAAATGTAAAAAATATGAACGGTAAAATGACAACAAACTCACAACTATCAACAAATGAACCTAAAAAAAAAAAAAAGAAAAACAATGAAAACAAAAACTAAGCAAACAACTAGAACAGGAACAGAATCAGAGAAATGGACATCACATGGAAGGATTTCAGTGGGGAGGGGGAGGGAGGAATAGTGGGGAAAGGTACAGGGAAGAAGAAGCATAATTGGTAGGCATAAAATAGACGGGGAGAGGTAAAAAATGGTACAGGAAACAGGGGGCTCAAAGAACTTACATGTACAACCCATGGACATGAACTAAGGGTGGGATGCTGGAGGGTTGGGGATGCAGGGTGGAGGGGGGATAAAGGGGAAAAATTGGGAAAACTGTAATAGCATAATCAATAAAATATACTTTAAAAAAGATGAAACTGTCAAACTAGAACTCTATAGCCAAAACAAATATGCTTCATAGTTGAAGGCAAATAAAGACATATTTACACATACAAAAACTGAGGGAATTATTCTCTTGCAGAATCTTACTACTTGATATGCCAAACGAATTTTATTGGCTGGACACAGTTGGCGCTAGATGGAAAGCCCAGATCTCCAGAAAGAAAGGAACAGAACCAGAAAAGAAAAACATGAGGGAAAATGTTTTTTTAAAAAACTTATCTTTAATAAATAAACTTATTATTTGTTTACATAAACTTATCTTTATTGTATAAATACTTTTAATCCTCAAAAGACTATTCCCTGAAGCAAAACTAATAATCGTGTGTTGTGGGGTTTATAGCAAATATAGAAGAAAATACAGGAGAATAAGTAAACAAAGGACAGAAAAAGGTAAGTGAATTATTGTTACCTATTCTTTTGTGGGAAGTGACATAACATCATTTGAAGGTAATCTGTAATTGTTATACATGCATACCATATTATTGTGAAACCACTAAAAATTATAGAGGTCAGCAGATGAAATGTAATACAATACTAAAAATTATTCGATCCATTAAAGAGAAAGTAGGAGAGGATCAACAGAAGGACAAAGAATGAATGGGACCGATAAAATAATTCAATACAAAACAATTCAATCACGCTAAAAATTACATTAACTGTACATGAACTAAACCCTTTAATTCAAACCCTGAGACTAGCCCTGGCCAGGCAGCTCAGTTTGTGAGAGTGTGAACCCAATATACCAAGACTGGGGGTTCTTTCCCTTGTCAGGGTACATAAGGAAGCAACCAATGAATGTATAAATGGAATGACAAATCAATGTTTCTATCTCTCTCTCTTTCTCTCTGTCTCTCTCACTCTGAAGTCAAGAAATAAAAAAAAAAATTACAGGCAGAGACTATTAGGTGTAAGTTGTCTATAAAAGATACACTTCAAATATAAAAACACAGACAGATTAAAAGTAAAAGGGTGGAAATGATATCAGCCAAAATGGCAAAGTAAGGGGCTCCAAACTGTGACTCTCCATAAAAACAATAAGGAAGGAAGGAAGAAAAAAAAAGAAAGAAAAAGAAAGAGGAAGGGAGGAAGAAGGAAAGTAAGTCCGGCTAAGTTGCTCAAATCAACTCTTGTTCTTGAACTCTGAGAACTAATCAAAGACCCTTGTAGCATTTAATTTACCCTAGTCCCATCCCTGCTCCCTAGTGCAGCCGAGCTCTGCACACATTCCGGTACCCCAAGAAGCAGAGATGACCTCACTAAATTCTTATCCTTTGTTCTGACCTGGCTGGTGCCTCCCTGATAAACTCTCACAAAAGGCTTATCTTTATTTCACCTAACTCCTGGAACTGGCTCAGTGCTAACCGCTTCTAGAAGGCATTTGTCAACATTCACAGGCTCTTATCTTAGTTGCTGCTCTCTGAGGTAATAATACCAGGGCAAACAGTAGACTAACCCAGCGATTTTCATCCTTTTTCTTCTCGTGGCACACAAACTGATTACTAAAATTCTGCAGAACACCAAAAAATATATATTTTGCCAATGTGACAAAAGAAATAGGTATAATTGTGATTCATTCTTACCAGATGGCTATTGTTGTGTTGGCTATTGTCATTTTTTTATTTGACAATCTGAGGGTAAAGAGGACAGTGCCCCTGACTAAATATTCAGATATTGCATGTCTTAAAAATTCTTGTGGCACACCAGTTGAAAGTCGCTGGACTAACGAAACACTCGAGAAGACAAGCTAGGGAATAAAATGTCTGTAAGAGCTGTGAACATCTCTGAGATGTTCCTGGGACTCTGAAAGAACACACACACCAACTCAGAACCGTGGAAAAGCTCAGGGAGACTTGAGCAGACCCTAAGCTCTCAACCTCTCCTGACCTCCAGGCTCTGAGACAAAACAGAAAGTGAAGGCGAGTGCAGAGCGGCACCGGCTGAGGGGTGAAACTGCCCCTCAACACGCACGTGAGCCCTCGGCAAAGACTGAGAGAGCTTTTCCTTCCAGGCATTTAAGAGGGTGCCAATTAATATCACAGTTGGTATATTCCAATACCCAGCTTTCAACAACAACAAAATTTACGCATGCAAAGAAAAACAAAAGTGTGCCGTATACACAGGAAAAAAATCAACAGAAACTGTGCCTGAGAAAGCCCAGACACTGAATTTTCTAGCCAGAGACTTAAATCAGCTTTACAAATGTACTAAACAAGTGAAAGAAAACCATGTCTAAAGAACTAAAGGAAAATATGAGAATGATGCCTCACCAAACAGAGATTATCAATTGTTAGAAATTATTATATTTTTTTCAGCCAAATAGAAAATTTGGCGTTGAAAAGCATGACTGAAACGAAAATTCCCTAGAGGAGCCCGACAACTGATTTGACTGGACCAAGAAAGAATAAGCAAACGTGTAGAAGGTTCGTTGGAAATGATGCCGTTGAAAGACTGAAAGATAAACGAGGGAGAAAACTGAACAGAGAACCGTGGGCACCGTCACGCAGGTCACCACACACATAATGGAGTCCCAGAGGGCAGGAGGCGCAGGAG
>CM052549.1:25684281-25741970 GCA_028533065.1 Trachops cirrhosus
AGATGATATTCTGAGATATAGCCCATCCAAGACAACTTATTGGAGAGTGACACCATTACTCTACAAAGCATATCCTTTCATTAGCGTTCCACTGTTAAGGTTAAATATTTCAAGAATATAATCCTGGAAATGATATATAGGTGGGGGAAGTAAGTTCTATTTATTTTTGAGAAGTGCTGTACCAGTAGGAATTCTCATTTAGCCACATGAATGAGTTTTTAAATGGTTAAATGCTTTTCTAGTTATTGAAATGAATCCAAGTTATGTTTTTAGGCAATGACATAAGTTCACAGTCCGTTTGCCTACCTTGCGCTCTTTCCCTGATACGGCAGGGGGGAGACGAAGCCCTTCACACAAGTGATACAGGAGAGCTAACAAATAGCAACGGCAGGAAAAGTTGGCATTGCGCTTATATGAAGGAATAGATCTACTATTACTCTCCTCTCCTCCAAATCTTGACTATGTTCTTTCCAAAAAAAACCACAAAACAAAAAAGCCCAAGAAGAGACAAAAATCTAATCATGATAATTTATTTATAACTTTTCTATTATAAGAAGCTAAAGCTAAAGCACCTCATAACTTTGTATAACTTTAAATATTGAAAAAAAGCTGGTCTCACTAATAATACATAACACTTGTCCTTAAAAATACAGATTATCCCTTATAAAAAGTTCCACAGTATTCTAATACATCTTGTCTTCTTCTTGATTTGTGAAAATTGCACTTAGTTTGGGAAAATATCAGAAGCTTGTTTTTTCAAAACACTATTCTGTCAAGTATTTTACTCTCTAGAATATCATAAATAACACAGGCATGTTAGTTTGCTCTGGTTCACAAAAAAAAATTCTAGAATTGAACCCGATAAAAACACAGATGCTTCCAGAAACTTAAATTGACCTACCTTACCCTATTATCTATGTTCACCTAGTTGACTATAAAAATAACCCAAGATGATTGATTGTACTGTTAGATTTAGAAGGTGAACTGCAGTTTGCACCATTTTTAGAATTAGAATTACCATCGGGAAACACTTTATGTATAATCTTAGCTTGAATGTGTGAATGTGTATTCAGAGGCTGTTTCCACACCCAAAGTTAATAATTTTTGGCGTTTGACTTCCTTGCAGGTAAGACGGAACAGGTGTCCTAACAAACAAGATCCCTCTGCATTCTCCGTCCCTGGCTGGAACAGCACCTGTTAGGACAGCGCCATCCTTTTCACCCTAGGTAGTTCCTGGCCCCTCCCACCTGGTTCTCTCTGGTTAGAAACTGCTGGGAAGGAGTCTCAGGAACATAAATGCATCTGAGACTCTCCAGGAGATTTTTAATCCAATAATACCTCAATTATAAGTAGGAAAAAATATCTGCGGATGTTTTTTGGCTGAGGAAAAACTCTGTTCTCATGACCTTCTAACTAGCATACAAGTTGACTCCATCAGCCTGGATTGAGTATCAACTATATGCCAGATACTGTGCTAAGAACTGAAGACATAGCAGTGAATCATTCTGCCATATGATGACTATGAAATACAAATGGAAATTAATTTATTATGTCTTCTAAGGTCAAAATGTGTGAATACTGGCTTAGGTTGTTGTTTTCTTTTTTAACTTCACTGACATTCGAAATATGAAGAGCCTAAAATTTACCTTCTTATAGTGACAACTGCAACATTTCCTGGTATGTGCTGTGTGTCCAGAAAGTGGTAGAAAGCAAACGGTGTGTTAATGGCATAGCTTCAGCATCTCCAAGTTTCTACCAAAGCATTAAATCTAGAGCATCACTCTGGGGCTTTTTTATCCCTGAAAATAATAGTTTAAAATAATTTTCAAAGAATTACATTTGTGATATATGTTCACAAGTTTCTAATGATGACGATTCATTTCAATCAATTAAAAAATCTATTGGAAGCACCGTGAAGAATATAGTCCATACTTATACCCTAAGGAAGGACTCGTAAAAATTATTCCATATTGCACCGAATCAAAATGGATCTGGAAATGTTTTTCTCCTTCAGGTTCATTGGCCAAAGTCCACATTCAAGGTCAGGGATGACTCAGATTTTCCCTCTGCTTCATCCACGGCTGGTCACCCCACTCCCACCCCCATGTCAGGTGACCGTTCTCTAAAATTTTGCTAAATGCATAAAGCATGTTTATGCCAAAACACTCAGGGCTCTGATTCCTGAGATGACAAAATCTTAGCTGTAAGAGTGACCAGCTTTTATAGACATAATGCTACTTTTACAGCCAGGACCAAAAAGGTAGTTTCTGAGGTAGCAATTTGGCCATAAGGAGGAGGTAAAATGAACTCAGATTTAAACTGGAGACCTACGCCCTGCTTTCATCTTGGTCACGGGCAGTGGCCAGACACTTAACCTCTCACTGCCAATTGTAAAATGGAGGTGATGGTGTCTGACCCATTCATTGACAGAGACTCCGAGAGGATGAGAACGGTAATCCAGTGAAGAAAATACCACGGAATAGGCATACATTCTTCTTAAAACTGTCACTCAGATTGAACATTCTTAAAAATGATATGAAAGTGAATGTTATCAATTCGACAACATTTGTGTGGTTTGGTTTTTGTTTTCTTTAAGGATCAAATCTGGTGTTTGCTACATGAAAGCACTGAGGAAGTGGTACGGACCTCTCTTTATCGGGCAGGAAGCAGAGGGCCAGGAGCTGAACGGCTCGCTGAGGACAACAGAACTTGCACACGGTGTCCTCGTCGTGCGTGGCAGTCAGAGAGGGCCTCGCCCTGTTGAGAAATGCTGCATACCAGGGCACAAGGGCAGGCAGGCAGGTGACGTTTTGAATCACTTGCCAGAAAGATTCTAAAGATTATTTTTAACGTTCTAAGATTCTTAAGAGATGAAAGGTCATCCTTATAAAAAGCAAAAGTGTAAATGTTATGGAAAAATTCAAGAGAATCGATCATTTTAGTCCCCAGCTCCACATGGCTTCTGAGGCTCTCATGAATCTGTTCCCTCCCCTCTGCCTGAGTAGACTAGAAGGTTCCTCTGGACCCTGCCCACCCCGTCCCCAAATAACTCATCAGTCTGACTACCGGGGGTCTTGCCTGAGCTTCTGGTGCACTTCAAGGGAGACACAGACGGTGCCCCCCCGCCGCTGCCACAGATATCAGTCAGATCGTGGGTTCCCCGCCCCGAGCTCTGCCACTTATTTGCTGTGTGTTCTTAGGAAATTTGTTTTAATATTTTTTGATGTTCACTTCTCCACTTGTAAGGAAAAAATTTTGAGACCCATCTCCTACGACTGTTGCAAATATTAAATATGAGCTTAGCATATAATGTATTTGGCACATTATAAATCCTGAATAAACGATGGTTTTCCTTCTTAATGCGGATTCCCCTCTCTTCCACTTTTTCTGTTTCTTTTTACTTTTTGCTTCCTTCCATCTTTTCATTCTTTTATTTTCTTCTTTTCAACTATACAGAGCTGTGTTTTTAGAAGTACCCCTTATATTTTATACCATTTTTCTTAAAAACCCACATAAATCATTTCCTAAATAGTCACACTTTTAGTTAATAGCTAAATTTCATGAGCTCAGTGTGGGAAAGGGTTCCTTCGGATCACAAGAAAAATTCTGTCAGGCTACTTTTCATTGCACATTTTAAAAATCAAACTTAAAGTGTCGTTACTCTTCATAAATGTGCACATATGTACACATACACACACGTATTTTTCATTTCAAATATGACTCATACAGCTTTATCTCGCCGACCCTGTGCTGCAGCACTTTCTACAGTGGGAATCTACATTTTTAGCTCTAGTCGTAAGGCTCTGTAACCGCTGAACTTACTGTGATAAAAATCAAATGACTTTTTATAATCAGGGTTACTCACACAAATATCATTCACGTGTCTCTTTTTATAAGCGCGTGGCCAACCATTCTGAACAGCCCTCAGTCAAGCCTCCCTCACTCGTGAGTAGTTGTAAAGGGTTTATAGAACCTAACAGCTGATTTTAAATAGCTGCCTTATCTGCAGTCACTCCAACTCACCCAACGCTGCATTTTTTTTACGGTGAAAATGTCCACCTCAGGCATGGCTAAGTGTAAAAGTAGGTTAATTACAAAAATGTTTTTGATAATTAAGACAGAAAAGTATCCCGTAATTTCAATTTGGTTTCTCAGATATATTATGCATGAAAAACAAATTAAAGTGAGTAGGACTCTAGGCTTCGGGATAAATATTCCATGGGTGTGTGTTTCATCAGCACCTTTGTAATCTTTCAATTAAATGGGGTCATTAAAAAATGCCTAGGACGATTACATTAACCATAGATTCTGAACAGATACACAACACTTTACCCCCTGTAGTAGCCTGAATATTAAAGTTTTCTGTAAGCAAGGTATTTTACAAATTACCTTTTCACTTCAATATGCATTGATATTTGTTGTTGTTGTTGCTAGTGCATTGACAGAAACCAAGGAGGCAAACGTGGCTTTCCACAGAACCACTGCTAAACCCCCTTAAGCTCTAAAAGCTTTTTTAAAAGTACAATTATTAATGGCACCCTAATTCAGGAGATTGTGGAGTTACTGGTACACAAATACACGCTTGTGTTCAGAGGAAGCCTATACTTTTTAGGGCAATTCCCTTTGCCACACACACAGATGGAAGCAAAGTGGGAGGTAATAAGCAATGAAACAGCCGCTGGAACGACCGAGCATACTTGCTTCACATAAATACAGCTCCACTGTATTTAACTCCTGGGAGAGTCTAGCATCACTGGTAACAATGGATAAAACCACGGACCAAAATTCCAAGCTAGAATGCAGTCCACGGAGGGTGTAAATACACTGCAGTTTTCGACCACAAAAAGATATACTGTGTGGTAACTTAGTATTTACAGCAGTTTAGAGAAGTCCAGAAAGTAGAAGTTACATTAATCTCCATTCTGGCGCATCTGCTATTACCTAGACCGTGGGTTAAAATTTCTGTGAAATTTCGCAGCATGCTAACCTATAGTCGTCTGATGATACCTGACTACATTTAGTTAAAGAAAAGAATTTCTTTGATCCACAAATCCCTTCCAGGGGAACGCTCACCCACCCAGGAAGCTTGAGACCTCTCTGCCTAAGACCTCTTCCTTGTATTTTTAAGTGAGTGGTTAACTTTTATAGCATGTTTGTTAGAACAACACTTTTAAAAAATCCATTACCACTCAATTAAGGAGAGAAATAAAGGTAGGGCATGGAAGTCAAAAGTAAATAGTAACAAATATGGGTCTAATCAATTTCAATAAACCAGCAAACATCAAAGGAAATAAATCATTTTTAAACAATATACTTAAAAAATAAACCCTTAAAAATATTCTTCACGTCAAAACTTAGCATTGTAGGAAGTACTACAATGAAATTCAGAAGTTTTTTACCTGTGAAAGGGGGAAAAATCACACAGCTGAAGAAGAAAGAGTTAATTCAAGAAGATGACCTTGTTCACATTTGTATTAAAATCTTTATCACCCTTCTTTCTTCAGAAATCTCTTAAAGCATTTTTTTTCTATTATTTGGAACAATCTATTTCTCTGTCCAAAAGATGGGGGAAATGCTGGAAACACTGGCTGATAGGCAGTAACGGAAAATAAACTTTTTAAACTTCAATTACCACTCTTTTTCCATAACACAGAAGATCGAGCAAATGACAGGGAAACGAAGAAGCGTGTGCTGCTCGAGCTGATCCGTCATGTTCGCTGACTAAACATATATCCCTTCTCTTCCTGATATTATTAACTACGGGTTTTCTAGTAAATTCCTAGCAACCACTGCATCTAAGCAGTTTTGACAAAGAGAAGGCTTACTGTTAAACACCTTAAAAACATTCACCAAGGTAATAAAAGAAATGTCATTTCCTCCTACTGGATGTTTGGGCATAAAAGAGGTATTTTTATAATGTAGTCCATGATTTACCATATCCATAGTATCCAAAAAAAGCACAATGAAAATGAAGCATTTTTCCAGTGGTTTGATAACTATTTCAATCAACTGTTAGGCTTGCATTACACTAGTGGCCAATTGCTCACTTTTACAAGCACAGGAGGGGAGGGGGACCAGGATAGAGACTGGAAGGAAAGACAAGCAATCTTTTCTAAATGTATTTTCTATATATCCTTTTCTGTGCAAACATAATTAAATGGATTATTTTTTTCCTGCCCATTCATTTATAGCCAACGTGGAGGCTGCATTCTGAATGCTTTCCCTTAACCTTCAACTTTCACCTGTAAAACTTTCATTCACTCAAATATTTATTGAGTGCCTGTTAGGTGCCAGGCACTGTGCTAGACTAGGCTGTCCTATTGAATTGAACAATTGTAAGTATTTACTTTGTGCATGTTTCTGTGTGTGTTCTAAATTACGTCTAAAGATTAGAAACTCTCCTGAGGAACGTGATTAACCAAAGGAAGTCTGCCAAAGTGATTCTGTCCCCCTACATCAAGAGGGTGGCTAGTTCTTAGGGCGCTAGATGTTCGCTTTTACTTAAGGTTCCTTACTGCTCAGACAAATAAATAGAAAAGATTCCATCTACACGTGGAGAAACTGGAGGCTGTCCATAAACGAGACAGATCTTTGGGAATGAACCAGTGATCAGTTTTATTTGCCGGCCAAAAAAGTAGGAACGAAAAATTTCCTCTATAATATTCAGCTTTGAGACTCCCGGAATGATAAATAATTCATGTTTTAAAAATGTAAAAGATTTTCTGATAGCTGACATTCTCAAAAACTCATGCATACCTTCCCTTGAAATTAGAATCTAATGATTCATTCACTTCCAATCTATATGGAACATAAATATTTCCACATACACGTGCCTAAGCAGATAGTGGCCTTCTGGTTGTGTTTTAGATGCATCAGCAGCAGCACACACACTCGTGGATGGCATGGATGACTCCTCATTTCTCTCCGGGTCACTGTGCGTCTAGACTCACCTACGACAGAAGCCGCTTCATGCTCGGCTGGTCTGAGCCGTGATTTGAGGCTACTGCTCTAGGCAGTAATTTTTCAAGATAAAATTTAACAGTTTTGAAATTCTAAAACTAAACACAATTTTGTCAGCCATAAAAAAATTAACACTATAATTAGCGACTGCTTCAAAATCCAAACTGCTATTGAAGATGACAGCTTGAAACCACAGAAGAATCATAAAAGATGATTAATTATACAAACTGGCACTTGCTTCAGAAGGTTTATATTCATAGGCCATTTGCCACCAAAATGGGAAATATATGAATTTCATTGAATATTGCAAATTACTACACAAACATTAATTTGGTTTTTATAAAATTAAATATTAGGGTTTTCATTGAGTCAATTACTCCATAATACATACAAGTCTAAGTGTTTTCTTATCAATTAAGAAAAAAAGTGGCTTGAAAAATATTAATCCTATAAATCTATTTTTATAAACTAATGCTACCTGAATAAGCACACTGTTTATATAATAATCAGTCTAATCATGATCTTTTACATATATAATTATCCAAATGAAAGGCACTGCTACAACATTCACTATGAGTAATTATAACATTAATTAGAATAATGCTTTTTCTTTTCTTTTTTAAATTAAGCACTTTTCCTAGAAGAAATCAAGTTAATACTAAAATTACAATCATACATTTTAACTTAATTATTTTATTTCAAACACTTCTAATTCATTATGACAAGGAAATGAATTAATTTATTATTTCAAAGTAGGTTATTTTATATAATTATATTTTTAGCACCCCAAACCTGCCCATACAAATATGCCATTATGCTTTTTGACTGAACTGCACAGAGTCGTGGCTGGGACAACACAAATTCAGGCAAAAACTGAAAAGTGCAGTTGAGAATTCCGATGTTTTGGTTCTCGGTCACCAAATGTCTAGGTATGATCAGCAGAGCTGAGTATGTGCCTTTTCGGTTTTCATCTCGGTGTTTGGTGTCACGGAAGCACGTATGCCGGAGTCTTCTTTCCCACGGAGGAAATGCCCACAGCAGTGTTTCTTGTCACCTAAAGAAAGACCACCACTGCTGGCTGGAGAGTAAGCTGCTGCTGCAAAGGCCTCCAAACATTTAAAAAAGCGTGTTGCCACTTACGGCCACGCTCACGTAATGAGAAACACAGGTGTCCGGGGCATCACAACTGGACTGGGGTAGCAGGGCCCAGCTCCACTCCCTTCTTCTGGAGCTGCCAGAGCTTAGCCCTGCTCTCAGGTTTGCCGCCAGCAGGGACAAGGGGCCTTCCTAACGCGTGGTAATTAAATGACGGATTTCAACTGCAGGTCGTTTTCACTAAGGAACCTTAACTGGACTTAACCACAATATCTCCGGTGTACTTCTTATTTTGTGTTCTGTGCATCCTCTTCCCCACGGAGGGGATGGTTATTTATCTTCTATTTATATTCAGGGCACCAACTTCTCGTGGAAAATTGATGAAGGCCTGGTCCTACTGGAAAACTCAAAGGAGTTCCACAAAGCAAAGAATTATTGCTTAAGTGTAATCCACTTAAAACCATAAACGTATAGTATTTATTTTGTGTCACTCAAATCCTGTCTAACTCCCGGCACTTCCAGTTTCTCAGATGCTGCTACAGCAGAGTGCTATTTAAAGTGCAAGGGAAATGGCTCGGCGACTCTCTTTTATTCTTAGTCTAGCTGGCAAGGGAGACCCTTTGTGAGGGTCCTTGTACCTTACACCTTGATCACTATTCCAAACTGTCTTACATGGGTCTTTTTTCCTGTTGGGATTCCTAATGAACTTTTCATTCTAAATTTTCATTTCCACTTTAAAATGTATTTAAATGAACATTTAAATCATGCTTAAACGTAAAACATTTACGTTTTCAGAAGTTACATGTGATCTCTCATGTTCCCGTGCATCCTTCCTGTTTCAGAATTTTTCAAGGACCTTTTAATCTACTAACAAGCGTCAAATTTATTGTGCTTACTGAAGTTTATGATAAATGACTGGCCCCCAAACAGTCATATCAAACAAGGTATCCGAATGAGGCCCAAGTTCAGGGTTAAAACATAAAGACGAATGCACGTTTTCTTAGGTAATTAGTGAGTGGGAAACCCAACAGATAGAGCCAGGGCGGTAAGATGCATTCATCTTCCAAGTTACAGATTTCATGTTGCCATTTTATTTTTCATATTCTTCTTTAAGCTGAACATAAGTTTGGAATTTTTATCACTGGACTACTGCAGAAACAGACTCGGGGATTTAAAACTTCTCTGTGTTTTTCACAACGGAAAACAAAATCTTTCCTGGAAGAGGTTAATGGAAAACGAAATAATAGGAGGTGGAAGATAAACTGCCTCTTTCGAAACCGGAGCCGCAAACAGCATTCTAACTAATTCAGAGAAGCGGCAAACGCGGTGGTCGGGGCACATTCACGACAGCTGCGCCTGCGCGCCGGCACACGCGCTCGCACAGCGGCGGCGCCCGGCCGCATCTTGCAAGGACAGCAGGTAGAAGGGCTGACGATCAATCATGGGGACAGGTGAATAATTCCACACTCGCTGGCCCATGTGCTATTCAAATCAGCTCCACATACATGGAAATGCTTGCTATTCAGGAAAGGAGCCACGGCAGTGGGTGATTTTTATGTTTAATTCTTTAGAATATGTGTGTTCACACATCATTAAAAAAAAAATTCAACCATGATTAACAGCTCTCTCCGAGTGTATTCTGAGGCAAAATACACTCAACATTTTCAGGTTATATTTGCAGTTAATTTATGACTTGTTATCTTATCCGCGTTTCAACTAATTGAATGGAATCATACAACTCCAAAACAAACAGACTGCAATTCCGTAGTTTGGAGAGAAAAATCCTCAAAACTTATTCAAGAGCTAGGCTCATTTCTTATTTTAGATCTTAGAACATTTAAATCGTATGTGCCACCACTGTCTATTTAGGTAACTTTTAAGACATAAATAGAATAAAATTATAGCCAAATAATACGGGGGGTCTTCTCTGCCTTTCATCGATTTCACATAACTTACATTTATGCTAATGGGAATTAAGCACCTGCTCCGCAAAGAAAATAGGCCCCTCTCTGTGAAAATAAATGTGTACAGTATATTTTCCAGATACAATGCTGAAATCAAACAACCAAAAATGTGTGCTGTGTACACAAAGCATCATGTGGCCTACCTGAAAGCATTGCTGTTTCATATTTTACCTCCTGAGTCGGAGGCCTGGAGCTATTACTCATGCCGTTGCCATTTCAATGTAACAAAAAAGAAAAAAAAAGGATGGACAGACTCAACCCAGTGATTTCAGTGAGCTCCTACCCAATCCTCTGTTTACCTCTTCCAAGGTTCATACTAAATTGTATCAGTGAATCTGGATTCAAGCCATTGCTCGCTGCCACCATCTTAAAAGTCACGGAGGATAACTGTACATAAGAGAGGAGGACGCGATCGTGGGGACACTGTGCTGGGACTCCCCGCAGCAGCTGCAGCCCAGCTGGAACAGGAGGGGAGGCAGACAATCATTAACCACTGGGGACACCAGGTCCCTTCCGGCAGTGCCCTTCCAGGTAGGGGTCCGTTTCACCTGGTCGGAAGTTTCACCTGGTCTGGAGTTTCACTCCACATCCACCTGGACTTGAGAGGTGATGTCACCATTGGTAGTCACAGACGTCTCTTATTAGGGGGTTCTCGCCAATGGAGGGGCCAGACAAAGGCAGTCCCTCCCCACTCCAACTGTAATGGGCATGACAGAGCTCTTCCCCAAAACTCCATTACACTTTCAGTTAAAATTACGATGTAATCAAAATAGGGTTGTGGGGAGAACTAGAATATCCAATATGGTTTCAGCTCTATTTTTATTGGCCTCCTGATGTTTGTAATGTAAAGTCATTGCTATTTTAATTCAAAATTTTAAATGGTCTTAAGAAATAGGTAATAAGAAGAACATATGGCATGTACTATATTTAACCACATCTCTAAAGATTTCTCCTTCTTCCTAATGATCTAGGTCAAGGCCAAAATTTGTCATTTCTGATTTGCATCGTGAGTGGTATTAAAAGCAATACTCTTGTGGTCAGGATTGGCTACAGAATTTGTAGGGCCCAGTGAAAAAGGAAATGGGGGAGTACCTTGTTAAAAATTTTCTTAATTGCAAGACAACGACAGCAGAACAGCAAAGCAAGCTCGGGGCTCCTCTGAGCATGGGGCCCACGAGGTTGCACACCATGAAGCCAGCCTCACTCTCGGAACAGGACCTTGGCAAGAGGTAACCTGCTGCCCGCTCCTTTCTCCTCGGCCCAGTTCCCAGTCGAGAAGGAATGTGGGAGAAGGAATGTGACAGGTGTTCCTGCAGACACCTATTCAGCATTTGAGGTCCAAGAAAAATGGATCAACAAAGTGAACTCGAAGCATTTCATCTCCCTTCCTAGAGGCTTCCACAAAACAAGGTTTTCCCTCCGAAGGCCAGCATGACCCCAGTGAGGGGTTCAGTTTTAAAGGGGACCAGCGGGCCAGTGTTGAATACAGATAACGGTAGCATGGTCTACCAGCACACTGATCCTCAGTGCCGTATTTTCTTTCTCCCTCTGTATTTCTTTCCTTTTAAAATCACTTCCTGCTCAAACTGCTTCCCTATGGTCAGCCAGCACCGGCCTCAGATTTGACCTCACATTCTACACAGGCCAGCTGGTCATGAAGGCACTTTGGCTTTCTGCAGTTTTGGTGACTCGGAAGGGCAGGGCAGGCACTGTGGAGAGGGTGCCCCCCTCTCCTAAGCACGTTGGTGCTTCATCAGTTCTAGGGTGGTGAAGGAGACGACAGGAATGACGACCACGGCACAACCCTGCCCCTGAAGGGATCCACCACCTCTTAGAAGTGGGCTTCCACTGAGCTCAGCTCTACACAGCCCATCTCTCCTTCCCGCACCCGGAGCCTCTACAGAGTTGGTCTTCAGAGATTTAGAACAGGCTATTGAGACAAGCAAAGAGAAAAAGACACCTCCCCTGTATTTTTCCCCTTAAATAAATATGAAGTACATTTGTAAATACCTTACAAAAATACTGAAGGGAAAAAAACCCCGATAGTTAAGACGAAATTATCTTGTTAAGTCTGAATCTTTCTGAGCTGTAGATTGCTTTGTGTATGATCAAACAATACAGAAAGAACTGCGCAAACGTATAAGCCTATCCTGATTTTTGGTCATTCAAAAAAGGGCTAGAAGATTATAAAATCACCTATTCTCAATAAAATAGTATATTCTTTCTTTCCCGCCGGTAGTGCATTTGTAGGGATAAACAACCCCACAAATTGTTTGGCCTATTATATGTCACCGAGATTTTTCTATAGCCTGTCTAGACTCCAGACAATAGGCGAGACTGGCCTATAGTTGCCGGCATTTCTATAGTCTGTAATATCACTTAGAAAAGTAAGGACAATAATACAAAAATGAAAACCAGCCTGACCTGCCAGTACAATAATAGAAATACGAGTATAGCAACACTTTACAATTTAGAAATGATGATAGCAACCTAGCAAGAAGTTTTAGCTGCCACACGTCAGACAAAATAGCTTTTGCAAAATCAGTCATACTCCCCAAAGGAGTAGTATTCAAGTAATTCTGTCCACCAAGTATAAACCACTTTATCACAGAAAATTCTGCATATATATTTTGTGTTTTCTTCTTGCACAGAAATAGTGTGTGTAAGTATGTATATATGTAAATATATAAAACCACAAATATATGTGTATTTATTAAATATATATTTTATATGTATAATATTTATGGTCAACACACTGACTTTTCAAAAGACCTGCCTTTGAATAAATTAGGCTGTGAAACTATTCTGCTTTATAGCCCTCTGGATAAAATAATGCTGCATATAATCTTACAAGAGTTAAGGGATATTATGTGTAAGAAAGGGAGGCGGATGGAGAAAGGGGTTTTTACATTTCATCTACTTTCTGCTATTTCTTCTCTGACACGTCTTCACCTCTATTTCTCTCCCGCTATTACACTTGTTATAAACAAAAAAAAAAGAAAGATGGATAAAAAAGAAACTTGATTGTTTATATTTTCCTTCTTCGCTACTTTTCAAATTTTTTAGTAAATCAACCGATAAAGAGCACTTGTTTTTGTTGTTGTTTAGTCTTATTTTAATGAAGACCAATAAAGAGACACTGCATATAAAGAATACCCATTGAAGAAAATTGTGCTGTGAAACTATGGGCAATATTTTTCATTGGGAGGGTATTCTGTTTCCCAATGCCGCCGCACTGCGTCAGCGGTCACCAGACCGGCTGCGTCTTCAACACTGGGGGTAAATATTAACCGAGTCTCAGCCGCCCTTGGAGTGACTCGGCCTGCGGCATCAGGAGTAGCTGGGGGGGTGTCTAATGAAACAGAAAACATGCAGGAAAGCCAAGAGATTTTCCCAGTTCTTTTACTTGGAGTTGTACATCCCCAAAGAGGAAACATCTATTTCTAAAGTCATTCCATTTCTGCCTCTGGTTGAATTATTAAACATTCCAAAACAACATCATTTACCTTGTTTCAACACAACCACCTCAACCACACAGCAGTATATAATATGTCATTAGAAGTTCCACTGTAGAACAAACCATCTAGGATTGCCAAATTTCCAGAGCTGATTGATGAAACCATACAGAACCCTTCTCAATGTGAGCAGCTAGGTCCGTCTACCCAGCACTCACTGAGCGCTTCCTGGTTTGAAGATGCTCATGCCTACAAGTGTGGCATATCCCCCTCCCAAAATGCAAATGTTGCATGCCTATTATGCCAAAAGAGCATTACACAACACTCTCATTTTGTTTTGCTTGGAAGTTCAATGTTTTCTGTCTTTAAGGAAAAAATCCTTTAACCTCATCAGAAATGAAGGTTTTTGTCAACACTTTCTCACAGGGTAAAAATAAACAGATATGCTTCAGCACAAGTGATTGATAATGTGTCATTAAATACAGTATAACAATTCAAGGAGATTTTACTGAAATAAAAGATGTAGTTTTTTCCATTGACATGTACCATGATGTTCAGGAATACTTTATTTTTTTTTAAGATTTTATTTATTTTTAAACAGAGGGGGAGGGAGGGGGAAGAGTGGGAGGGAAGCATCAATGTGTGGTTGTCCCTTGCACACCTCCTACTGGGGACCTGACTCACAACCCAGGTGTGTGCCCTGCCTGCGAATTGAACCAGCAACTCTTTGGTTCACAGTCCAGTGCTCAATCCGCTGAGCCACACCAGCCAGGGCAAAGAATACTATACATACTGGGTGGGGCAAAAGTAGGTTTGGAAAATAATATAATAATACAACAATAAACTGAATTACTCACAACTGTAAACCTACTTTTGCCTCAACCTGTATCATGTAAAAGATGTACCAAAGAGGTCTATATCTCATACATTACTTTGAATATTATAACAATGGTACAAAATTCTGATTTACCTCAGCCTTTTTAACTGGCCACATTTTATAATTAAAGAGTAATAGTTTACATTTTAATGGGGCACATCAAGTAAAACTTGACTTTTTAAAGTAAACACCAAATTCCAGATGCGATGTTAGCATGATGAATTTGGCAAACTTGCATTCTCATGAAATGGGTGGGAAGTGCCATGATCCATCCCAGGAGAGCTGGTAATTCCACATGCTCTGAACTGAGCCTGGACCACTACCTACAGTGTCCTGTGCGTGAAGACAGAAGACCAAATTATGCCCTAACGAGGTCTCACCAAACTCCTACTGAAGTCCATGAATACTTGCAAACACATTTAAGAGTGATTTTGTGGCCCAAAAAAATCTTGTCAATAATTTCACTAGGTCTTGAAATTTGATATACAAGTCAAAGCCCCCCCCAACAAAATAACATGTACCTCTCCAACATCATAGATCCAAATACGGCCTTCTGAGTCCCCAACAGCCACTTCTTTGCCAGCTTGAGCCCAGCGAACACGATTCAGGGCAGAGGCCCCCTCGATGGCCACACTTGCTGTTGGAACCTGCCGAAGAGGTTACAAAACAATCTCTGAATACAAATTTAAATATACATTTAACTGGATGAGTCACCACTGCCTTCTTGTGCATGAAGTAATATCCATCCCTGTGCAGAAGCAAAAGGATTCATTGTTCTTAAATCATATGCTCCACTGTACTAAGGGGTACAGAGGAGACACTTGAATGAAAAATGAAAAGAAGACAGTTTTTTTCCCACAATCAGTGGGTAGTAAGTGACATTAATATTTCTTCAGATTAGGTAGGGGGTGCATCCGATGTACACACAAACACAGCAGCTCAATGGGATGCTTCGCGATCAGGTCCTGGTTTATGGATTGATGGAGAGAGACATTTCAGGATTTACCAAGATTAAGGATACTGTAAAAGGCAGGAAGGGGGAGTGTATGGTGGAATAGAAGTCATATAACTGTAAGTCTTCAGGGGAAAAAGTAGGTATTGATCCCTCGAAACCTCATCAGGGATGGGATGATCAGAAGAAGAAAAAAGTGCGCAGGTGAAAAATTTCAAAACCTCAAATTCTCCTCTCTCTCTCTTTTTTTTTCCTTTCTGTTTGTCCCCCTCCTGGCAGTCCCAGGATGTAGGAAGCGCTCCCAACCTCTGGAAAAGCCCCGGGGTGATATTCGGATGGATGGAGGCAGCACCTGCTTGTAGAAAAGGTCTTATACCTCCCCTAATAAACACGTGAAATCTGACAACATTGATAATTAAAACAACAGTTATGATTAAAGTGAACCAGAGGTGCTGATGTCACCTGAAGTATTTGTTAGAAGAACCTTAGTATTTGAAAAAAACAAATGTTAGTGGGCCTGCCCCTTCTCCGTCATCGGTTGTGTAAACTCTTGTCTTTAAGGTTGGAAGTTCATCCCTATGAAGGTCACATTTCCAAGCCTTCTACAAGAATGTTGAACAAGAAATGATAATGGGCCATTAAAAAAATTAAAAAGGTAAATGTTCAGACAAAAAAGACAAAAAAATGTAGTGAAAGAGGGCCACCAAGTCCATCGGACCACTGTTTAAAACCTGTGTCTAACCAGCGTGTCGGGTAGGGTGGCGCTGTGCCCAAGCACTCCCAGCATTCTGTGCGTCCCGGAATTGAACCATCTGTTGATACGAGATTATTGACCCAATACCTATCTTCAAAATAGTAATAAAAACTGCATCAGATGTAAGAATCTATGTTTAAACTTTATCTTGAAATCAATAGAATTCTTTTACCTGCTTAAATCACGGCATTTCAATTGTGAGCAAAAAATGTAAAACACAAGTCCCCAGTTCATTTTTTTTAATACACAGTTTCTATAATAAAGGCACCTGCTGTGCAGGCTGGAGCCTGAATTTTTAACCATCCCTTTCAAAGGGCAAAACAATGTGAATTTAGATGGGTCGTAATTCTGTCAAAACATTTTATTATTAGTGCGCTACTCAGAAGACAAATCTGAGATTCAGCTATAGGGTTTTTCAGAATTAATTTTGAACTCCATAATTTAGAGAATTCAAACAGGACTATACCTTTACTTATTATCAGATTTTATCTATGAATAATTTTAAAAATTGAATAAAAATGTTTAATCCTGATATGAATATGATAAAAATCACTCTGAAGAAACTGATTTTTTGATACATTTTAAATTATGCCTAATACATTTTAAGGAATTTTATTTATTTGGAATTAAGCAATGTAGCAAAGTGAGTCAATTAATATTCTAACCATTTAAAAATACCTTCTTCTTTCCACAGATACTATAAATGGTAAAGAAAATGACTATACGTGCTAATAAATTATCAAATGCATGAAGGAAATGACAAAATATATTAGCTCCACCAAGTAATGACCTTTCAAATGTTCATGAATCCATAGAGAAAATAATCTTTCTATTGCCTGCCTCTCTTACTCTTTTCCTTCAGTTTCACAAGTGTTTTCACAAAGTTTTAAGGCTCAGTCATTTTACCTGCAAAAACAGGATCTATACAGTGTAAGTTACTACACCGTACCGAGGTCCGTGAGTATACACTACTCTTGCAGAGCAGCAGTCAGGACAACTTGGTATAAAAGCACAGTAATCTGAATAACGACAAAACCCCGGGGTTTCAGGTTCTTTGGAAAACAAATCTAATTCGTAATCTCACAAATATTTGAAACATCTTGTTCAACTTGATAGAAGGCAAAAATAAGATGAGGGTTTTCGGAAGTGCTCAGCTCATTACTGCATTTGGATCAGACTCAGTCTATCAGCTGCTATTGGGAAAGCAGAAGGAAGTGTATCGCAACACTAAATGGTTCACATGTCCAGCAACGATTTGTTGAAATGTTTCACTAAAAAACTTTTATGTGGCTGTCTTTTGGCACCTAGAGAAAAAGAAGGGAAAACGACGTTTGGCAGTATTGAGACATTAATTTCATTTTACCTAAAAAGTTGACACCCACGCCGCCCCCCCCCAAAAACAAACAAGTTACACAGGCATTATCAAGGAGTTTGGAGAACGCTCACTCCCACTGCACTGTGGTTGGGTATTACCGAAACATCACTTCTACTAGGTCTGATTTCTGATACAGGGAATCTCTTCAGTCAGTCTGGAAAATGTGTGTTTTTTGGTTGCTTTGAGTGAATGAGTTTATTCTAGAAGATATAGGCAATATGATTTCAATCAACAGTGATGAAGGACTTTGGGAAACTTACAATGTGGAGTAATAACATCTTTCTATGAAAAGCAATAATGTTATGAACATTCAACATCCAAATAAATGAGCATTGCATATATTCATGTCTTTAAATTATTTTCAAAGATGCTTCATTACATAACCCTTTTCTTTGTCATATACATAGTTCTTCTATCGAAAAGGAAAAATAGACTTAAAATATTTAAAAAAGGTAACTATTTGGCATGAGTTAGAGATGTTCATAATCTTGCAAGATATAATGACTCAATACTAACACCTGAAAGATATTTCCCTGCCCCCTCCCACAAAAAAAAAAATACTAGGGGAGTCTGCTCCTCCTCATATCCTCCAGCTGTAAGCTTCCTAATTAAAAAGGCTGAGCTGTTTCCTGCTCAAAACACTTCAAAAGAGCTTTCTCTTGTTCTCCACTTGACTATAGTTTGCAACGCTTGTTCCTCTTACCTGTCCATTCTTATTTATGGAGAGTTGCCCTAAATCAGACACCAGGAAATGATGAAGAGAACATTTTATTTTATTAAACTGAAAGGCATTTCATATTCATATTTTTTAAAAGCCAAAAACCCCCCACATAGCCAAATTAGCACCTCAATAATTTTGAATGGAAAAAAGGAATAATACACATACATAATTTTAAAAACAAATATATAGAGAGCCTAATTTTTAAAAAGAATAATTTATCACCTATTGCTTTTTTAAAAAAATGGCTATTTTTCACTTGTAAATAGAGACACGTTAAAATCCTGATTTTTAATAAATAGTTTAACACACATGTTCAGATTTGGAAACTATTGTAGAAAAGTCTGCCTGTGAGGTCAACATCTTAAGTCAAGGATTATTGACCTTGCAAAAATTAAATGAAGGCTGGATCTGGATCTAGACATAATCAGTCGACAGAATCATCTTTTATGAATTGAAAATGGGAATGGTACAAATAGCGAACACTGACAAATCACCCTTTTAGAAAAAGCCCAGTCTAAAGTCGGGGTCCACAAAAGCTTACTTTTCCCAAATGTTTGCCAATAGAGTTATTTCAGCCACTCTCTGAAATATGCCTGTGTGTCCTTTCCCTTAGGGGAAAAGCATTGAACAAGTATCGTTTTGCTCTTTGCAAAAAAAGGGTCGTCAATTGTCCAGGATCTGCCACGGTTTAGGGATGAAGTGGGATTAATTTTTTTTTTTTTTTGGCCAATGCATTCGCCAATTTTTTTCAGAGCAGTCAAGAACGGGGGTCGGCAGCCCAGCTGCAACTGGAGGGTCTGTCCAAAAAGGCCATTTTTTTGCGGAGAGAGGAGGGGAAGAAGAGAGGCCGCCAGCGTCCCCCTCCCAGCCCTCCCACCCCCGCGCCTGCGCCGCCGCTCACCTCAGTGTCATTGTTGAGGTTCCAGAGGTCCAAGCGCCCCATCCCGTCCACGCAGGCAAAGAGCGCGGGATGCACTGGGGACCACATGACGTCGTACACATAGTCGGCATTGTCTTCAAAGGAGTAGAGCGGCTTGTTGTGCTGTAAGGCAGAGAGACCGTGAAGACTTTGTGGCGCTGCTGCTGCCTCGGGCTGTCTAGCGAGCCTAATTAAAAACTTTGCACATTCACAAAGTGTCATAAAACTTCCCGAGATGAAAGTCCTCGAGAAGGTGAACCGCGGCTTTAATGTGACTACAACTGTCCAGTGGCATAAATAAATACCAGGGTGGAGGGGGGTTGCTCTTAAGGGGCCGGGGGCTGGGACCGAAGGTGGTGGGGGGTTGGGGAGGCGGTTTCAGACACCGTCGTCAGAGGCATTCCAGGCAGGTGGACGGGACTGCCCATTAGCTCAGAATTCCAGCCTCCCTACGTTTTGAGAGTCTCTCGGAGCCCAAACCCAGCTGTGGTCCTTCTGCCCGGATCCGACCCGCGTGGATGCTCTGCAAACCCCTGCAGTCCCGGTGGCCCCCAAGCCCTTTGCACCGAAGGCAACGCCTGCCACCTCGTGGTCATTGTCTGTAGCTGCAATTCTGCTTCTAGTCCAACACTAAACCAAATGGCTCCTTTGAGGAGGAGAATGGGAACATATTTTAAAGAGATTTGCAGCTGTTCAGAGAAGTGAAAAATCTCAGGGTTCTACGACTCTAGTCTGTCTACCTAGTGTCAGTGCACCCCAGTCAGGTGGACTGGTGTGGCTCAATTTTCTACCCTAAACCTTCTAAGATGAATCACATTTCTATTAGATGCATCCAGTATTTCTAAGAGCCCTGAAATGGGTTTTTTGGGGGGAAATGCATTAGCACACCCTCATTGCATACAAATGCTTCCAGCCGGAGGGATACAATAAATTAAAATGGCACTCTTGATTTCCAGTGAATATTGTCACATCAAAATAGCACAGAAGTCAGAGGCAAGTTTGAAAGTACACCAGAAATAAAATGTAATTGGACTTCATGAATTATTCATTCCATCTGGCTTGTCTTATTCTAATTTCTGCATAATGGCTTTATTAATCCCTGATCAATTAATGTAAAATGAAATTTAAATGATAATGAAAGCCCTAGAGATAAAAAGAAATTAAGTATTCTTATATCCTCTGACAGAAATCTAAACAATGGAAGTTTTTTTCCCCCAAGTCATCTTCATCCAGTCAGCTGTCTGTACTCAGGGGTTTGACTGAATGCCTGTGCAGGCCGGAGTCACAAGACCATAGAAAGATAACATACAATGTGAACAGTCTGCCACGAATGTTCAAAGAATGTATGTGGAGGAAGTCAGCTCCAGATATTACTTCCAACTCTCCAAGTGTGCAGAGAGTGAGTATAAAAGTCACCCAATGCAGGGGCAGAAATGGAAGTGCACGACATCAGTGGGAAGAAGATAAAACGTCCACAACTGAAATGTAATGCAAAAGTTTGTCAAGGTACTAGCTATCAGTGATTTCTCTTTCTGTGAATTAAGTCACTGGGGCATTGCTCACACCAGTGAACACAGCTGTAATACTACTGAAGCAACACAGAAGTCTCAGACGGTCCATTGCGTGTGTGCACGTGTTGGTTGAGTACATGTGAGGCGTGTCTTATGTTAATTTAAAAAGTATCTAAATGGGGGAGTAATTTGAAAAAAAAAGTATATATAACATTGAGAGCTCAAAAAGAATTGAAAAGGACATTAACCTTATAGATTTGTATTTTAATATTCTGTAACTCTTTTATGCCAAAATTTTTATTATATGCCATGTCTGCATAGTGATTTGGAGCTAAAATTATTTACCTATTTGCTCTTTCTGTAGTTTCTTTCTTCCTCTCACTGTTTGAACGAGGTGATTCAAACTGCTTTCTCCAGAAAATCTAAATATCTAAGGGCACTAAATAGCACAACCATACCATTTTTTCCTTACCAGTACAGGGGAAGAAAGGCAATGTGGAGTAGCTGGTTCTCCACTGACCACTTGTGAACATTAAATTCTAACGCTTAGTAGAAGCTTATTCTTGCCTCAATTCTTGATTTTATAGCAAGCCAGTCACTATTTGTTAAAGTGCATGAGTAGCATGTTTTTGTTAAAGGGTAGAAAAGACTTACACATGTCTGAAAAAGTTGATTCTCAGTATCTTTTTTCAATGAACAGCTGGCAGTATAACTGATTACACAGAGATCTAGACACAGACACATACACACAACAAACACACATACTACGATCCTTGTTCTGAGCAGTGAGAAGGCGTGCAGCTTTTAAAGAGCCATTTTCTAAGGAGCTGATACTATTTGATATGTTAATTCTCTCAATAACTTATACTGTTAATCTCTAGTACTGACTCCTCTTTTCTTTTACTAGCTTCTTCTCTGAGAGACTTAGTTGAATTTGTAGTAAGCCCTGGAGACTTCACTTTTTAAACATCTGGAAATAACTGCTATTATTCATGTTACCAAAACCAATTTTCTCACATGTAATAGGATGGCATAGAAATGTTATTGTTCTTCTCTAGGTTTTTTCCAACTTCCTTAACACCCCTTACTCCCAAGGCTGAACCTTCCATGATGAAAGTCACGTGTGCAAGTAATTCTAGGTTGGAGTATGTACGTGTTTGCGGAAAAAGAGACGGGCTTATCTTTTCAAAGGCTTTGTTTTAACGTCGATAAATTCACAGGCTGGGGAGGTCTTGGTCAGAATTGAATCCGTTAGCAGAGTACCAAGGGAACGGGCGTCTACCCACCATTCCTTTCCAAATGCAGCACGGCAGGTGCGTAGGCTAACGCCAGGCTTACAGTAGTAAGCGGTGCTATTTTTGAATATTAATTAAGTACTTCTTTCAGTAAAGGAAGTTTTCATTCTCTTTTATTTGAAACCCAAAGAGTAATCTGAAAGCCCAATTAAAAACATTTAAGAGCAAACACATACATCATGAAATATTAACATTTTCATAACATATGTCAAAAGCATCGGGTTCTAAAGATGCTGTTATTTGAATTTTGAAACATACATGTCTGGAGCCACAAAGTTCTTATAACTGGCACTGGCCTTGTCACTGGTTTTAGAAAACCACAAGTTTCGAAAATGTGGAGAATGCAGGGGCAAATTTGACCAATGATTTTGAGGAGGATCTGGAATATCATTCGTATATATTAAAGCCACAGAAGCTTGGTGATTTTAAATATTTACTCTGCAAAATGCTCAAGACCCTTTAGTAAGCTAAATATTGTTCTGCGGCATGTTACCGTAGAAAGAGTGTTTCAAAACAATCAAATTTCATGGGAGAAAAAAAACCCTGTGTTTCTTTTTCTAATGCCATGTTTAGTGTCAGGGAACTGCTAAAGGAAAAAAGAAAAGGGAAATCGGGCTGTTATGCAACCTACTCCATGCGTGACACATGCCAAAGAGATGCAGCCAGGACACCTCGTGCTTTAGATGAGTTTCCAGGGCTGTGCCAAAAATGCTAAACGACCCAGACGCAGGTCAGCTCCACTGGAACACCGGACTCTCAGGCAGAATGGGGAAGCGGCGACCAGTCACTTCCCAGGCAGACACGCGGGGCAGGGAAGGGTGAATTGTTGGGTGTGCACTGTGTGCCTGACTCCACACACACACTGTCTGATTTAGTCCACATAAAACCTCTGTAAGGTAGACGGTGTTTACAGAAAAGAAAACTATAGCTCAGAAACGTTAGGAACTTTCCCGAGGCCACGAAGGCTGTAAGTGGTGGAGCTAGATTCGACTCTCTGGTTTTCCTAGCTGTTCGGCGCATCCTGTTGCTGGAACCCTGAGGTCCTCTGTGAAACACAGCAGTGGTTGTTGGTCTTCATAAAAAAACAGCAGATCTTTGTTGTCCCATTCAGTACAACCATATTTACTAAACACCCGCTTGCAGAAAGAGTGGGAAAAGATCACAATCAGAATGTTTATTTTATTTCCTGAGTCAGTTATTAATAATCCCACAGAATCCCAGGCATCTTTACCACCTTGTGACAGCAACATCATTTTTCTCCCAAAAACTAGGAAAGCGGACGGGAATTTCGGCCCCTCCGCCAGCAGGGATGAGCAGGCCAGGCATCGGGGTAGAATGAAATGATGCTGGAAGGCAAAGATGCGGGTTCCAGTTCCCTACATGTCTCTGAGACTTTGGGTGAGGGACTAAAATTAAATGATCTGAAAGATGGGATCACATAGGGAGGATGGACCAGAAAAGACAGGAGGAGAAAGTGGAAAGACTACAGACCCTGGGAAATCGAACTTATCCTTGGCTCATAGTTGTTTCCCCTGTGAGGTGGAGCGCTGGGCCTCGGGGGCTCCCATTGGCTTTGGGAGGCTACGGCTCTGTCCTGCGGTGAGGACTGAATGGCATCAAGTATGTGAAAGTTTTATATATATACTTTAAAGATTTTATTTATTTATTTTTAGAGAGAGGGGAAAGGAGGGAGAAAGAGAGGGAGAGAAATATCAATGTGTGGTTGCCTCTTGCACCCCCCCCTACTGGGGACCTGACCTGCATCCCAGGCATGTGCCTTGACTGGGAATTGAACCAGTGACCCTTTGGTTTGCAGGCCCGTGCTCAATTCACTGAGCTACACCAGCCGGAGCTAAAAGTTTGTTTAGAGAGTGATTCAAAGCTACATATTTTAATTAAAGCCATCTTCCTTGATGTTCTATAGAATTAATATCACGGTGATTTTTTTATTTGTATTCATCAAAACATACATATAAAATGTACCAGGGTGGTTTTTAGTAACATTTTTGAAATTATGAAAGTAATAGACCTCCTATTTGACCAACTGAGAAGGAATAATAATATTAAATTTACGTAAGAGAGGCAGGTAGTAAATTCTATTCATAACATCCATCAACCTTTTACAATAAAGACTTGATCTCTAAATTTGAGCTTTGATTTTATAAGTATACTTCTAACAATGAAGAGAGCTGCATATTTTTCCGTTAACTATAAAAGGATTTCCTGACTTGAGTTTCTATTTCTGATGTTAGAAATGTACCAAAGTCACGTTGAGAAAGTATAATGTTTGCTTTATTTTCCTCTATATTTTTTGTTTTCCTCTTATCAGACACCTCTCAGCATCCCAATAGGCTTCAGTATTTTGAAGACTGGAGAACAGGAAAATTTGTGTTAAAATGCCTAACACCTCTAAACACTGTGGTTCCTGAGGCTGCATTTGGCTCTAATGATTAGCTTTCAAAGCAGACTTGGTAGAAATGTTTACTATCCTTGAAAATTTCTTTTGGAGTAGACAGGAAGTGAGGCAGGGGGTAATATGTAGGTAGGTGGGGTAAGGGCCAACAACTAATAGTAGAATTTTTGTATTTTTATTCTGAACTAAAAAGAAATCCTGTAGAATCTTATCTTGAAGGCTATATCCTGTTGGGGGAAAAAAATGATGACCAAAATACTAAACAATGAGTAATAAGAAAATGTTCTTCAAAAATTATCATGTGGGTTCCTGTGAAGTAATTAAAATAAATAGCCAGCCAGTTCTTCCAGGAAACATTAAAATATGAGACCATAATATCACTTTTAAGAAACCACCAAAGGCCCCCAAAATTTCAGGCTCACACAAAAATGGATACCTCTACCATAAAAAGAAAGTGCTTAAACAAACAAACAAACCAAAACTCACAAACCAAACCAAACCAAACCAAAATACCAACTCTCTTGGCCCAAAAGAGGTGTTGTGAATTTGGTACTATCACTGGGAAGCATTATTTGAACTTAATGGGGGATCCTTGTAAAGCACAAGCATCCTGTATTTATCTGAATTTCTGTGGCTAATATTAAAACAATACTCATGACACCTAAAGGATGCAATCTTTACCTGTTTCTATCATGGTCAGAAACTCAAAATTAGACATAAACCCTGTGGGTAAGCTATTCTGAACAGGATATGTATGGTGGGTCTGCTTGTTGTTTGCATACATTAACCAAGAATACATTGAGACTTTACTTTGAATTAGTTAATTTAACATAATTAGAGGCCTGGCCAGGTAGCTCAGTTGGTTAGAGCATTGTCCTGATACACCAAGGTTGCAGGTTCTGTCTTCAGTCAGGTCACGCACAAGGACTGACCAAAGAATATACACAAACTGATGTCTCTGTCTCTGTCTCTGTCTCTGTCTCTCTCTGCCCCCTCCCTTCCTTCTTCTCTCTCTCTAAAAATCAATAAATGAAAATTAAAAAAGGGATAAAAATAAAAAATTAAAAGATAATTAGAAAGGTTATAGCAATCCAGGAATTTAGCACTTGCCTTTCTAGAAATGTAGAAGTCTTGCTAAGTAAGAACTAAAGCCACATGAAAGGTGTTCTTTGTTGCACGACCTTCCTCTACTGCTTATTTGCGTGGAAGAATCCTCCTAATCCAGGAGGCGCCACCAATAAAGAAGATAATTATCCATATAAAAGAATGTATACATATTCACAGGTTTTGACTAGTATTTGAGTGTTTAAAGCCATGGAAAAAAACTACAAGCTTTGCCTAATTCATAAAAGGAGTATTTCCCGACAGTGGCATGATTTTTATGAATATCAGCTCCACCTGAAAGTTCTTCTTTCAGATGGGCATTTCAGCAGCATGACCCTGTACAGCGTCGCTGTGCAAACACTAAGCGAGCAGGGGTGCTCTCTGAATGGCCGTTCGCATTCATCTGAGCTGCTGGGGCTCCTTTGGTATGCTCTGCCTCCTGGCTTTCTTGGTCGAGGCAGGCAGAGAGGGTCACTGCACGGGTGGTCATTAGTACACATGGATGGCTGTTTACTGGATTGATACTCTCCCTCTCTGAGGTCAGGCTGATTAGAGACTGGACATTGGGATTCAGGCTTAGGAGGTGCTGAGGTGTGACAACAGGTTCTACTGAGAAGCAGCGAAAAGTATAGTTGTGTTCTTGCCTTGACGACTTGACCATTTAGAAGGATGCACACATCAAGTGGTATTCACAGGCTCAAGCACTTTCGCTTATTTATTTGTTACTTATTTAACACCAAATCATCCAACTGTGTTTTATTAGTGGGTAGGCTGAGTGGCAGAACGTTTCCAGGCTGCTCCTTAAACCGTCAACCTGGATTCTAGCATCTGGCTGACCAACTGTCACGTCAACATAACTGAATTCATAAATATATTCATATTATAATTCTTTTAAAATATCAAATTATGAGCCCAGATCCCTGGATTACACTTGACTCACATATTTTTAAACTGCTGGTTCCCAGAGCTAACGTGACACACTGGTCTCCCTACATTTACACAAATACCACTTCTTTCTGAGAAGTCATGTGCCCAAACACCCAGATTTGTCCCATTCAACAGGCTGAAAATCTAATGGTAAAATTATCAAAATAATTAAATTTTAAGTTCTACTTCTTGCATCAGTGATTGACTATACATATGAAGGGCGTCTCCTCAAAGGGTCAAGGCGAGTTTTTTATAGGTCTGCACTCCTGTGTCTCCTGCCGTTGAATGCAATGCATCTCTTATATTCCATCTAAAATCAGAATACCTGATACTTGTGTCCATTTTAGTGGTGGAGAGAAAGGACATGGAGAATCTCACATAGCGGCAATTCAAATACTCTGTTGAAATGTAGAATATATTTTCTATGCTTCCTGCTTTACAACAGACTTGCTTACCTTATGCTGTTCTGCTTAAACCAAATTGAAGTTAATTTCTTTTTGAAAAGCCAATACAAGTTTGAGGTGAGGTGACTGGGGACACTGGAAATGGCAGTGGGAAAATAACCGAGTATGAATTACAGACCGTGGACAGTTTGCAAGGTTAAGGGGTGATGTGAGGCTGACCAAGATGGGCCCATGTGGGCCTGGTCCCAAAACAGTCACTCTGGGAGACAAAGATGAGTTTTATTTCATCTTCCACCATCAGACTCAAAATGCAGGTTAGATCAGTAGGTGGGGGTGGGTGTATATTTGAATCTTATAATGATGTAGATAGTTGGGCCTGCTATCATCCTCGTTCTCTCTTTAAACACTGTTGCTTAGAAGGAGAAGTTTGGGGAGGGCAACTCCTGTGGCATAGCATTGAAAGGAAAAGGCAAACATTTCCACTCTGGTTAAAGAGGGTAGGAAAGGGTTCACCGAGCCCTCACTTCTTGCACAACAGTAAAGCCCAGTCAACTGGGTGAATTTTAAGTCTCAAAAGTGTTTATGCTTACATGGATTATTCACACATGCCTGTAAAAATATTTAATGGCTATAGGTATGTGTCAGTGGGTGAATGTTTGGGGGGTTTGGGGTTGGGGTGGGGGTGAAGGACAGGAAGTATGAACACAGGCTAAGTCTGGCTGTGACTTGATTACATTCTTGTGGTTTCTTTCAAAGTTATTCTCCCTGGGTGAGCTTAAAAAAGAAACCCCTTTCTCCTCCCTTCCCGCCTCCCCCCAGAAAAGTTAGACAGAAAAGAATTTGGTGACTGGCACAGGTAGTTTTACTGAGAGCCAATTTTAATATTTGCTACTTTATGTTAGAACCAAAGGGAAAGGGAGAGCAAAAATGAGGATAAGGGAAGAAAAAGAAGGAAGTCAGACACCACCTGAATGTCGTGTTTATCAGAAAGGCAGCCAGCAAAGCTTGGGGGTGTGGAAAAAACACACTCTGTCACCTGGTGAGTGGTACTGGAAGCAAACGATTGATTTTGTTCATCTTCTCACCTGGTTCAAGTACTATGTTTAAGATACTGTAATAGCTAAAACTATAACTTTTGATTTTTATTGTGTTTTTCTTCTCCTGATACTTTAAACATTTAACAAAATGCTAGCAGAAATAGATGTACTCAGGGTCCCTTTTCTAGAATTATTTTTAAGAGATGTTTCCATCTCGGTTTAAAATCATCTAACCTGCTTTAACAAAGTAGGCTATTTCTCTTAGGATGTCCCCAAGTATTAGTCTATCAACAATGATTTATTAAGGGCCTACCATATGCTTTCCACTTCGGGCAATCAATAGAAATACAAGATTGGCTGTTCTCAGGGCCTCACAATCCAGGTAGGAAAATAAAAATTATGAAATAATAAGAGAAGAATATTGTTTACTTGGGGGTCTATTTTTGCACTTTGTTCCAAAAGGATTTATGGTGTCTTACAAGTTAAATACACTGCAACATTAAAAATAAACACAAAACAGAGGCAGATAGAATAGATAGCTATTACCAGGATCCTGAGATAAGCTGATTATTACAATCTAGTACTGAAGAACTTTAAATTTCCTGATAACTAAGACAAAAGGGAAAACACAGCACATCACAAGGAGATACGTAGATTTCACTGTCTGAAGAAAGAAAGAATATAAATTCCTCCTCAAAGACCCATTGTTGGGGAAAATTCAAGGAGGAATTTAGCATGTCTGTGAATCCCTTGGAAAGAGACTGGTTTTCTGTCTTGTTTATACCAAAGAAAGCGAACGAGGATGCAGCCAGGTGGTAAATTCTGTGGTGCAGATGTTAGGTGCCAGAGGAATTCGGAGCTTTGCGGGGGAGGGGGTGTTAGTGGTTACCAGGGTCTGATGTGGTCAAGGAAGGTATTATCTGGGACAGGTGATGCGAACCGCCTTGAAAGATGCACAGACTTTGATAAACGGTAAGGAAGCCAGTCCAGGAGAAGACAGCAAAACGTGCAAAGACTGGCTGCGTAAAGCAGCGTGGAGCTCCCAGATAGCTGCAAAGGTGAGGGGCCTGGGGGCTGTGAGACTGTCCTAGGGAAGAAAATGATTTTGGTTTGGGTCAGGCAGGGGTGAGAACATGTTTTGGATGTTTTGAGAATAGAGTCAAGAGATTTCGATGCAATCGCTACTAATTTATTAAACATGGATTGATACACGTGGGGAGCATTGTGCTATGCACTAGATGGATTCAGAGAGGTCTAACCCTCACGTGACTGTCCTCAGTTTTTCTAGTGTGGACAACCGAGTGATAAGTACCCAGAATCAAAAAGCAGCAGCACAGTAGAGGAGGACGATCTGGTTTGTAGTTTAAACGTGCTACATGCGAGTCTCTGGAGTAACCGCACACTCAGGGTAAGAAGGCAGTGGAAATGTAGGTCTAGAACTGAAAGAGTGCGGTCTTGAAGTTCATGTCAAGGAATCATTCACAAGAGGTGCCGAGGGAGAGGAGAGTGTGGGGAGGAAGGAGAAAAATACCTGTGACAGACATTTTGAAAAACTGGGCGAAGAGAGTAAAGGAGAAGGAACCAGTGGAGAGGTCCCAGGTGAACCAAGAGAATGTAACCCACTGGACAGAGTGGCAAGAATGAGTCCTAGACAGTATAAGACAAATACTAAAAAGAAGCCATTGCAGCCCTGGCTGGGTGGCTGAGTTGGTTGGAGCGTCATCCTGTACACCAAAAGGTTGTGGGTTCAATTCTCAGTCAGGGCACATGCCTAGGTTTCAGTTTGATCCCTGGTCAGGGCGTGAACAGGAAGCAACTGACCTGTGTTTCCTTCACATCGATGTTTCTTTCTGTCTCCCTCCCTCTCTATCTAAAGTCAATAAACATCCTCAGGCGAGGATTACAAAAAAAAAAAGAAGCAACTCGTGCATTCAGTGATCAGGGGCTCATCGGAGGGCTTTGGAGGCAGAAGTGTCACAGGACTAATAGGACTGGTTGAGGAGTGGTTGAGAAATGTGGCGGGGGTCCGTGTGAATGCAGGTTGGCTCTTCAAGTGGTTGGGCAAGCTAATCCAAACTCTAGGACACGTCTGTGACAATGCAAGTCATCCTACCCAATCGCCACCACCACTAAGAGGGTCCTAGCATCACTGGGGTTTGTTCCAGGACTACCTTCTTTTTTTTCTCAAGATACCCGCTTGCCATTTGGATATAACATCCTTGACTTCGGGAACCATTTCCTATGTCAATTCATATCTCAAACACAGTATCGAGCCTGGACAATAGGAGGCAGACAAGATGCACCGAAAGTGGGTGATCAGGCAGGCAGCCTCTGGGTCCAGTCCCGCCTCTGCCTGACACCTGTGAGCAGAGCCTTGAACCATCTTCCGATTCTTTGAGCTTGTGCCGCTTTCTTAGCCTCCCCAGGGCTGACCCTCTGCTTTCCGTGGTGGGTGTCTGATCCAGCCTCTTCCTTGGGCTATCTCTTCTTCTTCTAGCATGCTACTTTGGTTCAGAACTTTTCCACTCACTCTGCTACCTTAAATCTAATCTCTGACAAAGGTCATGACTGCTGACTAGCCACGGCAAAAATTTCAGCCTGTTTGTACACCATGGGCAAGGAACCAGAAGCAGGGGGCTGTTCCTGAGGAGGAAAATGATGTGAAAGACAGGAATAAAAAGTAGGCTACTAGTGACTTGGATGGTAGGAAATCTAAGCAGGGATTGTCTGTATATTACAGGAACAAGGTACTGGGAATTAAATGTCTGATAAACGGTATCTCGTTAAAAACAAACAAACCTTATCCTTGGACTTAAAGCATCAGTATGTACCTGAGATTTTCTGTAACATAAATTTCAGTTGGTGTGTGCCTATGTGTGTGTGTGTGTGTCAGGAAGAGGGAGAGAAATTAACATACTTTTCCATGGAATATTCTTACATATTTATTCATTTGGAAAAGAACAGGGAGAGCTGGAAATGGAAGAATGGTGCACTGGCTAAAATGAGCAAGTCTGAATCCACATCAGCACCACAGAGTGACGCGTCATCCTGCACCAGTGTGCGGGTGTGCTCTGATCATGAATTCAGCATCACCGAAGTCAGTTCTTAGATTAACCCCATGGCATCAACTGTTCCTACCGTTTCCCCTCCGCATCCATGGGTCCTTCAGAGTTCCACTGCCCCTGGCAGTCAGCTTTGGAGAGACGAGACGCCTTCAGGCACTAGGAGTGGGAGGTGTGTATAAAAGAACTTCACGGGAAGCTCATTATTTTTGTGTCCACAGCCAAGGGTCAATTGTGGTAATGAAATATGCTTAGCTTTGTTAGGGGTTGAATCATGTCAGACCCACTCACATGTTGAAGTTCTAACCCCCAGGACCACAGAATGTGACTGACTGTATATGAGGAGAGGGTCTTTAAAGAGGTAACTAAGGTTAAGTAAGGTCATAGAGCAGTCCTTAATCCAACATGACTACTGTCCTTACAAGAAGTAGAGATTAGGACACAGACATGTTCAGAGGGAAGAGTCTATGAAGACAAGAGAGAAGAAGGCCATCAATAGGCCAGGGAGAGAGGCCTCAGAAGAAGTCACCGCTGCCAATAGTTTGATCTTGGACTTCCAGCCTCCAGAGCTGAAAGGTTATAAATTCCTGTTGTTTAAACAACTCAGTCTGTGGCACTTTGTTATGGCAGCTTTAGCAAACTAATACAGCTCTCAGATGAGAAGGGCCTTTTCTCTTGGCCTCCAACACACGACCACATGGGCACATTTACCCTGCAATTCTGCATCTGCGGGCACATCCCCTTACAGCCAATGATGGCAGCTCCCCCTGGTGCTTTACTGTGCCTTCCATGCAAAGGGGACAGCAGTGAATAGAGAAATTCGCCCCTCCCTGGAGCCAGCAGGGCCTCTGTTCAATTTTCAACTTAGCTTTAAATCATATCGATAGTTCTGCAGTGTTGCGAAGATGATTTGGACAAGTGAGGTTGGGGAGTGGAAATCTATGTGGACTTCAATGCTATCTCAGTACCAATGAGTCAAACCATGCCAGGGACCCGACTAAACTTGAATCAGAAATTACAATTCTGTTCAATTCAGACAGTCACTTTTGCCTGAAGACACAGCTATTTTTCCCTGAGACAGAAGTCTTCTGTGCTTGAGATTAGAGTTTATTTTGGTTGAATTTTGTCACCCTTTGCAGGCTCACTCTTGACTAAGAAAAGGCAGTGAGGGGATGAGATGGGGGATGGGCTGAAAGGGCAGGAAAAGGCGAGGCAAGCAGGCAAAGTGGACGGAGTGGCGGTGGGTCCTTAAGTTGAACCCCCTCTCAGGGGCCGAGCTTGACCTTTCCACTCCCCAGGCGAGCCCCTGCCAAGCTCCTTATCAGCCTCCTTAAAGGCTAATTACTGCTGAATGGGTTCCTGAGGTTGGAAATTTTTCAAAGAAATTTTGAATACATCTCTACAGCTCTCCTCTCCTAACAATAGGATCTATCAAACAGCCAGGAGAAGGCCCTGTTTAAAAGCACCGACAGGAGATGAAAAGAATGTGTTTGATTGCCAAAGTGACTAATTTATTTTTACACAGTATTAATGATGCTACAATAACCAATATCTATAGCCTGGTTTTGACAGTTTATCACAAGGGTTCCCATTGTTAAAAAAAAAAAAAAAGGAAAGGGAAAAAAGAAAGTATGAAGGAAAGAGTATTTTATTTTGCTACATTTCCATTTGTTAACAAAACTCCCCATAAGCAAAACCAGAGGTCATTAGCAAACAAGCAAAACATGCCTGTCTCCAGAAGAATACAATTCCCTTCATCATTTAAAATACAGCTCTGCTGAAAACCCAAATCATGACAAATCCTTAACATGAAAAATTCAGTGCAGACTTGAAACCACCTGACTTTACTTTGGGTTTGTGCTCCTTAAAATTACCTAGAAAATACCATAATCTTCTCTTCGTGCGGCTGGATGTGGGCCAGGGCCCTGGCTCCAGAGGCAAAGGGCAAACTAAAAATCATGTCTGAACAGACAGCTCCACCCTCTCTCTGGAGTCCACTTGGCCCCGTGACAAAAAGTGAGGTCTGAAGCGTATTCATCCAGGGCCTGGGTTTTTGGCCAAAACTCAAGACTCTTATAGGACAAACAAAATGAAATCCAAAATGTTATCACCCTCGCCTTAAGAAGTCAAACGGGCTTAAATGATTGCCCTGCATATGGTGAGTAGTTCACATTTGCAGTGTAACGGGGAACCAATAGAACCAGATTCAAATGTAACTTTTGTGTTTAGGAGAAAGATCCTTAACTGAGAGTTTAAATTTCAAAGTTATTTTTTTAAATCATTTGGTGTGTGCTTGTATGTGCATGCAAGAGAAATGGGGGGATGGGGGAGGGGGAACAGAAAGAGAGGGAGAGAGAGAGAGAGGGAGGGGGAGAGATTTCTATACTGAACCAAGCACTGTGAGAGTGAAAGGCAAAATACAGAGGATGGGAGGGTACAGGGACTCCACTGTGGGGGAGTCTTGCCTGGCATGGGTGCCCCAAAACAGGGGGTAAACTTCTTAATATCCTTTACCCTCTTTCAGTGAAAGCATCAGTTCTTAAGGATTCCCTTTCCCCAATGTCCACCCATCCTGATACCTTCACGCCCTCTCCCTCATGCTTTGGATGGGTGAGAGCCAGGAGAGACTCAAGTAATTTTTACCTCCTGCCGAGCTGGTGACAGGCTCAGTACAAATAGCTACACTGAGAAGGCACCTCCATGCCACAGATCCCATGGCCCGCGCTCCGGCAGGGCAGGCGGGCTCTGTGAGTACCACCGTGATCCCACAGGGGCAGACCGGCGCTGCCCTGGCAGGACCGGGCGCTGCAGAAGTGGTTTCCCCCTCACCTCCTAATCAAAACCCTGTGCTCCGGCCGGCGGGCACAGTCCCCTCTGCACACTGACTCCCTCTGGCCTTCCAGCTGTTCACTCTGCTTTCCACCCTTGGAGAATGAGAACGCACAGCTCTCTCTCCTCACAAATGGCCCAGTCCTGTGATCCTGACCAAGGCCTGCTTAACCCCTCAGTGTCCTCTCAACGCCCCCCTGCCCCCCGCACAGCACACATAGGAATGTGTCCCTCCCCTGGGACCCAGCCCTTGCTTTCTGACTTTTGAGGTGCTCTGTGGCTGCCTTGCAATCTTTCCTGTGTGGTTATGTTTAAATAGACTCTTACTTCATTCCTGAAGTTTAGTTTTCCCTGTAGAGCAAGGCTGTATGTATATGTGTGAGTGTGTGTGTGTTGTGAAAGTTATATTTTATTTTTTATTTATTTTTGAGAAAGAGAGAGATCGATTTGTTGTGCCACTTACTGATGCATTCATTGGTTGATTCTTGCGTGTGCCCTGATGGGGGACTGAACCCACAGCCTAGCCTAGGGCCCCAAGGTTGTATTTTAGAGCAGTTTGGGGTTCACAGCAAAATTGAGTGGAAGGTACGGAGAGTTTCCCTGACCCGCACACCCACAGCCTCCCCCACTATCAACATTTCCCACAGAGGGGCCCATTTGTCACAGTCCATGAACCTATGTTGGCACATCATCAGTAACACCCAACGGGCAAAGTTTACCAGAGGGTTTGCTCTTGGTGGTGTGGTTGCACACACTGTGAGTTGGGGCAAGTGTATCCTGACCACTCTCCACCATTGTAGTAGGTACAATGTGGTTTCACTGCCCTAAAAATCCTCTGTTAGAGCAAGGTTTTTCAAACAGTCCCAGGGGCTATGGGTTTAATTCCTGGGGGTAGGCACAAAGGAGTTCTCTAGAAGTATTATTTTATGTTTTCCTTTAGGTAAGGTTCAAAAAGGTATGTAAACACACTCTAGAATCAGGGGTGTCCAACCCTTTGGTGTCTCTGGGCCACCCTGGAAGTAGAGTTGTCTTGGGCCGAACATTAAACACACGAACACTAATGAAAACAAAAACATCTCATAATGTTTTAAGTAAGTTTACGACTTTGTGCTGGGCCGCATTCATAGCCATGCTGGGCCAACGGTGGCCCACGGGCTGCAGGTTGGGCACCCTGCACCCCCTCCACACTGCTGCCTGGTGACCGTCTGTCAGCGTCGAGCCCTGCAGGAGCGTTCTCACGGCAGCCGTGGCAGACTAGGGAACGAAACAAAACACCGAGGAACGAGGACTAGGAGATGACCTGTCTGTGCCAGGTGAGGGTCACCCCTGTGGTCAGCACACAGCGCAGCGTCACCAGTGAGGTCAGCCGGACAGTCACACTGTGGACACCACTGCAGTTTCAGGGAAACACCACTGTCACAGGAAGTTAAAGTGGTTCATTAAACGGTACAGAAGGGGAAGGGTGTGTAAGTCTAGTTTGTAATTTGGGGGGAGCTGTAAAATTATTTAAGAGTTATAGGCTATAGTTCATACATATATGTAAAAACCTCACGGGCTTCCCATGACCCTTTAGGACAGAATCCTCTGATTCCCTTTGCAGCCCCCTCTCCTGCTATTCCACTTTTGCTGTAAACACGGAGACCTTTGTCCTGTTCCTCACACAAGCCAAGTCAAGCCCATGCCTGCTTCACAGACTTGGACACTGTTCCCTCTGCCTCCGATACCTCCCTTCTCCTCACCTTCAGAGCTGATTTCTTCTCATTACTCATGTCTACCCAGGTGTCCCCTTCTCAGAGAGGATGGCCCTAGTCACCCGTCTGCAATTTTGGCCCAATGTCCCCTCACTCTCCACCCTTAACACCACTTCATTTTCTTCCCAACACCTGTCACGATGTGTCATTTTTATGTATGGTGGGTCCTTGTTATTCAGGGATTCCATGTTTCTGCAATCGCCTACTCTCTCCGTTAATGTGTAACCCCAAATCAGTACTTCGAAGTCATTCATGGCCAAGTGCAGGGAGGAGAAAACTTCGAGTAACCGACATGCCCGTGCCCAATGCTGTCTTGTTTCAGGTTCCATACTGTAAACAAACACCCTCTCTGTGGTCTCCTGGGGGCCATGTGTTTTCATTTTTGTGGGTTTTCTTGTCAGTGACTCCTCTGTTTCCAATGGCCCCCTAGCATAGTGCTAAAGTGTTGTCCAGCATCCCCATCCCGATGCAAGAAGGCTGGGGTGTGCCTTGTGGAGAGAATACATACGTTAGAAAAGCTGCCTTCAGGCTGGAGCCATTGGCTGCAATTCAGTGCTAATAGATCAACTGTACATATCAAAAAAGATATCTTTAAACAGAAACACACAAAACAAGACCATGTATTGACTGGTTGATGAAAATGTGGTAAAAAGAGGCTTTCAGGAACTTAACCTTGTATTTTCCCTAGAAGCAATGTTTGCCAGTTTACTGTGAAAAATAAGAGTCATTTATATATTTTTTCCACTTTTTTCCCATCCCAGCCAGAGTGGACATGCCTGTGAAGTGAGGAACTGTGTCTGTCTTCGTTAATCTTATAATCCCGGTGCCCGCACCGCGGTAAGCCCTCAATAGTTATGTATTAAATGAATAAGTACAAGGAATGTATACCTTGTTCTCTGTCTATATGTATTTAAATTGTAGTAGAATAAAAATAACTTAAAACAATATAGTGGAGGTTGACAGGAACTGTTTCCCTTTAAAGAAATTTGAGTGGAGAGATGTGTATACTGTGTACCCATTCAAGCATCTCTGTTATTTCAAAAGCCTTGGCATGGGGTTAAAAGCATGCTTAAATGTTGGCTTCATGAATGAAAAGGTGATCAAATGTAGTATTATTTTCATTAGAAGCATAGAAAAGGCAATACTTGCCTTTAATTACCAGTCAAGTGTTAATTAAATTTATACAGTTATCAAGAGAATGAAAAGACAAGCCACAGACTGGGAGAAAATATTTGCAGAAGGTGCATTTGATAAAGGTCTGTTATCCAAAATATACAAAGAGTTTCTAAAATTCAACAATAAAAAAATACTTGATTCAAAATGGGCCAGCCCTGGCTGGGGGGCTCATTTGGTTGAAACATCATCCATACACCAAAGGTTGGTAGTTTGATCCCTGGTTACTGTGTGTGAGGGAGGCAACCAATCTCTCTCTCTCTCTCTCCCTCTCCCTCTCTCTCTCTCCCCCCTCTCTCTCTCTCCAGCAAAAACAAAACAAAAAACAAAAACAACAACAACAAAAAACATACCTTCAGATGAGGATTAAAAAACATGGGCCAAAGACTTTAACAGGTACCTCACTAAAGAAGATACACAGAGAGAAAATAAGCATATGAAAAGATGCTCCACATCATAGGCCATCAGGGAAATGCAAATCAAAACAACACGAGATACCTCTACGCAACTATTAGAATGGCCAAAATCCAGAACCTTAATAACACCAAATGCTAGAGAGGATGTAGAGTAACAGCAACTCTCATTAACTGCTGGTGAGCAGGCAAAATGGTATAATCACTTTGGAAGACAGTCTGGCAGTTTCTTACGAAACTAAACATACTTTTACCATATGATCCAGCAATCATACTCATTGGTATTCACCCAAAGGAGTTGAGAACTTATGTCCACATAAAACCCTGCACGTGGACGGACTTTATAGCAGCTTTATTCACAAGTCCCAAAACTTGGAAGCAACCAAAGTATTTTTCAGTAGGTGAAGTAACAAACAAACTCTAGTACATCCAGACAATGGAATATAATTCAGTGCTAAAAAGAAATCAGCTATCAAGCCATGAAAAGACATGGAGGAAATGTAAATGCCTATCACTGAGTGAAAGAAGCCAACCGGAAAAGGCCACGTGCTGTATGATGCCAACTGTATGACATTCTGGAAAAGACAAAACTATGCAGACAGTGAAAAGACCAGCGGCTGCCAAGGTATAGGGCTAAACAGGCACAGCACAGAGGATTTTAGGGCAGTGAAAATAATTCTGTGTGATACTGTAAGGATGGATATATGTTATCACACATTTGTCCAAACCCATAGGATGTCCAGCACTCAGAGTAAACCATAATGTCAGCTATGGACTTTGAGTGGTTGTGAAAAAAATGTGCACTGTCATTACATTCTTGCATGTTTTGCAATGATAACATGTAGGCCACTATGTAAATACTTATGTGTTCACGTGTGTGTGCACTTGTTGGACGGAAGGGCGAACCATCAGTGGTGCACAAAGGAGCTGGGAAGTGCAGAGGCAGCTGTCAGAGACGTCAGGAAAGGGCAGAGGTGTCTTTGCTGGCCCAGGGGGAGTTCAGGCACTGGGTGCCTGCGTGAGGATTGAAATAGACTTACAATAAATACAAAACCTCTGGGTTTATCCTACATCAATCAGCAATATAGCTGCCAGAGGCTTAATTTAATTCACATGTAAATGGTCAATAAGGTAATCAGCCTATATTATATATGAACCATTTACAACTCTGACTAAAAGCTGTGGGAGATATGGAACAGATGTGAAATACGGCCACTAACCTCAAGAAGCTCAGCTCAGTGGAAAGAAGAAAACAATGAAAAAGCAAATACAATAAGACATTTACACTATGTTCACGTTTTAAATTTTTGATGTTGATAAAAATTATTATCAGAATGGTTTTATGACAATAGAGTGACGCATTATTAAGCCAGATAAAAATGGTAAGTTATTCCATCATCTGAGTCCACTGCAAAATGGCAGATAAAACAGGCAGACAGTTCAAAATATTACACTACTGGAGTTTTTTAACACATTTCTAACTGACTCAATTACAATCAATGTGAGTTGAAAAAAACACGGGACTAAAAGGACATCTGCATCACGCCTCCCTAGACACCGGTTTTCTTTTCTGTAAAATGAGGGCATTATCTGCAGAGTACTCCTCTGGTCTGAGTTCTGTGACTCAAACCAGATTTTCTAGTTGTCTTTCTTTCTTGTTTCCCACACATGGACTTTGATTCTGTAAAGGACATAAAGACTGTTTACAGAAAAAATAAATGCTGTATTTGTTCAACCACTCTTCCCTGCGGTGCCGCCCCGCACCTGCCTTCAGGTAAGCTCTTTCCACGGCTTTCAGAGCCTGCCATGCCTCCTTCCCTGAGTACTATTTCTGGACACTTAAATCTTCCTTTCCTGCAATCTCTCTTTCCTTTCCCCCTAGATATATTCAAGTTTAACATCTCCAGCCTCGCTGATTTTATTCTTGCTTGTTTGTCATTATTGCTGGAAGTGCAACTCGGAAAGACAGTACTTGAACTTGTGGCACTGTTGGGTAGACGCCTGTCCAAAAGGGTGGAACGCCGTGAAGTGCAGGTCGAGGTGTTTGGAATGATTAGGAAAGCAAGCAGAGCGACGTCATTGTTTCCAGAGGCCTGTTCCAAGGAACACGGCTCTCTCAGTATTCTTGGGGCAGCATGAGCCCATGTCCACGCAGGTTTCGGCATCTCTGCAGGCCACATATGCAGCCCAGTCCTGAAGAAAAAGTTAAAAAGGCCTCCCTGCTGAAGATACTTATTCATTTTGTTTAATTCTTTCTGTATTGTTTTAAAATCACAGAACTCCTTTTAAATATGCCCAATAAGATTCTACAGAGTGCAAACACTGTTATGTGTGGTCGTTTAAGGAGCTGGCACAAGGAAAGGGGTACTTTAGGAAGATGATCGAAGAGAATAGCAGAAAGCATGAGCATGGCAGATACCAACTTTGGAGAAACTGGTAATAGCTTTGTCACATATTCGGTAACAAAGACGTGGTCATTCTCTGCTCTTAAGGAGCTATTTTCTCCAAATGGATAGACTTTTGGGGGGTGGGCATTCTTAGAGAAGAGAATGAGCGTTCTAATTTATCACAGATCTAGATGAACACAGGACACGGTGAAAAGAAGAATGCACACTGCATACCTGCAGGCTCTCACGGACGTGAAGACTCACCTCGCTGGGATGGCGCATGGGTTCTTATGTTAACAAAATTGTTTTAATAGCGAAAGAGTAGCACAGCTCACCTCATTCACTGAACTTTGCAAAAGGAGGGTGATGGAGGGAGAGAGAGCCCAAAGGCATCAGGCATAAATTAAGTTCCGTAGGTGGGTGGAAGCCAAGAGTCTCAAGCAAAACCCTCCTGGATTAGTGACCCATTATCCCTCTTAACGCAGCTGGGCCTGGCAGAGCGGTAAAGGGGAAATCTGGTTTAAAAGTTAAGTTTTTAATCATTAAGGAAGGTCCTAAGTGAGAAGGAAACTGACAACTTATAAGAGACTTCTTACTTTTGACTTGGGCTTAGTTCAAGCCAATGAACCAGGGGACAGGAGAGAAAACGATTTCACTCTACTGCCAATTCCACAACATTCCTCTCCAGAAACTTCCACAGAGCTGGTGAGCTTCCAGTAGTAAACACTGAGGTCTGTTTCCCCAGGATTTATGTGAGGGCCTGTTACTCTACTTTGGAAGGAAAAAATGAGAGTTTTCAATGATTAATTATATTTATTTTTCCCCTACAAGACTCTTATTTATCCTTTACAAAGTACTAGAAGAAGGAGAACAATCTCCCAAATTTTATTGTCCCAAGTTGATAACGTAGCAATTTGTCCTAATCATCAAACTCAACCTATTCTATATTGTTGTATACGGTACTGGCAAACTAAGAGATATTAGACACAGAAATAAAGAAATACCCTACTCCGAAAAAAAGAGCACGTGAATATATACTATATAGTTAAAGAAATTTATAGAAACTATGAAAGTAATTGATATTAGAATATACTAAGAAAAAGCCCTTACTTAGGCTTTCTTAAGATTGAAGATAAATGTGAGTATCTCATCTTCTAGGCTTGCCTTACGAGTATTTAGATCCCCTTTATGAAGTTAGCACTCAGGTGAGAGGGAGGACCGGTGATAACACTAACCGGGCTCTTAGCGAGGATTAGAAGTACTAGCCATGGAAGTTTGTTAATATAGAGAAGGATGAGCAAAGGGAATACACACAGCTGAGGAAAACCAGGCTTACAGTTGTGAGTACCCAAAACAGAGTTTATTCTTATTTATTAATTATTGTATAAATTCATATTATAACCGTAAACCTACTTTTGCCTACCCTTGTATATTTGCCTCAAAAATTAAAAAATAATTATAAATTGATGAAAAGAAAAGTCCAGCTAAAGAGACAATGGAGGAACAGGTAAACACAAAGCTAACAGAAAAGTCAGATGAGACAATTCTGCAAGATCCATTCAGGATGGAGGTCACCTGGCAGTATACTGACAAAAGAATGACGTGACATCATTGGGGAAATGCCAGTCACATGGAAGCATTCAGGTGAATGCAGCTTCTATTATTACGATAACGATTATGATCATTACAGTAGGATTGGGCTGCATCTGAAAATTGGAGTGGAGTAGTGCATTGGAATGGAAGTTTCATGAAGGGTTGCAAAAGCAAACGTTTTGGTCAATCCAGATGCTACCACTGAATATGGTAGAATTGTGAATGTTCATTAACAATACAATCAACTAATGTTGAGTTAGGAGAGATATCGAGTTAAAACACAAGTATTGCTGGTAACCTGGAGAAACAGTCATCAGATGTAGAACATGAAGCAACACTGTGGCTCAGAATCCTGAGGGAACATGAGATGTCTCCAGTACCCGGTCTCACTCCACATGACAGCAAGGAAGAGGCAGTGAGGCCCCACTTTGGCATAAGCTACAGCTCTTGTCATTTTCAAAAGAAAGTCTACACTCCATCATGTAGCATTGCAGGCTGCCTTTCATCATCTGGTCCTTTTTTGCCCCCAGAGACATCCTTTCATTATTACCTTCTGGTCACCTTGTACCCACTGCTCCAGCTCAATTAAACCACTTTAATAGCCAAATAACAACAATTGCAATAATAACGACATTAATAATAATCATAGTATTGCTACTTTTTTCACAGTGCTTATTCTGTGCCTGGTACTCTTCTAAGAGCTCTATGTACATTAATTCATTTAACCTTCACATGTATCCTATGAGATAGGTAGCATTTTAATCCTCATTGTATAAATGAATAAACTGCAGCACAGAGAGGTTAAGTAGCTTTTTTAAAGTCACACAGCTAAATTACCCACTATCCCATGCTTCTGATTTTTAATACTCAGTTCCTCTTGCTTACATGCCCTTCCCTTTCTCCCTTTACCTAACTACCTCTTTCATACTTTAGCTTGGATGTCACCTACTTTGAGAACCTTTTTTAGAACATTTCCACTGCTTTAGTTCAAGTTAGGAATTTCTCTTATAAACTATGGTTTAAAGAGGAGTCAAGCCCCCTTTTTCTGAAGGGAACCACATCCCACAAGAGACAGAGTTTCCCAGGGATATCTTTAGAAAGAGCATTCCTGTGTGTAACTAGGCTACAGGGTACCGAGAGGTAACTGCCTGTTGGGGAAACTCTTCCCTCGCTCACATGGACAAATACCCTCTTGAGTGGAAGGGGTGGCTCGGGACACACACTGTGAAGCTCCGCTCTTCCGATCATTCTCACGAACGAGTGCGAATCCTCCTCACCCACTTCATAAGGAAAATATTGAGGAGGCCCCTCTATTTCTGCCTGGGTACTTGCTGTAGACTTTTTCCCCAAAAATTATAGTCTCTTAAATATTTCCTCATAGAATTTTAAAAGCTTAACCTCAGTTTTCTAATCATTATATTTCTAAATTATGGCTATGAATTTTAACTGCTCAAAACCACTGCTAACTAAATATTTACTACAGTACTTCTTGAATGTTCATCTTTTTTAAAAGCCCAGGGATTATTTGTTCATGTATTAATTCAATGATTTATTCCATACCTACCAGGTGCCAAAACTATGCCAGGTACTGAGGAGGAAGACAAAATAATATGAGTCTACTCTCAAGGAGCTCAGGATCTGTGGGGACAGGGTGGAAATTCTACACATAATAAATGTGATTCTGTGGGCAAGACAGAAGTATTTTTATTATTGTATTACCTATAACTTAGCCATGTTTAACATTTATTTCAATGTATGATCCTTTTCAATGAATACATTTTAAGCATAATAATGAATGTTTTTCCTTAGAAACAAAATTTTCCCATGTCTTTTATTCATAAAAACTCAAATTATCATTCCTTTCTAGGAGCTGGGATTGAAAAAAATCAGCAACGATAGTCATCTTATATTTTAAACCCTGGCAAAGAATGTAAAACTGAGATAGATAATACTTATTATTTATTGATTTCACAGTAGTTGCTCAAAAATTGAGATTATCTTTCTAATTTCTGCAAAGGCATCACTATTCAGTCACTTAGAAAATCTTGTTCTCAGATTCACTGTTTTGTTAAAAGATCAGAGGACAGAGATGTATGGTAACTGCTTAGAGAGATTACATAATGTCAAGACACTTTTGGAGGAAGTCAGGGATTTCCACCAATCAAATGTGAGTGCTGAGAAGTTCCTGGATGATAGCATCCCCGGGCGCTGCCCAGGATCCCCATCAAACACCAACACGTGGGGGAAGTCAGGCTCTCTACCAGCCTGACCAGTCGACATAAAGAATGGAATTTTACAGCCCAAAAGTTCTAGTGCAGAAAGGATTTGGAGGATATTATCAATATGTGCAGAAGAAACACGAGCCCTTTGAAGTTTAAAGGACTGAGCTGGCAAATACATGAAGAGTATCAAGAACCTTAATCCTCGTGAAGCTGTACCAGAACCAAAATAAATATTAACCCAGTATTTAATTGGAATCCACTGAAACTTTCCAAACTGAACGCAATGATAAAAAGCCTGGAGCCTCATTACTTGTCTAGCCACTAAGCTGAACTACAGCACAGGGACAAAATTATCCGAAACCTCAGCAAACAGAAAAGCTGAGTGGAATAATGAATGTTTGCATCCAGCCGAGAGTTCATGCTTTATTTCTAACCATCACCTCCAGCATTTCTTGATGGATGCAATATTTAATATGTTAGGAAATAGTAAAAAGTAAGAGCTGGTACTCAATAGGATTTATTCAGGAAACACATTTTTAAAATTGTTTGAAAGGATCACCAAGCATAGAATTTTAAGTAGGCAGCTTTATACTATTTTCTTAAAAATAGCCTCAGTGATGTATTTTTTAAATTTTTATTTTTAATCCTCACCCAAGGATATGTTTTCACTGATTTTAGAGAGATAAAGCAGGGGGTGGGGGGCAGGCAGAGAGAGAACACCGACATGAGAGAGAAATACCGTAGGTTGCCTCTTATAGGTGCTCTGACCAGGGACTGTCCCAACACCTTTGGATGCATGGCAGCGGTCCCCAAACTTTTTGGCACCAGGGACCAGTTTCATGAAGACTGAATTTTTCTGGGGACGGTGGGTGAGAGGTGCAGGGAGACAGGAGGTGGAGTTAAAGTGGTAATGGGAGCAAAACTGTGCTCTTTGGCTGCAGCTCACCTCCTACTGTGTGGCCTGGGGACTAACAGGCCAGGATGGGGTACTGGTGGAGCCATGGCCCCAGCGATATATTTAAAGAAGGATGTTCCAAGGAGCTCCTCCTCTTTGTGACAGCATGGATGGAACTGGGGAGCATTATGCTAAGTGAAATAAGCCAGGCAGTGAGGGACAAATACCATATGACCTCACCTTTAACTGGAACATAATCAACAAAAGAAAAAAAGCAAACAAAATATAACCAGAGACACTGAAATTAAGAACAATGTAACAACAACCAGAGGGGAGGGGGGAGGGGACAGTGGGGAAAAGAGTGTTCAGGAACTACTATAAAGGACACAAGGACAAAACCAAGGGGGGTGGTGGAAGCAAGGGAGGGAGGTGGGTTTGGCTGGGGTGGCAGGGGTTGGTGGGGGGAAAATGCAGACAACTGCAATTGAATAATAATAAAATAACTTTTTAAAAAAGAAAAGGATGTTCCAGGGAACTAATCAACATTATTGAAACAGCAAAGTCATGAAATGAAAATGGCAAAATGACATTGGAACAGGCAAGAAGGAGGTCAGGGCAACTTTTGAAGGAGCAGGCTTAGTGGTAATCATAGGGATCAAGAGAGACTATAGGAGGCAAAACTGCAGTTCGGTGGGAAAAGGAAGAAGATAACCAGCATTGAAAAGGGACGACAAGGTCAAGGGCAGGTGGGTGTCTGTGTTTTGTTTCATTTTCATTAAGTTGAAGGGAAGGGCTACTTGGACATATAGAGAAGAGACAGATGATGCTTAATGTGGGGGTTCACCTGGGAAGATCTCCCACAGGAGGCCTCCAGGTGGACAGGTAGAGGACTTACACTCTTTATTTTCCCCGCCCTGCCCCTATACCCCAATTAACGCGCATCTGCTTGTTCTACTACTCGTTTGGACTTTCCCGTGTATCGTCTATATGCTAACCAATCATAACAATGTTCATTCTACACATGGTTCAATTTAAACGCTTTACCCACTGAAGCAAGGGTCATATACTTTATTTCCTTTATATTTATTGCAAGGAGTTAAAATAAAATATGTTAAATTAAAGTGATAAATGAAGCTTCTGTCATTATCAAAAATGGTTGCATTGGTATACTTTAAAAAACTACGCCTTTAATCACATTGCCTTAAGTTTCTCACAACAACAAAAAGAACCTGCCTCTGTCACTGAAACACAATTACTTATTTTCTCTTATTAAGTCAATTAAGCTAATGAAACCAGAAAAAAATAATTTCAAAATTTCAAGGTTCAGTAATGCTATTAGGTAGGTTAATTTTCTTTTTCTTTTTTTACTATTTTTTTATTGCTGTTCAAGTACGGTTGTCTCCATTTTCCCATAATACTATTAGGTAGGTTAATTTTCCATCAATAATCAGTGTGGCTATTCAGTGTTCAAGAGCTAAACTGCTCTTTGGGGACTAATTAGAAGCCCAAACCTCCAAAATATGCAGTATTACGTTCTTCCTTTAGCCTTTCCCAATTCAAAAATTCCACCTGCCCAATCTTCATGGAAAATTTAAATGAAACCATATGTAAAGTTAATGGTAACGTTAACTTTTTCAATCACAAGGAGAATTGACAATGACTGCATTTTCTCCAAATATATGTTTTCTCTTTACCTGCAATATTTCTAATAACCTGTGTGGAGAAATTTTAATCTTTAGTCTTGACTTTGAAAATCATAGGCCTCTCTTCCTGAAACTGTGTGAAGTGCTGGTGCCTCTGTGGCGACCACATTACTTATGCGAAGTGAATGGACGTGGACTTGCTGCAGGCTTCCAGATCGGATTCACTTCACTCGGTGTGCTGATTCCAGCATAATCTTTTTCTCTGGAATACAGGTTTTCTCTCCTAATATTTTATCTTTGTGTTAGAAATGCAAATTCTTGCCAGTAGAATGGACAAAATGCATGTCTGTATTGCCAAATTTTCCTGTCGCTTGATTTTATATTTCTTTTCATTATCTTTTTGAGCTGTACTTATTTTTATGCACCAAGTATCATATTGAAGGCACTTTTTAAATCTTACTTCTGACTAGTTCAAAGTCTTATTTCTCAGCATCAACTCAGCATTGATGAGGGTGGAGCCCTCATCAATGAGATTAGTGTCTTATCACTAATCGCAGTAATAAGGAGTTGGCTATGACCCAGGAAGAATGTGACCACACTAGCCTCTTGATTAGGGGTTTCTCAGCCTCCGGAACTTTGAGAAGTAAATTTCTGTTGTTTAGTAGCCACCCAGTCTGTGGGATTTTGTTATAGCAGTGGGAACAGACTGAGACGTGATCTTAAGTGTGAGGGTATCACTAACTCAGTTATCCAGCAGGGCCCCACTGTAACCTTCTTCACCTCTGTTTAAATGATCAGAGGGCGCCAAGTCACTCAGTGACTTTAAAATATAGATTATGAAGGTAACCATTATTGGCAGAAGGGACTAAAGTAAAATTACTCATTTCAATTAAAATTTTTTTTGTATTGATTGTTTTTAGAAACAAGACGAAGGAGAGAGAGAGGGGGACAAAAAGACACAGAGAGAGAGAGAGACATCTATTTGTTGTTCCACTTATTTATGCATTCAGTGGTTGATTCTTGTATGTGCCTTGACAGGATCGAACCTGCAACCTTGGCAGATCAGGATGGTGCTCTAACCAACTGAGCTACCAGCCAGGGCTCATCTCATTGTTTTCTCTACTCTACACCTTTCTGAAAGTTCTCATTGTCAACAACACTAAAAGAAAAACAAAAGCCCTAATTTTCACTACTTCCAAGTCAATATTTATATTCTTACTTGGCTCTTTTATTAAAATAAAGAAGGTTCTTTCTTTTTTAAAAAAAGATTTTATTTATTTTTAGAGAGAACGGAAGGGAGGGAGAAAGAGAGGGGGAGAAACATCAATGTGCGGTTGCCTCTCATGAGCCCCCCCACCACTGGGGACCTGGCCCACAACCCAGGCATGTGCTCTGACTGGGAATCGAACTGGCAACTTTTGGTTTGCAGGCCTGCGCTCAATCTACTGGGCTACACCAGCTGGGGCAAGAAGATTATTTTCAATCATAGTCTTGCAAAAGTCATTATGAGTTTTAAGACATGGTACCTCTGTTTCCTATGAATTTTATGCATGTTCAGATTAAGAAGAGGAGAAAGACTCTAGCCAATATTAAGAGATCACCACAGAAGGCCACAATAAATTTGTGATTTCAGACATATTCATAGTACAACCTCCTCGCCAACAAGTAGAGTATTAATCATGCCATGAAACCTGGCTGGGGTGTGGGACATTGTTTTCTCTCTCCTGTCTTAACCCTGAACTACTTACTCCTCATTTCCCAAAGACAACCTCAGACTTCACTGAGAGGAGAAGGAGCGACCCTCACAATAATGAAGCTGCCCCACTTAGTTCTGTTGGGCGGGGAGTTTGAAACAAACTTCATGTTGGTTTAGAGTACAGCTCTCTGAATTTCAGCAGCATCAGGGTCCCCAGGATCACAGATTGCCAGGCCCCACCCCCAGGCTTTTTGATGCAGAAGGCCTGGGGTGGTGAATTGGCAATTCTAACCAGTCCTCCATAATGCTGCCCGTGAGGAACAAGGGGCACACTTCGAGAACCCTTTATTCAGAACTGGTCAGAAGTGGTTCTCTCCCACACCTGACTCTGCAGAACAGGCTGTGGACAGCTTTGATTGTCAGATTCAGCAGGTTTCTGCAGACCTAAGAAATTTAATGGTAGAGATTTTATACAATCCCTAGCACTCTTCCACAATTTATATTAGATATCATCTGTGAAACGCAATTTAGCCCCAGCTGGGCCTCAAGTCTGTGATGTTCAGATATCCAGTGGAGTAAAGGCTTTGTCCCATCTCTTGCAGGACCTGGTCTAAACCTTTCTCCTCTCCCTACCACATACCAGTTTCCATGAGTGTGTGCAGATAAGTATGTCCCTGTGAAAATAGAGATTTCTCTCCTTCTCCGCTTCTCCCTCCACTTCCACTTAGCTAACCCTACCCACAGTCTTTTGTCCAGTCTTAGCTGTGTCCTGTCTCTTCTGCTCACGCCATCCCCACGTGGACACCTGATATCACCTTTCCCAGTTTTTCAAACCACCCACTATTGATCTACAGTTTGCATTGGCTCCATCTCTTCAGGCCACCAACATGCTCAAGTCTCTCTGAAACTATAATAACCAAATCCTTCCTAGGCCCGGTTTTCCCTGCTAGCCACCTCTCCATCTCCTTCAGCTCACAGACCCATGTCTGAAATAGGAGACAGTATTTTCTGTGTCTGCTCTCTCTTCTTCTCAGTCCGCAAAGACAGACGCACTATCTGCCCCCACTGCTCCACTGAAACTGCTCTCCCCGAGGTCAATGCCAACCTCCTCTTCTCTTTCCGATGATCCAGATCCGTGTTTTCCTTCTCATCCCACAGCATCAGTGGCTCCAAGGCTGTACCCTGGGCCTCTTCAATTCACATTCTCTTCACAATTTTCTCCCTTGCAATAAATGACAAACTATATGCTGATCACTGTCATAACTATTTTTAACTCTACTCTTGCCCCTGAGTTCCAGTATTCTTGGTTACCTTTTAGGAATTTCCAGGCATGCTTCAGACAACTAATTTTCTAGCCCCAATCCTAGCCTGTTCCTCCTCCTCTATTTCCTGTTTTGATACTGGCACCAATGTTCTTTCACTCACGTGACTAAGGCAGAACTATCAGAATCATCATTGACTCTCTTCCCAAATCAGGTCAGTTGGTCACCACATCTGCTTGGTTCTCTCTCTCAGACTCGTGTTCTCCTACACAAGCCACTGCTCTGTCCCTGCCACTGCCAAAATTTTAGTTCTTGTCTGAATGACTGAACCAGCCTTCTAACGGGGATTCTTGCCTCTAAACTTAGCCTGCTGGTACAGAATTGAACACCGGCTTTTGGATCACACAAATCTGGATCCCCAATCCCAGATTCCCACTTCCTCACTGAGCATATCAGCTATCAGCTACAGACATGCCCACAGACCCGAACTTTTTTATTTTTATTTTTCAATCACTTGGAATTATATCAGTTGTGAAGTACTAAATCCAAACATCCCACTTTCTACAATAATCCCTTATGTTACTAATGCTCATACTCAATTCCTTCATGCTTGCTCTTTGATCTGACAGTGGCTTTGGCCCCTTGCTCTTTTTACTTTCTCCTGTTTTCACTTCCTTTCTGTTCCAGCTTAGAATCCTTAGTCTCTAACACCAAACCCTTTCTTGCCCTTTTCTCCAAAGCCTGTGTTCTGTTGTCTTTCCATCACATTCTGATAGAGCTCTGGCCCACAGTCCATCTAAGTGTCCCCCTTGTCCATGTCCATCTTGGTGCTGCTAACCTCTCCTGGAGGAGCCCTTCCTCTCTCTCCTGGCCCAGCTGAAATGCGCTTCCTTTAGTACCTCCTTCAGCACCTCCACTCCCCACTCACTACAATGAGGAAACTCTATCATATGAGTTCTCTCTGCTTCCACTCACCAAACCTGCACACTTCCACGCACCAGCCCCATCCTTTCTTACAACAGAAGAGATGTCGCTTCCAAATTTAAAATTCACACCCTGCCCAGGTTATGCATTTTATTTTCTCCAACATTTTCAGGGCCCTTTGTCTGCCTCATGCTTACAGACTTTCTACTCTGTTTCTTTAAAGGCTCTTCCATGACGGCAACATCCTCAAGAGTCTTTATAATCTTTAAAAAAAAAAAAAGAAAAGAGAAAAAGGAAAAAACGCTGTCTCTACCCTTCATCTTCCTCTCCTTGCTTTCCACTTACTCCTTAGCCCATTGTACTTTGCGCCCCACCCGCCAGCACACTTCAGTAGGGTACTTGCCTTGGGCACCGGTGCCTTCCTCACTTAAATGAAACAAGATATAATGAAACCAGTTTTACTGTAGGATAACTGATATAAATAAGAGTTAGGTTCCTGGGGCATCTCAGCAACATTATAAGGAAATGACCTTGAACAAAATGTTATTCAAGGACCTGCTATACAGGGTCCTGGCAGAAGTAATGCCTGCTTGAGTGTGTTTGGTAAGGTAATAATATGGGTGTAATAATTTATAGTTTTAACTTGAACATTTCACCTAAAATGTCATATGGCATGCTTGACTGTGATATTCTTATGTTACAGAATTACATGCTTGATTTTATAATAAAAAGGGGGCATTATTTTTGCCAGACCCTGTATATCCAGGACCAATATTCAGCTATACAGAGTGAATTGTGTTCATCTACACCTACAAGCTCTCCCCAACCCAGCTGATTATTTTGAAGCAAATCTCTGGCATCATATGATTTCTTATGTATTCAGTGTGCATCTTTAAAAAGTAAAAGCACTTAAAATAATCACAATATCTTTATCACACCTAAAATAATAATCCATAAATATCAAGTCAATATTCACATTTCCCTAATAGCTCTCTATTTTTTTAATGCATTATTTGTTTGAATCTATACAGGATCCACATTTTGAGACTTGTTGAAATTTTTGCTTGAAAACTTGTCTCAAGTTTTGCTTTTTTCTATTTTGTTTTGATATATAGTTTCCACCTCTATTTCTTTTCCCTTGGGAGAAAAATACTTGGTTTGCAGAATGGAGTTCAGCTGTCCTACAGATTTCCCCACAGTCTGGATTTGGCTGTCTCCATCCCTGTGGTATTATTTAACATTTTGCATCTGTATTTCCTATTGCCTCTAAATTCAGAGATCTGGTGGATTGATAAGATTCAGATTTGATTTGGCAGGGGGGGCAGGGGCAAGCCTGCTTCAAAGGGGGTATTGTGTACTTCCAATAATTATCCAGGTTGTTTTGAATTTTATTACGTTGTCAGCAATAATCATTGCCTAGATCATTAAGGGTTGTAAAATGGTGATATTCAAATCCCATCATTTCCTCTTCCTGAGACAGGCCAGGAAGCCAGGGCGAGTGGAACGAGGAAACTGAGACAGAGAGCTGAACAAACTGGCCAAGCAATTTTCGGACAGATAGAAAATGTCACCTCCTTAAAGATAACATTTGGCCTCAGTTGTATTTCAGCTCCAGGACCAGAAAAGCAGCAAAACTGGGTGGGCAACTCCAGGTCCAGCTGCACGACAAAGGACTCCTGCCCTGGCACTGACCAATCAGCGGAGACCTCTACCCTGAAACAGCACACCCAAAAAACTGATGACTATTCTGTTCAAACCTTCCCCTGAGGCCTCCCCTACAAGTCCTGCCTGCAAGAGAGAGATACAAGCCTCAAGACCAAGGACCCAGCAGGTGCTGCCTTGGGGAGCATGCCCCAGCCATTCCTTTCCCCCTCTTCTTCCCTCTCTCCTTCACCCACAGGTACACATCTCCTAAACTCTGAGGGACCCACAAAACTTGCAATCAGGGGACCCATGGGCAGCAGCAGCTTGTGCCAGGCTAATCCCCTGAACCTAACCCCAACGCCCCCTTTTCTCTGACTTCCCCTTGGGCTAAGGCCGCCCAGCCTAGTCTCTCCTGTGTCAAGCCCTTCCTTATTTTGCTGTCCTCGATATTAATAAAGGTCCCCTCATAGTCATGCGGACTTGTGTTGTGAAATCTCTCCTACACAAAGTCAAGAACCCGCACACTACCAGCTTGCCCTAGGCAGACTGGCTGAAGGCCAGGTCCCCGGTCTGGTGACATCCCTATATTAGCTGGAATATTTACACAAAGAAAAACTCCTCCTGATCAACTATTAGTAATCATGAAGTACAAATTATATAGAAAAGAAAAACTTAGTTTTGATCGCTTCTTTCAGAATAAATGGTTAGCTGATTTGTTACTTAAAGGTTTCCCGAATACTGAGATGGTCTCCCTAGTCAGCTCCAAAGCTGACTGATGAGTTTTTTTCTTTTTCAGTGTCATTATGAATTCATGAATCTATTGCCCTTATTGATATTCTTTGGCCAGCAGAAGCTTATTCAATGTGGCTTCCAAGTCCTTTGACAAGAGATTTGTAGCGTTTGGTAGCTTCCTTGTTTCCTATTGTGACAAAATAGTCCAAGCTCATTTTGTCCACTTCCTGCTCCAGATGTAGAATCAGTCATTTCTCCCAGGGTCTCTGGGTTCTTTTCGGAAACTGCTCCAGAGAGGACAATCTAGACAGCAGGAGTGTCACCAGTGCTGGCCTGGTCATGTTCTCTACACTGTTTGGTAGACCTATGAATGCGTATTCTTTTAGATTTAAAGGTAACACACCGTGAGTTCTTCCTGATACCACCAACTGAAATTCAGGGTTACTGTAGAGATTTTACTTAACTCTGTGCATCTTTATCTCTGTTTAGCCCAGCGAAAGTACCAACGCTCAAAGATACCAGCAATCACTTATCTCATGATACAAGCACAGGGATCAGAGTAAGAGTAACAACACAACCACCAGCAGTATGAGTGTTGGAAGTAAAGATTTTTTTCTGTAGTCCTTTTTATCCTTAAAATATGTCCTGTTGGAATGTATAATCCAAAAAAGGGCTTTAAAGTCACTTAGAATTCTCCAGATTACAAGGTTTTGCCTCCAACTTGAACCACACTAACGTTGATTCATTTCAAGTTACTTAACCATTTTTTGAAACCAACTTTAAAATCTATTTTATTTATTCATTTTTATTTCATGTAAAATATGAAATTTCAAACGAGGAGTTCTTACCTTTGTGGTCCACAGTTTGACGGTCCAGTCAAACGATGACGTGACAAACAGGTGGGAGAAGTCGATTGGGCCCACCGCCATGTGGCAGTTAATCCCTGTGACGGGCCCTTGGTGACCTTCGAAGACCTCGCCGATACCGGCTTTGCTGCACGAAGATGACACATAAGCAGAGTTTCAGTGACCCGGCAAAGCCGTGATTACTTTGAAAAACAAATTTGTGCACTTCCAAAAAATTTAGCCCAAACACCATATGCCACCAAAAAGGAAACCACTTTCACAGTATCTTGAGAGATAAAAAACACTGGAACACTTTTGGTGATTGAAAAACAACATGGTATAATATAATCTTTTTGACCATTAGAATTTGATATTAAATTTCATCCATTTAACCCTTTTTCAGAAGTTCCTCAAATCTTGTCATTGTTGATGTAGTTACTCTGATGAAGAATGTACATACTTAGATCTCAGAAGCTTTCATCTCTGTAATGAGACTATTCTATTGCTGTGATCACATTCTGGGCATGTTCCATTGTAATTTCTTCTGCAGGGCCTACTGGCTATAAAGCTCCATGCATTCTTGTATAAATATATTTATTCTTTCCAGGAAATTTCTTGCACTAGGTTCACAAACCTGAACATGTAATACTTTGTGGAAACACTTGCCACTGCAAAGTAATAGGCACAACTTAAACGAAATATAGAGAAAATGCTGTCTTCACTGAAGCAGAGGAGAAATTTACAAATCATCTAAAGCAGGGGTGTCAAACTCATTTTCACTGGGGGCCGCATCAGCCTCAAGTTTGCCTTCAAAGGGCCAAAATAGTTTTAGGACTGCATACATGTAACTACTCTTTCACTGTAAAGGACTTGAAATTATATTTGGCCCTTTGAAGGCAACCACGGGGCTGATGTGGCCCCTGGTGAAAATGAGTTTGACACCCCAACTCTAAAGGTAAACTGCAAATTCTATAAGGAAGGGTGCCTTGTTATTATGTTATATTAACATACAATAAGTGCTCAATAAATACTTGTTGAAACAAACAGGAAAGGAAAAGAAACAACCTTATGCCTTTTTCTTCCAACAGAAGCACATTTGAGAATTAGTGATACACACTTTGAAAGTTATCCAGACATCTGTCAGTTAACTAAGCCAGCATCATTTCAGCCCCTTATTATCACACAGTGGTCTGTGTGCAATCATACCAAATTAGAAAATATAGAAAAATTCTATATTTTAAAAACCCATGCGCATGAGGCAATAAATATGACAAATGCATAGGTATTATAGAATCTAAATATCATGTCACTAAGACTAGAAATGAACGGAGTTATGACAACAGTTGGGCTTCTGGAGCACCAGTGAACAGCAGTGTGCTGAGCACTACTTGACATCATGAGCCAAGGGCAGCAGTGTGCGTTCCGTGTAGCAGGCGCTCAGAAATCACGCCCAGTGAAACTGCAAACAGCAGTTCCGCACGTGGTCCGTCAAGTTTGTTCTAACGAACACAAGGAACTGATCTTTGAAGTGGCCCCTGGTGAGGTTCCACTTGCTCTTAACAGCATCCTGAGAGGGTTTATAGGGTGTAAAATGAGGACTTTGTTTAATTTATGGAAGTAGTTTTGCACCTTCTCTATGTTAGGCAAAAAATGGAAATCCGCCCCCATAGGCCTCTATGACCCATTAAAAATTACTACAAAGCCAAACGCCTGCTACTTTACAACTTTACTAAGATTTGTGTTTTATATTTCGGATGGATGGACCGATGGAACAGTATAGTAGAGTGCACTGTACAAAGATTGGTGGTATGTGCCACCCATATGCTTCTTCTGAAATACAGTGCACATTCTGATTGTGCTTGAAAAGCACACTAGCCACAGGACAAAAATATTCACCATGTAAAAGGTTATTCACATTACAGAATCCAGCAAATACATCTGAAAGTTATCAATGAACATATTCTGTGGCCTTCTCAGATCATTAAGATCCTGGATGAAGTTCATTGAACCTGTGCCCTGTTGACCGTAGTAAATGTTCAGATGGAGCTGTGACGCCATGTTTGGCCCACTGCACGTGTGTGCCCCACACCTGCCACCCAGGACCTTTTACCTGTATCACAGCTACTTGTGTGTTCACCTTTCCCACCACCATCAGTTTCTAGAAGCTAAGGGCCGGGTTTAAATGATGTTTACATGCCTGGCAGCATCTAGCAATGCATTCTGCTCACAGTAGGTGTGCGGTGAATGTTGGCATGAATGAACAACTTTGTCAGATCTTTGTTATGCCTTGATAAGACTTTAATGCAGGGGTTAGCCAGTTTTGAGGAAGTAGGACCTTTGGGCAAGGAACTAGGAGACAGGTCTTCCTAGTCAGCTTTAAACCATGTGAGCAGGGCAAAGACTGCTTATTACAATTGGATGAAGCAGTACGAATATCACAGATCATATTGTGTAAATAGAAAAACCACTTAGCTGAGCCACGGGTGCTTGTTACCTCTACAGATCACAAAAACACGGGAGTCTGAACTTGGAATGGTTTGTGGTTCCTCATGACGTCTATCAATAGCCAAGGCTCAAAAATCCTTGGCAAGGATCCCAATAGCAAGGGATCAAAAATCAATTGAATTAGAACTAAAGTGAAAGAGAAATTAAGCACCAAGGTGAACACAAAGAACCTTTCAAAACATGTGAGGCTACTCATTGTCTTATATGCAATTTTACAATCTAGTCTAAACTACTGGATTACACTGTATCCTGATGCTTTCCCAGGGGGCATTTGCCAATATCTCAATCAAGGCAGAGTTCTTGTCACCTGGAAACCACAGAGGCTTGTGTATCTCATACTATTCCAGCCTCTCTGACTGGGAGGAAGGGTTAGCCCTGGGCACTTCTCTAGATTATTTGGATACTGTCATTTCTTTATTCCCCCAATAGATTTTTAGTTCCCCACTTACCATAAGTCAGTCACCAGGCATGGAATCAACAATAAAATGAAAATAGTTCAGTAAGAGCAAAATGGCAGATGTATGAGTGGTTGAAATAAAATGAAACTAATATTATTGTAGAAGCATTCATAAAAATATATAAAATAGCAAATCAGACAGCCTATAGTCCTATCCCATTTATTCTACTTTAATTTCTCCACAGCGCGTATCATCTTAAATCATGTATTTACTTGTTTATTAGTTTATTGCTTTTTGCTTTCATCAAAGTATGAACTCCACATCTGTTTTGTTCCTACTGCATCCTTGTAATGTAATGCTGCCTGGCAGTGGTAGGTTCTAGGTAAATGTTCCTTGAAAGAACGAATGAATAAAGGAATGAAAGTTCTATGCAAACATAAAGGAGGGAAAGGTTTGCTTTGCCCAACAGAGTTTGGAGAGGCTTCGACATGGAGTGTCCCCTGTACTGCCTCTTGAAAATAAGAAGGAATCATTCAGGCTGACAAGAGAGACACGCCAGACTGGGGGAAGAAAGCGAACATACAAACTCATGGAGATGTGGTGGAATAACCGGTACTTAGGGACTCTCGTCCCTGCTGGGTGTGTGGCTGCAGCCTGGAGGCTGAGGCTGGAGAGGGGCAGGGGGTCAAGGGTCTTATATGATATGCTAAGAAGCTGGGACTTTTTGCCTCAAGGCAGTGTGGACCATCAAAAGCTTACAAATGACTAATGACCAGATCAGATGGATGCTCATAATAAAGACTTGAGGTGGTGCTTTGCATTTCTTCAGAAATACCTTTCTCATAATGCCAGGTGGTTACAACCCAGCGTGCGGTAACAGACTTTCGGAAATGAGGAACACGTCATCGGTAAGAAAACAGAAAATCACCTTCCATGACGACAGGCTGTGTAGACCGTACCCTCCTCACTGCCAACCACGAAGTTATTGACGTCTCCCGTCGGGAAAGCCATTCCGGTAACAGCCACAGGCTTGGACTTATTGTACACCAGCTCCATGCTCTCCTACCAAAACATGCCACGGTTACATTCCCTCTGTCAACTCCTCGCCATGCCAAAGATAGCACGGAAAAATCATTTGGCTACATCGTCTGTTTGCTTTTCACACAGCGTTACAAAAGACCCCAGCTGTGCCAGAAACCACGCTTTGCTGCCCCTGACATTCGTGCTTCTGTGTATCTCTGGTTTCAGGCGGCTGGATTTCATCAGCCTGTGCTGCTGCTTCTAAGCCAGGCTGAGATGACAGGTGAGAATTTTGAAACTAATGGTGCAGAAACTAAAGATAATACTGTAATGGTTACACTTGTCAGCCCCAGGCTTTAATAAAACACACAATACCCCTGTATTTACAAACATTTTCAAAATCAATTGTTCGTGAGACTACACGTGTACTAATAGCAGATCTACTAAGCACATTTGTCAAAGCAAGAGTGTGTGTCCTCCATGGCCTGAAACCAGAAAGTTGTCACTCAGGTCAGAAAAAACAGACTTCAACAGGGACTAGATTTCATACAAGGCGGCCATTGGGTGTATTGGCTATAAGCCCGCAAAGAACACTGTTTAAGTACGTGTTTAAAATAGGGAGAGTCTTTATTTTATCTAAAATTACTTTTGAAATCAGCAATTAAAGTGTATTTTAAAACATATTCTGCTGACTTGACTTTAATGACAGTGAAGAATAATTAAGTACAACTAATATCCCTGAATATCTTTGCTATTTACATCAAAGCACCTACTAAGTGCACCTGAAGTCATTTTTTTCAAAAATCATTCTAAGGGATCATGTCATCACAGCTGCTTGGACATTTAGTGATTTTGTGTTTGTTTGTTTGTTTCTGATTTTTCAGAACAAATAAATCAGGTCATCTCAGCCACGCAGCCCCTAAACCGGAAGC